>OX638068.1:27652203-28277995 GCA_951804385.1 Trifolium dubium
CAGTTTGGGATAGACACTGTCTCATGTATCGATACATGCACGCATGCTTCGATACATGCTACAGAACAGATACTTGTATTGATACAAAAACGCTTTTGTATCGATACATACGCGCGAAAACAGTTATTTGTATCAGATTTCATTCATTCATTCATCAAACAACACAAATTTCTCTTCTTCTCCGCGAACACACATCAAAACCCTCATTCCGAAATTCTCAATCTCCCTCAAAACTATCAAGCCCAAAGTGCTAGGATTGAAGAGGTGTACAACAACACCAATGAGCTTCGAACTCATATGAACACTCGCTTTGATGACATGCAAGCTCAGATGAAAGCCTAGTACCAAACCAACCCTCCTCCCAACCCGGACAACATGAATGAATGATCATGATCATGCATTAATTTGTTTTTGTTGCATCATTTTATTTTCTTTTATCGCATGAACAATATTTTCTTTTTGTTATTTCATATGACTTTATTTCAATTTGGTTGTACGGATAATTTTAATGTTGTCATGGTTTAGACAACATTTCATTTGGTTTGTATAACCCTATTCCTTTTTTGGATATTGTTTGTATGGATAATTACTATGGTTATGCATTTGTTGCATTGTGTTGTTTATATCGTCTCATGTTTTGATATGTTAAGCTTGATGAAAATGTCGATGTTTTATAATATTCATGCGTTGTTTTGGTTTGTTGTTCTACATTCCATATTTGTCATGATATTTGATATTCGTCATTGATATTTTTGGCATATCTCTATGTGTAATTATTTTGATTAGGAAATTTCATCATATAATGCATTTCGACAAATGTAAGTGCACGATATGACTATGATTGAAAATCTTTTTGAACTTTATACTTCTAATGAGCTATCTTCTTCTTTTTGATATTGTCAAAGGGGGAGAGATTTGGATTGCACAAGCTAAGTATGATTAGCTAAAGGTCTTGAATCTTATCAACATTATCAAAACGCATTACGGCATCAACTCAGGGGGAGCGTGCTTATGGTTAGCCTTGGTGTAATTGCGTCTGTATACATATTGCTATTTTATTGCATATTAGGTATAGGCTTAGTTAGCTTATGCAAAGTTTTGACAATTATCAAAAAGGGGGAGAATGTAAGTGCACCAGTTCACCCTTATGTTTTAATAATTGTCAAAACACATGAAAATAGAGTTGAACACATTTTGGCAACATTATAAATCAATTGACAGCGAAAAACTTTTTTAAACTTTGTAAAAAGTGTTTTTGAGGTGTTTTGTATTGATACATAATTAGTTGTATCGATACAAATGTCCTGAAATTACTTCAGACTGATTTTGTGCAATTTGTATCGATACATATAACATGTGTATCGATACAAAAGCTGGTGTTCAGGGGCAGAGAGTCACTTGTGTATCAAATCATGCTTGCATGTATCGATACACACCTAACTCTCTCTGAAAACCAGAGAAAGCATTATGTATCGAATCATGCTTGCATGCTTCGATACATATCAGTCAGTTTTTCAAAGAACTGATGTATGTATCGATACATACTCGTGGTTGTATCGATACATAGGTCAATTTATTCAAATTTGAACGTTGGTCAAAGGGTGTGTATCGATACAAACCATCATTTGTATCGATACATTTCTGTTCTGTTTTGCCTAAAATTGCTCAATCCTATTTTCTCTATAAATAGCAATGTGCCTTGTCAATGTAAAAGAGAGAAACCCTGGTAAAAAGTGAGATAGCTTTTGAGGAACTCTTTGTATGCCAAATTGGTGATTAATTTGGATCGAAGAGATATTCGCAACAAGATCATCATCTTCTATCAAATTGCAAAACGTTGAAGGATGAGTATGGGATCATTCGGATAGTTTTGTACGTTTGGTCGATAAAGTTCGATACGACTCGCGGTGGATCAGAGTTCGTGATCGGGTTGATTTGTTTCGAAGGATTTGGGTTTTCTCGGTGATTCAAGATTGTGCGATATCTTGAAGGATCAACGACCAACGAGCGAGGTACTCAGCTGGACGATCGGTGCGTGGTTTGCGCGGGGGAACGATCGTTGGAATCAGAGGGAGAAGCTTCATCCGTCGTTAAGGTTACGCATAGTTTACGGTAGATTGAATAGGGTTTTATTCGAGTCTTGTAAACTGTGCACTTGTTCTAATTGATTTGAAATCTATATACGCTCAAGTAATCCGTTTGATTACTTGGGGGGAGACGTACGTGGCCCGAAGCGAGGATGACGTGAATGCCGTGGGAACTCCCTAATCAATCGTTTTTGTCTCTTTCTCCTTAATCTTTTACTTTACGCATTTGCTTGAATTTGTTATTAAATGAATTTTAGAGTTCGTACGTGTACGCTAAAATTCGATTGAACATTGTCTTGATTGAAAATTGGATTGCAATTGATTTCGTGTAACTCGTTTGAATTTGTGTTGAATTGATTAATTTGTGAATTGTTACACGAACATATCTGTTTTTGTTATCATCGTTGGTTCACGGCTTATATTACTTTTCCTTTGATCAAGGGTGCAATAGACTACGGATCCGGTGGACTTCCGCTTGCACACCTTTTTAATCATAATTCGAAAAATGTTCGTTGTTTACGGAACCACTTATTCAACCCCCTTCTAAGTGGTTGAGCCAAGTAGTCTAACAAGTTAAAAGCTAGTCAAATAAGCTATAAGTTCATGTTAAAATCCAGTTATTAAATAGGGTTTTTTTCGTCAAATAAACTTATCAGGTATAAGCTAAAAGCTATAAGCTCATTTAGGTGTCTTGCCAAACAAACCCTTAGAAGTCTCGATAGTGATATCAAGGTCTAGTTTGACTTGGTGGGGGTATATGGTTTCTAGTGTTGGATTACGGATGCGAATAATCTCACACTTGATGGTAAGCATGTTGATGTATTAAGTGAGTTAAATTTTTTACATTAGATAAAAACGTAAATGTTGAACAACATATAAATGAGAAGACATATATGACTAATACTTTAAAATTTTAGGTAAATATGTGATTTTAAAATTTAATTGTGTGATTGTTTCTAGTGTGATATTATGATCAACCTAGAATTATATGTTTGGTAATGTCAAATTTTAAACTTATGACTTATAGCTTATAAATTCATTAAAAAAATTTGTTTTGTAGTCATTTTTTAATGAACTTATAGCTTATTTTTACTAGTTTATAACTTATTTTGTTAACCTAATTTAATTAGTTTATAACTTATTGTTTTTTTTTTCAATTTTATCCATGTCATCATATTTGATAAAAAAAATTAAATATTAATCAACATATCATTTTTATGTCATTTCATATGATCAATAAGTTAGTTCGATCACTAATTTTACTAAACCCTATAAATGCAATTAGTTAATTTATTCGTTAAAAATTAATTTATCAATCATCCACCGTTATTTTTATCAAACAAAACAATGGTCTTAACTCCCCTTGAAGGTCCTAATTTCTTCAATTGCTTTTTTCATGTTCATCCACTAGAGAGAGGTGATTTAGGGTCATTTTAATTCATAATCACCCTTCTTAATCGTTTTCTTATTCCTTTTTGTTTCAATAAGAGATTTTTCACATATTTTTAGTTTTCTTTGGTGTTTTTTTTTATCCAGTGTTGTTTTACCCTCGTCTTAGTGCAGAGTTGTTTAGAGATTTTCCCTCATAGTGTCGTGTTGTTTTGATTTCCCGTCTCAGTGCGCTTTTTTTTTAATTTCCCGTCTAGGTACGGTGTTTAATTTATTCATATTTGCATATTTGCTTAGATCTAGATTCAGTGCAGATTTAATGATTTAATCATCTTCAACGTTGCAGATCCGGAGGCATGAACATGATTATATCGGACATTTGAATTTTATTATATTAATTGTAGGCTTCGTCACATTTATAAATATTAGACCGTTTTACGCTATTAACGCAGATAATTTGAGCTTATTCTCAGATTCATCATTTTTAATATTTAGCGAAATTGATTAATATAATGGACATAATTAGTCTTACGTTGTTGGTGTGGAAATGCTCAGTAAGTAATCAATCAACAATACTTCAATATGGTCAAATTTCAAAGTTTAGCAGACAGACTCGTGATGAAAGAATTATTAGTGCAAAATTTTGATTTTAAGTTGATTTTAAAAACATTACTAGGCCGATTTTCCAATGGATTAAGAGATCTTGTGTTAAAATGTAAAATATTTTAAGATAATTTTCGAACGGACTTAAAATACAAGTTTTAATTAAATTGGGATAAATATCCACCTCAAGCTAATTGTAAAATTAAGGTTTATGACAAATCTTATTCAGATCCATGAATTTTATTTTGATTCATGGGTTTTATTGAAATACAAAAAACGATTTAAATAACATTGAATCACTTTAAATAGTTTCAATCGACAATTGCTCCATTTAGTTCTGCCATCTTAGCGTGAACCTCCTTGTTTTTTTTTTGTCGATATGCTTCTTGAAATCATTCTTATCTTCAGCAGTCTGCAAGTTGGCTAGCACATTTTTGTTCTGCAAGGTCTCGATCATAAGTAATTCCATCTCCTTTTCACGATTCTCTTGTTTCAGCTTTTTCATTTTCTCAATTGTTTCAGCAATTTGCTGCAGGAGTGAAGTCACTTCATGATCAATAACAAATGAACATTGATACGTCCCTTCAGTTGGGTTGGTTACCTGTAGGTTATGTCAGACATATTTTTGAGAATAAAATAAAAATTATAATAAATGTTGAAATATCAAAAGAGTTGAGATTTCACTCACCTTGTTTAAGGTTCCCTTCTTTCTTTCATTGTTGACATGTTTCACCTTCTTCCCAGTCATGATCGCAACAGAATTTCAAAGAAAGTGACAGCCTTGCGCCCTGCTTTTATAGAGTTGTATATCTTATCTCTTTAAGTCATTTTTGGAAATAAAATTTATTTTTTGTTTCAAATAGAAATTTATTTACGAATAATTATTTCCAAGTTTTTAATGATATTTTTTTGGTTATAATTATTATTCTTAGGCCACACAACAATAGAGAATAATATTTTAAGGCGGAAGACTATATGAATGGAAAAATTATTCCTCAAGAATTTTAACTTAATATTATTTTTTAATTAAATAAGTTTTTGGTCTCTATAAATATTTCATTTTTCATTTTTGGTTTTCTAAAATTTTTAGTAAAACAATTGTTATTTTTTAAAAGAATGAACTTTGCAATGCAGAAAAGGGTAGCGGCGCAGCTTGTTACTCGTTTATCTTCTATTCAATGTAATTAAATTTTATATTTATAGTAATTCAGTGTTTTATAGTTCTTCTAACATTTTTTGTAGTTGTTTTTAAGTCAACTCATGTGTATAAAATCAAATATTAACATATGAAATCATGTTTGATTTGTCTCAAATCTCAATGAATATTTTCATAATATTAATTTTTTTTAATATTTCATGAAAGAAAAGTAACTATATTAATGATTAAAATTGTGCATTGGTATGCGTAAGCGATAATTATTTTGAGAGGGATGTAGTAAAAATTAAATAAAAACTATATTTGAAAGGACACCATTTTTTAGGACTAAAAATTTATTTAACCCTTCTGTCAATATATATATAACCCTTTGGACTATAATCATATTTTTGTTGGTAACAAAAAAAATTATATCATATTAAAACAACAATACATTTTACTTTTCTATATGATTATTAATAGTCATAAACATTTTATAATCTTCGTTATTACATTAATTGTTTTTTCAAAAAAAAAATTAAATTAATTATATTGCCAGATTTTTTTCTTCATATTTTTTGACTAAATTCAAAATTGTTTATTATATTCATTTAAAGTTATACCTGCAATTCCTTTTTAAGTTTCATTTATTTCTTTTAATATATAATATCATGTTAATTTTTATTTGTTATTTTTAAAGTTGAAAAAAGTATTAAATATTTTAGTCAAATCTTTAATTTTAGTAAAAAACTTTTTGACAAAAGTGATATATATATATATATATATATATATATATATATATATATATATATATATATATATATATATTGTTAGAAGTTCCACATTGACTAGAGATATGGCATAGATAGCCTTTATAAATGTGTGCAAACTTCAATTCTCAAACTAACTTTTGTGGTTGAGTATAAGCCTCCCAAATTCTAATATGGTATCAGAGTCTATCCTAGATCCATTTGTTGTTTGTTGTGGAAACTTCCCATATTTAGGTCATCCGTTATTGTTGATTCCACGTTCCAGCTTGTTCAGTTCTGGACGTGAGCGAGTGTGTTAAAAGTCTCACATTGGCTAGAGATATGACATAGATAGCCTTTATAAATGTGTGCAAACCTCAACTCTCAAGCTAGCTTTTGTAGTTGAGTATAAGCGTCTCAAATTCTAATATATATGGGGGAAAAAAGTTATCGAAAGTTTTCCGATTTCGAGAAAAAAAATTTGCGCAATATTTTTTTTCGATATCTGGTAAAAAGTTTTTCCAATTTCGAAAAAAAAAAGGTCGCAGAAATTTTTTCCATATTTCCAGAAAAAAAAAGTTGTCAAATTTTTTTTCGATTTCGAGAAAAAAGTTCGCGGGAAGTTTTTCCTATTTTGATGAAAAAAGTTATCGAAATTTTTTGGGATTTCGGGTTCATGATATTCAATTTGGGAGAAAAATATAGAAAAGATTGATTTGAAATTGGACTTTGAGAAATTTAGTTGTGGTTATCTAAATAAAATAAAAATGAGTTTGGTTATAAAACCCAAATATAATTAACTGATTTTTTAAAACCGAATATGAATTTAGTTATGGGTAATCCATAAAACTAGTTAAAATGAGCAACCCACCAAAACCAAAAAAAATAGACTGATTGCAAAATTATACCATATGAACCCTAAATCCTTAAAGGGTTGCAACGATCAAGATGCTGCATTAACCTTTCAACATCAACAAAATATAAATACACAAACAGCATGGATCTACTTCCCAACGACCAAGAACACTCATCAACAAGGTGTCTAAGCACAAGGCTACAATATTTTGAGCCAACATCAATGATTATAAGCCACACCATTTATAATTTAATAAACTGACAATCAAAGGCAGATTGACTATAATTGTGTTCAAACAACACATAGAGCAAGGTATTCAAACAACTCATAATTGTGTGAGGCATTGTATCGAATAGTTGTTGTGCATTCCCCACCTGAAAAAATTTAGAGTCAAGGACAATGGAAATGACATCCTTTGCTTTGGAGACAAAGGGGTTTAAACTTGATTGACTAAACAAATCATGTGCTTCTAAGATATGAGGAACACCTTTTGAAAATGTGATCAGAGCTACACAAGCAATTCGTGAGAGATAAAACCTGGTGATGAGAACTTCATTCACTGCACACAATAACTTTGCAATCGGCCTATTTTTTTTGGTTTTGGTCCTATAACTTTCATTAATCCAGTCAGCAACAATAGTTAGCCACGTGGCAGAGTCCAAGTGGCAAAATGCTTGGATTAAATTTGACGGAATTGGATGGTAAGGACCAAAGGCAAACAAAAAAGTATGATACGGGGACTATTTTGGCGTAAAATCACATACAAGAACTAAAACTAAAATTGGATGTACATACAGGGACCAAAATGACGTTTAAGCCTAAAACTATTCTCCCCTTTGTTAGGCAATCGGCAAGAATACATAAGTAGTAGTAAGACTTGCAAGGGTTCACCAAAAAAAGTCATTGTTCTTCAATCCTCATAAGGTATTTTTTTTAACAAGTAAAAATGTGAACTATATTAATACGAGTATCCCGGCATAAGGTGTACCGGAAGAAATGGCTAAATCACATGTTACATAGCGGAATACAAACATAGACAACAATAGAGTTAGTGAAAGTCTAAACAAGTAAGAGGACTCTGCCACCACTGATGATAGTGTTAGATTAAATTAGAATTTTGATCTTTCAACCACCAATTAGAGTAAAATTTGACCTTGTATTTGTTTCTAATCAATGATTTTTATATGTTTACTTTACTTTTCTTAGTCTATCTCTATTTTTTGTGGAGTTCTTATAAATGCTTTTGAATGATTTAGAATAGAATTTAGGTGGATTTGTTTTGGCATTCTTACAAAAAAAAAATTGTCAAGTATAAATGGATGTAACAGGGTCTAAATCTCGATCATTGCGTGCAAATGTCCTACGACATTCTTTGATTCTAGTAGTAGAAAATTTGTGGTTTTTGTTTAGCATAGCATGATCTATAAAATTTGACATTATTTTGACAACAAAATTTGAACTTTATATGATATGATTAAACAAACTGAACTTAACGAGCTAAACTATTCGTAAACTTTAAGCAAGTTGAATTTGAATTGTAAAAAGAGTTCGTATCCAATTTAAGTCGAGTTTTGAGCTAAACCAATTGTTTTCAACTCGACTCATTTGTACCCAAATAAAAAATTCTCCATCCCTGCGAGCTTGAGTCAGTTAGTAAGAACATTGCCCAACGACAAAACAAAAAATAATTTAAAGATACTTTCTAAAGATTTTTTTTAAGAAAAAGCTATTTAATGTTTGTTTAGCATCATACCAAAAAAAAATGTTTGTTTAGCATAATCAAAAATTTCTTTTAAAAATTTTATAAAAGAAATATATGCTCTCCATAAAAAAACTACTCCGTATTAATGATTTTGACTTTTTTATACATTAATCAAATAAAATCTAAATGCTCTCTATTAAAAAAAATAATTTGTAACTAAGAGAAAAAAATAAATAAAATACAAGTAGTCGTTAAGAAAAGATTGTGGGCCTGATTTGGATATTGAAAACCGAAAATTGCTCTTTCGCCCCCCCTATACTCTTTTTAACCCCCCTAAAACCCCAAATTACCCTTCAGTTCGGGACGTAGATCCCGAACTGAGGTTCGGGAAATAGATCCCGAAGTGGTGCAAATTTTTAAGTGAGTTTTTGGGGGTGCAGGCACCACTTCGTGATCTATATCCCGAAGTGGTGCAAGTTTTCCAAAACTTGCACCACTTCGGGATATAGATCACGAAGTGGTGCCTGCACCCTCAAAAACTCCAAAAAACTTCGGGACGTACATCCACTAAATTGACGCGCATGGGTAACATCGTTAGTAGATAAGGTGAAGCTCTACTCATCTCACAAGAGAAAACTTCTAGGGAGCATGTGATACTTCATCAAAAATCAAAAGAAGCGTGTCTCGTGTCTCCAAGCAACGGTGATCATATTAATAACAAGACAACTCACAACGACTGCAATGACCTTGTCTCACAACGACTATTTTACAACGAATCTATTTTCTTTGAGTTTGTTTGTAATTGCTGAAAAGGTTGGTGTTTGAAAATACACAAGGTCAAGTGTAAACACCATCAATGTCATACTTTGGTCTAATATGTGAGCCTGAAGTGCTACAACCTCTACTTCACCATGAGCCCAAATCATGATTACTGGACAAGTGAGTATCATGATCAAATGTGCAAGTTGAAACACACATGTGCTTGTGCCATGAGCTATCTCAATTATAGTCTGTTATACTTTGTATTTATAGTTTATCATGCATGGTACAAATACACCTATATATCATTTTCATAGAAATATCTAAAATTTTAGATGAATGAAATTTATTATGGAATTGAAATCAATTATGTAGACCTATATCCGGGACATAGATCACGAAATGCACTTCGGGATGTACGTCCCGAAGTTTTTTGGAGTTTTGGGGGGTGCAGGCACCACTTCGTGATCTATATCCCGAAGTGGTGCAAGTTTTCCAAACCTTGCACCACTTCGGGATATAGATCACGAAGTGGTGCCTGCAACCCCCAAAACTCCAAAAAACTTCGGGACGTACATCCCGAAGTGCATTTCGTGATCTATGTCCCGAATTTTGGACAAAAACCCCCCAAGGGCAAAAAAGGTAGTTAGGGGGGGGAAAAAAGAGTTTAGGGGGGGCGATTGAGCAATTTTCGCCCCCCCCTATACTCTTTTTAACCCCCCTAAAACCCCAAATTACCCTTCAGTTCGGGACGTAGATCCCGAACTGAGGTTCGGGAAATAGATCCCGAAGTGGTGCAAATTTTTAAGTGAGTTTTTGGGGGTGCAGGCACCACTTCGTGATCTATATCCCGAAGTGGTGCAAGTTTTCCAAAACTTGCACCACTTCGGGATATAGATCACGAAGTGGTGCCTGCACCCTCAAAAACTCCAAAAAACTTCGGGACGTACATCCACTAAATTGACGCGCATGGGTAACATCGTTAGTAGATAAGGTGAAGCTCTACTCATCTCACAAGAGAAAACTTCTAGGGAGCATGTGATACTTCATCAAAAATCAAAAGAAGCGTGTCTCGTGTCTCCAAGCAACGGTGATCATATTAATAACAAGACAACTCACAACGACTGCAATGACCTTGTCTCACAACGACTATTTTACAACGAATCTATTTTCTTTGAGTTTGTTTGTAATTGCTGAAAAGGTTGGTGTTTGAAAATACACAAGGTCAAGTGTAAACACCATCAATGTCATACTTTGGTCTAATATGTGAGCCTGAAGTGCTACAACCTCTACTTCACCATGAGCCCAAATCATGATTACTGGACAAGTGAGTATCATGATCAAATGTGCAAGTTGAAACACACATGTGCTTGTGCCATGAGCTATCTCAATTATAGTCTGTTATACTTTGTATTTATAGTTTATCATGCATGGTACAAATACACCTATATATCATTTTCATAGAAATATCTAAAATTTTAGATGAATGAAATTTATTATGGAATTGAAATCAATTATGTAGACCTATATCCGGGACATAGATCACGAAATGCACTTCGGGATGTACGTCCCGAAGTTTTTTGGAGTTTTGGGGGGTTGTTAGCCCATATTTTGGTTAAGTCAAAATATGCCCTAACTATTCTTTGAATATAATTACTGGACCTTTTAATTATGGAAATTAATGTTTCCAAGTTATTAAATAATATAAGAAAGGTCAAAAGTAATATATTTAATATAGATAATGTTCTCATTAGGGAATATTCAAGGATCTCAGAAAATGGAAAATATTTACAAGTCCAAGAAGCAAATCAAGATTTGGTTCGAATGATCAAGCAATTCGAATAGCATTCAAGGATTACTCGAACTCGAAGACTATTTGAAGACTTAGCATATTTTTCAAGTATTTCTGAAGATTCAAATTTCAGACCATTGCAACTCTTCATTCAAACTTTGCAACTATTGGCATTTTGGAATGAAGATCAGATGGCAGGACATCTGTCAAATGGATATTAGTTAGTCGTTACTAGATAGCATTAGATTTTATCTATAAATAGTAGTTCGTTTGATGTAACTTTGATCACAATCTCTCATACTAAAAACCTTACACATTCTGAGTATCCAAGCGTTCGAGTGAAAGGAATAAACAAGGCAACAATGTATGATCTTGTGATCAAACCCTTTTAAATTCAATGCAATTTACATATTCATGCAATTTACATGTTTTCATTTACATTCTTTGCCTTTTAATTCATTGAATTATTTACTTTTCTTGTCAATACGTACTCATTCTGAGTATTTTTACATTTCTTGTCAAGCAAGTCACATTTTATTTACTTTCTTTTACTTTTTCAAATCAAACTTGTTCATTTGCATTAATGAACATTGCTATTTTCAAAACTTGAATAATGAATACACAAAACATGTTCCGAGATTCTCTAGTTGGTCTCTCAAGCATTGCAAACTAGCGCTTGTTTACGTTGTTACCAAAAAACAGTGTAAACAAATTGGCACGCCCGGTGGGACAAGTTTTGTGCGTTTTATTTTCAAAGTTTCCTTAGAAATTTTCTCGAAAATTTTCTTTTTTGTTTTGGAAAGTTGTGTATGTTGTTTTCAAAGAGGCTACATTGTTTAGTGCATGCAATTAAGAAGTGGTAGAATAAAACCAGAAATGGTGAGACCCAGAGGCACTAACGCTAGTACTAGTAACAACAACAACAACAATAGTAATGACAATAATAATGTCAATAACCAAAACAATCAAGATCCTGATGATGTTAACCCATTATCTGGGCATGTAGACGCTTCGAGCGCTTTAACAACATCAGCCACAGATGCAACATCTGTGGGGGCAACACAGGCAATTCCTGTATCTTCCTCTATGCCCTCATTAACATCCAATGCTACAACCACAATGGCTGAAAACACTTCGAGCATGCCCTTACAAAATATTGGTGGGATTCCTCCCCCATTTTCAGGATCCTCATTTGACTTTCGAAGTCAATCAGGGGGTTTGTATCAATCCCAAAGATCTTATCCATATGGAATGCCTACAGCCATGATGCACAATGTGTATTCACATCCTGCATTACAATCTGATAGGATAACAGTGAGGTCTCCCTTTCCACAAGGGCAAAATTCTAATAATACTAGGGTTCGAATGAACCAACCATCCCTCACTACAGATTCACTTTTGTCTATGAGGCAACAAATGGATGAGAGTAATTATGATATGGTGAATTTACTCACTGAACAAATGGGTACAATAATTAACCCATTAATTCGAGATACAAACCAGACTTACCAAACCTTGGCTACCCAAATGGGTAGAATTGCTGATTTCTTTGGAGGGGCACAAGTGCCCATCCAACAGCCACTTCAACCATTACAGGCCCCTAGACCAAGGCCTGGCCAAGTTGCTGAAAATCGAATCGAGGAGGCTCGAGGTCAGCAGCAAGAACCACAAGTTGTTAACCAACCTGTACAAAGGAATGTTGAACCTGAAGTGGTGCTTGTTCATCGAAACCAAAATGCTGATGAGGTTTTGAGAAATGTTCAACATAATGATTTTGGGCAGAATAACTTAGCCAATTTGGTAGAGACCATCCTTGCCCAAAATGGTCTAAATGTAGGTTTACATAGACCCAACTTTGTATCACCATTATCTGAATTTGTTTTGCAAGCAGAAATACCAAGGGGGTGGAAAACCCCAAAATTTACTAAGTTTGCTGGTGATACAACAGAGTCTACAGTCGAACACATTGCTAGGTATTTGACTGAGGCTGGGGATATAGCAAATAATGAGAATTTGAGGATGAAGTATTTTCCCAATTCTCTAACAAAAAATGCTTTTACTTGGTTTACAACCTTACCCCCACATTCTGTATTTACTTGGACCCAACTCGAAAGGCTCTTTCATGAGCAATTCTACATGGGCCAAACAAAGATAAGTCTCAAAGAGCTAGCAAGTGTTAGGCGCAAAACACCAGAATCTATTGATGATTATCTCAATAGGTTTAGGCTTCTTAAAGCCAGATGCTTCACGCAGGTTCCTGAACATGAATTGGTAGAAATGGCTGCTGGTGGCCTAGACTACTCGATTCGAAAGAAATTAGATACCCAACATCTTAGAGACATGGCTCAACTGGCTGATAGGGTTAGACAGGTTGAAAGACTTAAAAATGAAAAGGCCAGGAATAGCAAGTTTCATAAGAAAGAGAGGGTAGCTTATGTAGGGAACTATGAAAGTGAAAGTGAACATGATCCAGAATTCGAGGAGGTTGATCAAAGCGAGATAGACGTGGCTGAATTAAAACCAGGACCTCCTTACACTTGTAAATTGTTAAAGCCCTCGAATGGCAAAAACCCCAATGAACCAAAGAATGATAAATATGTTGCTAAAACCTACACATTTGATGTTACCAAATGTGATGAGATTTTTGATTTATTGGTCACTGATGGCCAAATAATTGTTCAAAAGGGATTAAAAGTTCCCTCATTAGAACAAAGAAAGAAAAGAGGTTACTGCAAATTTCATAATTTTTTGGGTCATAAAACTTCACATTGTGTGGTTTTCAGGGATTTGGTACAGAAGGCATTGGATGAGGGGAGGCTGAAGTTTGACCAAAAAGCTAAGCAACCCATGAAGGTAGACACAGATCCCCTCCAAGTGGCTGAGACATCTTACGTCGAGCCATTCGAATGTTTAATGATAGACGCAATGGAAGCATCCCCGGTTCGAGCCGTCACTGAAAGGGAGTATGCTGAGAAAATTAAGGTAGTTTATCCTCGAGCTGAAGAGGAACTCATTGATTTTCTCACCAGGTGCAAGCTGAGCAACAAGGAAGTTATGTTGTGTCCTCGTTGCAGTGCTGTGTGTGACAAAGAGGCTACTGCAGGCCTTAAAAATGTTATGCCATACGTGGCTAACAAAAACAAATGGTCTACTGAAAGACCAAACAAGGGTAAGGCCATAGACCAAGGCCCTACCATCCATGACAGGCTTGGAAGGAGACAAACATACGTTCCTTCTAATAGAGTTCCTGTTAACCAATGGTCATCTGGCCAACATCAGGCTTATCAGAAGAGAAGAATGGATGTTGGTGGCTCGAGTCAAGTTGCTTCGAGCAACAATGCTGAAAATAGGAAATTTGCCTATAATAACAACTATAAGGGAAAGAATCCTATGACTCGAACTCAATGGCGTAGGTATCAACGCCTTAAGAAGTTGGAGAAAGAGAATGCCCATGCTGGGAGCAGCTTCAACTCAATTGCCCATGCTGGGGGCAATAACAAAGTTGTTCATGCTGGGAACAACACCAAGATTGCTCATACTGGGGGCAATCGAAATGATACAGGGAACAAGCACGAGTATGTTCCTAAGAAGGCTGAAAAAGCCTTAATTATTGATGAAGGCTCTTCCTCGAAGAGGCCTGTTAAGGAAAGGACATCATTCCCTGATGATAATATGGAGGATGATATTCCTGATGAAGACTTGTTGGAATCTGGTTCTGAGCCAGATTTTGACGTCCTGGTAAATGTGGTGTCAATATTACCACGTGAATATGACGTGAGGTCCACTTCTGATCCTGAAGAAGAATTTGTGGAACCTGAATTAGAAGACTACACCCCTGTTTGTTACTATGTAATGAATAATGGGTGCATTGAACAACAGAAGGCTGTATTCGAACAGCCTCACGAAGGGATGAAAAACCATCTTAAGCCTTTATACATCAAGGCTAAAGTGGGTGGTATTGGAGTGAACAAAGTCCTGGTGGATGGGGGTGCTGCAGTAAATCTAATGCCCCATTTCATGCTCAGGAAGTTGGGAATGTATGATACTGACATGCATTCACATAACATAGTTCTTTCGAACTATGAAGGAAAAAGTGGCAGGTCCTTAGGAGCCATACAAATGGATGTTGCAGTAGGCAGCACCATAAGGCCAACTCTCTTTATAGTTGTGCCTTCGAGGGCTAGCTTCAATCTACTCCTTGGGAGAGAATGGATTCATGGAGTAGGGGCAGTCCCTTCTACTTGCCATCAAAGGTTGATATTATGGAGGGAGGATAACATGGTAGAAAATATAGAGGCTGATCAGAGTTTCTATATGTCAGAGGTTGACCACATCACTAAGGCAACTTTTGATAAACACTTAGCCTCCATAGCACCCTGTGGAGAAAGAGATAGTGGCTTTCGAGGAGCCAGTAATAATGTCTATCATTCAGTTAGACTCCATCCTACTCATGGATTCTGTTGGGAGAGGGAAGAAATTGATGATACCCCTCCTGAAGATGGAGTTATTCCACCATCTGGGTGGGATATAGAATATCTTGATGATGTCTAAGCCCTCTGCTTGGGCTAAAATAACGGCATACGTTGCCGAAAGGAAACTCGAAACGGCCTTAGAGGCTGTCAAGGAGCAAAATATGGTTGAAGAAACCATTAAAGAAGACAATGGCAATATGTTGCCAAATGAGCAAAGGTTAGACTGCATTTATGATGATGAACCTTTGGGATTCGAAAAAGATCCTGTGAACTCGAGTCCAAAGATGCAGGCTCAAGATCCTTTGCAAGAGGTAGATATTGGTGATGGCTTAATTAAAAGGCCAACTTACATAAGTGCCAATCTTGACCTCGAATTCAAAACTAAAATGATTAGCCTGCTTAAGGAATTTAAAGATTGTTTTGCATGGGATTACAATGAAATGCCAGGTTTAAGCAGGGAAATGGTGGAACATAGACTACCACTCAAGCCAGGGAAGAAGCCAATAAAGCAACTGCCAAGGAGATTCAACCCAGAGATTTTATCAAAAATCAAGAGTGAGATCGAAAGGCTTTTAAAGAGTAAATTCATTCGAACCACAAGGTATGTTGAATGGTTAGCCAATATAGTTCCTGTTATTAAGAAAAATGGTAGCCTCAGGGTATGCATAGACTTTAGAGATTTAAATAATGCAACACCTAAGGATGAATACCCCATGCCAGTAGCAGAAATACTAATTGATTCAGCAGCAGGGTTCGAATACTTGAGCATGTTAGATGGCTATTCTGGCTATAATCAAATTTTTATTGCTGAAGAGGATGTGGCTAAAACAGCGTTTCGATGCCCTGGGGCATTAGGGACTTATGAATGGGTTGTTATGCCATTTGGCCTAAAAAATGCTGGAGCCACATATCAAAGAGCAATGAATCTGATTTTTCATGATTTTATTGATGCCTTTATGCAAGTATACATTGATGATATTGTTGTAAAATCCTCATCTAGTGATGATCATCTAAATCATCTTAGAAAATCATTCGAAAGAATGAAGAAATGTGGATTGAAAATGAATCCACTAAAGTGTGCTTTTGGTGTACATGCAGGGGATTTCCTTGGTTTTGTGGTGCATAAAAAAGGCATTGAAATCAACCAAAATAAGACAAAGGCTATTATGGAGACTCAACCTCCAAGAACAAAGAAACAACTTCAGTCTCTATTGGGGAAAATCAACTTTTTGAGAAGATTCATTTCGAATCTAAGTGGAAAAGCTCATCCTTTTTCTCCACTACTTAGAAAACAAAAAGGTGATCAATTTCATTGGGGGCAGGAGCAACAGCAAGCGTTCGAAGACATTAAGAACTATTTGTCTCATCCACCAACGCTAATGCCTCCTATTCGAAACAAAGCAATGAAGTTGTACATTTCAGCATCTGATTCAACTATTGGTAGCATGCTTGCCCAAGAAGATGAAGATGGTGTTGAAAAAGCTATATATTATTTAAGTAGAGTATTAAATGATGCTGAAACTAGATATAGTGCTATAGAAAAATTATGTTTGTGTTTATATTTTTCTTGTATCAAACTTAAGCATTATATAAAGCCTATTGAAGTTTATGTTTATTCTCATTTTGATATTATTAAACATATGCTTTTAAAACCAATTTTACATAGTAGAATTGGTAAATGGGCTCTGGCCCTAACAGAATACTCACTTACATATAAACCTTTAAGAAATAAAAAAGGTCAAATAGTGGCAGATTTTTTGGTCGATCACTCAGTGATTGAAATGCCACTAAGTTATGTGGAAACACAGCCTTGGATTTTGTATTTCGATGGTTCCAAACATAAGCATGGAACTGGAATTGGGATTTTAATAATATCTCCAATACAAATTCCAACTAAGTTTAAGTATAAAATCAATGGTTTTTGTTCCAATAATGAGGCAGAGTATGAAGCCTTAATTGCAGGTCTTGCACTTTTAATAGACTTGGGGGCAAAAAACATTGTTATTCGAGGAGATTCAGAATTGGTGATTAAGCAATTAACCAAAGAATACAAATGTATTAAGGAACATTTGGCTAAGTATTTTGTGATTGCTAGCACTTTACTGGATCGATTCGAGTCTGTAGAATTTGAACACATTCCTAGGCTACAGAATCAAGAAGCTAATGACTTGGCTCAAATAGCCTCTGGTTACAAAGTTACTCCAGAGAACTTGAATAAGTTAATATAGATCAAAGAAAAATTAGTTTTTCATGAGCCAATAACTTCAGAGTTATCAATGGCAAAACATGTGGAGGCAACTTCACCACCAAATGTTGATGGCTACTCGAATATAGCAGAATATGAAATGCGCTGACGGTTACATTCATGATAGCCATCACGTGCCATTAATGTGGAATAAAAAACGCCAAGTTCTCCACTCCTTCGATTCGATTCGAAATTGGCATTTTTTGGGGGCAATTTGTTAGCCCATATTTTGGTTAAGTCAAAATATGCCCTAACTATTCTTTGAATATAATTACTGGACCTTTTAATTATGGAAATTAATGTTTCCAAGTTATTAAATAATATAAGAAAGGTCAAAAGTAATATATTTAATATAGATAATGTTCTCATTAGGGAATATTCAAGGATCTCAGAAAATGGAAAATATTTACAAGTCCAAGAAGCAAATCAAGATTTGGTTCGAATGATCAAGCAATTCGAATAGCATTCAAGGATTACTCGAACTCGAAGACTATTTGAAGACTTAGCATATTTTTCAAGTATTTCTGAAGATTCAAATTTCAGACCATTGCAACTCTTCATTCAAACTTTGCAACTATTGGCATTTTGGAATGAAGATCAGATGGCAGGACATCTGTCAAATGGATGTTAGTTAGTCGTTACTAGATAGCATTAGATTTTATCTATAAATAGTAGTTCGTTTGATGTAACTTTGATCACAATCTCTCATACTAAAAACCTTACACATTCTGAGTATCCAAGCGTTCGAGTGAAAGGAATAAACAAGGCAACAATGTATGATCTTGTGATCAAACCCTTTTAAATTCAATGCAATTTACATATTCATGCAATTTACATGTTTTCATTTACATTCTTTGCCTTTTAATTCATTGAATTATTTACTTTTCTTGTCAATACGTACTCATTCTGAGTATTTTTACATTTCTTGTCAAGCAAGTCACATTTTATTTACTTTCTTTTACTTTTTCAAATCAAACTTGTTCATTTGCATTAATGAACATTGCTATTTTCAAAACTTGAATAATGAATACACAAAACATGTTCCGAGATTCTCTAGTTGGTCTCTCAAGCATTGCAAACTAGCGCTTGTTTACGTTGTTACCAAAAAACAGTGTAAACAGGGGTGCAGGCACCACTTCGTGATCTATATCCCGAAGTGGTGCAAGTTTTCCAAACCTTACACCACTTCGGGATATAGATCACGAAGTGGTGCCTGCAACCCCCAAAACTCCAAAAAACTTCGGGACGTACATCCCGAAGTGCATTTCGTGATCTATGTCCCGAATTTTGGACAAAAACCCCCAAGGGCAAAAAAGGTAGTTAGGGGGGGAAAAAAGAGTTTAGGGGGGGCGATTGAGCAATTTTCGCCCCCCCTATACTCTTTTTAACCCCCCTAAAACCCCAAATTACCCTTCAGTTCGGGACGTAGATCCCGAACTGAGGTTCGGGAAATAGATCCCGAAGTGGTGCAAATTTTTAAGTGAGTTTTTGGGGGTGCAGGCACCACTTCGTGATCTATATCCCGAAGTGGTGCAAGTTTTCCAAAACTTGCACCACTTCGGGATATAGATCACGAAGTGGTGCCTGCACCCTCAAAAACTCCAAAAAACTTCGGGACGTACATCCACTAAATTGACGCGCATGGGTAACATCGTTAGTAGATAAGGTGAAGCTCTACTCATCTCACAAGAGAAAACTTCTAGGGAGCATGTGATACTTCATCAAAAATCAAAAGAAGCGTGTCTCGTGTCTCCAAGCAACGGTGATCATATTAATAACAAGACAACTCACAACGACTTGTTTACACTGTTTTTTGGTAACAACGTAAACAAGCGCTAGTTTGCAATGCTTGAGAGACCAACTAGAGAATCTCGGAACATGTTTTGTGTATTCATTATTCAAGTTTTGAAAATAGCAATGTTCATTAATGCAAATGAACAAGTTTGATTTGAAAAAGTAAAAGAAAGTAAATAAAATGTGACTTGCTTGACAAGAAATGTAAAAATACTCAGAATGAGTACGTATTGACAAGAAAAGTAAATAATTCAATGAATTAAAAGGCAAAGAATGTAAATGAAAACATGTAAATTGCATGAATATGTAAATTGCATTGAATTTAAAAGGGTTTGATCACAAGATCATACATTGTTGCCTTGTTTATTCCTTTCACTCGAACGCTTGGATACTCAGAATGTGTAAGGTTTTTAGTATGAGAGATTGTGATCGAAATTACATCAAATGAACTACTATTTATTGATAAAATCTAATGCTATCTAATAACGACTAAATAATATCCATTTGACAAGTGTCTTGCCACCTATTCTTCATTCTTGAATGCCAATAGTTGCAAAGTTTGAATGAAGAGTTGCAATGGTTTGAAATTTGAATCTTCAGAAATACTTGAAAAATATGCTAAGTCTTCAAATAGTCTTCGAGTTCGAGTAATCCTTGAATATTCCCTAATGAGAACATTATCTATATTAAATATATTACTTTTGACCTTTCTTATATTATTTAATAACTTGGAAACATTAATTTCCATAATTAAAAGGTCCAGTAATTATATTCAAAGAATAGTTAGGGCATATTTTGACTTAACCAAAATATGGGCTAACAAATTGCCCCCAAAAAATGCCAAATTCGAATCGAATCGAAGGAGTGGAGAACTTGGCGTTTTTTATTCCACATTAATGGCACGTTGATAACTCTGAGGATAATGGTTCATGGAAGACCAATTTTTTCTTGATTTCAATTAACTTTGTCAAATTTTCTGGAGATACTTTGTAACCAGAAGCTATTTGAGCCAAGTCATTAGCTTCTTGATTTTGTAGTCTAGGAATATGTTCAAATTCTGCAGACTCGAATCGATCCAGTAAGGCACTTGCAATCACAAAATACTTAGCCAAATGTTCCTTAATACATTTGTATTCTTTGGTTAATTGCTTAATCACCAATTCTGAATCACCTCGAATGACAATGTTTTTTGTCCCCAAGTCTATTAAAAGTGCAAGACCTGCAATTAAGGCTTCATATTCTGCCTCATTATTGGAACAAAAACCATTGATTTTATACTTAAACTTAGTTGGAATTTGTATTGGAGATATTATTAAAATCCCAATTCCAGTTCCATGCTTATGTTTGGAACCATCGAAATACAAAATCCAAGGCTGTGTTTCCACATAACTTAGTGGCATTTCAATCACTGAGTGATCGACCAAAAAATCTGCCACTATTTGACCTTTTTTATCTCTTAAAGGTTTCTATGTAAGTGAGTATTCTGTTAGAGCCAGAGCCCATTTACCAATTCTACTATGCAAAATTGGTTTTAAAAGCATATGTTTAATAATATCAAAATGAGAATAAACATAAACTTCAATAGGCTTTATATAATGCTTAAGTTTGATACAAGAAAAATATAGATACAAACATAATTTTTCTATAGCACTATATCTAGTTTCAGCATCATTTAATACTCTACTTAAATAATATATAGCTTTTTCAACACCATCTTCATCTTCTTGGGCAAGCATGCTACCAATAGTTGAATCAGATGCTGAAATATACAACTTCATTGCTTTACTTCGAATAGGAGGCATCAGCGTTGGTGGATGAAACAAATAGTTCTTAATGTCTTCGAACGCTTGCTGTTGCTCCTGCCCCCAATGAAATTGATCACCTTTTTGTTTTCTAAGTAGTGGAGAAAAGGGGTGAGCTTTTCCACTTAGATTCGAAATGAATCTTCTCAAAAAGTTGATTTTCCCCAATAGAGACTGAAGTTGTTTCTTTGTTCTTGGAGGTTGAGTCTCCATAATAGCCTTTGTCTTATTTTGGTTGATTTCAATGCCTTTTTTATGCACCACAAAACCAAGGAAATCCCCTGCATGTACACCAAAAGCACACTTTAGTGGATTCATTTTCAATCCACATTTCTTCATTCTTTCGAATGATTTTCTAAGATGATTTAGATGATCATCACTAGATGAGGATTTTACAACAATATCATCAATGTATACTTGCATAAAGGCATCAATAAAATCATGAAAAATCAGATTCATTGCTCTTTGATATGTGGCTCCAGCATTTTTTAGGCCAAATGGCATAACAACCCATTCATAAGTCCCTAATGCCCCAGGGCATCGAAACGCTGTTTTAGCCACATCCTCTTCAGCAATAAAAATTTGATTATAGCCAGAATAGCCATCTAACATGCTCAAGTATTCGAATCCTGCTGCTGAATCGATTAGCATTTCTGCTACTGGCATGGGGTATTCATCTTTAGGTGTTGCATTATTTAAATCTCTAAAGTCTATGCATACCCTGAGGCTACCATTTTTCTTAATAACAGGAACTATATTGGCTAACCATTCAACATACCTTGTGGTTCGAATGAATTTACTCTTTAAAAGCCTTTCGATCTCACTCTTGATTTTTGATAAAATCTCTGGGTTGAATCTCCTTGGCAGTTGCTTTATTGGCTTCTTCCCTGGCTTGAGTGGTAGTCTATGTTCCACCATTTCCCTGCTTAAACCTGGCATTTCATTGTAATCCCATGCAAAACAATCTTTAAATTCCTTAAGCAGGCTAATCATTTTAGTTTTGAATTCGAGGCCAAGATTGGCACTTATGTAAGTTGGCCTTTTAATTAAGCCATCACCAATATCTACCTCTTGCAAAGGATCTTGAGCCTGCATCTTTGGACTCGAGTTCACAGGATCTTTCTCGAATCCCAAAGGTTCATCATCATAAATGCAGTCTAACCTTTGCTCATTTGGCAATATATTGCCATTGTCTTCTTTAATGGTTTCTTCAACCATATTTTGCTCCTTGACAGCCTCTAAGGCCGTTTCGAGTTTCCTTTCGGCAACGTATGCCGTTATTTTAGCCCAAGCAGAGGGCTTAGACATCATCAAGATATTCTATATCCCACCCAGATGGTGGAATAACTCCATCTTCAGGAGGGGTATCATCAATTTCTTCCCTCTCCCAACAAAATCCATGAGTAGGATGGAGTCTAACTGAATGATAGACATTATTACTGGCTCCTCGAAAGCCACTATCTCTTTCTCCACAAGGTGCTATGGAGGCTAAGTGTTTATCAAAAGTTGCCTTAGTGATGTGGTCAACCTCTGACATATAGAAACTCTGATCAGCCTCTATATTTTCTACTATGTTATCCTCCCTCCATAATATCAACCTTTGATGGCAAGTAGAAGGGACTGCCCCTACTCCATGAATCCATTCTCTCCCAAGGAGTAGATTGAAGCTAGCCCTTGAAGGCACAACTATAAAGAGAGTTGGCCTTATGGTGCTGCCTACTGCAACATCCATTTGTATGGCTCCTAAGGACCTGCCACTTTTTCCTTCATAGTTCGAAAGAACTATGTTATGTGAATGCATGTCAGTATCATACATTCCCAACTTCCTGAGCATGAAATGGGGCATTAGATTTACTGCAGCACCCCCATCCACCAGGACTTTGTTCACTCCAATACCACCCACTTTAGCCTTGATGTATAAAGGCTTAAGATGGTTTTTCATCCCTTCGTGAGGCTGTTCGAATACAGCCTTCTGTTGTTCAATGCACCCATTATTCATTACATAGTAACAAACAGGGGTGTAGTCTTCTAATTCAGGTTCCACAAATTCTTCTTCAGGATCAGAAGTGGACCTCACGTCATATTCACGTGGTAATATTGACACCACATTTACCAAGACATCAAAATCTGGCTCAGAACCAGACTCCAATAAGTCTTCATCAGGAATATCATCCTCCATATTATCATCAGGGAATGATATCCTTTCCTTAACAGGCCTCTTCGAGGAAGAGCCTTCATCAATAATTAAGGCTTTTTCAGCCTTCTTAGGAATATACTCATGCTTGTTCCCTGTATCATTTCGATTGCCCCCAGTATGAGCAATCTTGGTGTTGTTCCCAGCATGAACAACTTTGTTATTGCCCCCAGCATGGGCAATCGAGTTGAAGCTGCCCCCAGCATGGGCATTCTCTTTCTCCAACTTCTTAAGGCGTTGATACCTACGCCATTGAGTTCGAGTCATAGGATTCTTTCCCTTATAGTTGTTATTATAGGCAAATTTCCTATTTTCAGCATTGTTGCTCGAAGCAACTTGACTCGAGCCACCAACATCCATTCTTCGCTTCTGGTAAGCCTGATGTTGGCCAGATGACCATTGATTAACAGGCACCCTATTAGAAGGAACATATGTTTGTCTCCTTCCAATCCTGTCATGAATGGTAGGGCCCTGGTTTATGGCCTTGCCCTTATTTGGTCTCTCAGTAGACCATTTGTTTTTGTTAGCCACATATGGCATAACATTTTTAAGGCCTGCAGTAGCCTCTTTGTCACATATAGCGCTGCAACGAGGACACAGCATAACTTCCTTGTTGCTCAGCTTGCACCTGGTGAGAAAATCAATGAGTTCCTCTTCAGCTCGAGGATAAACTACTTTAATCTTCTCAGCATACTCCCTTTCAGTGATGGCTCGAACCGGGGATGCTTCCATTGCGTCAATCATCAGACATTCGAACGGCTCAACGTAAGATGTCTCAGCTACTTGAAGGGGATCTGTGTCTACCTTCATGGGTTGCTTAGCTTTCTCGTCAAACTTTAACCTCCCTTCGTCTAACGCTTTCTGCACCAAATCCCTGAAAACAACACAATGTGAAGTTTTATGACCCAAAAAATTATGAAATTTGCAGTAACCTCTCTTCTTTCTTTGTTCTAATGAGGGAACTTTTAATCCCTTTTGAACAATTATTTGGCCATCAGTGACCAATAAATCAAAGATCTCATCACATTTGGTAACATCAAATGTGTAGGTTTTAGCAACATATTTATCATTCTTTGGTTCATTGGGGTTTTTGCCATTCGAGGGCTTTAACAATTTACAAGTGTAAGGAGGCCCTGGTTTTAATTCAGCCAAGTCTATCTCGCTTTGATCAACCTCCTCGAATTCTGGATCATGTTCACTTTCACTTTCATAGTTCCCTACATAAGCTACTCTCTCTTTCTTATGAAACTTGCTATTCCTGGCCTTTTCATTTTTAAGTCTTTCAACCTGTCTAACCCTATCAGCCAGTTGAGCCATGTCTCTAAGATGTTGGGTATCTAATTTCTTTCGAATCGAGTAGTCTAGGCCACCAGCAGCCATTTCTACCAATTCATGTTCAGGAACCTGCGTGAAGCATCTGGCTTTAAGAAGCCTAAACCTATTGAGATAATCATCAATAGATTCTGGTGTTTTGCGCCTAACACTTGCTAGTTCTTTGAGACTTATCTTTGTTTGGCCCATGTAGAATTGCTCATGAAAGAGCCTTTCGAGTTGGGTCCAAGTAAATACAGAATGTGGGGGTAAGGTTGTAAACCAAGTAAAAGCATTTTTTGTTAGAGAATTGGGAAAATACTTCATCCTCAAATTCTCATTATTTGCTATATCCCCAGCCTCAGTCAAATACCTAGCAATGTGTTCGACTGTAGACTCTGTTGTATCACCAGCAAACTTAGTAAATTTTGGGGTTTTCCACCCCCTTGGTATTTCTGCTTGCAAAACAAATTCAGATAATGGTGATACAAAGTTGGGTCTATGTAAACCTACATTTAGACCATTTTGGGCAAGGATGTTCTCTACCAAATTGGCTAAGTTATTCTGCCCAAAATCATTATGTTGAACATTTCTCAAAACCTCATCAGCATTTTGGTTTCGATGAACAAGCACCACTTCAGGTTCAACATTCCTTTGTACAGGTTGGTTAACAACTTGTGGTTCTTGCTGCTGACCTCGAGCCTCCTCGATTCGATTTTCAGCAACTTGGCCAGGCCTTGGTCTAGGGGCCTGTAATGGTTGAAGTGGCTGTTGGATGGGCACTTGTGCCCCTCCAAAGAAATCAGCAATTCTACCCATTTGGGTAGCCAAGGTTTGGTAAGTCTGGTTTGTATCTCGAATTAATGGGTTAATTATTGTACCCATTTGTTCAGTGAGTAAATTCACCATATCATAATTACTCTCATCCATTTGTTGCCTCATAGACAAAAGTGAATCTGTAGTGAGGGATGATTGGTTCATTCGAACCCTAGTATTATTAGAATTTTGCCCTTGTGGAAAGGGAGACCTCACTGTTATCCTATCAGATTGTAATGCAGGATGTGAATACACATTGTGCATCATGGCTGTAGGCATTCCATATGGATAAGATCTTTGGGATTGATACAAACCCCCTGATTGACTTCGAAAGTCAAATGAGGATCCTGAAAATGGGGGAGGAATCCCACCAATATTTTGTAAGGGCATGCTCGAAGTGTTTTCAGCCATTGTGGTTGTAGCATTGGATGTTAATGAGGGCATAGAGGAAGATACAGGAATTGCCTGTGTTGCCCCCACAGATGTTGCATCTGTGGCTGATGTTGTTAAAGCGCTCGAAGCGTCTACATGCCCAGATAATGGGTTAACATCATCAGGATCTTGATTGTTTTGGTTATTGACATTATTATTGTCATTACTATTGTTGTTGTTGTTGTTACTAGTACTAGCGTTAGTGCCTCTGGGTCTCACCATTTCTGGTTTTATTCTACCACTTCTTAATTGCATGCACTAAACAATGTAGCCTCTTTGAAAACAACATACACAACTTTCCAAAACAAAAAAGAAAATTTTCGAGAAAAATTTCTAAGGAAACTTTGAAAATAAAACGCACAAAACTAGTCCCACTGGGCGTGCCAATTTGTTTACACTGTTTTTTGGTAACAACGTAAACAAGCGCTAGTTTGCAATGCTTGAGAGACCAACTAGAGAATCTCGGAACATGTTTTGTGTATTCATTATTCAAGTTTTGAAAATAGCAATGTTCATTAATGCAAATGAACAAGTTTGTTTGTTTAAAGTAAAGGAAATGATAAAAGGATAATTTCTTTGACAAGAAAAGTAAAAATACTCAAGAATGAGTACGTATTGACAAAAAAAGTAAATAATTCAATGAATTAAAAGGCAAAGAATGTAAATGAAACATGTAAATTGCATGAATATGTAAATTGCATTGAATTTAAAAAGAAAGTGATCACAAGATCATACATTGTTTCCTTTTGTATTCCTTTCACTCGAATCGCTTGGGTACTCAGAACTTGTAAGGATTTTTAGTATGTAAATTTGTGATCGAAATTACATCAAATGAACTACTATTTATAGATAAAATCTAATGCTATCTAATAACGACTAAATAATATCCATTTGACAAGTGTCTTGCCACCTATTCTTCATTCTTGAATGCCAATAGTTGCAAAGTTTGAATGAAGAGTTGCAATGGTTTGAAATTTGAATCTTCAGAAATACTTGAAAAATATGCTAAGTCTTCAAATAGTCTTCGAGTTCGAGTAATCCTTGAATATTCCCTAATGAGAACATTATCTATATTAAATATATTACTTTTGACCTTTCTTATATTATTTAATAACTTGGAAACATTAATTTCCATAATTAAAAGGTCCAGTAATTATATTCAAAGAATAGTTAGGGCATATTTTGACTTAACCAAAATATGGGCTAACACGACTGCAATGACCTTGTCTCACAACGACTATTTTACAACGAATCTATTTTCTTTGAGTTTGTTTGTAATTGCTGAAAAGGTTGGTGTTTGAAAATACACAAGGTCAAGTGTAAACACCATCAATGTCATACTTTGGTCTAATATGTGAGCCTGAAGTGCTACAACCTCTACTTCACCATGAGCCCAAATCATGATTACTGGACAAGTGAGTATCATGATCAAATGTGCAAGTTGAAACACACATGTGCTTGTGCCATGAGCTATCTCAATTATAGTCTGTTATACTTTGTATTTATAGTTTATCATGCATGGTACAAATACACCTATATATCATTTTCATAGAAATATCTAAAATTTTAGATGAATGAAATTTATTATGGAATTGAAATCAATTATGTAGACCTATATCCGGGACATAGATCACGAAATGCACTTCGGGATGTACGTCCCGAAGTTTTTTGGAGTTTTGGGGGGTGCAGGCACCACTTCGTGATCTATATCCCGAAGTGGTGCAAGTTTTCCAAACCTTGCACCACTTCGGGATATAGATCACGAAGTGGTGCCTGCAACCCCCAAAACTCCAAAAAACTTCGGGACGTACATCCCGAAGTGCATTTCGTGATCTATGTCCCGAATTTTGGACAAAAACCCCCAAGGGCAAAAAAGGTAGTTAGGGGGGGGGAAAAAGAGTTTAGGGGGGGCGATTGAGCAATTTTCTTGAAAACCTAATCGTATCACCGAATCAAGTGTTGTATATATAACTGAACTAAGTGAAGTTCTAACACAGTTCCTTCCTTATTGATATTGCAACTCACTCGCTCGCGCTTTATATTCATTCCTTCCCACCATAAATTTGATTCCTTTTTCTTCAACTTCGATTCACATGGCTCAGGTTTCAACACTCTTGTGCGATATTGTACAGAAGGAACAACATCGAACAAGAGTGTTGATTCCCTCCATTTTCTATTGTTTTTGTCAAAAAAAAACTTTCAATTCCTTTTCTTAAAAAATCTATAGAATTTTTTTTAACTTTATTATATGCCTTCATTATCTTTAATATACTTTCATTTCCAATTTCTCAATGTCCACTCCACCCAAACAAAAAATCTATACTAACTTTATTAGCAAAAAATAAATAAAACTATTCTCTCCTTTGTTAGGCAATCGGCAAGAATACATAAGTAGTAAAGTAGTAAGACTTGCAAGCGTCCACCAAAAAAAGTCATTGTTCTTCAATCCTCTTAAGGTATTTTCTTTAACAAGCAAAAATGTGAACTATATTAATTACTATACTAGCACCACGGTACAAAGTGTATCGGAAAAACGGCTAAATCACAAGAGTATTACAGAGAGGAATACAAACACAAACAACAATAGAGTTAGTGAAAGTCCAAACTAGAGGACTCCGCGACTACTGATGATAATGTTAGATTAGATTATAATTCTGATCTTTCAACTATCAATAAGATTAAAATTTGACCTTGTATTTGTTTCTAATCAATGTTTTGTACTCTCTCCGTCTCAACCTGTTAACTTTTAAAATTTATTTTGACCGCATTTCTTTACTAATGTATAAAGATAAATATTGGCAAATAAGATCTTATTTGATTTGTCTCAATGAATATTTTCACAATATTAAATTTTTATAATTTTTCATGAAAGAAAATTAAAGATATTAATTATTTAAATTATGCATTGATATAAGTAAAGATAATAGTTTTGGGACGGAAGTAGTATATGTTTACTAGGGTTGAGAATAGGCAAGGTCAGGCCTGAGCCTAGCTAACGAAAAAAATTTAAGCTTTAAGTCTGGCCTATGATCTATTAAGAGTTATTTTTTATGACATGGTCTGACTTTATAGCCTATATAAAAGCCAACATCACATAAAAACTTCAATTTTCTATTTTTTTTTACGCAGAATTTTCTATTTTTTTTAAATTAACAATGTAGCATATTTAAAAGCTTACATTACATAAAGGTTTTTTATGTAGTCTATATTACATATTTTTTCTAAATAGACTAAAACATAATCACAACCAATTTTATGTTAGACTATATGGCGATCATTTAGAGAGTGGTGAATAAGTGACTCTTTCTATACAACGAGGTTTTAAAAATATTTCGAGTATGCGGAAGGCTACCGGATCGATAGTCTACTTTGCACCCTTCGATCAAAGGAAATGTAGTATAAGCCTTAGAACAATTAGCGACAAATTGAATTTAGGTTTATGTTTTGTAATCAAAATTCTAACACAAACAAAATCAACCAGTTTCACAATCACGAAACACAATCACAAATTCAAGTCTCAAATCAATTGAATTGCGGTGAACACTTACGATCACGAATTCAATTGATTCAATTAATCAATAAAACGAAAAGTAAAAGTGTAGGGATAGAAAGACACAACCAGATGATTAGGGAGTTCCCTTGGCTTTCACGTCGTCCTCGCTTCGGGCCAGGTACGTCTCCCCCCAAATCGTCAAAAGGACGATTTGAGCAATTTATTAAAAAATGCTTTGATAGTGCACAATTTACAACGACTCGAATAACCATATTCAATCTAATGTAAATTGAGCCAAGTAATCTCAACAATACTAGAAGCTTCAACCTCTGATTCCAACGTCCCAATCTTGCGCCGTCTTCGTACCGAAAACCTTCGCACCGAACGTCCAGCTGATTCCTTCGCTTCCTAGATGTTGAACCTTCAAGATATCGCACAATCTTGAATCCCTTGATGAAAATTCATACCTCCAACACAACTCAACTCGATCGCAATTCTGATTCACCGCGAATTGCACCGAACGTTATCCACCGAATCAACTACGAACCTTCGATTGATCCCATACTCAATCTCAAATTTGAAGTGACTTGATAGAAGATGAAGAACTTGTGTTGAATAAGTCTTTGATCCAAAATTTCTCTTAAACCTTGATCAAATGTGTTTTTCAGATGGATTCTCACAATTACAACAAACACTCACATTGCTATTTATAGTGAAAATAGAATTGAGCAAATTTAGGCAAAACAGAACAGTCATGTATCGATACATATGATGGTATTTATCGATACAAACACCTTGACCAGCGTTCAAATTTGAAATAACTGACCTATGTATCGATACAAACACGAGTATGTATCGATACATATATCAGTTTCTTGAAAACCTGACTGATATGTATCGAAGCATGCAAGCATAATTCGATACACAATGCTTTCTCTGGTGTTTTGAGAGAGTTAGGTGTGTATCGATACATGCAAGCATGATTCGATACACAAGTGATTGATCTGCCCCTGAACACCAGTTTTTGTATCGATACAAATGAAGTGTGTATTGATACAAAATGCTCAAAATCAGTCTGAAGTAGTTTCAGGACATTTGTATCGATACAAGTATATATGTATCGATACAAAGAACCTTAAAATCAATTTTTCAAAGATTAAAAAAAAGTTTTTCGCTGTCAAGTTGTTTCTAATGTTGCCAAAATATGTTTTACACTATTTTCATGGGTTTTGACAATTATTAAAACATGGGAGTGAACTGGTGCACTTACATTTTATATGTCGTAAATAATTTTTTATTTTATCTTTATAAATTATAATTATAGAATATAAAATTAAGTTTTAATAGTTATGTATATTTTTATATGTCAAAAAAAAAATTGTGTATATATAGGTCGGCCTATTAAGTTTTGTAGATTTTATTTTTAAAGTTAAGCCTAACCTATTTAAATAAATAGGCTATTTTTAAAGCCCGAGATTGATCTTTTTAATAAATAGGCCGGTCTGATATGAGCTTATGTAGGCTAGACCATAGGCCCCTGTAGGCCGGTCTAGCCTATTCCGATTGTTTACTTTACTTTTCTTAGTTTGTCTCTCTTTTTTGTGGTGTTCTTATATTGTCTTTTGAATGATTTCTAATAGAATTTAGGTGATTTGTTTTGACATTCTTCGGAAAAAAATTTACCCTTTAAAAATGATATGATAAACGGGCGTAACTTTTTTAATAGGATTTGTTAGGTAGTCTAGTGATTAGAATTTTACCCCTTAAAGATGAATAAATAGACGTAACAGGATCCGAATCTCGGTCACTGCATATTACATGCAAATGTCTTACGACGTTCTTCAATTCTAGTAGTAGAAAAATGGTGATTTACGTAAAAAAATGATCTATAAAATTTGACATTATTTTGACAACAAAATTTGAACTTTATATGATATGATAAACGAACTGAACATAATGAATCGAACCGAATTATTTGTGAACTTTATGCGAGCTGAATTTGAATTGTAAAAAGAGTTCATATCAAACTCGAGCCGAGTTTTGAGCTGAACCAATTCTTATCAACTCGACTCATTTGTACCCAAATAAAAAATTATCGATCTCCGCAAGCTTGAGACAGTTTGTAAGGATATTGCCCAAAGACAAAATAAAAAATAATTTAAAGATTACTTTCTAAAGATTTTTTTTAAGAAAAAGCTATTTAGTGTTTTTGTTTTGTTATAGCTATTTAATGTTTGTTTAGCATAATCAAAAATTTCTTTTAAAAATTTTATAAAAAATATATGCTCTCCAGAAAAGAAAAAAAAACTACTACGTATTAATTATTTTGACTTTTTTATTAATTAATCAAATAAAATCTATATGCTCCCTATTAAAAAGATAAAATAATCTGTAACCAAGAGAAAAAAAAAATCACTAAAAAAATAAATAAAAAATATGTAGCCGTTAAGAAAAGATTTTGGGCCTGATTTGGATATTGAAAACCTAATCCTATCACCGAATCAAGTCAAGTGTATATATAAGTGAAGTGAAGTGAAGTGAAGTTCTCAGTTCTAACATAACACAGTTCCTTCCTTCCTTATTAGTTATTGCGACTCGCTCACTCGCGCTTTATATTCCCACCAGAAACTTGATTCTTTTTTATTCTTCATTCTCATCTTCGATTCACATGGCTCAGGTTTCTACACTCTTGTGCGGTGTTGTACAAAAGGAACAAAACCACAACCCTCGTTGCGGTTCCTTGCCCAACACGCATCATGCTCTGCAACAAGATTTTTCACAAAATCAACAACAAACACCAACAACACTAACGTTGTTTCCTTCCTCAGTAAAAGAGAAGCCACAAGAAAACAACTATGTTTGCCCCATTCGTGCTGTGCCCATCCGACAATACAAACCCCCTAATAGTCTGTGTCTACACTTATCAGTCGGTTCTCCTCGTTGCCGCTCTTGTTCCGAAACCACTGATGATCATCCTCAACCATTCAAGAAACGAAAACCTAACCGCCAGCAACAAACTAACAAGAAGGCACGCGTTAATGATGTTGTTGGACTTGGAAAGGAACTCCCTTTCACTGAAAACCCAACCTCTCTCTGTCTCCATCTTTTACTTGGTTCCACCTCCTGCACACCATCATGCCGCGGTGATGATGATCAAATTCAGACCAACAAAAGGAAACGTGTTGAGCAAGAAAACAATACTAAAACAAAGAATGTTGATACTAATGATCATTGGGAGATCAAGAAGGTCCTGAAAGGAAGTGATATTAGTGCCAATTTGAGTAGGCTTTTGTTGACTAGGGATTTGGCTATGGATTTTGTTGTTCCTGTGTTAGGTGTTGGTGCTGTTGAAACTGCTCAACAGAAAGATGGAGTCCAAGTTCAAGTATGGGATGTTGACAAACAATCTCTCCATTCTCTGGTTTTCAAGATATGGCCTTCGGCACAGTCCCACGTCTTCACCAAGACATGGAATAAAGATTTTGTTCTTCGAAGGGAGTTAAGGCAAGGGGATAAAGTCGGCCTTCACTGGGATCAAATTAACCGACGATTTGATTTTTCGGTTCTCAGTAGGTTTAATTGATTAGTTTATAAATATTATTAGTTAGAGCTGGATCATCATTGACTTTTGTTATGTGAAACATATAGTTTGTGTTTTTTGAGATGCATCAGGTCCTTCATTCATTATTCTATGTATGATATAACAAATGAGAATCACCTTTGGTTTCACATAAACCCTTTATGTATTGGATGCATTTTTGTTCAAATATACAAACCTCTTAAGTTCATATACAAATATGCTGCAAATGTTATTGTGATGAGATTTTAGCCACTTAAATCTTAAAATTACATCAATCCATGAATGTAAAGTAGCCACCAAATATGTTTTTCCTAAGTACTGTAGTAGAGTAAGCATATTAGTTGCAAACATTTTTTCACATGTTAAGCAATAAAAAACCAAACTCCAATTGAATGAGTCAAACTAAAAAATTTCATTGCTAGGCTCTTCATAAAAAAGGAAAACAAAATCATGCTAAAATTTAAGATATAGGTTCCAAATTGTAAGATATTTACAAATCTTCTTATCCCTTTTTAGAGATCTACAATAGATCACTTTATTTTGAGTAATTAAATGGATCTCATATGTATGCATCAATTATTTTATAATTTTTAATGTCAGTAGTTCTTGTTTTGACAGAAAATTGTTGGTAATTCTTAATATTCACTCAATTTTTATTCAAAAAACATAATCACTCAATTTCTCCAATCCATGCTATTATTTATATTTTTACTAAATGAGTCTCACGGATAATTGTGTTTGATTCTACAATATTGTTGAGTAATGTGATTTGTAAAACCATGATTCTTCAGCTGGAATATACAAAATGGTTGTGTCATGAAGGTAGTAATAAATACTAGTATAGGGTGAATGGTGATGAAGATGATAACCATTGACTACATGAAAGTTCATGATATGGCTGAGATTAAAAGTCAAATTAAATTATAGAAGAGTGAAATATGTTATATTATACTTGCATAGCAGAGATAAATGATAGGTGACAATTTAATTTAAGAACAGTTTGGAATTTTATTTTGTTGAAACAATAATGCCACATTCATTGTTATATTCATCTTGTATCATACTACCAAGAAAATTATTAACACTTCTATGAGACTGAAATTAAACAAAACCAATATTCAAAGCCAACTAGAAGCAAAAATATAAAATGAAGGTTGTGTGTCTGATACATCACAGAGTTTCCCTGAATTGCAGGTTGGTCGACTACATGCCACAATTCAGGTTGTTGGAACGGTGCTATCAGTTCCGTGACATGAATCATAAGTATTACAGAATAGGGCGTCCATTTAGCAATCAAATTCCAGCGTATTCTCATTAAAAATCTTGACTGGAGTCAGGACTTGTTTGTTTCTTTTGTATCAACATGTCTCCAAGGGTTGAGAGCTTCTCTGACTGCCTGAGCTTCTGGGGAATTCTCCCAGGCGCGCTTTTCTGACTCCAAAACAGTTACTTTGTCATCTACATAATGCAAAAACAAAATTCAAATTTAGTAAAGCTAAATCCTTTGATGGAGACAAAATCTCAAGTTAGATGGGCAATTTGACAAAAATAAATTATGAAGAGAATATAAACATCCTCTTCATATACAAAATATCAAGTTAGATGGGCAATTTGACAAAAATAAATTATGTAAAACAGGGGACTTTGTTTAAATTTATGTATATTCATTCGAAAATAACTTTTCAAGAGTATAACGAACTGCATTCCTCCGTATTTTTTTTTAAAATAATTTGGCTAACATTTGAAGTTCCTAAGAAAATAATTTATTAATGTGGAGTGTGGAGGTATTCCAAAAATAAATTTTGAGAATAAAATCCCATACCCACTTGATGGGAATCTATTTTCCCAACCTTTCCCTACCATGGGAATGTGAAAGTTAAAATTTTCTCATGGAAAACTGAAATATCCAACAATTGTTTTTTTTAACCAACATCGGAATACATAGTTTGGCAGGCAAGATATTACTGCTCTCAGTGAAAGGGTCAGTTAGAGTTTATGAAAGAAAGAGGTTTAGGAGAAATATATAGGCTCTGGTCATATATTTTGAGAGGTAGGAGTTAGGGGTCAGTTAGAGTAGTTAGTTGTTATTTCTGTTAGTCTTTTCTGTTTCAATGAGTGGCACCTTAGAAAAATTGGTCAGCGAACAAGAGAAGTTGCTGACTAAGTTCAAGACTGACGTGGATCACATTAAAGAAAGTTATCCGGATACTCACGAAATAAAAGAATTACTTTTTGACTTCAAGAAGACAGCACCATCAGAAGGTGGAGAAAATTCAATCAACAAAGTAAATAAACCTGATGAGAAAGACTCGGATGAGCATAAATCTGATGAAATCAGAGAGAAGGTCGTTTTGGGATCAATGTTAGAAGAGAAAATGTGCAAAATTCAGAGACTAACAAGAAGAGACACAACAAATTCTGGTTCAGAAAACAGGAGTACGCTCTATCTCCCGTACCTATAGCATCTGAAACGAAGAGAGGAGGGAAGGTGTGTTCGTTGTATCTTTGGCTTCTAGTCCAGGCCATCGTTGTCGAGAGAAGAATTTAACAGTAATCATATTGGCTGAGAATGAGAAAAATTATAAAAAATGAACCAAGGGAAAATGCAGAGGAAATGATGGAAGCAGAATGCAAGTGGATGGACCTGTTCATGTGTGGGGAGAATTGACTCGACCACGCATTATGGGCAATCTATAAATAGTTTCCCTGTTTCTAGTTTAGGCATCTCGAATATTTGTTGAGTTGTTGACTGGTTTATCCAATGTGAGGGGAGAATAACTCCTTTGAGTAATCTTTTCTTTTGTAAACAATAAATTTAATGACGAATAATTCCTTTTCTACTTGTGGCTGTTCAAATTTTCCTAACATAGTCCCTACCTATATATCACGGGAGAGTGTTTAGATGACTTAAAACAAACTCGTTATATGATGGGGCCGAAGGGCCGATGATATTTCCCCAAAACCCCTTTTCCATTGAAAGACCGTGATACTACACAAAACTCAAAATTCACTACATTTACATTAAGTGGTGGTGTATCTTGTACTAATGGTAGCAAGATCTTTTACTAACTATCTAGTAACCAGAACCACTATTCTGTTACGCGGTACAACCCAACAGTTCATACTTCATACCATATCAAACAATAAATTGAAATTAAAATATAATTTTAAAGAATGAGAATGGAAATTTCTCACACAGAAGCCAGTTTTGACCATGAAAAATTCCATAGAAGCTCCAACCAAAGCGGACGCAACCCCAATCTTCACATACCAATCGAGAAACTTCATTTTCAACTGGAAAAATTACAACAGCAATTATTATTAAATAAGATTTCAACAATAAAACTCACTCTGGACATTGAAATGAAAATTTGAATACATAATTGTAAAATCCAAGACTAATTCTAACAGAACAGTAGATAGCTTAAAATAATAATTGACGAATCACAACGTATCAAATTTTATCATCCACAAGCATTTGAAATATTTACTGCCAGCTTAGTATGTACAATGGAAAAGCCGCATTAACCTAACAAATATATAGGTAAAGAACAGACAGAAAAATCCAAGTAACAGGTTTTAGAACACTTGCATCTGGTTAAAGCATAGGCACAGTTGAATTCAGAAATAAAATTGACGCTACGTATCACTAATTCAATTTCAAATGTTATCATCCACAAGCATTTGAAATATTTACTGCCAGCTTAGTATGTACAATGAAATCTGAATGAATCAATCAATCAAAGAATGCAAAAGCCGCATTAACCTAATAAATATATAGTGTTAGGAACCAAAATTATAGAACAGAAACAATGAATTTAGAAAACAAATGTTTGTATTATTATGTGATTAAAAGGAAAATATTACAGAGATCAAATCCCTATAATCCCAGAGCTAAGCTCCTCAGAGAAGAGATAATTCTCTCTCTGCCAAACCTTTCGGTTCCTAAACTGAAAACATACTCAATGCCTTCCCTCTCCCTCATTTTCCTTCTTATAACAAACTTGATCACATCCTTTCCTCACACTCACTGCCACGTCATTATTTACCTCTCCTTATATTTTGATAATATCACACTCCACTTAATGGATTTGTGCCGCTAACTATCCAATTAACTATTTGGGCCTACACTCTCATTTGAGGTCCTAACATATAGTTAAAGAACAGACAGAAAAATACGAGTAACAGGTTTTAGAACACTTGCATCTGGTTAAAGCATAGGAACAGTTGAGTTCAAAAATAAAATTGAAGCGGAACCGAACCAGTTTGTTTGGTTTGGTCAACCGGGTTTTGTATTTTGAAGCTAAATCTATTTCAACCAAACTGCTTCTATGCGAACCGGGTAGAGATAGAAACCAAAGAGAGGAGAATTTGAGAATAGTTATTGCAGTATCTAACAAACAATGGCAATTCGCTGATCGGAGAAGTTTGTGTTACAGAAAACTTCTCCCTTTTCTTTTCTTTTTTTTGTTGTCAAAAAGGGATGCTGTGTGAGTTTCTGGGGAACTTTGCTTTGCCTTTGGGGCCAGAACCCAGGATGTTTTGTTGGTTGATTTAGTGTCTAGTGTCTACCCATGGAGAAATGCGCAACTCCCTGAAACACACCTCCCGCTCCCTCTTCTCCTTCCACCGACCACCACAACCAAACATCACCTCTTCCAAACATTATCAACCACCGGCCACCGTGAGCTTTCTTTCTCTCTTTCTTCCGTTCAATTCAATTTTGATCCAAACCAAACTATATCGCTTAATTTTCAATTTGGTTTAGTTTGTTGGTTTAATCGATTTTTTGTGAACCACTTACACCCCTACCATAGAGTTAAAAAATAAGCCCCCTTACCCAAATATCTCAACCTTAACAATCCATTCCTAGATTCACTCACTAACAGAATATGACAAGTGAACATTACAATCCATTCCTATGGCACAAGAAATACTAAGGCAAGGCAAAGGAGAAAACGAAATACAGCCCTGCACTAGCAGGATCACAGCAGGTTCACATCAACCAAATAACAAAATACAACAAAGCACAACTACCACACTCGAGATAAAAAAACCAGAAACACAATGGCAAATTCTTTGAAAAAAAAACAAGTAAATTCAACAAACATTAAAAACATCAAAACACTTACTTGATGTTACAAATATCATAGTACACCAAAATGTTGACATAGAAAACTTATTCCAAATCAATACAACCTTATAATTTTTCATGTCTCGTCGTTTCTTTAAGAACACTTTTACATCTCATCTTGATTTCTATCTCACTTTCTACTTCAAATCTCTCACTTTATTTCCATTCTATTTCTATGTCTCTCTTCCATACTTATCACACTTGTTTAAAACACTCTAAAATTAAATAGTCCATTTTCAACAGACAAAAATAACCACACATCATACTAATCAAAGTTAGTAGTTTTTACTAAAAATTTTGATAATTTCAAAACTATAATAATATATATCTCCAACAATCTTATGAGCATTAAATACCAATCCCTTATGTCAACTACATCATCATTTTCATTCAACTAATTTAGACAAAATAAAGTAAAAAGAAATTTATACCCTAATTAAATTTTTAAGAATGCTTACCTTAAAAATGTGTTTGAGGGATAAAGAAGATGAGGAAGAGTGAGGGAGGCGACGACGGTGGCAGCCGGGAACGGTGGAAGGTTTTCAGGCAGGCGGCGACAGTGGCGGTGGTTGGGGGAGAGAGGACGGCGACAGTGGTTTGATGATTGTTGTTGTGATGAAGAGAAAAGAAAAAAATTGAAAAGGAAAACGAATACGTGAAATGGGTTTGAGGGGAGAGAGAAAAAATTTATGGTTTTGATTTTACTACAAATTAATAATAAATTAAAAGCTTAAATATATTTTTGGTCCTCTAAATATTTTTAAGGTTTTATTTTAGTTTTTTAATTATTTTTTGTTCTATTTTGATCATTTAACTATTTTTTCGTTCTGTTATGGTCTTCTAACTTTCATTATGTTAATCTATTTGGTCCTAATTATCGTTAGAAAAATGTCAAAAACATTAATTTTGCGTACGTGGCACTTAGGGACTTGGTGGCTTTGGTGTGAGATCCAATTGGAAAACGCCACGTGGCCAAAGACCTTCTTCTTCCTACTAATTCATCGCGTACGGAACTTCCTCCATCACCTTCTCCGTCCACATCACCGATGATCTTTTTAGTCACGAAAGCTTACGAAATGATACACCAAAACCTCTCATTATTCACGATGAATCCAAATCTAATGTTCATTTTCTCAATAGAGGTTTCTACCTCTTGTTTTTGACATTTTTCTAATTGTTAGGATCAAGTAAATTAACGGAATGAAAGTTAGAGGACCAAAACGGAACGAAAAATAGTTAAAGGACTAAAGTGAAACCTTAAAAATACTTAGAGGATCAAAAATGTATTTAAGCCTAAATTAAAATAAGTGTGTAAGTGTAGTTATGTGTGAAAGAATTGTGGAGAAAACATAGAAATAAGAGAGACTATTGTACTGATAACATGTTAAAAATAAATATCTAATGTTAAAGAATATAAAAAATAAAGATAGAAGAAGATTGATATTATCTATTCAGGTGTGTGTTTACATTATATACAAACAATGACGTTGCTCGAACCTTAGTCCAGAGGGTGCAAAATTTAATTAATATTTTAATAATTATAATATATATATATATTAAAAATTACATTGTACTAAAAAAATAACATATATTACAATTATCTGCTACACGGAGTCATATTTTAAAATTTCTGAATAAACTCATTATCTAGATTGTTGAATATAAACCACAAGACAATCGTTCGAAAGATCATCCTCCATTTCATTACGAAGTCTATAGTCTTCACAATCTTCATAGCCGAAAACGATCTTTCAACGGTTGTTGTGGCAACGGAAAAATCATTGTTAACTTCAAAAGCTGATAAACCAATAGATAAATAAAATGTTTTTTCCGTTTCAACGAATTTTTCTAAAAGGTCACTTATTTACATATCAATGATGTAAGTCTCAAGTTAATTATCAAGCATCACCAAACTAGTTGAACAAAATTATTTTGGATAAAACTTTGCAAATTCGATCAATTTTTTCTTGTCAAAAGAAGAGAACAAGTTGGTTGGACACAAACAAGTCACACAAATAAACAACTGATTATTTGTCTCGTTAAAACTATTGTTAAGTGGTGGTGATTGTGTTTGAGAGATCTAATTTTAGAGAGAAGTTGAAAGTAAAGAATGAGATTATAGTAAATAATGATTTGGACTTTAAGCGAGTGGTGCAAAAATAAAAAAATCAGAGGATGCAAAATACAAAAAACATAAGGATATTAGTTTAAAAAAAAAATTCCTATTGTTAAAAAGAAAATTTAAATTCCAGGGATGCAGGTGCATCCTCTCAACAATGAAGGACAACGACCCAGAGTTCTATTTATAAAACAAAAATAAACATGTAAATGATCAAATAGTTAAATGTCATTCACTAATAAGATTTTATTAGAAAAATAACGGATAAAGAATTAGATAGACAACCACTAAGTTTATTTTTTAGTTTTTGACAAACTAACTAAAATGCTAACATCATTTTTATTTTATTTTTGGTCAAAAAAAAAGAAAAACATCATTTTTTTTTTCTTCTTAAAAAAAATGAAAAAATAATCGCACCAGCAAGACTGAAACGTGCCCCAATTTGATCTCCACCGAATAGACGAAAAAGATTAAATCTCACCCGTTAATTGACCAAACTCAATTAACGAACGAACAGAAACCCAACCACGTCACCGATCCGCACCAAACCCAATCCTCCAATCAAAACCAATCTCTCATCCCTATATATTCATTCTCTTCTTCAATCTTCCCCCATTCAATTCATTCACCACCACCAACAACAACAACAACAACAAACGCAATCTCAGTCAATTTTCTCGATTCCGATCAATGGCTCCCGCAAAAGCCGACAAAAAACCCGCCGAGAAAAAACCAGCGGAGAAAGCACCGGCAGAGAAAAAACCAAAAGCCGAGAAGAAAATCTCAAAAGATGGAGGACCATCCGACAAGAAGAAGAAGCGCGTGAAGAAGAGCGTTGAAACTTACAAGATTTACATCTTCAAGGTTCTGAAACAGGTTCATCCTGATATAGGTATTTCAAGCAAAGCAATGGGAATTATGAACAGTTTCATCAACGATATCTTCGAGAAATTGGCTCAGGAAGCTTCCAGATTGGCGAGGTATAACAAGAAACCGACGATTACATCTCGCGAGATTCAAACGGCGGTTCGTTTGGTTCTTCCTGGTGAATTGGCTAAACATGCTGTTTCTGAAGGAACCAAGGCTGTTACCAAATTTACTAGCTCTTGAATTAGATTATTTCTAGGATCTAGAATTTTATGTTGAGTTTCTTAGATGTAGATTTTATGTGGCGTATGAACAACTTTAATTTAAGCGTTTTGTTTGAATAATAATCTCTGAATTTTGGTTTTGATTATGTGATTATTGATGGAAATGATCTTTTATTTTCAATCTTTTTGCGATTAACATTGATTTGTGGAATTAAATCTTGATGAAAATAATTTGTTGGAGTATCAATTTTTCTTTTTTCAATGTTGATGAAACCTTGCGATTAACAAATGTTGTTAGTTTAGAAGCTTTGACAATTTGTTTTAATTAATCTCAAACCTTGTTTTAATTCTGGTTTGTTTCATAAACCAGTTTAAAAGCTGGTTTCTATAATATGTTTTAAGAGCTAGTTATAAAACCTGAACTGGTATGAAACTGATTCACAAAATCATAAATCGTTTTTTTTTTTTGTTAAAACTTAAAAACAATTTGAATGAGACTAAATATTAGACACTTTTGTGTGTGTAAATTTCTCTTATTTATTTATATTTATATATGATTTAGTTTTATAACCAAAAAAAATATAACTTATTCTTTTATTTTTTAATTAGATTATTTTATAAAATGTAAGAGGGCAGAGACCATTATCTAAAACCTATATAATTAACTAGGTTAACCAAGTCGAATATACACTTTTTTTTTCTTACACGGCTTGCACCATTTTTTCTCTACACCGTGTATTTTTAATTGTTAAATAGCACCACAATATGCAGAAGCTAAAACAAGATTGGGCAAATTTAGAAGCACTCCCTCTTAGTTTGGTTCTTGATAACTTAGAAGAACGCATAGATCATGTTTGGTTTAGTGCTGTGTGCAAAAATTGGCAATCGATTGCAAAGCTTAACCATGAAAATCATCAATTCAAGACCAATACACTACCCATGTTAGTGGCACCCTTGGAAGTGCTTTGGACACAACCAAATATGAAGACATGGTGGTTGTATAGCATTCCTAACAAGAGATCCTACCCTTTCCCCAAAGTTCTTCAATTGCGTCTTGATAATCCTCAACTTAGGCTTAGGCTTTGTGGTTCTAGCCATGGTTGGTTGGCATTGACTTTAGTAGATTGTTTGACATCTACCATAACACTAGTGAATCCTTTTAAGGATATACCTTACATTATTCTCCCACCCCTTAATTTGGTTTACAAGGTAACTTTGTCTGCTGACCCTATAAAAAGTCCAGATGATTATATAATTGTAGCAATTTTCGACAAGATACATTATTATGAAAATACCGGTAAGATTGCTTTCATTAGAAGAGGCCAAACATGTTGGACTTATTTAGATTCATCAGATTCTTGGTACGATGTTGTATTTTATAAAGGTATATTGTTTGCTGTCACTATGTGTAGTACCCGGCGCAAAAAAAATATACAGATATGCAACGATGAAATGCAATGCACAAATGTAAACAATGAAGCCGCCACCATATTTTATTTATCCCATGAGAGGAAAGGAAAATAATGATAAAACCTTAAAGATCGGGTTCGGGAGTTGGTTACATGAGGGGAAGACGTTAACATCCCCTCATATCCGTTGTACTCAACGGGAACCATTTGAGGAATTTTGGTTTGCATAAACAGAGATAACCGTACAAAAAGAATTAAATTACCGCATATTGAACAAAAAAAAAAGGGAAAAAAGAGTTTTTTATTATTTGGCTTGACGAGAGAGGCTCTCGCTCCTACGTATCCCCCGAGTACAATGAGGAATTCAAAGCTCACGTAGTTCTTCCTGAAAAGAAAGATTTCGTGTGTTGGTTGTTTTTAGTGAACGATGCTTAGGTCGCATTCCACTGATACAACAGTATGCTTGTATGCTCGCTTCGGAGGCTTAAGCGTTTGTCTGTAGCAGGGGAATGGATAAAGCGTCATCCATTTAAGAAAAGAAGTTGAAAAAAGATTTGACTGCACAAGAGCAGTTGAAAAAAAGAGCTGACTGCGCAAGGGCAGGAAAACAGTTGAATGGGTTGAGTGTCTTTTAGATTTTAGGAAAATTGTTTGGAGAATGAGAATGATCCTAAATCACGAGTCGTCAGTCAGGGACCGGATCATCCGAGCAGAAACGAGTCGTACGATAGGCTCCCTCTTTTCATTCAGTTTATTAAATGAACATTCTTAATTAAAGTGAAACGAGCCGAAGGCGAGTCGTAAGTCAGGCTCCTTCCCATTTCATTTAATTAAAGAGTGTTCCGTTTTAAATGGCATGCGAATAATTCGAAGCCAGAGTCGTACGACAGAGACTGATTTATTCACATTCCATATTCAAAGATAAGTTCACAACAGATTTTCAGATCAGAAAAGAAAAGAAAAGGGGAGAGGATGCAAAGAATGCAAATGCATGATATATGACAATGACAGTATAATAATGCGACAATTAAATAATACTCGAAATAAATATGCGGACACATAAATAAGTGAGTAATTAAATAATCAGGCATAAAATGAAACTGGTAAATAGAGAGGCAAATTAACGAACATTTTAGCAAGCAAGCGTAAGATAAGCTCAAGACGAGTCGTACGTCAGGCTCTCGCTTATCTTACGTGTCAAACATCCAGTCATATTTTGAATGAAATAAAAAAATAAATTCAAAGCACGAGTCGTAAGACAGGGCCCAATTTATCTTTATTTCACTCAAAATTAAATCTAACAGACAATTGAGATATTATTTAAATATGACGTTACAAGTGATCAGGCAAAGTAACGAAAAAAGTTGTTTAAACGAAATTAATTAAAATAGGATAAACAGAGACAAGTCGTAAGTCAAGCCCTTTTATCTCTACATTAATTAAATTGTTTAAAATATTCGATATAAAAAATAAATCACGGACGCGAGACATACGTCAGAGTCCGATTTATTTTTTTATTTCGAATACGAATTTTCGAACATAAAATGGAATAGCATTTTTTCATATATTCGTAAACGCCATAATTTAATATAATCTCATCTGGGGGTGCAGTAGCAAATAGATGTAGCAAACAGAAATTAAAAAAAATACAAATTAGATCACAAAAAAACAAAATTGGGCCCAGAATCAGGGTCTGGCCCAATGATTCCAAACAAAAAAAAAAACTGGACCGGGTCGGGCGCGGGTTGGATCCGGATCAAACCGGTCCAACCAGAAACCCAACTGGGGGGTGCGCATGGAGATTGGGGGGCGCGCGCGAGAAGGTCCCCTGACCAATCGCGCGCTGCCACGTGGCAGGGCCACACCCCTTCTTCTTCAGAAAATCACAGAGGGGGGAGGCGCGCGCGCCACCGCCGGCGCCGTCGCCGGACCCCTTTCCGGTCACCAAAACTTGCAAGTGGGTATGCCAATTTGACCGGAATTTCGCAAGGATCCTAAATCTAGTATCAAAAATCGCAAACAAAGCTTTAATTAAACAGATTTAATCGAAAAAGAGTCGGATCTACAAAAATGGAAACGGCTTAAACACGTACAAATGAGCGAAAGTACCAAAAGGAAAACGTCCTAAAGAGCTTCAGGAACACATATGAACCCTCATCTACCTTCGTTTGAGCTTGAAATGGCCGGAAATGGAGGTTTGAGATCGGCCGGAACTTCAAGGCTTCGATTCACTGTCTTCCGGTCGTTTTTTGGCGAAACAGAGGCCGGATTTGGATTCAGGAGGGTCCAAACTATAAGGATTGAGTATTTGATTGTTGATTTTGGATGATTTTTAATTGGCCGGAAGTTGGCCGGAAAAGGGAATTCCGGCGGTGGCGCCGGAAAAGTGTTGGTGGAGGAAGGAGGATGTGATTTTTCTGATTTTTTGTATCGGGATGAGTGAAAAATGATTGGTAATGATTGAGTGATGTGAGGTGTGTATTTATAGTGGTTAGTGGTAGGATTAGGTGAGTGGTATTTGTGTAATAAAATGATTATGAGGTGGAGATGATGAGGTGTCGCAATGTGATTGGTCAAAAACAAAGAATTTTTTATAAAAATGATAAAAAATGTCAAAATCAATAAGAAAAATGAATAAAAATGTAGAAAAACATAGAAATGAAATATAAACTTAAACAAAGAGATAAAAACTATTTTTTTGATTATTTTTGCTATTCTTCGTATAAAAAGATAAATTGCGACAAATTAAAAGAAATAAAGAAAAAGAATAAATTGTAAAACAAAATTATCGAAAAAACTATTTTTTTGGTATCTCTCATAAAAATAAGAAATAATTTTTAAATAAAATATTTATTTTGAAAAGCTCAAAATTAGGGTATTACAGCTGCCCCTATTTAATTGTCTTATACTCGAATGCGTAAATGACTTGCGCCTTTATGCGTTCGAAGTAAAAGATAATTAAATACAAATGCCCTAATTTTGTGGTGTGAAAGTGATGTAATGATAATGAATGCATATGGAAGATGAAGGTGGAAACATACCTGAAATGATTAGTAACTGGATACCTGAGAATAAAATGATCATTACTCGCCTTATGAGTGTATAGACCATAAAAATTGAGTCGCCTCCCCTCAGGGTGCGTTATCTCCAAAACTGATCATTACTCGCCCTATGAGTGTATAGACCATAAAAAGCTGAGTCGCATCCCCATAGGGTGCGTTATCTCCAAAACTGATCATTACTCGCCCTATGAGTGTATAGACCATAAAAAACTGAGTTGTCACCCCTCCTATAGGTGCATTACTCAAAAACTGATCATTACTCGCCCTATGAGTGTATAGACCATAAAAAGCTGAGTCGTAGCCCTCCCTATGAGCGTATTACTCAAAAACTGATCATTACTCGCCCTATGAGTGTATAGATCATAAAAAACTGAGTCGTAGCCCTCCCTATGAGCGTATTACTCAAAAAATTGATCATTACTCGCCCTATGAGTGTATAGATCATAAAAAACTGAGTCGTAGCCCTCCCTATGAGCGTATTACTCAAAAACTGATCATTATTCGCCCTATGAGTGTATAGATCATGAAAAACTGAATCTGAAAGTACTCCACTAGTGCTTTGACATACCCTTGGGTAAAGAAACTTGCGAGGAGTGTGAGCTGAATATTCTGCCAGTATCTTTGACAAAATTCACAAGACGACTGCTTGACAACTGTTTTGCTGAAGAACTTAATCCATCAATTAACTTGTCGGAGACGCAGTGTACTGTCCGTATTGGAATATAGTTTATAAACCAACTTGCTGGGGAAACTGTTTAACAAATAATTTACTGGAATACAACATTTCAAATATCTTACTGGAGATAACCATCTCAACCAAATCACTGGAGAAAGGATCTGTTTAACTCTTCTGACCGAGAAAGTTGTATGTAGACCAATCTGCTGTATATAACCATTACTGAATTATTCACTGGGGAAAGGATCATCAACCCTTTTTGGTAGGTGTAGAGTGAAGATTCGTCTGATAAGAATGAAACTCTGTTGACCAACTTGCTGAATATCAGTGATTAAAACCAAACAAGTTCACTAGGAAGATTCAAGATTAACTAATCTTTCTTGTCAAGAAATTACAATTCATCAACCATCTTTCTGAAAATGCGATGTTCCAATCGACTTACTGGGATGAACAATTATCAACCGCCTCACTGGGGAAAGAAACATACCCCTCAACCTTTCTCATTAAGAATATGATGCACTGATTGATCTGCTTGGGGATGACATTTTGTTGACCAATTCATTGGGGAAAAGATTCATCAACCCTTATTGTTGAGAAGTTACGATTCAAAAACCGTCTTATTGGAGAATTAGGTCCGCAGACCTTTGTTACTGAACAAGAGATCTAAGTCTGCAACCTGTTAAGACAACATTTTAAACATGTACTTCATGAATGCATGATTGTGCACCTCTGATGCCTAAATGCAGAACTAATGCAGATGAAAATATCTGATTATATGCAGGATTTTGTGTGATTCTTTTTTATGCATGAACCTATATGCGTGAATGCATGAATATGCATGAATGCATGAATTTCTGAGTTTGTTTTGGGGAGAGTCTGAATTTCCCGGCACCGAGAGTTTGAGTAACTCCATTGAGGTGAAATCTTGAGATGTTGACTGTCGTTACGGGACGAACATTCAGTCAAGTTTCCAAAAAGGATAGCAACTTTCTTCATGAGATGGAATCGAGAGATTGCCATGATTTTCTATAATGGATTGGGACAGTTTACTGTATGCCACTGGTTTCCCTTCAGATGTTTTTTTAAAAATCAAAACAATTTGTAATCTTTTCAAATGCTTTTATTTTTCACAATGCTTAAATGCTTTATTTATTAACAAAATGAATAGCACAAACATATGCAATCAGAACATGAAAGCAAGCAAACACAATATGATTGAAAATGAGAATTTTATTCACTGCGCAAAAATGCGGAAAGTTTTTTTACAACTGGATGTTAATCCCTCAATGAGGTGATCGCAAATTGAAACTAAGATAATGGCAATGAAAATAAATGAATTCCACTGAATCATAACAATGCCATCTTTCTTCACGATCTCGAGTTTACAAGGCCTTGCTTTGGTGAAAGGAGACTGAGTCAATCCTTTCTGTCTGAAAGTTTCATCTTCATGTAGAGAGTGGAAACTCTTCACCATCCATGGTATTAACAACCAAAGTTCTGCCATATCTCATCACATGTGACTTTTAAGGAAGATACAATCCTGACATAGTATGCCCCAGACACTCGAATCTATGATGGATATGCCCCTGACCAACTGGTATTTGCAGTGTAACCAATTCTTGAACCAATTCACTCTTGATAAGCAGGGTATTCTACTTGTTTGCCCCTGATGGGCAGAACATATAGATAGGCTGCCCCTAGCTAGGAGCGTCTCAAATCAGCTTTGCCCTAGATCAGACCATCACTCAGATCTCTTTGATGTCAAGTATTAATTTGCAGGTAAAATCATTTCTTTTGCACATGCGAGTTTTTGAAACACATATGATGTATAGAAAAGAGAGATAATTATTAAATTATTCAACAAACTGGAGGAGTCAGCTTAACAATAAATTTGCCGAATGCTTTCAAAGTGAACTTAGCTTCATTTAGGTCTTTTGAGTATTGTAGCATGCAATTAGGATTCATGTAAATCAAGCCAAAAGAAGATATAAATTGTGTTATCAAATTCCCCATACTTGAACCTTTGCTTGTCATTAAGCACATAAATAGTAACTCTTTTTTAGCACTTGTTTGAAAACACGACATGACAACTCTAATCATACGTGGTTGCCGGCTAGTAAAGAAAATCAAGTAATAAACATCAATACCACAAGTACTGTAATAACACAAAACCACACATTGCAGTCAAAGACTCTCATCATATGAAGACAAATTTGAAACATTTTATTGTGACTCTAACTTTTGCTTAAATTTTATTCACCCTTTTCATTCAGGTGCAATCACATTAAGCCCGTTATCTTGTACACACTCATGGTAGAAAAATCTGTTAGTGATTATGATCATAAATCGAGGGGAGCTGGTAAAATCAGTTTGGTAAACCCCTCTTTCTCTTCCAAATGCAGTTGTGGGGGATCGGATAGCAACCCGCCCTACCAAGTTCAGAACCAGTCTCCTCTGAACCAACTACTAAATTGGTACATTTACTATAATTTTTCAACAACTGCTGGGTTAAACAACCGAGTGAGGGTCATCTAACTCAATAAGTGCATTGAACAAAGTATGCAAAATTCATTTCTGGATCATTCACTTATGTTCATCGATTTCCTACTTAGTTTGTGTACAAGATGGTGCCGACTGCTAAGATAAACTACTAAGAGTTACTTAAAAACTTATGTTCAGGTCTTCGTCAAAATCAGTACTCAAATTGATCTTACATACTTCAAAGAGTCTAAGATGTTAAGACAGTACCGATTTTATTGAATCATTTCTGAGCCTTCATAATAGCCTAAAGTGCAAAACAACCTATATACTCTTAAAGTGTCAGGTCAAGTATCAAACCAACATTGCTTATTTTCTTTAAAAAAAGATATATCTCAAGAAACTGGGAGAATTAGATAACAACAAAACATGTGCAAGAATGACTCGATTCAATCACTATTTTTATGAAACAATGCCTTTCATCATCAGCTAGGTTTTTTTTTTTCACAATTGAAAGCATACATCAGCAAAAATCAGTTATTCATTTTCATCATCCTCTCTCCAAATTTGCAAGTAATAAGAAAAAGAGGTGAATACAGACGGATTGATTCCGAAACATGCATGTGCATTACATAATCTTAAAAGCAAACAAATACTTGACAAGAGATAAAATGCCTGATCAATTTTCTTTTTCATATCCTGTTATGGGGAGACACCCAATTTAACCTTTTTCTTCGTCAGTTCCCGGATCGATCACCGATGAAGTTCAATCATTTTATGCTTTTGATCCAACAATCATATTAACTCTTCAACGAAGCTTGCAACCCGAAACCATGAAGAATTATGGCACAATTATGATTCAATAGATTCACTTCTGAATGATGATTCTTTTTTTTTGAATTTGATTGAATGCAAAAGTGTTTTATGAATGCAAGAAGTTATTGCCATTTTCATTATCTTTTTAAAACTGTAAAAGAAGAATAAATAAGACAGAAATTGCACAAGAAGTACTTTTTTCATTAATTGTAAATTAAACATTAAGACAAAGTGACCCTACAAGCACAACCATTTATTCAGGGCTGAACAAAGGTGTTTTGAAAAGAAAACAAATTGCTTTGAAATAAAAACAACTTCAGGGATTCCAACAGCCTTCCAATTCGTGAGCACAGTCTCTAGAGAACACTGGCGCACTCAAACCTGATTCTTTCAAACAGCATCCTTGTCATCAATCATAGCAATGTAACCATCAACACGGTAACCAGCACTGCTAAAAACATCCTTAATCTTTGGAATCTTGTCTTGAACCTTCTTCAGAGTTGCTATCCCCTTGGATGACTGATAACCCAAACCGAAGCGATCCTTTTTCTCAGGCAAGACTAACATCTGACCCAAACCAGTAGACAACCCTTCCTCTATGGCTACTTTCAAGCTTTTCAAAGATGTAACGGATCCCTTTTCTTTCCGACCGTCACTTTCGAGCTTTGCATGTTCATTCTGATTAACAGTGGCAACCAAAGTTTCCCTTTTGGCGTATCCCACTTGCACTAAACCTTGATCCATCAGTTGTTGCAAACATTCCTTCAGCTTTGAACAGTGGTTTGGATCCTTTTGACAATCATCACAATCAGAGTGTAATTTCTCAAACTCTTCATAACTCAGCAACATCTCTCGGACAGATGACAGAGGTGTTTTGATCAGAGAAACATCCCTTATCAAATTTCCGCCAGTTTCAACACAACTCACATTGCCTGTTGGGTGCTTAGGCAACGGATCATTGGTCACATTGGGTCCGCTTTCTTTGAAAGTCAAATCGTTCTCATCAATGAGGTCTTGTACTTTGTGCTTAAAAGCTTTGCAATTATCAGTAGAGTGACCCACAATACCAGCATGGTAATCGCATTTAGCGTTAGCGTCATACCAATCAGGGAATGGTGGAAGTAAAGGTCTTATTTGCTTAGGCGTCACCTTACCACTATGAATCAAGTAAGGGAGCAACTGACTGTACGGCATGGGGATATGATCAAAAACCCTACGAGGTTGTGGAGGATTCCGCTTTTGTGGTGCCTGTTGATGATGTTGAGGCACTGGGTTTTGATACTGATAATTTGGAAACTGTTGGTGCTGAGCAGCAGCCAAGTATGGAAAAGGAAAGTAGGGAAACTGAACAGGTGCTATTGGCTGCGCCTGATTGCCCCTTGAGGATATAGCATTAGTCTCACCTTCCTTCTTTCTGTTAAAGCCACCACCAGGCTTCCTTGTGTTATTGCTTTGTGAACTAGAAGCAGCTGAAATCTTCCCATTTTTGATCCCCATTTCGACTCTTTCACCAACTCGGACCAACTCGGCGAAATCAGAGGAAGTAGTACTAACCAACCTCTTAAAGTAAGTCCCTTGCAGAGTATTGGTAAACATGTCCACAAGTTCCGTCTCCAAGAGCGGAGGACGTACTTGAGAAGCTAAGGATCTCCATCTTTGTGCATAGACCTTGAAAGATTCACCCTCTTTCATAGTGGTATTCTGGAGCTGAGTGCGACTTGGAGCCATATCCATATTATACTGGTATTGCTTGAGGAAAGCATTGGCCAAATCCCTCCACGACAGGATGTTACCTTTTTCAAGTTGCATGTACCAATTGAGAGGCACACCAGCTAGACTGTCTTGGAAACAGTGTATCATCAGTTTGTCATCATGAGAATAAGAGGCCATTTTTCTGACATACATAACCAGATGATTCTTCGGGCAGCTCAAACCTTTATATTTCTCGAAATCAGGCATTTTGAACTTTGGTGGAAGCACAAAATCAGAAACCAAGTACATCTTCGAGAAATCCAACGGATCATTACCCGTTTCTACCAGATTTAACCTCTCCTCTAGAGCCTGATATTTCTGCTTTGTTTCTTCCAGCTGAGGAGCAAAATCAAACTTCGGTTCACTAACCGGAAGCACGGGTCCTTGGTAAGCAAACCTAGGCCCACGCAATTCGGGACCCTGGTACACATCTCTAGGATCCTCAAATGCGTCTTGATCCAAATCCATCACTTGTTGCACAGATGTAACCCTAGCAGGGGCTTGCACAATTGAAGTAGAAGTTGCTGGCACATATCCTGGAGGAACAGAACCCTTAGGCAGACCAAAAGTAGGCCAATCATAGCCGGCAGAGGCATTTTCTTGAGCAACCATAACTGCAGGTGCAGGAACCTCAACCACCTTTGGTTGCACATTCTTATTAGCCAACATCTCAAGAATCTGATCTAGCTTCCCACCCAACAAGGTCATTCTTCCATCCAACTGGGTTACCTGTCCACCCAACTGAGTTACTTGTCCACCCATCTGGGTTACCTCAGCTTGGAGCGCATCGTGCTTCTCTTGCCAATTGTCCATAATGTGATGAGCAACTTTTCTTGTAAAATAACGGTGCCGGGAAGGTAGCTGTTGGAATGAATGAATGGAAATGAGATTTTTAATCGATAAAAATGCATGATTTTTTTTTTATGAATGGAAATGCATATTTTTTTTTCAAAGACTTTTTCCCACATTTTTTTGTAAATGTATGAAAGATGAATATGCATGATTATTTATATGGATGCATGGATGTATGAATACAATGCATGTATATGATTACAGTAACATTGTATCATCTGGCGAACTTGATCTCAATCACAAATCTTCCATTTTCATAACAACTGGGTTCTTTTCAAAATGGAATCTCTGAGGCCAAAAGTTCAAAGTTACCTGTAACCCATCCCTCTCACATGTTGTTCTAGGTTGACAAGGTTACCCAAAATCTTGATTACTTTTCCCAAAAGCAACCTCATCTGGGCGAGATCATAACACCAACTGGATGAGTCGACATTATAACCTCGACACATGTTCTAAACGGTGGTCCCTAGACAAAAGTTTCGGACATCTAATAAAGGCCACCAGAGTTTCGGACCCAACAAGGAAACATGAAGCCCGCAAGGCGTAAGCCAAGGAGTCCAATTATTCCAAGTGAATCTATTCTGGTCGAGACCATCACATCCAAGCCCAAAGACGTTCGTCAGGGAGCCCAACATGACAATCCCTCAACTAATCCTGAGTATCACTCTAGCTCGGGTACGGAGCATAATCACACTGTAACCAAGAACCCAGCCATAAAGGCAAAAAGAAAAAAAAGGAGTAGAAGAGAAGACAAAGCCAGCAAATCCAGACAGTTCAATATTTTGCGGTAAAATAAAAGATAGGACAGATACGGCTAACCTGGCATAAGCAAACCAAAAGCCCCAAATTAGGCTTAACTCACTAATCATCGTCCCCAGTGAAGTCGCCAGCTGTAGTACCCGGCGCAAAAAAAATATACAGATATGCAACGATGAAATGCAATGCACAAATGTAAACAATGAAGCCGCCACCATATTTTATTTATCCCATGAGGGGAAAAGAAAATAATGATAAAACCTTAAAGATCGGGTTCGGGAGTTGGTTACATGAGGGGAAGACGTTAACACCCCCTCATATCCGTTGTACTCAACGGGAACCATTTGAGGAATTTTGGTTTGCATAAACAGAGATAACCGTACAAAAAGAATTAAATTACCGCATATTGAACAAAAAAAAAGGGAAAAAAGAGTTTTTTATTATTTGGCTTGACGAGAGAGGCTCTCGCTCCTACGTATCCCCCGAGTACAATGAGGAATTCAAAGCTCACGTAGTTCTTCCTGAAAAGAAAGATTTCGTGTGTTGGTTGTTTTTAGTGAACGATGCTTAGGTCGCATTCCACTGATACAACAGTATGCTTGTATGCTCGCTTCGGAGGCTTAAGCGTTTGTCTGTAGCAGGGGAATGGATAAAGCGTCATCCATTTAAGAAAAGAAGTTGAAAAAAGATTTGACTGCACAAGAGCAGTTGAAAAAAAGAGCTGACTGCGCAAGGGCAGGAAAACAGTTGAATGGGTTGAGTGTCTTTTAGATTTTAGGAAAATTGTTTGGAGAATGAGAATGATCCTAAATCACGAGTCGTCAGTCAGGGACCGGATCATCCGAGCAGAAACGAGTCGTACGACAGGCTCCCTCTTTTCATTCAGTTTATTAAATGAACATTCTTAATTAAAGTGAAACGAGCCGAAGGCGAGTCGTAAGTCAGGCTCCTTCCCATTTCATTTAATTAAAGAGTGTTCCGTTTTAAATGACATGCGAATAATTCGAAGCCAGAGTCGTACGACAGAGACTGATTTATTCACATTCCATATTCAAAGATAAGTTCACAACAGATTTTCAGATCAGAAAAGAAAAGAAAAGGGGAGAGGATGCAAAGAATGCAAATGCATGATATATGACAATGACAGTATAATAATGCGACAATTAAATAATACTCGAAATAAATATGCGGACACATAAATAAGTGAGTAATTAAATAATCAGGCATAAAATGAAACTGGTAAATAGAGAGGCAAATTAACGAACATTTTAGCAAGCAAGCGTAAGATAAGCTCAAGACGAGTCGTACGTCAGGCTCTCGCTTATCTTACGTGTCAAACATCCAGTCATATTTTGAATGAAATAAAAAAATAAATTCAAAGCACGAGTCGTAAGACAGGGCCCAATTTATCTTTATTTCACTCAAAATTAAATCTAACAGACAATTGAAATATTATTTAAATATGACGTTACAAGTGATCAGGCAAAGTAACGAAAAAAGTTGTTTAAACGAAATTAATTAAAATAGGATAAACAGAGACAAGTCGTAAGTCAAGCCCTTTTATCTCTACATTAATTAAATTGTTTAAAATATTCGATATAAAAAATAAATCACGGACGCGAGACGTACGTCAGAGTCCGATTTATTTTTTTATTTCGAATACGAATTTTCGAACATAAAATGGAATAGCATTTTTCATATATTCGTAAACGCCATAATTTAATATAATCTCATCTGGGGGTGCAGTAGCAAATAGATGTAGCAAACAGAAATTAAAAAAAATACAAATTAGATCACAAAAAAACAAAACTTGGCCCAGAATCAGGGTCTGGCCCAATGATTCCAAACAAAAAAAAAAAAAAAACTGGACCGGGTCGGGCGCGGGTTGGATCCGGATCAAACCGGTCCAACCAGAAACCCAACTGGGGGGTGCGCATGGAGATTGGGGGGCGCGCGCGAGAAGGTCCCCTGACCAATCGCGCGCTGCCACGTGGCAGGGCCACACCCCTTCTTCTTCAGAAAATCACAGAGGGGGGAGGCGCGCGCGCCACCGCCGGCGCCGTCGCCGGACCCCTTTCCGGTCACCAAAACTTGCAAGTGGGTATACCAATTTGACCGGAATTTCGCAAGGATCCTAAATCTAGTATCAAAAATCGCAAACAAAGCTTTAATTAAACAGATTTAATCGAAAAAGAGTCGGATCTACAAAAATGGAAACGGCTTAAACACGTACAAATGAGCGAAAGTACCAAAAGGAAAACGTCCTAAAGAGCTTCAGGAACACATATGAACCCTCATCTACCTTCGTTTGAGCTTGAAATGGCCGGAAATGGAGGTTTGAGATCGGCCGGAACTTCAAGGCTTCGATTCACTGTCTTCCGGTCGTTTTTTGGCGAAACAGAGGCCGGATTTGGATTCAGGAGGGTCCAAACTATAAGGATTGAGTATTTGATTGTTGATTTTGGATGATTTTTAATTGGCCGGAAGTTGGCCGGAAAAGGGAATTCCGGCGGTGGCGCCGGAAAAGTGTTGGTGGAGGAAGGAGGATGTGATTTTTCTGATTTTTTGTATCGGGATGAGTGAAAAATGATTGGTAATGATTGAGTGATGTGAGGTGTGTATTTATAGTGGTTAGTGGTAGGATTAGGTGAGTGGTATTTGTGTAATAAAATGATTATGAGGTGGAGATGATGAGGTGTCGCAATGTGATTGGTCAAAAACAAAGAATTTTTTATAAAAATGATAAAAAATGTCAAAATCAATAAGAAAAATGAATAAAAATGTAGAAAAACATAGAAATGAAATATAAACTTAAACAAAGAGATAAAAACTATTTTTTTGATTATTTTTGCTATTCTTCGTATAAAAAGATAAATTGCGACAAATTAAAAGAAATAAAGAAAAAGAATAAATTGTAAAACAAAATTATCGAAAAAACTATTTTTTTGGTATCTCTCATAAAAATAAGAAATAATTTTTAAATAAAATATTTATTTTGAAAAGCTCAAAATTAGGGTATTACACTATGTTTAGCAAAATTGTATCTTTCAACTTTGGTTGTTCAAATGATCATTTGGGTAAAATGACCATAACTTCCAATGTTGTTTTAGGAGAAAGTCTTGAACAATATTGTTATTTGGAGCACAAATATCTTGTGAAATCGTTAAAGGAAGAGCTATGGATGGTAACAAGGGAGTCTAATTCCTGCCATGTATTCAAATTGCAACTAGATGTCAAAAGTAAAAAGCTTGCACAAATGTTTGAGCTTAAGTGTTTGGGAAATAACATTTTATTTTTAGGAGCTGGTGATTCAACTTTCGTGTCAGCGTCTTATTTCTCCAAATCTTTGCAAAGAAATTCAATTTACTTTGCCGATCTGAATATCTATAATGGGTGTGTTTGTTTGAGATTAAAATAAAATAGATTTTTTTAAAAAAATCTATTTTTAAAAAATAGATTTATTTTGTAGAGATTTTGAAAAAAATCTAAAGTTGTTTTGTGTTTGTTTATAATTAAAAAAATCATTTTTGAGAACAAACACATAGTTCATGTTCTTAAAAAAATAGATTTTGAAAAAAGCTATTCAAAATAGCTTTTCATTTTGAAGAGAAAAATGATTTTTTTAAAAAAATGATTTTTATAAAATCTGAAACAAACACAAGTAAAATAAAAAAAAATGATTTTTTTATGAAAAAAATAGATTTTTTTCAAGAAAAAGCTGAAACAAACACACCCAATATGGAGAGTGAAAAAACGACTTTTATTTCTCTTACACAATGGGACAGCAGTAATTTTTGGATTCTTCCGAATTTTCAATGGAATTGATACGTTCAACTTTTTTATTTTTATGATAGTACATTCAATTTTTCGCAATATATTTAATTAATTGTTTATTTATATATTCCTAATATTTTTTGATCGCCAATTCAGGTTGATATTTTTCAGTTTTGGTCTTGCTTGTTAGTTGGTAACTTAGTGCTCTTTGAAGATATCATATTGTCTATGATGGTTAAGATGTAAAACCTCAGCCATAGATTATTGTTAGCCAATATCAGCAACACGTTAGTTACATATTTACTTCACTGAGATATGGATTGCCATGGATATTTCTTCAACCATGAGATATAATATAATTGCATGTGTGAAATCTGATCTTAAGGTTTTGCTTGAATTGATTCAGCTAGCTAAGAATTGTTACATTTTGGTTTAATTTATTCATGGAATTGTTGCAGTGCCATAAATTGTCAAACACTGCTACTGCGGTGTTTCAGGTTTTGGATTAATGCAACAAGCTAATTAGTAGTGCCCCCTTACTCTGTTTTACTAAATGAATATTGATCTCATAGAGGCCTAATTCAATGGATTTTGTGTTGATTTACTGGAAGTGTGGAAAGTTTCTTTGGTAACATTTGTAAATTCCGCAAAAATATGGTTTATCTTATCATGTTTGTCTCTTCTGCAATAATTGTGTCTCTTCTAATATTTGTATGATTCTCTCTGTTTTTGAAACCATTCTCCACATTTTTAGCAAAATAAAGAATACTCAATATTAGTTTATTTTATCTTTTGAATTCATCTTAAAAATATGTTTATTTCGCCAATTCCATAACCTCCAACAAGTAATCATGAACATAGTCGGCCAATGAATGGATGAAAAACTTATCAATCTATAATGTAAATTAGAAAAAAATCCACTCTTTATTTCATGAGAAAATAACTGAATAATATTATCTGATGAAACCAATTAGATCCAAATAAATGAAGAAAAATATATGATTCCTATTTAAAATAAGTTAGTATATGAACTCGTGCCGAGTACAGGAAAAAATTCTATTTAAAAAATACTACTAACATTTAATATTGACTGGTCAAAAAAAAAACATTTAATATTGATATTGATATTTACATAGCTAACAAATAATAAATGAAAAATTCTAACAAAATAAATGTGCCCTGTAGTAATATATAAATAGTTAAGGGTATCATTTCGTTTATTGAATCTATTTTTAATCTTTAATCGTTTTTTATTTTGAAGGAAGTGAGGAAATTAAAAAAAATAGCTTTGATTAACTGGGATACTATTTGTTCCAAAAAGAATAATGGTGGGTTGGGGTTGTGGAGAATAAATGAATTTAATTTAGCATTACTTGGTAAATGATGTTGGAGGATGAGGGTTGAAAATAAGAGAGTGTGTGGTATTGTGTTTTAGCGTCGAGATATAGGGAGGTAGGAGGCAATATAACAGACGGTGGTCAGTTTAATTCAATCTTGTGAAATAATTTAATTGTTATTAAAAGTGGAGTTGGTGTTGGACTTGTGCTGGTTTGATGAATTTTTTTTTATATATAATAAAAAGATAAATAAATCAACAAAAACTTATATTTTTTTGTTTGATATATTAGTTTAGTGGCTAAAAATTTTACTTTTAAAGTGAAAAAGTAGGACGATCGGAATTTGAATTTCACCCTATATATATATATTGCGATGTCCAACTAATTGAGTTTAGCTCGAAAATCAACAAAAATAGATTTTAATAAACCTCCATCAAATCATATATGAAGAGATTTAATCATATAGTATTTTAATAGTTCAACTATATTTTTAGTTTATTTTCTATAAAAAACAAACTATCTTTCACCCTATTATTAGCACTAGTATCCAATCCAATCCAATTATTTATAAAGTCAAACAAAATCACCACAATCTGTCCAAAAAAAAACAGAAACGTGTACGTTCCAAATTCGTTCTTACACAGCGAAGTTTCCGATTCCCTCCATTCTATATATAAACAAATCTTTCCCTTTTTTTTTTCCTCCTTAATCCAATTTCGCTCGCTAATCACCGCCATAAACAATTAATCTCACATCACATGGATTAATTAATCATCGATCGATTCCAATTCAATTCTTCACGTTCTACAACTCTCAGATCTATTCGTATGTTCTTCGATCTTCGATCGGTTACGATCGAACAAAGGCGTTTCGATTTTTGTTCTATCATTGCTTTTGTAACAATTAGGGTTCCGACGAGTATAGAATGATGTCATCAATCTTCTTTTTACGTCATTTAGTTCTGTTTCACGGTGGTTCTTCTTTTCATCGTCTTAAGCATCTTGAAAAAAGTGATCGGCGTGGTAATCTTAGTTAACCTTACGCTTTTTTTGTTTTGTTTTCTTCGTTTCGTTTCGTTTTCTCGAGTTTTTGGATTTGGAATATCTTTTTCGGAATATTTTGCTTCTGGTTTTGTGAATTTCGATTCGCTGCGGAGGAAATTCGTTGACGAATTTGAGGCTTTTGGTATTGCGTTGACTTTCCTGTTTTGGGAATTTTGCAATTTGAATCTGCAAACGTCGTCGTTTAAGGTGATTTTTTATTTTCTTATCAATCAATTATGTTAAATATGATGATATATTGATATAGGCGCTTAATTTTTTGAATTTTGAATTTCATGAAATTGATAGTTATTAGTTTTTTGTTGTTGTTGATGATATAGTTTTTTTTGTTCATGAAATATGCTGATTAATTCTTTGTTGTTCTTAAATTTTCTTAAAGGCTTAATTAAGATTTGTTTTATTTGTTGACCTAACATTGACCTTGTAAATTTCATATAAGTCCATTCATATTTTATTATCTTTGTGACAACATGTTTTAAGGCATAATATTGTGATGCCGATATGGGTTATTTGTGTAAAACTTGATTACATAGATCAATTTTTATATAGTTAATAATTTTAAATAGAAATAGGGACTTGCCTGATCAAATAGAAACATTAAGATATTCAGATATTGGCATAATGTTATACTATGAAACACGGACACGACACGGACATTTACATACCGACCCGGATAATGTTTTTTTGTTGAGAAAATAACATTTTTCAATGTAAACGTAAGTGTCGGTATCGGACATGCCTATTCCGAGAAGTGTCCGCGCTTCATAGTTGCTATATTTGCATACTCATAGTTAAAGCACCTAATCATCATACCAGTACCATCCTTAGCTGAAATCATTACCTGTGGGACATTTAGTATTTATCTCGAAGTCTTCACATCACTTTTTTTTTTGAATAAAAGTCTTAGCATGTTGGTTAGATCCATCATCAATCACCTTCGAGACAATGATTCTATCAATTTCACTACTAGTGTCATTGCTATTTCATTTATTGATTACAGACTTTCTATTGTTTGTTGCGAACTCTTTGAATCAGCTTCCTTTACGAATGCATTTCTGCTGATGAGTTTCTCTTGTCAGCATTTCGATGATCATTATATGACAATGCAAATATTTGTGCTTTGCGAAAACACTAGCATGATATTATGTTCTTATAAGTTTTGGATTGCTTCCAAATCATAAATCACAACATACCTAAACTAATCATGAAATATGTGTGGATTGTTTAACTTGTTACTGATTGTTTATTAAATTTAGTTCATGTTTTTATTACTTATCTAATATTTTGTTTCTCGATTTGTTGCTTGTGTGTTGTAGTGTTGTCTTATACTTTTGATGGACATCCTCTTTCCTGTTAATGTTGGGGATGATGATATCATAAGTAAACTTGAAATTACTTTTGTTGGGTCCTTACGTATACAAGATAATCAGGAGTTAGAACATGTATCTGACGAGGATGATCTTGGTAACTGTCATGCGGGTGAGGGAAACACATGTGGTGGTTTTGAACAACAAGAAACCTCACTAAAAGTGAAGAGCTTGAAGGATTGTTCAACCCTTTCATATCCTGATACAGTGTTGCCTTCAAGCTCTTCTGATGATGAGGAGGCTGAATCATCATTGACAGGGTTGCTCTCTAAGCAATCTCCACATCAAAGTTATACATGCTCAGCATCTAAGCCAGTAAGTTCTAAAAGCTATAATTTCTGTTTGTTATTTGTTCATAAAAAAAAACCCCAGCAAGCTACTATGCAAGATTGTTTTTATTTGAAGGAGGAAACAAAGAAAAATACTAGTGGGAAGTAATTGGCTTGTTACTTTAGTACATTTCAACATGCATTTAACTTATGTCCTAGATGTATAGTTTAGATCGTGAATAATTGGCAGCTGTTTTTCTTAGCATTTGGTATCATTTTCTTATTGGTTTTTTGTTTTCTGTGTTACACCACAGGAACCTATAAATCTTGTATCTGCCATGAAGGGTAGCCGTGAGAAACACGGGGGATCACCAACCAAATTGACTGTTAAATGGGCCCCTGATGTGTATGATCCGGTACCTACTTTATCTTCACATACTGTGAGAATCAAGAAACCACATAAATCCAGGATCAAGAAGAGTGATAAGAAATATGTTAAGAAAGGTCAGAAGGTTAACTATTCTAAAGGGAGTAGCGGCAAAGATAAGAAGCAGTATCGCTATAAGTGGCCGGAATCTTTTGGCAAAGGATTTGATGCTTCAATGGAATTAAATAATCTTGATGTTGTTGGCCATCATGATTCATACCATGAAATTAGCAACCCAAAACTACCAGCTAAAGAAAATCCTTGTCATGTCGGAGAAGCGCTGAGGAACATCCTTGATTTTGTCTCCTATATCAAGACTGCATAAATAACTAGTTCGATTTTGTATCATATACTATCAAGGCTTCATAAATAATTAATTTCCTATTATGTTTGTGTGATGAAGAGTATTTTGTTTCGCGGTTCAAAATTGTTTAGTGCTATTATCATGAAAAACCAAGAAATATATCTTGGAATTAAGAACATACAATGTAGTGCTGGAAGCAGCCTGTACTATATTCTTTTTGTATTAAATAATGTGTGGCAACTTTTTTGGATTATTTCTGAGCTTATAATGAACTGTACTTGAAGTCAAGTGTTTTGATCCTTCGTTTTGTCCTTTCTCATTTCCAACTTTGTTTGCTATCTTCCTTCCCTTTTATCTAGCTCAAACGATTGCTTGAGTGGTCTCTTGATCCATTCTTAGGAGGTGGATGATCACTAGTGTACAGTTGAGATTAGATTACTATGAGAGGTTTATCTTTTTTTGTGTGATGATGTTAAAAATCTGGAGTGGGCTCGAGATTTGGAATTTTATGGTTCCTTTGAAGTTCGAACATGTAGATGTTAACTTGAAGGTTTGCCTAAAATAAACTTTCTACTAAGGATAACTTAAATAGAAGATGAATAAATGAGTGTACCTTTAATGTGTATAGGATGATGTGGTAAAGTAAAAATAGAAATTTTCTTCAATTATTCAAACCTATTGGTAGTTTGGAGTTTGGACATTGAAGTGAGACTTTGAGCGGTAAGAGTTGTTGGCTGTCTTTTTAGGAAGTATTGAGCATTTGAATATAAGAAAGATTAAGGAAAAGTTAGCTGTAGTTTGTTCTCCAACATTTAGACAATTTAAAAAACAAGAAATCTTAGTGTTTTAATCAAGGATTGGCAATGTCAGATTAGTTGTGTTTGGTGGTTAGTTGGAATCAACATATCATCAAAATCATATGCTTCGGTGGGACTTTTTAGTGTAAAGTCTGTGTTTTGTCGGCTGCTACTTATATATAAGCATTGTTTGTTTCAAATGTTTAGGGGGTGTTTTTTTTTCTTTTAATAAATTTTTCCTTTTCAAAAGAGAATTAAACTGGGATATAGCCACATTTTTTAAGCAACATCTAACATTGTTTTAGAAAAAATAAAACAATATTGTTCTTCAAAAAATATTGGTGAAACAAAGTCAAGAATAAAGTAATAGGGGCAGTCAGGGAAAGGAACAACAAACAGTATGCAAAATCGATTTACCATTACAATGGAAGCTACTATTAGTTGTTTCTAGTAGATTCACTTGCATTGATTTGCTAAAAAGAAAACCAAATACTACAATTTTAGAAGAGTTGGATCCCTTATGATACAACCATCGCGCTTTCAATTGGTTTCACCCTGGAACCATACGGAAATGGATTAGATGCAGCCAAGATCGGTGCAATCAGCTTGCCGTCTGCACAAGATCGGATGGTTCAGCTCTCACATTTTTTTTTATTTAATATAAAATTCTGAGGTTAAAATCTAGACCAAATCATTGACTATGTGACTGCATGTTTTCTCTGACTGCAAATAAACTTAATCCCAGAATCCAACATAATCTTCATCTGGTTATGTTGTGTACTCCGCATTTATTTTGACATAATCATAGCTTAAATCACAGCCCCATGCTTGTCCATGTCCTGGTCCATTGCCTGTTGGTAGGAAAAGGATATATCAAATAATAAACATGATAATAGTAGGAGGGGGAAAAAGAAAATTACACCCCGGGTTTATAAATTCTAGTCGGTTCAAAAAGGAGGTGGACACCAGTGAACTGTGCGTTACAGACTTACCAATTGATATCTGAATTCTAACGGTACCATGAGTCTCACCGGCCTTTCTCAGATAACTACTAGCCGCCCCCCTGCCACGGTTCACAAACGTTATAAATTATAATATATAGATAAACAAACAATAACATTAGGGATGAATTAAAAAGTGTGTTAAATATTTTTTACGCTATTTCTCTATCTAGTGCACAGTACAGGTGCAAGAATCGGTAGAATCTAAGTTCTATGGATAGATGAGACTTGCACAAAATTTCTCATTAGAATGTACCATATATTTAGCCGAATCTCCGGCAGAAGCATCAAAATAAATAGTTAATAGCAATTAAAATACAATTTTAAACAACATTTTTTATGTTAACAAGTAAAAAAAGGAAACAGACTATGTTGTTTGCTTAAAATGGAAATAGATAGCTGAAATTTTTGAATAATAACATGATAACAACTCTTGTTACATATGTTATCTATGTTACATGGAAAAACATAAGTTTTCAATCTCAACCTTTTCATTTTTTGGACAACTAATAATTTGATTAAGCAATTGACGTTTTAAACAGTTTTGTTTATGCAATTTTTCTTGCCCTCGGATTTTATTCTCATTCTAAACCTTATTGTATTGATTCTTTGATCTCTAATGAAATGCTACAAGGTCGAAGAAAGTAAATAGTTTACTTTATGCAATAGTTATGGTAAAGTGATATCCTTCCACAGCATTTATGTATGGTAAGTATTTTGCTAGTGTCAAAGCTTGTTAAGGATTTGCTAAGAAAAATTAACAATACAAAAATTGAGAGAAAATATTTACTTGTTTAATAAATGCAAGTAAACTAACAAAAAACACAATTCTTACCGGTCAAACAATTGTGGCTCCCCGCGATCCATTAGTAAAGTATCACCCAGTTCCACCCTAAGTAAATTTTGGTTGAAAGAAACTCCCGAGTAACCAGCTGCGGCGGCAATGCGTCCCCAATTGGGGTCTCTACCATATACAGCAGCCTAATGATCATTATGTTAGAAGATAGGACTTATCCTGATTCAAACAATAAAAAATTATTCCGTTTAACTATCATGCCTTTACAAGCGAAGATGATGCAACTGAACGAGCAACTTTTGCAGCTTCAGCCTCACTGTTTGCACCAGTCACACTGACCTACAAAGTGAAGATGGAATTTGGTTATAAATACAATATAAAGCAGGATTGGACCACTTTCTCACTAATCAACATTAACAAAACTACAAAATCCAGTTACATAGCAACCTAATAGTAATAGTAAAGGAATATACACAATATAACTGTTACTGGGATTCGTTTATATTTGTTTACCACACACACACTAGAGAGAGAACAAAAACAGTTAAAATGAAAATAAAAGGTGGAGAAAGATGAGCGATATTATTATTTAAAACTAATTTGATTTAACATATGCTATTAAACCCTGAGATTGGTTATTAATTAACAAAAATCCGAATATATAAGGAATATTTGAAAGAAGTGCAAGATGAAAACAATATCTAGTTCTCTTTTAGATATTTGCATTCATGATTCATGCCCAAGGAGTGTGTCAGATTACTATTACAGGTATAAAATAACACAAGCATGAATCAACGTCATAACACAACTATCCTCAATGCATAATACAAACCTCAATGAGGCATGTTGCCCCCTCTCCATCCCAAGCTATAGATTTGGCAAGACCTTGCATTACCTGGAAAGGACGTGTAAATTAAAGTTTTGAATTTATTGAAAGAAGAGTACTTCTTAGTAATAAATTCCATGTCTCAAGGAAATCAGAGAACAAGATCTAAAGAAAGAGAGGATGACAAAAAGGAAATCTCAAGCATCTTTTACTAATTTTTTGCCTAGCGAGGAGTTAAGCATTCAAAGATAATCATACTTGATTATAATATTCAAAATGCTACCAATTCTGCATACTAACCACAAAATCATACTAACCGCAAAAAACACCAGTGGGGTGCAGGGGAGGTACGTATTATTTTTATTTTTAAATAAAAAAAAGTAGTGGGAATAAAAAAAAGTAGTGGGAATTATGCATATGTACTTCACTATTTCACCTCTTGCAAATTACATAATAATTAATCCAAAATGGGACTATAACACTACCTCCAGTATAATGGTCATATTTATTAATTTTACAAGAACTACTAGCTTCTAACAAGAGCTGAAGTATACCACTTATTATTTAATTCAACGGTAAAGAATGAATAAGAGAGGACAAAATAGTGTCGGAGTTGTACAAAGTCACCCTTACCGCATCTAGGCATGCCTGAAGTTGAATTGCCTCATTACTGTCTAGAGAAGAAATGCTGCTTAACCCAGACAACCCACTAGCCAAAGCAATAACAGTATCATTAGTACTCGTATCTCCATCTACCTGAAGCAAGATGATGCAAAATCAAAATGTAAGAATCAATCATAATCAAAAGTATAAAAAGCAAGATCTTTTTGACAAAGAGAGCATGGAAACACCTTGCGCAAAAGAATGAAAGTAAATTTTCTAAATACTCTTCTATTCTTCTGACATACAATACTATAATTTCAACTGTGAAACTACCACAAGATGTTTTTGCACTTCAATTAAGAGAGAAAACAGATTATAAATTATATGTAAATTATTGTATAGCACCACTATCTTGCCATCAGAATTTGCAGTCTCCAGAAAAGGAGTGAAAATAACATACAGTTATCTGGTTGAAGCTTCGATTAACAGCAACCCGAACCATCTTTCTCCAAATGTCACTGGTTACCCTAGCATCAGTTGTTATTACCTAGCGCAGGTTTAGTTAGTGGAATGGACTTGAAAATTCATATACATTTGAAACATGAAAACATCAAGTAAGACATACCCCAAGCATGGTAGCCATATTTGGGTGGATCATTCCAGAACCTTTTGCCATTCCCCCAACTCTGACCTTTGTTCTTCCAACCTAATCAACACCCAACAATAATAAGAGTTAGAAAATCTCTCTTTTTTCTCACCCCTTAAAAATAGAACCAGGCATAAAAGGCTTATTTAATTTCCAAAACTATGGAAGCAATCATACATATCAAAGTTATTTCAATGCCAATTAATTCAAGTATTCAACTATTCTCCCTCGCCTTTTGTTTTGTAAACATCAATGACCTGTGCAGGTCATATTGAATTGAAGCATCCAATTAAAACTTGAAGTGAAGTGGAGTAGTGGACTATTGCATAAAATGATAAAATTTTCTAAGACAATCCAATTACAACTTGTTGATTAATTTTTCCAAACATTACATAACCATTGGGTTTTTGTGCCTGTTCATATCAACAACCCATACAAGTGAACTGAAAACATTGTGTTTTATTATTTATCAACTGGACTAAATCTACCCAACAATATACAAGTGTGTTTATATATGTATGCTTCCTCATAAACCATATATGTGTTAGTTATATGAACATGAAGCCAGCAAGAAAAGTAGGAACAAATAATACCAAAGACTCGATTGCCACACTCTTGCTAACAAGATCTGTTGTTGTGATTGCCACAGCTGCAGAATCTGCCCTGTATGCAGACAAATAAGCTTTAAACATTAAAGAAGAAATAAATGAACAAAGTAGACACGAGCTTTGGTAGGAGCTTAACATTTTTCAATAAATAAGAAACTAAACTGGTGAAAATAAGGCTTGGAAAAAAGGTTCAGATACAATGGTCGTTGAATAACCACAAAAAAATGATTTTCTTCATATGATTGCATCTCATTTTACTTATAAAAAATGAAAGTACAATTAATTCATAAATGCAAGAATTACCCCTCATCTGAAGAAGATAGTGAATTCACTAGTAAGGGAAGTGAGTTTAAAAGTGCACCCTGAAATCGAAATGACAATTATATACTTTTAAAAAGAAAGTAATTAAACAATTAAGCTTGTTTAATAATTTTTCAAGTGTCTTGTCCAGAATCTTGTGAATATTACATAATGTAATCATAGAGGACACAAGCAGATATGATATAAAACTCAATGAACATAATCTCTGCATATACCTTCTTTATCCTTTGACCAATTACACCAGTGGATTCAACTAATATTTCTTCTGCCTTTATTCCCAGTAGCTGAAATTATGAACATTTTCTATATAAAGACTGCACAAAATATTTCAACATTGAGCACTATAAGGATTCAGGAAGATCGGTTAAACATAATAAAATAATGCATACCTTTGCAAGGCTTTCCACACATTCTATCATATCACGGTAACCTGCTTCACCCTGGAGATATGGAAGGACTCAATAATCACTAAAATATTTACTTAATTTCAGCCAAAAAAAAATAAACATGTTAAATTATCTAAATTACTGTCAGACATTCCTCAAACTAAAGTAACTATAGTAAAACTAGTAAACTACACTTCAGTAGACTATATGCCGATTATTACTAAAGGCCCGCATACACGTGAAATATAAAGAGATTCAGTGGCCTACCGTAGCTGCATTTGCTTGACCAGCATTAATTAACACAGCACGTGCCTGACAAATTGAAAAAAAATGATTTATCAGAAGGCAAATCAAGCAATCCATTAAGTAGAAGCCTGGTTCTATCTTGATAAAAAAGCAAGGAGCACAAAAACTCTCTTACAGTGTTTGAATTGTCTAGTGTACTTTTGCAGTATAACACAGGAGCAGCAGCAACCACATTAGTTGTGAATGAACCTGAAAGAAATCAGGTCACATAAAGTTCTTGCAAAACCCAAATTTAAAACTGAGATAAACACGGAGATGGAAGCTAACCAGCAGATGTGGCATCAACATCACATGTGACAAGAGCAAGATCAGGCTTTTCTCCTACAGCGCGCAACCCTCCATATATTCCCACAGCTTTGAAACCCTCTGCAGCAGTAACTCCTCCTGGAATCTGACAAGTTCGAAATCAAACATTTAGACACTAAAAAACGGAGCTGAATATTTTTCACTTCAATTAACAAATTCAAATAAGATGTCATATCAGTATATAAGTGATAGTGATATGAAATGTTAATACTCTGTGTAGTCAATACTAGCCACCACAGCAGCATTGCTCAGTGTAGCAGACCATAGGATCTATGAGAAACCCCGTTGCGATGCATTTTCTAGCGGCGGTCGCTACAATGAAGCTATTTCCTTATTTATACTCATCTCCTCTGGTTTTTATTTGGACTTTTTGGTCATTTCACACCTAAAATTTACTTGCTTTTTTGTATTGGATCTGAATATTAGTAACAATGAATTTTGATTATTAATTATCCACACGTCTTTAATTTTGTGTTTTCTTCTACTTATGGTACCACCCAATTAGTAATTTCTTGTATTATTTCCCAAAACTTCAGCATAGCAGTTATACCACTACTATTGTGTTTTGGTGTTCTACCACTACTCGCCATGCCGCCATTGACTACACTGGTCATAACTTGGATCACACTCATGCAAAATGCATTAAACTTCAATACGCATCAAGCTCATGCAATAGTCCAGTAGCTTTTTTTTTCACGCACAAAATCTTAGATAAAATAGGCCCCAAGACTAATCTATGCTTGGCCAAGCGGTACACTATATTTGGCCACAAACTATTGTATCTAGCGCACAACACAGGTGCAAGAATGGGAAGAATCTAAGCTCTATGAATAGATGACAGTTGCATAAAAATTCTCAAAAGAATGTACCATATATTTAGCCAAATCAAACTCGGGTAGCGGCAAGTTTTGTCTGTTACAGTAAAGCGAATTAACCACTTGCATCATTTGCTTTTTCTGTCAAAGTCTGTTGTATTATGTGAAGTGAATTAGTTACAGTCAGACAATTGACAGTTACTTCTGTTAGCTTTTATTTTTTATTTTTTTTAGTATGTAGACGAAATTACAAGCCATTGGAAACTCACACACAAAGTGGAGGGACCAGGGTGCGAACACATAGACGTCTGATCTAACAATTTCGGCATTTTATTTAACTCTATAAATACATTACAGCCACTAAAATTTAGTGGCAAATTTTATTTCACTTCTCCTAACTAACTTGATATAAATAAAGACAGAAAGTATGAAATTAGAAAATGACCTGTTTCCAAGGTCCTTCCGGGAGGAAAATAGGAGCAGCAGGAATGTAAGTTGAAGGTTGTTGATTCTCCGTAGTAGTGGATACAGCGCGAATCTTGAAATTGCGCGAAGAAAACATCTGAAAAGGAAGATAAAGTGAAAATGTGAGGAAATGGGATTGCACGCAGTGAAGTGAAGTGATGAGAAAGAGTTACCTTTGAATTAGGGGGGGAAGTTGTTGAGAAGTGAAAATGGAGAGAAAGGTGGTGAGGAATAGTACAAGAGTAGTACATTATTATGTGAAGTGTGTGTGTGTGTGAGTGTGTTTTCTAGGGTTTCAATTTGAGAAATGAAATACGCGATCAAAGAGTGAAGTTGAGAAGTGTGTGTGTGTGTGATGACAAGTTGATCCAGAGAGAGAGAGAGGAATAAGAATCTACTTTTAAACCCTCAAAAAAGGTGTACCAATCACGACGATGACTATTGTTTTTTCACCCTCTGTGAGTGACCAAGCACGACTAGAGACCTTTGAATGGGGCACCACAGTTAGCGGCTGCGTCTTCACAGAGGCGGCGGCATGGACTTTCTTATTCCAACATTCTACCATTTTCCACATAAATTTAGGGGACAATATAGATCATTTTTTTTTTGTTGACAATATAGATCACATCGGAATATTAATGAGAGTTTTAAAAAATAATTTTTGTTTATAAGTAAAGTTGGAGTGAATAGTTTAAAGTATGAGTGAGTAAATTTGTAAGTATGAGTATAAGAAGAGAGAAATAGTATTATACTATTATCTCTAATTCTCTATTCTTTATTATAAAAGATAGTATATTTTTTAGATTAATTAAAAAAAATAATGTATTTAGTCTTTATTGTAATCTAAATATATAAGTTTTATAATATATATAAAAAGTATAATATCTCTCCTCCCAGAAAGTTACTCCCTCCATCGCGAAATATAAGGCAAGATAAAAACAAAAACACTTATTAAAAAAATATAAACTTGAGAATTATAAATATAGTTTTGTGGGATTTTTCTTAGAATAAGTGCATGAAAAGATGTAAAATCAATTTTGATTGGTTGTTGTTTATATAAAAAAGTGGAGAGAGAGAGAGAAAATTAAATGCAATTTACATTAAATTTCATGAGAATAAGGAAAAACATTCTTGAAATTGATTGTTTTTCCCTTATATTTTGGGACAAAAAAAGTAATTTTTTTCCCTTATAGTTTGGGACAGAGGGAGTACTATTCTTTCTTTTCTCGTGGCTCTTGAAGCTTTTTTTCGTAGTAGTCCAAAAGGTTGGTTTACTTTTGAATAAGAAACAATAGTAGTAGATAAGAAAAAAATATTTATTTCGTTTTAGAGTGAATGTTCTTTAAGGTTTTTTGTACACATATTAAATAATATAATTATGATGTAAAAAGAAATAGCACTCTCCTTGTGTCAAAATAATTGCCATTTAAGAATTTTTCACATAATATGTGTAAATACTTTGTCAAAAAACAAATGTGTTAATACATTGTCAAAAGAAAAAAATATTTCTATTAAATTATCTCTGTAAGTTATAAGTTTGTTTCTTTGAGAATAATGCATATAAAAATTATTAAAAGTACAATTGGAAAGTATTACATCAAAAAGTGGTAATGACATTTATTTTGTAAAAAAAATTATCGACAATTTTGGGACGGAGGGAATACATTTCAACTTGAACAGTATATCATTCCAACACATGCTATTCTAATTCTAGTTGTCCATAAAATTTAAGGAAGCAACAATCACGACATGTGATTAAGAATAAAGTGCTTTCCTGACATAAGAATTACTAAGGTCAGTCGATTCCGTTACAAATCATGGGCAATTGATTTTGACATTTTGTAGCTCTTTTAGTAGGATGGCTAGTTAGAATTTTGAATATGACCATTGGAGTAATAGTTTATGTAATTTGCAGAAAGAAGAGGCCCCCAAGTCAAGTGTCTTAGAAAACTTTTTTTTTTTAGGCCCCTTATATTACTCACAACTCACAAGCCCTAAAACTGACAAAATTACCCCTTAGTGGGTTTCGGATCCTAGGCTCTGAATTGGATTAATTTCGTACTGTATCTTCCGAAGTAGTGAACTTTTGTAGTATCTTCATCTTTGAGGTCAACTTGTTTCTCAAAATTTTTAGGATATGCTTGATTTAATTTCAAACAAAGTTAATGGATAGGATAAAACACAATTCATGGGAGCATATATTCAATTCATGGAAGTTAGTTCAACAAACAAACTCAATGCAAACCCAACAAGTTCCAATCGCAAAGAACTTACGCAAACACTATATGTTCCTGGTTTCAACAACCACATATAAGAAGATATTAACTGGTTTCCAATGGTATTGCGACTGAGAAGATGAAGCGGCGGATCTATTGCGTTTCCGGCGATGTTGTGGCTGAGAAGAGATGGAGCGTTTGATGTTTTTTGCTTCTGCATTTCGGTTGTATCTTGCAAAGCTGTTCTGTACTATTTTGATTTTGGATCATATAATACGAACCATTTTGTTCCCAAATTTAAGGGTATTTTTGGGGGGCTTTGAAGCAATACGAGAGGCTTAAAGAGCAATTTTCAGTGTCTTAAACAGGAACGGAACCCGCTTCAGTTACTAAATTTTTGTAGCACAGTTATTGGCATGAGAACTCAACATGTTGAATTTATTGAACTAGAAAGTAGCAAGAAAAACTTCTTGCAGATGACTATTTCGAACTTTGTTGACTTCTGAATAGTTATATAAATCGTATTGGAACCAAAAGAAAAGTCTAATTGTGTTCCAAAGCACCCATCAATTGTAGAGGTTTCGATTCATCGTATTCGCAATTTCACAATTTATATAGAATGCTGTATGATTGTTGAGAATTGGCTTTTTGCATATAAAAGTCAACTAAGTAAAAGTATATGCAAGAATCAAACAAATATTTGAATTGCGGAAAACCTGTACATGAAAATGAAATGCTTTTGTTCAGAATGACGCTGCAAGAAATTCACATTTACATTATTCTCACGATGCCATACACAAATGATATAATACTTGCTTTTAAGTTCACGACTGAGACGGACAAGAAAATAGTTAATTTGCCTTAAAAATAAACACCCAACAATATTTTGCTATCATTCCTCATGGTTGAAGTTCCAAAAAGAGCCAAGAACATGGATGTCAATTCAACATGAAATACAATATTTAAAAAAAAAAATCAATAGAGTAAAATTCTATAGCAGACATGCATGCTGATAAAAAAAATTGGTGAGCACGCTCTCTCTCAAATCCTCTACTTCTATCATTTTAGGTCACGTCCCCCATTTTCCAATCTTACTCTTTTATCCTACATTGTACAAGGCTGTCACAACCATCCATACTCCAAAAATATTTATATAAAAAAAAGGAAAAGTAGAAACAATAGAGCTAAGAGCAAGAACATAGAAGTAATGTTACAGTGAAGAAAATGCAAAAAACAATGAACAGATAACCAAAATTTAGTTACAACACCAGATAAAGCATCATTCTGTCGCCAGCTGCACAGTCTTCTCCAGCACTGATGTTTTGTTGAAGAGGGTGAGCTGCACCTCTTTAAGATGTTTGGATAACTGGCCAAAACAATAAAATTGTAAGTGTTTATGTTTGCAACAGTTTCTTTAAATTCTGAATCCATGTCACCATAACAATTTCTTGGCATGTCATGTCAGAAAATATAACAAAATAAAATAAACAAGTCATGTTGTACTTCCTTCATTGTTTCCAAAATAAACCCCATTTACGATAAAGTGATTTATAGTCCTAACCAATGCAAGGAAAACCATGGTTTTTATTTTAACCTAGTCGGAATCTGTATTTGCGGTCAGGACACGAGAAATTGAAGGCTGACACAATTCCAAATATAGAATCAATCGATTTGAAAGTTTGGGTTCTTAGCAAGGCTCGAGATATCTCTAAACTACCTAGTTAACCAGTAAAATGTAGAAAATGAAATTTACCTGATCTTCACTCATCTTGTGAAAGCCTAATTTCTTAGTCCAAATTGACTCTGCATTTCCTGCAGCAGGGAGCACCAGCTTTTCTACATTTAGAGAAGACAACAACCTCTCTATGCAAGAGAACAGCACTTGAAAATAACCCTAAAATGGAAAATTACATGTTAATAAAGCTTGTCCTTGGTAAAAATCTATCATCTTTGGAAGATGTAAAAAGTGAGTCATTCGTGAATTACAATTACTAGCTTACTTTTCCTTGATGCTCTCTACTTGTAGCAACCAGGGGGAGCTCAGCAATGTTGCAGCCAAAAATCCTAAGAAGCCCAGCAGATACTACGATAGAACTGCAAAGTATGATTCACACAAAGTCAGTTTGACCAAAATCAATAACTATCAGGAAAATAAGAAAGCAGAGAAAGCCACATACTTCACAATTAAAACAATGCAATACATTCCCCCGAATTCTTGGCCAGAAATATTTCTTCTGCAAAAAGTTCAAAATACATTATAACATATTAGAAAATATGGAATAAAGAAAAAATGGCAATAGTTAGCAACATCCATCAAAAAATCATTCACAACGTCTTGTTGAAAAATGCATCATCATGTGACTCATCTACCAAAAAGACACTACTGAGACTTGTATTAAAAAGTATACTTTGCTAACAGAATAAAATTTCAAGGAAATAAATTCTTCTGAATGACAGACAGACAGACAGATAGAAGGTGCAAATTAATTCACTCTAAAACATGTTCTGATACAAAGGCAGGTTAGAGAGCCTATCAATTATCAAATAGGTTTTACATGACAAATGATTATGTAGGGGAGAGGGGGCGCATATGCATCATATTTATCATAATTCATGTCAGCTCAAGATATGACGTTGGTAATATATGGTCCTATATTAAGTAATGTAAGACTGTTAATAATTCAGTGTACAATAAATAATCACTTAGAGTCAAAAATAAAAAATAATCACTTCAAAACCAGAAATACAAGAAAATAAGGCTATGTCAAGCAACATCAACATTAGAATAAATTTTAGTTGCTTACCCATAGACCATAACAGGAATCAGGTCACGACCAGATATTGCAACAATGGGATCAAAACACTCCTGCCAAAGCATTAATAGAATATATTCAAAATGTGGTAAAAAATAAAGATCAAAACACTCTTGTCATTGCATTTTCAAAAAATATATATTTCAAAACAGTTAAAACTTAAAAGGCTCGGCCAAAAACTAATCCCAATAGAACCCCCCATCCCAGTAACCCTAAAAAAGGAAAACTCAATAGTTGTTGCAAAGCCGCCTTAACTACGTTCTCTTTGGGCTTTGTAAGGAGATTGCAGGTTGATCCCACATTGGATGGTTCTCATTTTGCAAATTGACTGTCAAATTGAGTTAGTTCGTAAGCCCAAACTATATGATATTAATATGCTCCAGACCTAATACCCTATGCGTGAAAGGTGTGTCGAAAGGCCACCTTATGTTAAATAGAGGTAGCTTTGTAAAGGAATTACTAATCAGAGTGAAATTTTTTGTAAGTAATATCTTATATTAAGATGAGCAACATTGAAGCCGTAGATACTCACTCGAAAAATTGCAGCAGCTCGTGAAAGTAATGGTAAATGCTCGGGATAACGACTTTTTCCACTTAAAACTCTCCACTGAATATCATTCATGCTTCCGTAAGTACATAACCCCCTCTCCTCGTGCTTCCTGATTATTAGTTCACACAAGGAAGATGGAATAGTATCTGCTCCAGCAGAAACTGAATTTTGTAGAGCCACATATATTCGATTACAGTCATCGCAACAAAACCACTTATCCTTTGGAAGCTCCTGTAGTAAGAATAATACGTTATGATAAAAAATGAAAAAGAAAAAGAAAACACAAGTATTTTCTTCAATGCTTGGTGCTTACTTCCAATTCACATAGCCCAATGTCCCGCAAGCAACCAACGTGATACTCCTTCTCACACTGGACGACAACCAAAATATAATTACAGTTTGACAAAAGAAAAAATAGTTAAATACAGTTTTTATCATGTAATAACCATACCTGATCACAAATTATTACTGTTCGGTCATCAAATTTATCAACACTGAAATCATTTTCCCTGTAGACCAACAAAAAAAATTATACATAAATATGTACAAAAATAAAGCTTAATGTTGGTTGCAAAAAGTTATTATAACAGGTTAAAGTTCCATTACAATTCCCAAAAATACACATTGGTGGAAGAAGACAAAAAATTAATATGTACATATATTCATCAATAGTCCCAAGTAAAAAAAATAAAAATGTAAATGCCGTTTGGAAATTCAATGGTTTATCGCCACAAATTTTCATTAGTCTTACCACAAAAATATGTTTCATGACATGCATTGTATTGAACTCTTAGCATTATATGTTACTGAACCCTTGATCTCATGACACACAGCATAATCCATTACCATAAGCTTAATTGTAAGTAAAATTGCACATTCTTTCCCCCTAAGGAAAGGAAACTGCGCCCCCATAAAGTTGCCAAACGGTGATTGACTTATAAACAAACAATCATATCGCCTACCTGCAAACAACACATCCACCCATTTCATATTCTGGTTCTTTATCAGCCCGCGTCAACCGAATCATGATTGGCCTCACACCTCTTCCATCACCAGTAATATCTTTACAATTTAGACAACACCAACCACTATCTGGTACACTGTGTAATCCCAAGCAGGCTGTAGACGAACCAGAAAATACCATAATATTATAATATTTTGTTGCCGGTATCAACAAAATAGGGAAGAGACTATGATATGCAAGCTTTACAAGGTATGTGACAAACTACATCTGTCATATTCTAATGATGCATCGGATAACAGAAGATTTTATTAAATGGTATAAAGAAAACATGGGAAACTGATACTATTGGAATATAAGAAAATAGTTGTATTTTATAATAACTTGATATTACGATATCTCATAATCGATATTAACTTTAATTGATAACAAAAAATTATAATAAAAACAATATCAGCAAATAAACAATTTTTTAAAATTTAAAAGGTAATTCATCCACCTGCATGGAAGGCCCTAGGACATCCATTGCAAAGAATCAAATCTCCTCCATCTCCACATACTGCACACATATCGTCACTATCTCCCGTAGTAAGGTTTTGACCATTTGCCAAGGAGAGAGCTATATCATGAAGTGTCAATCCATTGGAAGCATATATGTGGCGGTAACTGCAAAAGAAAAAATTAATTTTGAGATGAAGAGAAATAGAAAAGTCAATTTAGTTATTTAACAGTCTACTCACGGTTGACGTCTAGCAGCCATTCCAGCATGGGCTTCAAACTGTGAAGGGCTTATCTGTTTACCCATGAACAAAAATCATAAAGCTTATCTTAGCATTTGCACTTGTATAAAAATAAGGTAGTTGTAGTTGGTGCCAATAGGTATATGACCATACCTCTACTTCACAACAACCACAGACTATTCCATTCCCTTGTTTGTAACCTCCGAGTAATTTCTGAGAAGTAAATCAGTTGAGTCACATGTTTAAAAAAATTAAAATAATGTACAGAATATACAGATCAATCCATAAACACAAAATATTGAGAGAATATCAAGACACCTGTCCTTTGACATAGTAAGCCAACTCAGCACCGTCTGGTAGGCCATTAGGCATAAAAAGTAATCTGTGCAAATCATTGTCCCTGAAAAAGCAAAATCCAATTCAAATTTCAAACTACATTAGCTAAGATATTTCCATTCACATGGAGATGATAGTGAGAAATATAAAAACAGCATAACAATCCTTAACTGGATAAAACATAAAACAAACAAAACAAAAGGTACCTTTTCTTAGTGCAACCATCGACACTTCTCTTCTGCATAATACCTGAGTTGTAAGTGCATGTGCTTGGCCTGCACAAAAAGGTCTATCGTGAATATACAAGGAGGAAAGGTCTACAATTTAATTGAACGGATAACTTCTCTACATATGTAGACTACCCAAGCACATGCTCAACAATCAAGTAACAAGATTAGCAATTAAAACCAAGAAGGAGAACACACTTCTTCACCATTCGTTTCCACTCATCAGTTGTCTGGTTTACATACATTTGCTGCTCAAAATGATTATGCGCACGTGAAGATGAGAAGTAGCTCGCACTTTCTGTAGATTGACTGGAACATCAAAATAAACTAAGTAAGAAGTCTGGTAAACTCTTTTTCATTTAATTTAATAGCTAAATTATGTTAATATAAGAGAGTAGTTTTTAAAATATAACTTTTGACAGAATAAGACTTAAACTAGAGATTTCTGAAATGCTAAAACCAAAAGCACAAAACCTATATGTTCAGACTTCAGAATTATGAAATACCTAATTAAGTTCAATTTAAAAAAAAAAACAAAAAACAATACTTAAATCCTCAAAGCACTGGCAACTGAAAACCTTAGGACGAATTACGTAAGCAAATTATTCTGGAAGTTGGGCTTTATGCTCAAAGAACAAGCCTATGCTCCATTTCATATGATTTAGTGAATAAGCTAAATCACAGAAACAGCCTCAGGTATAACTCTTTCCTAAGGGTGTCCACAGAACAGAGCAATCACTATGTGATTAAATTTCAACATGTTGACATTTTATCAGGAAGTTCTGTTACTATTTAAAAAATATTGATAGCAAAACCAAAGAAGAAGTTATAGGATTTACAAGTTGAATTAGTTTTACAAGTTGAAGTTATAGGATTTTTGATAAACAAGAAGAGATGAGATATAATCTACTGAGGTTATGGTTTCATACAAGAGAATAAGCCCTAGCCACTAACCCTTATATATCTTAATCCTAGGTTCCTAATCATAATTAAATAAGCAAACTAATCATAATGCTTACAAATTTTTTAACCCAAATTAAATTAGAAAACAAATCATGAAATATAACAAAAAAAGAAACAGTCCTAAGACATAGTTCAATATTTATAATATATTATTCGCTAAAATACAACCAAGTATATGAAATATTTCCCAATTATTCTACTACCCTCACCAAGCTATAAATCTCACTAAGCATTAAGCTTGTTTGTTGTTACATACAAATTACAAAACACTCAAAATGGAAAATATAATATGGGCTTCACAAAACATGACTGGTAAGGCAGATGATGTAGCCGTATGAGAACTAAAACTAAGGCAGATGAGATTGAATTGATTATTAATGGTAATTTCCTAGCAAAAGGAACTAAGACTTCTAGAAATCCACTCAAAACAAAATATGGAAGCTTTAAATTCAAACCATGGTAAAAATTAGGATACCTAAATAAATTTCTAAAAAATGAATGAGATTGAAATTTAGACTGGTGTGCATCACTGCGAAGGAAATTTTATTGGAGCATAACTTGGCTCATCAGTGATATAGAAGAAATTATCATTGATATGAATATATGATTCATAATTAGTCTATACTTCGTCCATCTCATAATAACTTAATAAGTGTTACACTGAGATATAATTTGTCGTTTTAGAATATCAAGGAAACATTAATCACCTTTTTTCACTAGTACCTTTACTTATTGTATCTAAGTCCACCTACTGACACCACTAACTACTTTATCAATAAGGGTACTTCAGTTAAGGTCATTTTATCATGGAAATTACTATACTCAAAGATTTTTTTTAATAAGTATGCTTGACCTTAAACAAAACTTAATACTTAATATGAAGCGGAGAGAGTAATAATGAGGCCAAACTGAATCTGCAATAATTGGGTCCAAACTGAATTTGGGTAGAAGAGGTCAAACATCATTCAGTTTAAGGTACAGCCTAAATATTATGAGATTTTATTTTTGGGTTTCCTTCTGGTTTACCTGTTGTTTGAATGACGCATGCCAGAAAACTTTGTACTGTAGTTTTTATGAGTTGGTACCTTCCTGTTGCTTTGTAGGAGACTTTCTGCAGAATCCATGGAAAAAATATAAACATATATAAGAAAAATCCAGGTCCAAAAGCAAAGCAAAAGAAACACCTCTTACTATTGATAAGTAGTCTGCATCCAAATGACTAATATGTCTACCAATACAAGTTGCGGCAAACAACATGCACGAGTTACTCTATGTTTTATATTTCTATTCCGTCCCATTTGTGGATGCTGTGCAATGATAATTGTCAGATATAAAACCATTCATAAGCTTTGACCTAGCAACGTAAGCTTTAGGAACAGTTAGTGATTGACAACAATACCGCTCCTAGTTGATAGACCAGATGATTATCACCATTGAGTGTGTTTATTTAAGCTTTTTTTATAAAAAAAAATAAAAAAAATATATTGCTTATATTTTGACAAAACAAATTTTTTTAAAAAATTAGAATGTTTGTATAAAGTTTAAACTTGCAAAAAAACCCAAATTTATACTTATTTTGAGAAGCTACTCAAATTAATCAAATAAATATTGAAGCAGATGGCTAACTGAAACCTTTTTCTATCTTCAATAAAGTGATATTAGAAACTCAAGTCAAAGACCAGTGTAGATTCTATAGAAGATGAAAAACCAACATCGGACTGGGAATATCTAAAAGATAAAATGACTATGTAGGGATGTAAAGATGGAATCTGTGGACAATTTCAAAGACAAGTGATGTTAGAAACTCAAGTGTAGATTATATACAGCACTGCGTTGAAGAAATGCAGGACACTAGATAGAGAGTTCCAGCAATCTGGTGCAATAAAACTCTTATTATGACAAGGTCCAAAGAAGGATCAGACCCACTATGGGTTTATTACCATTACAGGTAGTTTTGTTACCTTACATTTACAAGAGGCTTAGTCCACAACAACCCTGCCTTATCCCACTATATATATATGTGTGTGTGTGTGTGTGTGTGTGTGTGTGTGTGTGTGTGTGTGTGTGTTAGATAAAACAATAACTGGTTCTAATTTAGTATTAAGATAGTTGAACATTAGTTTCAAATCAAGACTTCTGTAAAATGTTATATAGCATTTCAAGACTACAAATAACTTTGCCGGACAAAAATCTAAACCACATAAATTAACACATTTACCCAGCACACATTCCCCTCTTTTTTTAAGACATTTGATTTGACCAACATATAGGCTCCATAATGCAATTATAAACCAGAGAAATAATTTTCACCTTTCCAAATCTGGAAGGATTCCTCGTTGATAGATGAACCAGCCACATTCTTTATAATCTCATCTGGCATGCTGTTTGGAGCAGTTTTTATTTCGTGTATGATGCTATAAATTGGTTTTCCATTTTCTAAGAATATGTGATTATTTGGATGTCTAGTCTTAGCACCAGCATGCTTCTCGAACTCATAGGCACTGAGCACCTAAGAAAACATTGACATTAACTATCTGGTAAATACAGAGCAAAAAGTCCAATAATAGCGATAAATAAATCATGTATCTTAATCTTACTCTAGAGTAACTGCACATTGAACAGCCACACAAATATCCACCACCACCAATAAGCCCTTCGAGCTCAACCTGACAACAATTTCAAAATATAAGAAACATAGCAGAGCTGTATAAAAAACAGACTACGAAAATGCATGCTTTACCTTTGTGGGATTGTAAATATATTTCACTGCAGCTCCATCAAGGATACCAGTTGACAACAGCTTTTTGACATTTGTGGGGAAGGAGTTAGGGACTACTTTCTTTGACATTTTCAATTCCATATTGCCAGAATACAACTCCGAATCTTCATAAGGAGCATATCCCATGCTATATGAGCTCTCTAAAAACCCACTATTAGAATCATCCTTTGCCAAATATTCATCATCCCCATGATAGCCATAGCCATAGCCATAGCCATACCCATTTCCATCAGAATAGCTAGCAGGTGTTTGATAATCATTATCATAGTCCTCCTTCTTTTTACTGAATTTAAAAGTAATCTTTCTAATACCAGTGGAACTAGCATGCTTTGGGATTTCCATCACAACACGGGACATCACTGCATCGTTGCTATCCGTGCTTTTATCATTCAGAGAAGTATCATTGTTATTATAATTATCATTGACATTATTCCGATCACCGGCTTCATCACTAAGGGTATCATGAGAACTAGAATTTTCCAAACAAGTAGACGTAAGTTCACCACACTCTGCATGGTTAACATTTTCCGATTCCGTGGGTTGGCTACTGATATCATGAAAAGTCAGTGCATGCTCTGTTGCAGAAACATTTGGATTCGTAACTTCAGACCGCACTTCATCGTTCGAAACTTCTTTTGCTTGTTTTTTATTCGGAGAAACAATCGACTCAGTATCAGCAACGCATTGGTTATAGTCACGTTTCAGTTCCGTCTTCAACTCCTCAATTTTTTCCGTTCTTCCATCTTCCAATGCTTGCACACAAACCACTTCTTCTTCCATCAAAATCAAAAAAACAAAGCCTCCGAGAATTCAAACCACACAATAACTACAAGAAAACCAAAACCACAGCACAGCATCCACGAATAAATCAATGCCAAAGCCAAACTTCAATTTTCATAAAAATTCACTCAAGATTCGTATCCAATCAACGCCTGAACATAAAATCCATAATTAGAAACAATTTTCAATCAATTATCAGCAACAATAATCAAACAATAAAATTAAACAAATTCCGATATAAAAGTTTGAATCGAAAATAACCGCTTAACCGTTTAATTGAATCAAATTTTACAGAAAAGAAAAACAGAATTATAACAAATCTACACCAATGAAGAAAAAAATCGAATAAAAAACCGCAAAAATCAAATTCAAACGAGTTGAATCCGGAAAATTGAAAGAAAATTGAAACGGAACCTCAAAGCGATAAGAATCGAGTAATTGAGTAACAGATCTGAGAGTGGAGTGAAAGAAATTGGGAACAGAGGAGTGTTAGGGTTTGGATTTGGGACGAAAGGTAAAGAGAGAAAAGTGAGAGAGTGCGGGAAGAAAGAAAGTGAAGGGAAAAGCTTGGTTCGTGGTTGAGATTTAAACTTTTATATGGAAAAAAAAAATGAAAATAAGAGAACGAAGAGGCGATGAGTTTTGTTAAAGAAAAAAAAGGGTTAAAGAGTAAATAAATTAAAATTGGAATGTGATGATAAAATTGTTTGTTGTCACGAATCACGAACTTTTGGAAGGGACGAGAAGAGAGATGGATAAAGAGGTGGGGCCCAATGAAAATTTGGGCTTATAGTGTTTTGCGACGTGGCAGGAATTGTGGGATCTAACGGCCGCCTTCGTCAGCCGTTATTTTTTTGTGATGAAGTGTCCTGCAAGTTAACACGTGTAAGGAGTTGTACTTGTAGTTAAGTAACCTAGGAAAAATAAGTTATTTTTGAATCGGGTAAACTATAATATGGACTGGTTTCACTTCCTATTTGGGTAATGGGCTTGTCGTATTTGGCCCAAGATGAAAAAATGTTTGAAAAATAATTTTGAGAATTTCTTTTTGTTATTTCTCTAGCGCTTCCTTGAAATTCAAAAATATTATGTTGCAATTTGAAGTCTGAATGTGCAAAATTATGAATTTTTTGAAAATTGTCGTTCCATTTTTAAAGTTCGAACCATGTAACCTCGATAATTATTGTATAATTTGAACTACTCCGAACCAGAACTGATGCATAAATCATAATAGATGATGATCGTATTTGATCATAAAAATGATGGCTCGCCGAAAATGGATGCATTTTGTGATTGTTGATGATCGAAATGAGGGGGTGTACCTGCAAGACACTTTAATGCTCAAGTAAGCAAATGCGTGAAATGAGAGATAATAAGAGGGGCCATGTATTGTCCTCTGCACGAGAGGTCTATATATAAACCCCATCGTAGAGCTAGAATTTTTAGACTTAACCAAATTGTCGTGTATTGGTCTAGTAACTGCGAGATAAGGGATGACGGGCTCGAGCATATCCAAGCGCCATATCTCAGAGTGAGTATTTAAGCAATAGGCACACAAGCCTATCTCTTAGACCATGTACATTGGAGGTAAAATATCCATGTTGAATCACTGTAGTGTAAGAAAAAGTCAAAAAAAGCATTCAACAAGCCGCGCCAGAGATGATCAGATTCATCCATTGTGAAACTGACATGCAGAACACGCGTCCGCGTTCCATTCGTCTACCCAGTGTAACATCCCGGATTTTCGGGACATTAACTACTAAAAATTTTCATAAAAATTTTTCTTTAATTAATAGGAAAACACTACTTTTTCTTTCTTTATAATTCGTGTAAAAACAAATCACTATTACTATTTCCTCAAAATTACAAGACATTAAACTATTATAAAACTTTAATAACACTTATTAAATTGAAAATGCTACAAGCCATGAACTTCAAAATATACTAGATTTACATTTGAGCAACTATAAAATTGTTAAGAAAGCTCATTTAAATTTACAATTATAAACTAGTAAAACCCCTCTTTATTTATCCCCGCGCAGCACAAGCAACACAACAACTTCATGTTTCTTTGATACCTACAACCATATTTAATGTAAGGGTCAATTTCCTTATCCAAATTGAATCATGCCTGACGGAAAGTAAATGTCATAAAAGAATAATAAAATGCTCGACCATAAAGATGAAGTCAAATAAAATCGATGCAAGCAACTAATGAATAACACACCAAGTCCAAGATGTTAACCGACATGACAACTAATGCAACCTACATGATCTAGATATCACCACTCCGAAGAGCAAAAAGTCCCACCTGGACAGTGTCCCACCCGGACACAATACCCCACCCGGGTATTAAGATTCGGTACCCCACCCGGGTATCCGAACCACAACAAAACTAATGCATGAATGAATGAATGCACTTCTCTTAGTCAATTACACCAAAGTAAGAGACACCATAACCTCGTTTAAAGTCATCACATTTTCCGTAAACCAACTGAAAAGTTACACCTTTCCTTCGACTCCATAAATTCAACATTTAATCAAAACCAATAGAATACACAAATCCAAAATCAACCACACACAACAAACCATAGAATCAAATACACATTGAGTCACACAAATAATTCATAAATACTATAATCACATAAAGTGTTATAAAATAGTATTTTGTCATTCCTTCTATTATCATCCACCTCTATTAGTTAAGCAATTTCATTACTAATCTATAACATAAACCTTAAGGACATGAGTGTATGGGAAAAAACCCTTACCTTGAAATGATTTACACAACTATTGAATCCATTTTCGCAGCCTGTACTGCCCTCACGAATTCTGTCACTCAACACATTATTTTGACGATCCGACCGTTGAAAACAAAGAACTACATGTTATGAAGCTACTGTCCAAAAATCAGCACGATCCAACGGTTAACGAACGCGCAATCGCAATTCCACGGTGACAGATTTTAGAAAAACGAAAATAGATTTATAATTGGAATTTGATAAATTGAGATGATAGATAGAATGGAGAAATATGTATACAAGGACTTACATAAAAGATAGATGAAGTAGATGCCAAAAATTGATCGATGGAGTCAGAATAATTTTATGCAAAGGAAGCTTGGAAACCAAATTTTATTAAAAGGAAGTGTTAACATTTGAGGTCTTAGAGAAGAAACTAGATGATTGAGAGTGATGAGAATAGATAAAGAGTGATAAGCCTTTTTATGTTTAGAGACTTAGAAGAATGGTCAGAATGAACTATTTGTGCGTGCAATATACATAATAATGATATACAAATTAGTGTGAGAACCTACATATATATTGGAAGTTGAGAGATAGAGGGGAGGTATAGTGGCACACGAAGTGAATAAATAGATAGTTATATTATGAGGAAGTGTGGATGTATGTGACCACGCTGTATTACTCCCTAGCATTCCTAATTTTTAGCAACAATACTACTAACCTTTCTTTCAATCCACGTTATAATCTTCCTATTAAATAGCCACTGTTTAATTACTAATACACATAGCTTATTTTCATTATGCTGATAGCTTAATTCAATCATGATACACTCATTGTAATTTATTCTAAGGAATTGTAATATCAGTTCCTATAAAATAGTTTCAATTACATATTACTGTTATTTATTTGTTTTAAATAAATAAACCCAAAAATCAATAACAAACGGATAGAAAATTAAAGAAGGTTATAATTATAAATAAATTAAATAAACCTTATGTTATAATAAATTAATTAATACAAAGGTGATATGATTTTTCTTAAATTCTCCTAACATAAAATGAATGAAAATTAATAAGAATGTCGTACATAAAATATCGGGGTTTTACACTCTCACCCCCTTAAAATAGTTTCGTCCTCAAAACTAGCCGGTAAATAGTCCAGATAGAGTTTTCTCATTAAATAAAATCATAGGATAATAAAAATCATTTTAGAAAAGATGAAGTTAAAATAATATTCAGGAAAAATAAAATCTATATCAAAAGAAAATTTCTTAGGTCTTACATTATACCCATCAAAAATAGAGTTTCGTCCCCGAAACTAGACAATAGAAAGATTTAAAGTCAAAATCTCAAAACTCTATGTGTAAGACACTTCTTCAAAGGAAGTTCAACTAGATAAAAAATAAAGTTTTAAGATGAAGTAAAACATAAAATAAATACATGTTTCCGCTGCGCACTCTGATAACATAAAGACATTAGTGAAATTTATAACTTAAGTGAACTGTAAAAATAAGAAATACAAAATATATAAATAAATTATACAGGTCACCAAATAATTTGTAAAAACGAAGTATACATTTATTTAACACATTTAGATAAAATGGTATAGCTTTCCCCCAAAAATGAAATGGTATAATGGAGTTGAAATATGTACTTTGCTAAATGTTCGATGCAGACTCAATAAAATATAGTTTAAGTAAATACCCTACACACTTTATTTCTACAAATTCTTAATACATTCATTTCAAAGATGAAGTAAAAATAGCTAAAACACATGAACTAAGAAAGTAGCTAAAACACTTTGTGTAAAAATAAATAAGTCAGGTTATAAAAGTGAATAGTTAAGGAATGAAATATGTTTGCAAGGATGGAAAAACAAATAATAAATACTTGATTAAATTCTACGACCAAAGATTCACTAGATTAGATTATCGGAGGCTTATCTCTTAAGATCGAAAGTTCCATTTTACCTTGTACACGTACTCCACCAGCTGGCGAGACCGATCTATTCCAGTCATCATGATTCCGTCTAGTATTAATAAGAGATTGAGGGTGATCAGTTCCCCAATTTATCAATAGAAAACAAGAAATCATAATGGCGGCATAGACTTTTCTACACCAACTTCATTCCATTCATTACAACTTGCATTTAGAGTTTAACGAGTTTCTAATCACCTTCACACTCTTTATTTGTGCTTCTCACCGAGTGATGTGACTTATTACAGCTAAGGTGAAGAATTCAAAGATTGTACCTAAAGAACAACTATTTTGATCGCACCCATTTAAAATAAGGTTCGAGCAGTGAATGGAGCACACAACATCTCTTGAGGATAATGACGAGTTATCTACATTCTACCATTAAGTTGAGTTAGGAAAAATTGCTATAATATAGTGTTAACTATGAGGGTTCTTGCAACTAACAAAGTAATAACACCAAAAACAAAATAATAACACCAAAAATTAAATCACAAAAGTAATGATCAAAATATTAACAAAAAAAAACAACATGAACTCAAGCACACAAGACCATCATTCATACCACGTTTAGATTCTCACATTTCTTCATTAAAGCATATTTAAAATAATGTCAAACCACAAAAACTTTTACACCAAATCATATTCTCCCATTTTATCCAAAGATCAAATCATCCAAGATTTAGTTTCATACAAAAGAAGATTATTTTGCCCCTTTCTTTCTCAAAAAAAAAATATATTTTAATCGCCTTAACTCCTAAAAATATTTCCAAAATTTTCATAAATATTAATTTGGGACAACAAAATTGAGTAGGAAAATCTAACACAAATACAATAAAACATTTATTTTTAACAAGGCCTACAATTTGTAAGAAAGCAGCTTTAGTGACAGGCTTCAGAAACAAAATACACTCCAGAAATGATTCAGTGACAGACAGCTTAAAACACACATCTAAAACAACTTATAGTGACAGAAGAAAACAACACCTCAAAAACGATATATAGTGACAGACAACAGTAAAAACAACAGCACATCCCAAACAGCTTATAGTGACAGACACAAGAAACAGAGTATGCCAAATAGCTTTAAGTGACAGCAGCAAAACAAATTATAATGAAGAGAACACTATAAAAACGAAATTAACATACTAATAACTTAGACACCATGTACCAATGTAAAATAATGAGTTTAAAATTGACTATACCTTTTCAACAAAGATTTATAATTCACATTAATCAAAAATATTTCTCAAGAAGTTTTATTACTCACTAGACACAGATTTGTGTCATCATACAACTTATTTTCTTCAAACAAATGACCACAAACTATAAGTTTGAAATGCAACTCTACCAAACTTATTCAATAGAAAATTCACAAACACCCAATCATAGTCTCTATAACAACCACAAAATTAGTTTCGTTAAACAAAGAAAATCATACACTCCTCTTACAAAATCATATTAAGAAACATGGATCATAATAAAGTTAACCACAAAAATCACACAGAAATCAAAGCATACGTCATTCAGAATCGCTCCCACCCCAAAATATTTACCTGACACTCATCAGCTTAAGACACAACCAGCAGGCCGGACAGGACCGAACTGCTCTGATACCAACTGTAACATCCCGGATTTTCGGGACATTAACTACTAAAAATTTTCATAAAATTTTTTCTTTAATTAATAGGAAAACACTACTTTTTCTTTCTTTATAATTCGTGTAAAAACAAATCACTATTACTATTTCCTCAAAATTACAAGACATTAAACTATTATAAAACTTTAATAACACTTATTAAATTGAAAATGCTACAAGCCATGAACTTCAAAATATACTAGATTTACATTTGAGCAACTATAAAATTGTTAAGAAAGCTCATTTAAATTTACAACTATAAACTAGTAAAACCCCTCTTTATTTATCCCCGCGCAGCACAAGCAACACAACAACTTCATGTTTCTTTGATACCTACAACCATATTTAATGTAAGGGTCAATTTCCTTATCCAAATTGAATCATGCCTGACGGAAAGTAAATGTCATAAAAGAATAATAAAATGCTCGACCATAAAGATGAAGTCAAATAAAATCGATGCAAGCAACTAATGAATAACACACCAAGTCCAAGATGTTAACCGACATGACAACTAATGCAACCTACATGATCCGGATATCACCACTCCGAAGAGCAAAAAGTCCCACCTGGACAGTGTCCCACCCGGACACAATACCCCACCCGGGTATTAAGATTCGGTACCCCACCCGGGTATCCGAACCACAACAAAACCAATGCATGAATGAATGAATGCACTTCTCTTAGTCAATTACACCAAAGTAAGAGACACCATAACCTCGTTTAAAGTCATCACATTTTCCTTAAACCAACTGAAAAGTTACACCTTTCCTTCGACTCCATAAATTCACCATTTAATCAAAACCAATAGAATACACAAATCCAAAATCAACCACACACAACAAACCATAGAATCAAATATACATTGAGTCACACAAATAATTCATAAATACTATAATCACATAAAGTGTTATAAAATAGTCTTTTGTCATTCCTTCTATTATCATCCACCTCTATTAGTTAAGCAATTTCATTACTAATCTATAACATAAACCTTAAGAACATGAGTGTATGGGGAAAAAACCCTTACCTTGAAATGATTTACACAACTATTGAATCCATTTTCGCAGCCTGTACTGCCCTCACGAATTCTGTCACTCAACACATTATTTTGACGATCCGACCGTTGAAAACAAAGAACTACATGTTATGAAGCTACTGTCCAAAAATCAGCACGATCCAACGGTTAACGAACGCGCAATCGCAGTTCCACGGTGACAAATTTTAGAAAAACGAAAATAGATTTATAATTGGAATTTGATAAATTGAGATGATAGATAGAATGGAGAAATATGTATACAAGGACTTACATAAAAGATAGATGAAGTAGATGCCAAAAATTGATCGATGGAGTCAGAATAATTTTATGCAAAGGAAGCTTGGAAACCAAGTTTTATTAAAAGGAAGTGTTAACATTTGAGGTCTTAGAGAAGAAACTAGATGATTGAGAGTGATGAGAATAGATAAAGAGTGATAAGCCTTTTTATGTTTAGAGACTTAGAAGAATGGTCAGAATGAACTATTTGTGCGTGTAATATACATAATAATGATATACAAATTAGTGTGAGAACCTACATATATATTGGAAGTTGAGAGATAGAGGGGAGGTATAGTGGCACACGAAGTGAATAAATAGATAGTTATATTATGAGGAAGTGTGGATGTATGTGACCACGCTGTATTACTCCCTAGCATTCCTAATTTTTAGCAACAATACTACTAACCTTTCTTTCGATCCACGTTATAATCTTCCTATTAAATAGCCACTATTTAATTACTAATACACATAGCTTATTTTCATTATGCTGATAGCTTAATTCAATCATGATACACTCATTGTAATTTATTCTAAGGAATTGTAATATCAGTTCCTATAAAATAGTTTCAATTACATATTACTATTATTTATTTGTTTTAAATAAATAAACCCAAAAATCAATAACAAACAGATAGAAAATTAAAGAAGGTTATAATTATAAATAAATTAAATAAACCTTATGTTATAATAAATTAATTAATACAAAGGTGATATGATTTTTCTTAAATTCTCCTAACATAAAATGAATGAAAATTAATAAGAATGTCGTACATAAAATATCGGGGTTTTACACTCTCACCCCCTTAAAATAGTTTCGTCCTCGAAATTAGCCGGTAAATAGTCCAGATAGAGTTTTCTCATTAAATAAAATCATAGGATAATAAAAATCATTTTAGAAAAGATGAAGTTAAAATAATATTCAGGAAAAATAAAATCTATATCAAAAGAAAATTTCTTAGGTCTTACACCCAGCGCGCGTGCACAACAATCGCGACAGGCGCGCGTGAGGAGCAGAGGAGACGCGGAGAGAGGTTGGGGAAAAGATAGTGCTGGACACGTGGCGCTCTCTGATTGGCCAACCAGATTTTAATTGTATTCTTATCTTTAAACTCAATTATTTCTCTGCAAATTAATTTTTTATTTTTTTACCAAAATTCGTAAAAAAAAATTCTCTATAAATAGAGACTTGGTTGATTTCATTTGGACACAGAAAATAAATCCGAATTTTTTACTCTCTTAATCATATTATTAGTGTTAATTTTGAAGTTTAAGTGTTCCTTTTTAGTGAAATGAATCCCAATAATTTTTTCTACACCCAAAATTCCAACATTTCCCAAAATCCAAACACTACTCAAAATCCTAACCCTTCTCAAAATCCTAACACTTCTCAAAATCCAAATCAATTTTCTAACCAACATCCTCAGAACATGCATAATCTTGGTCATCCACCAAATTTCATTAATCCATATGATCCATACTTTTATGGATCTATGATGAGAAATTTATCTCAACCACTACCGTTTGTGTGATGTACTGCATTCGATGTTAAGAAAATAAAAAAAATATTTAAATTTTTTTTGTCAAGTGTTCGTTTATTTTAATTTAATGTTAATCGATAATTGTAATTTTATTTAATCATAAAAACAAAACTTGAAATTTAAATAAGAATGTAAAATAAAAAGTGGTGGGGTAGAGAAAGTGGTGGGGTAGAGTGTTTAATGAAAAAACTATTGGAGAGAGGGTTTTGTGAATGTGTGTTGAATGATAATGTGGAGTGTAAAAAGTGATAAAGTGGGTGTTGAATGAAACCAACCAATGTACATGGTCTTAGTCTTAACATGTCGAGCACATCCATTGCGCGATATGTGTCGAGCACGCGTGCTATTAAAGTGGAAGGGTGCTCCAATTCCTAAGAGCACACTTTCGGTGTGTGGAGTGTATGAGGGGAAACCGTCACATGTTTTGGATAAATAGTGCAGACCAAGCCTCCTGTTTGTTGGGCCGAACATGTACTTTTGGACTTCTACTCAATTTGAAGTAGATGAACTTCTCGATAACATAAGCAGGATAGTTCATAGAAATTAAGATCAACAACAACATTAACTACTTCATATTCTTCTTTCTTGGGTTCACTATGCACGTTGCGATTTATTTAAATATTTAATGACAAATCAAGCTTGGACAAGTATCTTGAACTGTTGAGCATATCTCAATAGGATCACATTTAAAACGATCGGTGCTTAGGTATTATCGGTGCTCAGGTATTATGCATTGGTATGCGTAAGCAACAATTATTGGAATAAACAATTTTTTTTAAAAAAAATATAGATGTTTGTTTTATTTTCGTTTATATTTTAAGATAAAAAAATAAATTCTCATAAAAGATATGTATGGCTGTAGGTTATTGGAATCTCAAAAAGAAAAAGTGATGCAGTTTTTGTGACGCACAAAACAGAAGCCGATAGATTCATTCAATTCAAGCCAAACAAACAAACAAACGTTTAAAATTCAAAAAGCAGCGTTTGGGACAATCACTTTTCACACGCATTGTACGACAGGTGGCACCGCTTATTCTCCCATTATTACACCCCCCATTCCCAATTTCACATTCCATTATTTCTCTATAAATACAAAAATAAAATAAAATTTTCAATTCCTCCCACACAACCAAAACCATATTATCAACATTTTATTTTATTTTTCATTCATCCCTTTTTCGCACCATATAGAAACCCTTTCATATCAAGTTTCAAGGAAAAAAAATGGTTAGTTTTTTCTCTGCATGTTTTTTTCTTCTCTTTGTTGTTCTTCGTAACTGTGAATTTTCGCTAATAATCAACTTAATTTCAGTTCCCAACCAAAACCGATGACTGATTCAGAGTTTTGATAGAAATTTCTCGGAAATATTTGTTCATCGCGTTCTCTAGTTGTTTTCTGAACCGTTTTTGGAAGTTACTGATTCTGTTTTTGTGGAGTTTGATTTGATTTTGTGGTTGATTTGATGATTAACATTGATTTGGATTTGCTTGTTTTTTCTTACTGATAGATCTGATTTTGGTATTGATATCAGTGTTTAATCTGATTTTGCATGATTGTGTAGCGAATAGCGATTAGTTAGTTTCATTGAATTCGCCGCTACTGTGTTTAATTGAACAACTTGATTTTGCTGGTTCTGTAGTGATAATTGTAAATTTGTGATAGTGAATGGTTTGTTTAATTTTTGAAAGAAATGGATTCACTGCAGTTACTATTTGGACCGTTGATGAAAATTGGATTGTTTAGATTAATTCGTCAAACTTACAATGTGAACTGATCAGTTTATATCGAATGGCTTGGATTTGTTGACTGCAGTGACTGTAGGAATTTGTGATTACAGGTAATGTAATCTGGGCTTGATTGATGACTGAACAGTGGACACTAATAGTAAACTGCGTATGTTTGATGTGGGATATGGACTCCTGCCATCAAATAGTGCAATTTTGATCATGCAATTTTGATCAATAATTTATGATGTTTAGTTATAAACCGAGCTTTAAATTTGGACTGTCTGATAAATTTATTCTCCAACTGTGTAGGGAATCCAGGTCTGTTGATAAGTGTAGTTGACTTCATCTATTGAAATATGACTTGGTTTTTGTTGTTGATTGATCATGTTATTTGATTGATAATGCTATATAATGTATTGTAATTTGTAATGAGGTTGTTGATTTGCTTAATTCTGGCGTTGCAAGTGTGTGTTGTAATATTTTTTTTTGTGTTAGTTGCCAACTGCTTGTTGATGTATTTGAAACTTTATAGGCGAACTCAGCATCAGGTATGGCCGTGAATGATGAGTGCAAGTTAAAGTTTATGGAGCTCAAGGCGAAGAGGACTTACCGGTATATCATTTATAAGATTGAGGAGAAGCAGAAGCAAGTTGTTGTGGAGAAGCTTGGTGAGCCTGCAACGGGTTATGATGATTTCACTGCCAATCTTCCTGCTGACGAGTGTCGGTATGCTGTTTATGATTTTGATTTTGTCACCGAGGAGAATTGTCAGAAAAGCAGAATTTTCTTCATAGCTTGGTAATCTCAACTTTTTTGCTCTTGAAGCAACAGTTAACTTTTAAGTTTGGATACTTCATTTTTTATGATTGATTTTATTCTAAGTGTATTATTTTGTTGCTTTTGTTTGAAGGTGCCCTGATACTGCTAGGGTAAGGAGCAAGATGATTTATGCCAGCTCCAAAGATAGGTTCAAGAGGGAGCTTGATGGCATTCAAATTGAGTTGCAAGCAACTGATCCTACTGAGATGGGTCTTGATGTGTTCCAAAGTCGTGCCAATTAAACTGTTCTGATTGAACTAGGATTCTCATGTGGAATTTGTCAATAGTTTGTCTAATGGTCAACTTGGTTAATTACAGACTTGAATATCCATGTTTTGACATGAACTATGTTGCACCTTTAAGCTTCTATTGTTCCTATGATATGGTTTGTGACACCTACAATCTGTGTTTGTGTCATTTTAATTTTTAGTCCTGTGCTTACTAATTAATTAATTTTGTAACTGTTTTTGTGTCATTGGACACATTACAAATATTTGGGATAAGATTGGCCGAAATATTTTCTTGAAGGATGATCTGGTTAAATAATTAAGACTAATGATAATCGAATTAGGCCTTTTTGAGAGAATACTACAGTAGTTAAAGAACTTGAAGTACTAGAAAATAGTACATTACACTAATAAGTAATAAGAAATAGGAGAAGGAGTAAAACTAATGGATGATCAATAAACATGGTCTGTAATATAACACAACTTACACAAGGAGAGCTGATAAACTAAGATATCAAGACACAATTGGTTGTTCAAATTCTGATAAAAGAATGGCTCCAATTATTAACCCGAATTTGGGTAGCATATTCCACCAGAGTATAAACTAAATTAGCCATAACAAGAGGAGGAGTTAGTTTTGTAAATACACATCCATAAGTGCAGAGGCACTCAAGCATTAAAAAAGGTACTTACTTTATCCAGCTTTGTGGGAGAAAAGTTAGTATTAAACAAAGGGTCATGGTACCTCTAGCTTGTTCATTGAAATGAAGCTTTACAAAATCTAATTATGCTTATATTAGACGATTATATTTTTAAACAAAATGCTTATATATTTCAATTATTTTTTATTTTGTACCGTAGCTATAGTAGCCAGAATTTCGGTTATAACCTAAACTGTAGAAACAGTAACATAATATTTTTTATTTATTTAAAGAAATGTATTCATTGTTGATAGGCCCCATGTCCCCGCAGAATAGTTCAAGTGGTAAGAGATGGGGGACATATGAATTGGGGAGGGAGAGGTCCAGGGTTTGAATTAAATTTCTGATGTACCAAAAAAAAAGATAGGCCCCCTTAGTTTCCACAAGTATAAAAAAAAACAAGTTTCCACAAGTATAGAGAGTTTTAGAGAGAGTCAAAGTAATTATTCTGAGTTCTTGTAATCTTTCTGCAATCTTTCTTCAATCTCAATACAATCAATCTTGTTATTTCATTTTACTCTCCTTTCTTTGGTCAGTTCATTTATATATAAGTTCATTTATATATAATGTAAAATCTTCATGATTACTAACACATTCAGCAATGAATCCTTGACATAGTTAAATCCCAAATTCTTTGATGTAATTTCTCATATAATAGTAGCAATTAAAGAGGAGTAAACTACCAAATATGTTTCAGATTTAGACTTTGTAAGACACTCAAAAAGATCACTGACTTTGTTAATTTTTTTTACTCATATTAGTTCTTCAAAGAATATATTAGAGACTAAATTGATAATAAGTGGATAAAGTTAACGACCAAATTGATAGTAAGTTGGAAAACATAAAAATTTAAATAGTAGTAAGCAGTTAAAGACAGGGACAAATTTGAGAGTTTAATAGTCAGAGGCCTTTTGAAATATTCATAAATTCGGACAGCCTAAATGTCTTACAAAGTCAAAAACTAATTTGGTATTCCAGTCATGCCATTAAAAAGGTATAATCACAAAATGGTGTGCAAGTGCAATGTTCATTGATTTCCTTGCATTGCTTTAGTAGATGGATAAAATACAGATACACAGTATTTTTCTTCACTAAACAGATCCAAAAACAATACTCGGGTAGTATTTTATGATATCCAACACTTGAGCATAGATTGAAATAAGTTAGTGACAGTTTTGATATATTTTAAGTGATATACAAAACATTAGACAGTGAACAAACGTTTTGAATTTGATAAATACATGCAAGGAAACAAATGCATGGTTCATTGGTTCATTGCATATCTGCACAGCATATATGCTAGTGACATGATACAGACCAAGCATGACTCGAGCATCATTAAAATTTAAAATTTAAAGTGAATGAACTGTTTTCATATATATATTTAAAATCATCTATTAAGAAAATTTTCATACAACTACAAGTTACACGTTCTCATTTCCCTTAAACAGGAAACATTGAGTCTAAAGGAGCAACAAGAACAGCCAGCAGAAGGTCACTGGTGCTGAAATGTATCGACTCCAAGTCTGTAATTTAGCCTTGAGCCTAGATTTTGAATCCACCATATTCCTCGGCATCTTTATGTAATGCAGTGCTTTCCAATTACACTCTATAAGGTATTACAAAGTGTGGTTACAACTTAAAAGTTACAACAAAGTTGTCATCACTCTCGATCAATGTCTACGGGGCTTTTGCCTATCCAAGATACCGCCAAGATTGGCCAAGGCATCATTAAATTTACGGATCTTGAGGAAACCTCTGATCATAGAAATTTCCCTTTCCGACATTTTTGCTTTCTCCATCACCATATTGATCAGTTTAATGAGAGTGTCCTCCATTGATAAAGAACAAAGCCCTTCCGCCAAAAAACCAAAAGAAGAGGACTCTGGCAATATTCCTTTCTCCAACATCTCAACTGTAAAATCAACAGCCTCTTGTATTGGTCCTCCACCGTTACACAGGCCACGGAAAACAATCTTGTATGTTACAAAATCCGGCGGATCACCCTTTTCCATCATTTCTCTGAAAAGCCTCATGCCTTCTTTTGTTCTCTTCCTTCTGAATAATGCTTGAATCACAGGGTTATAAGCATGTGGAGTCAAGACAATACCTTTCATCTGGACCGATCGAAGAAGCTTACTCGCAATGTCTACTCTACCAGTTTTACATAGTCCCCCAATAAGTGTACCATAGATAAAAATATCCGGTTCGCACCCATTTGAAGTCATAGTTTGCACAATATCAGTTGCTTTCTCAATATCTTTAACTCTGCAGAAATAATTAAGCAATGAATTATAAGTGAACTTGTCAGGCTTTAATCCTTCCATTATCATCTGCTCCATAAGTTGAGAAGCTTCTTCGACTCTATCGCTTTTACAAAGACCATCAATAAGGGTGTTATATGTTACCGAACTTCTAGACACCCCCAGAAGTTCCATCTGATCAAAGATCTCTTCAGCGTCTTCAACCCGTCTGCTTTTACACAAACCATCAATCAAAGTGTTGTACACCACCACATTCCTAGCACAGCCACTCAACTCCATTTCTTTCAACAGCATCAATGCTTCTTTAAGTTTCCTTTCAGAACATAAACTATCAATCAATATACTGTACGTGAACTCGTCAGGTTGACACGATTTCTTCATCTCCTCGAACAGCTCCATCGCAATATCTCGGTTCTTACTTGAGCAGAGACCCTTTATCAAAGTATTGAACGTACAAACATCCGGAAACAACCCTTTACTAACAAGAATTCGGGCAAGGTCAGTGGCAGCTTCCATTTCATTCTCCTTACACAAAGCGTTAATCAGTGTATTGTAAGTTACCGTATTTGGAGCACAATCTCTGAGAATCATCTGTTGCAAAATTTCCATTGCCTTATCAAATTCACCTAAGTTACACATTCCAGATATCAAGGAGTTATATGTATAGACATCAGGATCAAACCCTTTCTCAATCATTAAATCCACAATATCCAAAGCATCATTAACATTTCCAATTCTACAAAACCCATTCACCAAAGAATTATAAGTAACATGATCAGCATAAAACCCTTCCTCAGAAACCTCATTAACAAATTTAAGAGCTTCCTCAACGCGGCCGTCTTTGCAAAAACCATTAACCAAAACATTCACAGAAACATTTGTTAACAAACAACCATACCCCAACATTTGTTTTTTAATCTTCAAAGCACCATTCAAGTCACCTTGTTCAATAAAACCCTGCATCAAAGTGGTGAAAGTTTTCTCATCAGGATTCAACCCATGATGATTCACCATATCCTCAAATATCAAAATTGCAGGCTTTAATTGATGTGCTTTACACAAAGCCTTAATCAAAACATTAAAAGTAGAAACATCAAGAGCAATACCCTCACTAACCATCTTTGAATGCAACATTTCAACAAGTTTAAGCTTATTATCATCAACAAGAGAATTCAAAGCAAGATTGTAAAACCCCAATTCATTTTCCAAGATATTAAGCACTTGCTCAATTTCTTGAAAATTGGTTAAACTTTGAATGAGAGTAACGAAAGCGACGTCGTTCGGGGTGAAACCAGAAGATTTCATTTGTTTGATAAGGGTTTTGATGGAATCAAAGGAAGAGGTTTGAGTAAGTTGAAGAAGGGTTTCATTGTAATTGGGAGAGAGAGGAGGGTGTGTTGTGGAGGAAGTGGTGGTGCAAAGAGTAGGAATTTTTTTGAAGTTGGAATTGGAAGAGAAAGAGATAGATAAAGAGAAGGGTGGTGTTATTGTTAGGGTTGGTGAATGGTGGTGTGGGTTTAAGGTGCGAGGGAATGGGTGGGTGTGAAGTGGAGAGAGTGTCATTGAGGCAATATTACAAACATGTAACATGCGTGAGGACTGAGGAGTGTGATTGGAAAGTTGAGTGGCGGAGTATGGTGGTTTGCCGGTGGAGTTGGAGAAGCAGAGTGTGTGTGTGTGTGATAGTTCTACTGAAGTAGTGCGGCTTTGGATGAGGATAAAGTGAGTATTTGTGTTTTTTGGGAAGTGGATAAAATGCGTTTATTCAAAATAAAGAGCTACTTGTGCATTTTCTTTGTTGTTGCAAAAGGCCATAATTAGGCATGGCAATGGGGCGGGGCGGGGACGGATTTTGCTTTCCCCAAACCCAAATCCATAAAGTTCGGGTATCCCCAAACCCGTCCCCATTTCTATCGGGGATAAAAATTGAAACCCCAAACCCATACCCAACGGGGTTCGGGTAACCCCAACGGGTTTCGGGTATCCCCGTTTTATCTCACTTCTACATAAAATTGTGTTGCATTTTCGTTTTTTTAATTTAAAAAAAGTCAACAACGTAAAACTAAGTTTTTAATCAAAACATAAAATAGATAAAATGACTCGTTTAATACTAAAGTTATATATAAAAATAAATATATGAATGAAATTTAAGAATTTGTATAAAGATTTCTAATTTAGAAAATATAAAATATAATTTTAATATCAACGGGGCGGGTTCGGGGTGGGTATCAATATTCCCGTTACCTGCCCCATACCCGTCTTAAAAAATCGGGGAAACCCAAACCCGAACCCAAACCCAGTCAACTCGGATTTTACCCGTCAAAATTGGGGCGGGGCATTCGGGTTCCCACGGGTTTGGGTTTTATTGCCATGCCTAGCCATAATTAATAATCCATAGTTAAACCTAAGTGCACCGTCAATAAATTGATTCAAGTGATAAGGTATTGGTCTATTTAAGTATACGGTTATAAGTTCGATTATTGACTCGTGCATATGTAGAAAATTAAGTGGAAGAAGAGAACCCATTTTGTGTGTCCCACAAATTTTCGACGTAGATTAATCATCGATAACGACGGTGGAAATTTCGTCACGGAGATGTTTGTTGTATTTGAAGGAAACACAGATTGCATTGGGTGAGATAGTCTTATCAAAGTTGTGGATTATGCTGTAAAAGTAGATTCATTTAAATGAGAGTCTAGCTTACTCAAAATTGTAGCTGAACTAATTAATCTTCCCTTTTGTTTCTTCTATATTTCAGTTTATATTCAACTTAGATTCATTTAAATCATGTTGTTAATTGTATATGTGGATGGATAGCAGAAAATAAATTCCACTATACAACCAACATTTGCTATTAAATAAAAAATATGCACTTTTTAATCTTCCTGTCTCATTTAGCATTTGTAGATTACTTGATTAAAGTGAACAAAAATGATATTGTTTTTTTTTTGACAAAAAAATGATATTGTTTATTCTCCACCATTGGTATATACTATATATATATATATATATATATATATATATATATATATATATGCATATATCAGGATAGAGTTAAACCCATATACAAAGAATACCACTCAATGGTTCATATGAATACACCAAAGGAAATTTTTTGCAATAAGAAAACCATTCAATGGTTCATGTAAAACCAAGAAAACATAAAAACCAATAATCAACTAAGCAGCAGAAAATATGAGTAAGATGAAGGTCACCTCTAACACCAACAAGTTAATGTTTTGATAATTAGTAGCAGTGAGTAATAGATAAAATCCAACAATTTAAACTTTAGAATAGAGTTCAACTTGATGTAAAAAGTCTAGACAAAGGAATACAAGAAAGCTGATTCGAAAAACAACTGACTATTAAATCCTAGCTATGCATCTTCATCTCCTGTAACGATTTGTCCTCCCCTCATCATCATGTTCATCAATAGTGTTATGTACGTCAATCCTTTTCTTGTCAGTATTTTTGCCTAGAAAAAATAAAACACTCATGAGCATGAAGATAGATGCCATTAACACAGTCCTAGATGATATTTGCAGCCATATCCCCTCACCATCATGATTATTTACACCCAATTTGAATTTCCCAAACTGAATACTGAATAGTGTTGGTCCTATCAAGCTAATGAGTATGCATTATATGCTCAAACCATCAAAATTTCAGCAACCTCATTATTAACTAGTATCACAAAAAAATTTGGTTTCATGATTAGATATTTACCATTCTGATTCTCAAAGCAGATCTCAAAAAATAAGGTACATATATATATATATATATATATATATATATATATATATATATATTTCTATAAGAAAGAAAATTTCAAGTTCTAATAATGAATACATGTAAGACAACATTTCCTAACACACTACTGTTTTCAACAGAATATTACTTCATTCTGAAAAGTATTGGGGAACATGTCCTTAAAAGCTAGATATCAAATGGGAAGAACCAAACTACTTATATACTCCATCGAGCATTCCGTCCCACTCGACGACGTGGGACTTGGGCACCCTCTCAGATCCCTATCACATTGATTCTTCCGATTTAATAATTCATAATTTTGATATATTCCCCTTTAATCATCCTATACCTTGAAGGTTGAAACTAAAAATCATATTATAGAAATGAATACTAAATAGCCTTCCATCTTGTTTAAGCTCATGAATGATGGGTGGAAAAACTAAAACCAAACCCCTTTGGATAGAAACACTATCATTTGTATTTCTTGTGAAACTCATGTACGTGAACCTGTTTACATCATTTATCCACACTTAAATGTTTCTGTCGGTATTTCCAATTTTTCATTTACAACATTAAACACATAACTTATATACTAAGTTACTTATAATATTAACTTGACCTGAGACTCATGCAAAAAGGACGGATGAATACACATATAAACTCTAACTTAATAAAACTCATCAATCTGTCTGTAGCAATTTTTTAAAAAACTTGAAGCCATCTAATCTATTAGTCAAATAATTTTTTACCCAAGGTCATCAATATAAAATAATTAAGTATAGAACAATTGAAAGAAAGATATAATACCAGTAACCATGTATATCCATAATACTATTAAAGAGATCAAATACTTTACCTGATATCAAGTTGCAAATTAAGCTTCAGAAAATAGATTTGACAATGGTCTTGAAAAATGTACATATCCACGAACTCTTTTTTGAAGGACAAGGATTAGATCTTGATTTACTATCATAAGGAGGATAATAGAGTTTTCCTTTTGCATTCTTTAGACCCTTATTCCATGTCCCAACATAAACTTTTCCATTTGACCAACAACCATAAAAAACATCACCTTTAGCACAAATGAGAATCCCTTTTCCATCCATTTTCCCATTTTTCCAATTTCCAATGTGAACATCATTATTTACAAATCTATAAACTGCAGATCCATGCATAAGTCCATCAACGAAATCACCCTCATACTTTTCTCCAGATGGCCATATATAAATTCCTTTCCCCATCAGTTTTCCATCAACCCAATCACCTTCATACTTTTCTCCTGATGGCCATATACAAATACCTTTCCCTGTCCTTTTTTTGTCAACCATATCACCCTCATACTCTTCTCCAGATGGCCATATACACCGTCTTCTTCCTATCATTTTTCCGTCAACAAAATGACCCTCATACTTTGCTCCAGATGACGATACATAGAGTCCTTTCCCTGTCCTTTTTCCGTCAACCCAATCACCTTCATACTTTGCTCCTGATGACCATATATAAATTCCTTTCCCCGCCCTTTTACCGTCAACCATATCACCCTCGTACTCTTCTCCAGATGGCCATATACACCGTCCTCTTCCTATCATTTTTCCGTCAACAAAATCACCCTCATATTGTTCTCCAGATGGCCATATGTACAGTCCTTTCCCCATAATTTTTCCGTCAACCCAATCACCCTCATATGGCTGCATGAATGAGCCTTGACAAGTCAAAGTCTCCCAATTGAGCTACAAGGTCATCGTTAAGAAGAACGTTGCTCGACTTAATATAACAGTGAATAACAACTTGCTCTGTATCATTGTGAAGGTAAATTCCAATGCATAAGCTGCATCAAGAGCAATGTCTACCCTTTGTGGGTGACTGAGATTATGATTTGCAGAGTCTTCTCTATCATGCAACATCTTTTCCAAACTCCCATTAGGCATGAACTCAAAAACAATAGCCTTGAAATCTTCACCATTATAATCAACATTGAACAACAACTTAGAATCTTGACAAGAATCTGATGCTTCATCTTTCCTAGAGCTTTACATTAAGCCATGAAACTCTTTACATCTTCACGTGTTTCAAGATTCAACATTTTCACTGCAATAATACAGTCATAATAAACAAGAGACCCTTTGTAAAAAGATCCAAAGCTCCCTTCACAAAGGTCCTTGTTTCCGATTAGAGAAATTGTTGATGCATTGCTAAAGACTTCTCCTATAGGAACCTCACCATAGAGATTGTTAAAAGACAAGTCCAACTCATGCAAAAATGTTAAATTTTTTAGTTCGGGGGGATTATACTTGAGAAATTATTGGCAGAAAGGTTTAAGATTTCAAGGGATCTTAGAGAGGAATCTAAGAACAAAGGTATAGTTCCATAGAAGAAATTTATCCCGAGCCAAAGATCTGTCAAGCCTATGCAAGAAGCTAAATTGTTAAGAACTTCACCAAACAACTTATTTATACTTATATTTGATTGGAAAAGATGCATCAAATTACCAAACACTGAAGAAATGGGTCCGGTCAAGGAGTTGTTGGACAAGTCAAGTGATAATAAATCTTTTATATTGCCAAATGACTTCTTTAAAGTACCAACATATATAATTTAGATTTTTATTGGTTGTTACATTTGTAAACAAGAAAAAAGATGATTATCGGTAATCAAATAATATAATTTGTTGTTTTACTATTCACATATTTTAAATTTGTTTTAAGGTGTAAATACGAATTTAGTATAGTTATTACTACTATGTGTTTGACACTGTCTTGTGAGTTCACATGATAGAAGTACCTTAATTATATATATTTTTTTCATATTTTTCTTTTGTCTATATTTTTCTTCATTTGTCATATCTCTATTTTTTTTTTCGGAGTAATGTTTTCTTAAAAAAAGTAAAAAGTAATGTTAAAAAAAATCTTCAAGCTAAGGGTACCACACATTTAACTTAATGCACATGTTAAAGAGTAGCTGGTACCATGGCTTGTTGGGTTGACTGACTTAGGAATAAAAGACTTTGATTGTGAAAATTAAGTTTATATTTTATTTAAATTTTAGAAGAGTTAGATGTGATTTTAAAAGTGTACGGTTGATTTTTAAACCACGAACAAACTTAATTAGTGAAAACCAAAACAAAATATTTCATTTCAAACCATCGCCATCCTCCCATATGCAAGACAAATTATGATCAATCAAAATTATTTCTCACAACTTTTTTATGATATAAATGCATGTATTAACAAGAACTATCTCTAAATTGTTCAGTTTTTTGACATTCATAAATTTTTTATGAATATTTATTTCTTATGAAGAATCAAAATATGATCCTAAAACTGAATTATATATCCTAACACCAAAATTTAAATATTCAAATTTTTATATTTTATTATCAAAAAGAAATTTTAAATCTTATTTACTTTACGGAATTATAAAGTTTAGACCCTTAATTAAGTTCAGCCTTCCTATAACTTGGCCAACAAATTGAGCCCACATGCATATATATGAAAAGTGTACAATTATATCAATCATCTATGAGAAAAAAATAATGCAACAAACAAGTAAAAGTAAGTTTCATTTTTCAAATTAAATATGTATTCTTGTGGATACATAGATTATCACCGAAGGAAATTTTGGCATATAAATTGAAATAAAGAACTAAAATCAAATACAATGAATTGATATAAATTTGGATTGAAGATTATGAAAAATTGGTAAACAAAACATCAAACTGTTAATTAAGTACAAAATACGATTCAAAGGTGACATCGAGTACAAACATCAAATCTTATGTATAGGAACATTAAAAGATAAACACAACTAAGCTCGATAAATTACATCAAAAAATAAAAGAGGCAGAAAAACCAAACTAACCAAGTGATGACACCCCCAAGCAAATCCCTAACCACTCTTGAATCACCCCCTACACTGATTCTGCAGTTAAACCATAAAATCACATATAAACGGGTCGCATATTACATCTTGTTTCACGCAACATACTTTATAATTATAAAAAGCACATACTTGAGATTGATGGTACATTTGATAAAAGATCAATTAATGTTGCATTATAAATTAAAATTGACAATGTTTTTGAGACAAATTTTTGTTATAAGTACATTATTATGAAATTTCAATTTGTTCTTTTGATGAATGTGACTGATTCTACACGTACAACTTTTGATGGTATTGTAATTTTTCAATGCTTAAGAAAAAAAGTATTGAACCTGATCCAATTGGATACTGAGGATGTGCCATGACTTTTCCATTGTCTACTCCAAATAGAAGGTTGTCAGTCAGAATCACCAGGATTTCCACTGTCCTTTTTCTAACGATGGCCAAGCATTGCTTAATAAAATCTTTCTTACTTTATTTAACAGTTGAGCAAATAAAACAAATATTAATTACATTTTGTATAGATCATGATATGATGATGATAAGAACAATAATATTTTGGGTTAATGGGTTAATACCCTTTGTAAAATATGCAAGTTTTGTAATACCCCCTGTAAAAAAAGAAATTGAGAAATCCCCTGTAATGTTTGATTTTTTACAATATCCCCTTGGACTCAGTCAACCATAATAAAACCCTTGCTAAAATTATATTTTCGGCGGTTTTTTTTGCGGCAGTTTAAAACGTACACTTATGACTTAAGGAGGAAGTGGAGCTAAAATAAAGTCGGGTCAAACGGACACTAAGTTAATATTCTTCTCTTTCAACCACCGGTATGAATAACGTTATTTCTTAAAATCAACCAACACACATACACTTTCTGCTAAGAACTAGGTAATTTTAATTTCGTCATTGCACCGACAGATATGTGAAAAAAATAAAATACAACAAATCATTTTCTTATATTATTATATTGTCTCTAGACGTTTTCCCTTTAAGTTAACTTTTAATTAAAATAGATAACAACTAATTGACAAGATATTTTATGTTAGGTGTCAATTTGAAATCAAATTAAAATGTCTCAATTAGAAAAGTTTTAGAGTAACATACTTGATGGTCCTGCACCGTTTCTACAAAACGTTGACGTTTCAATACAATTAAATTTTTGGGATAATCGGTTATTTGACAAGAGCAAGTGGCACATTCAATATGGATGGAGAGCTCTTCCGGGTGGACACCTAGTGTGCCTCGAAAGCAACATAAAATCTATAATTTGAAAACAATATCTGATCGTAATTTGAATTTTCTACTAAGGGTATGTTTGGTTTGGCTTTAGATAGAATTGATTTTGGAAGAATTGATTTTGATAGAATTGATTTTATCATAATTGATTTTAGTAGAATTGGTTTATGTTCGGATACAATTATGTAAAAGTGAGTTGAATGATAAATTTCAGTATAAAAATCATACTTTAAGCCAGAAGCTACAAATCCTAGCTTCTAGCAGAATCAATTCTGGAGGCAGAATCAATTCTGCTTTAGAATAACCAAACATCTTAAAATCAATCCAGAATCAATTCTACACTTCTAAAATTGTTTTTGGCTCTTTCAAAAAGCCAAACCAAACACACACTAAGCTTGTCTGAAAGTTTTGAAACGTCAAAGTTTTTTAGAAAGGGTGCAGTTACAATATTCAGAGAGAGAAGGATAGAAAAAGATATCTAATAAAGATTTAATTGACACAATCAATCAATTCCTTAGCAATCTATCTTCTATAAGAAACACAAAGCCACAAACAAGGATTTTGCCTGCTAGCCCATATAGGGCTGGACTCAGATCCCATATTTTTTCGTCTCATATTTCATTTGGTTTTTTAGTCTGGCTCGATGGAGCTCGCCGCCAGTCTGAGCTGGCCCAAAATGGGGCAGGGTAGCCCATTTTGACAGCTCCACATGACGGTCTCCCACTAATTAGACTAGCAGTGCCGGCTCAACACTAAATAAGGCCTAAAGCGAAATATTAAAATGAGGCCTTTTAAAAAAGTTATAGAAAAATTTAAATATTATTTAAAATTAATTGTTATAGCTTTTTTAGACGCAAGATCATTTATTAAATTTTCATTTAACATTTCTTTTTCAATCCATAATAAAGTCAATTTATTTAATCTTTGTTGAGACATCGTTGATCTAAAATAAAATTTTATTAATTTTAATTTTGAAAAATTCCGTTCTGCCGAAGTAATAATTTACAGGAATTGTTAATGTTATTCTATAAACAATAGAAGCATTAGAAAAAGAATCAAGTCTTCTAATATATATAATCAAGTATGTCAATAGGAGTATCATTTTCAACATGTATGATTTATCTTAAAATTTTCAATTCTAAAAATAAGTTTAATTCATCATTATCAGATTTAAATTGTCATTGTGTCTTAACAAACGTTAAAGGTTAAGACAAGATTCTTTTAAATTATAAGATTTTTAAAGACTTTAATTTTTTTAGTGACTTTAAATTGTTTAAATCTGTTTTTAAATGATGAAATTGAAATATTTAAAAAACCAAAAGTTTAAGAAATTTCAGCCTATATACACGGTACTTTAACAAATTTCAAAATATAAAAAACCTCAATATTTTTTTTTGGTAGCTAGGGGAGAATTGAATTGGATTGTATTTTTTTTCAAAGTGAGGCTTTAATATTAATTAGGAGGCTTTTTTTTTTACCATGACATTGTAGATTATTGAATTTATTATTTGTTAGGGGCTTTTTTTCTTAATAAAAAAAAAATTGTTTGGGGGCCTAAAACAAGAGCTTGGGTTGCTTGACCCTTGAGCCGGCCCAGCGTAGTTTTTTAAGTTGAACTCTTCTCATATATTTAAATCATAACAAAGAGTAAGTTTGAAATTTATAATTTATACAAAAAGGAATATATATTAATTAAGGATCCAAATTAGATAATTTATTAAGTAATTAGAGAATTTATTAAGATCCAAAAAGGAATATATATTAATTTATGAATTTTTTTATAAAAATTTCAAAAAAAAAAAGAGATTACTCTTATGAAGAACACTAGGGGCGCAATTAAACCGGGAAAAACTGATTTTTTTGATTCGGATTCAAAACCGAACCGACCTAAACCGAAGTGGTAAGTTGTTTGAAAAAATGAGCTTCAAATATATCGTTTGAAAAAATAATAGCAGATATTATACTGGAAAAATAAATATTGCAAACCGATTATAATATCTGATCTAAATCGACCATTTTGAATCAAATTCAATTTTAAAAACTGAATCAAATTGACCTAAACCAAACCATTTAAAAATTCAATGATTCAAACATCGAATTCATTAGAAACCAATCCAAACCGGTCCACCTAGGGAACACAACACAAGATAAATTGAAATGGAGGGCAAATTAGTAAGAGAGCAAGGAAGAGTATACAAACTCAAGTCACTCCTAATTTTATTCATTTTACGGCAACCATCGAACATAACCACCAAATTCTGCAAACCTTCTCTTCCTTCCCTTTCTCTCTCTCGCAGAAACACCAAATTCAGTTACTTCAAATTATACTTGCATGTGCAAGATTTACTAAAGTTCAAGCTTTTGGACATAGTGAAACTAAGGTAAGAAAAACCAAACCTTTCATCTTTCTTCTTTTTCTTTTGTACAAAACCCTAAAACCCTAAATGATGGACAACTGGATTTTATAAGTTAAAATGGACTGTTTTTAGTTTTAGTAATTTTGCATGTTTGATTCCACAACTTTATATGAAAGAAATGAGAAATTTTTGTCAAACCCGTATTGACCCATTGACGGTAAAATATCCAAATGTTTCTTTAGATAAATTGTTTTCATTTGAAACCAGAACCATTGGAAAGAAGACAGAAATTGACATGAAATAGACACTAAAATTGTGAAATTTCATTAAGTATGCTAAGAGAAATTCTGCTTACATGGTTGATAAATTATTCTGCCCTATTTTTTGTACTAGTACCCACTCTTTTGTTAAACTGGACCATATGGCTTGTTAATCCGCATAACCAAAATTATATTTGTAATCTTGACATCCTAAGCTTTCCAACGAGTGGTCATTCATTCAAATCGGACATCGTTTAGTATTTTAATTAAATTGTGGAAGTTGGGGTCTGATGTTGTGAGAAGTTGCAGGGTTTTGGCAATGAGTCTCTACGTGTTCAAGTCACGCGAATTGATGCATATGGGTACAAGATATGTCGTGATCTTGAATTCACATAAGGGTTATCATCAAGGAACTAAGGTGGATTCTTTAGCAGCTTAAAACTCTAGATAGAAATAGAATAACTCTTAGTTTTTCCCCAAATTTACAACAATTTGTGCAAATAATCTTCAGATTACTATAGTTGAGTACACCACATACATAAAAGCAACAACAATAAAGTAACATATATAAACATCTAAGCAATAACTCAAAATTCCAAGACAGACGACAAAAGTTTACATATATAAAATTGGTAGCTACTAAGAAAAGCTTTTACGAAGTTTACTTTTTATCCAGAAATCTTAACTACCAAACAGAGTCGGTACAACCGTACAGGTCAATCAGATGGTTCCTGATAAGCCCATTACACAGAAGAGGCAAAAGAGAGTAGAAAAGAGATTAGACCCATAACTGAAAGCATGCAAGACTATGAAAGAAGACACGAGGATGTAGCACAGTGTGCATTTGGTGGAAAGGGAAAAAACAGAAAGTGCCACATTGCAGAGAGAGTGGGTGAGAAGATTCTAAAATTAGTAAATGATAGGGAAAAGGCTGAATATAAGAGGAGGGCAGGTAACAGAAAGGATATCAAGAAAATAGTGAGGTAATATTGGGCTAGGCTGAGTGGAGAAGTTGGATCCTCTCCTAGTGAAAGGGTTTTCTATGATTTAGTTTTACATTTCTGCATGGATCTAACTCTATCCGCAGTCTATTTCTTTTGTTTTCTCATATATACTCGTCGTAACAGGGATTTATTCCCTCTGTTTTAGCTTATTCAGTGTCAATATTGTTCCTAATTTTGTTCTCTCCACGCTGGGTCCTAATATTTCATTACCTTCGTCAACTAATATGGTTTATATTTTTTACTGCTGCTCTCATTTTTATGATAGTCCAGGCAATGTCGAATAAAAAATGTTAAACAAAAAGGAAAAGAGAACTCTTATTAGCTCTATAGAGCTTTCTCATTTTCGATAATGATCCAATTTAATACTATGTACCCTAGAAGTCTCAGAAAGTCAGTTTATGCACCAAAATCTAAACTTGTTGTAAATCTGTGATGGGAGCTCAAAAATAAAAATATTATGCAAATAATTTGAATATGGATGTACCGTGTTTGACGATCATTATCAGTAGTGTCAGCACCTCTTTCACTTCCAGCAAGATCAATAAAAGAAATCTTCCCCACAACCTTCCCACTTTTTGCCTCATTTCCATCAGTGTTTCGCTTGCCCTCTTTCACCTCATTGTGCTTCTTTACAACCAATTGTAAGATAGCATGTGACCTGGAGGACTCCTCGTTAGCACCCGTGGATCCTGTACTTCTTGAAGCATTTCCCTTTTCAATGAAGTCTTTGACAATTTGAACGTCAAAAACTTAAATTCTTGCAGTCCTACAATGCAAACTTGCTGCCGTCCATCTTCTCTCATGCAAAGTTTCCTATTCGTAATGTAATAAACCACCATTCACCAATAGATTAACACAGCATGCAACAAAGAACAAATAAAACATACAGGTTGAAGCATTGAGTAAGCAAGATGTCAATATGACATTTGTAAATGGATATTAAGACAGATATTTTCATTCCTGTACAATCAAAAATAAAGAAAAATCAATGCAATGTGGCACCCACTCTCTCTATCATTGCAAGTAGGATAAAATTAAGTAGTGATGGTTGATATTATAACAATATTTATTTAAGCAGCTGAATCATCGATGAAGACATAAAAAATGCTCTCATAATTAAGGCCCAGATCTCACAGGCAAAGCACTTAGACCAGAGGCAAACATAATAGCTTATGGACAAACTATTTTGCAACATCATCATCAAATACATTAAAATAGTATACCCAATGTGTTCATTTTTGTTTTTTTTTAATCGGCAAAATTTTATTAAACACGCTTACTCTGTAACAAGATGTATAGGAGAAGCAAAAGGATCCAAGAGGGCCCAAAGAGATACAACAAAAATACAGGAGAAGGGTATTCCAAGAAAGCCATAAACAAAAACAACCCTCCCCACCTAACAAACCCATCCCCGAAGCCAATCATCAACTAGAAAACCAAACATAAAAACCAGCAAAAACCCCTCCTACACAACAGAGCAGCAGCTCACCGCAACGAGCAACCAACCACAAGGCACATAATGTGAGTGTGTTAGGAAAGAAATACCCACCTTCTGTCACTAAGAAGATCAAATAGCTTTCCACCATATATTTCAAAGTAGCTAAGCCACAATTTATATTTCTGACTCCGGTAAACTGGCTGATGCAACTGTCGAACAAGGTCTTCTGCAGCTCTGAGTGGTAAAGGTTGCATTGTGTATGTTTTACCACTTCCTGAAAATAAATATTAAGTGGCTGTCTGAGGAACAAGCACAGCAATAGAGCATGAACGGATAAACTTATGGAAGTTTCTTACTGTTCCTCTCACAAAGAGGTGTGTTTTTTTTTTACAAGAGGCATTTTTTTTCATTTTCAAAGAATTGGTATATTTTAAGTGAAGAACAGAATACACAGGACAAAGCAACAGGTTGTAAGTTTTATACTAAGCTTATATGGTGCCAACAATTAAAAAATTTGTAGTTAATATTTTGTAGGAGGTGGGGATTTAACCCTCTCATTCCTTATCACTCCAAAAACACTGCATAAATATGTTTAGAGAACTAAACAGTTAATATGCAAAACTGGATAATAATGATAATTTGATACAGGTATGAACATTGAACACAATTGCAAATAAAATCTCTTACCTGTTTGACCATAAGCAAAACAGGTAGCTTTGGTTCGTTCAAAAATTGTAGGGATAATTGGTTCAACTGTAGCTCGGTATACCTGTTATTATAAACCAATCATGCCTTAGATCAATCAAACAAATAAAAACCAAGATAACTTTCATAAATCTCAAGTTTCACAAAAAGGAGCCACCCGGTAGATGGTATGAAGAAAATTGAAACAAGCTACTAACATATTAGTAAGTAAACAATAGTGAAGTTCGATCTTGGATAAGAGATGCCTTACTTCATCATTTGTAACATGTTCATCGAGAACGGCATCAAAACAAAATTCATGTTTTTCCACATAAGCTGTCAAATCAACCTGTCATGATCATACAAACATTCAGATCTTTTAGCAGTAAGTAAAAATGAGAACATTAAGATAACTAATAATGAGGGAATTGGTTCAACTTATGGAAAATAGCATGTGGGTCCAATATTGAAACAAACCTTCAGTTTAGGTTCATGAACTGTCAAATATGCATTGTCAAATACAGTTACAACATCATCCTCCTTCTTAGCAAGCTCTTTCTTGTTTAAAGGCCTTTTACGTACCTACAATATGCATTAGAAAGAATTGTTTTTAAAATAATGACAAATACCCCTCAAATGCCAATGAATCAAAATAGCATATTTTATATTCAAGAATAATTTTAAGAGTATGAATTCAAAAAAAAATCGGAGAGAAAAATGCTTAAAATAATAAAGAAAGTATGCGTAATTAGTTCATGTAGAATCGTAAAGTACACATTTAAAGAAAAAAAATGTTTCAGTTTATAAATTATAAATATAAATATAATATGATCATTATTTCAACAACAACCAACCCTCATCCTCATCCCACTATAATTATTTCAAAAGAATTTAAATTATAAATAAACTAAGAATGAAGTATCATACTCTAAGGTGGAGTTCAGTATACTAAATGATTAAGCCACTCTTAATAGAGTATATTCTAATTTAAAAGAAGGAGGAAATTAAAAAAAAATGAAAATTTGAAAGAGTAACAAATTTCGGGAAAACATAGAAAATGTTACTTTTCAATAGAAACCAACATCGACAGAAAATGGAAGATTATCTCACTCTTAAGTGAAGGCTCTATATTACTATATTAATACTATATAAGGTTGCATTCACAAATGGAAAAGGTTAGAACTTCAAAAGTCAAATGTTATGAACTAAAATGTAGTAAATCTTCATAAAAAGATGTTTTTCCTTTTCTGTTCTACACCAACTGATGATGACTTTGGTGAAACTCTTCTGCTAGTTAGGGAAACAATGATGATAAGGGTGACAGTAGTATGATCAAATATCACACACACCCTTCTATTTATTAAATGAACACTAACCTCCCTTGTAGTTTCAATAAATGGCATCATTTATCCCTTCTCTCTAACCTCCATCTAACGCCCTCGATCTGATTGTGAGTTGTGTGACTATAACCATTGTCTCCCTCTTAAATGAACTGAAGGTCTTCACCTTCCCATTTCTTTTTTTCAAATTCAATCACCTTGTTTCTATATTGATGTACACTCATATATCCTAATAATTCAAGATCTCTAGATTAATCCATGCACCAAATCACCAATCAAGAAGATCTCGTATAACCAACAACTCGTGGAAAATAAGGAATGCAAAAATTGAGGAATATTTTTTCAATAAAAGAAATATCCAACAGAGGCTAGTTGAGAAGTCTAGTATGTTGAAAACCTTTCTCTTGATGGATTTTAAGGTTGGCCCCTAAACACAACATTCTTCATAGTTTGAGAATTAGTCAATTTGGGTATTTAATTCTTGTTTGAAAAATTAGCTTTACTAAATAGAAATATAGCCATGAAAGCAGTAGTTGAGATATTCTCACAGTTTGGTGAATGGTAACCATGTGATTTGTTTAAGTGGTCATGTCGACATACACAAAGAAGACGCACCCAGGAAAAGATGAATGAGAAACAAACAAAAAATTGATGAAGATATTAGATCAAATCAAAGATTACGTTTGATTTTTTAATTAAAAAAATAACAGTTTAAGTTTATTTTAACGGAAGCTAAATGGTGTTAATCTACAAAGGAAGATAAGTGCTTTTTGAGAAATAAACGGGGAGTGTATGTGATATTTGAATAGACCTCATGGGAGGTGAGTGTAATTTCCCCTTTTATTTTTTGTTCTAGAGCCAAACAAAGGAACAAAAGAAAGAAATCAAACTTCCAATATTTACTTCATACTACTACCAATGTATATGGAAGTCCCAACACAGGACATCGAAAATAATCTTTCTATGTTATTTATTTATCGCATAAAGTGTGAAGCTATGCATGTACAAAGGTGTGAATAAAATTGACATACCACAACTTTGATCTTAGCGACATTGTTCTCCCTTGTACTATTCTCTTTTTCATTCATAGGTAAGGAAATTGATGCATCAACATCTGCTTCTTTTTCCAGCTTGCTGTTAATTGGATAGAAGTCATCTTCAAATACTCTTGTATCTCCAGGCATGGGTGATGGTTCGAAAGGTTCTGAAATCATATGCTGATAAGAGGGGGGATTAGAGCAACATACAAAAACACATGATGACTATTACTGCAAGAAATTTAAGCTGAGTGCAAGACTATAAGGGATCATAGAGATCAAACATGCTATTTGAGAAGAAAAAAAAATTGTTAAGACATCCAGATGCAAGATTGCTGTGTAATTGCTGATTATATAACCTATTTTCTCACCATTGCGAACTAAGATTGTAGTATAAGATGGTATAGACGGTTATAAACTTTTCAGGACAAACTGCCCATACTACTTGTTAACCTTATCTGATTATAACAACACTACAGCTTAACATATTTTCTCTACAATACCTGGGGAACTAACCAAACTAAGCACACAAATAAAACTAAGAATAATAATAATGAATCATATTCATACCTCAGACAAAAGTTCTGTGTCATCCATGGCATGAAGATCCAAAAGCCCAGCTCCAAAATCTCCTCTGAACTCAGTAGAATAAAACCCATCCGATGCAGCAACTCCACCTAAAGTTTGAGCGTTGGGTGTATACAGCTCCGAACCAGATTCCCCATTAAAATTTAAATTTCTCATTAACTTCAAAAGCCTCTGCTTCTCTTCAGCAGACTGTGCTCCATAACCCTACCCCAAATATCATATAAATTATTCATCTAATGTCACCTCATATACTATCAAAAAGAAAATATACACAACGTTTGACAAATGTAACCCACATTACACTCGAGTAGAATTAATTCCACTCAAGTGGAATTATTTACAAGTTAGAATCAAGTAGAATTGATTCCACTCAAGTGGAATTGTTTACAAGTTAGCATCAATTCTAACTTGATGCTACAATTTGGAGTTTTTGCCTCCATAATTGATTTTTAGCCTTTAAATTATTGTTCAATTCACTTTTATACGAATTATTCACTTTACACTAAACTCATTTTTAGCCAGAATCAATTCATTCAAAATCAATTTTTACCACTTTTAAGCCGCTAACAAAAATACATTGCCATAGATAATAATTATCCCTAAATTATAGGTTAGCTCAAACTCTAATTTCACAAAGCATATACATATACTCCCTCCGTCCCAAAATATAACAGAAAATTGATATATCTGGACCAAATTTTTAACCAGATACATCAACTTTCTTTGACCAATTTTCTCTTATATTTTGAGACGCACGGAGTACATACCTGCACGAGAAGGGATGGTACCTGCATGAGAAGGTTAGGGAGGAGGCGATGATCAATGCCTGATGAAGCAACAGGAGAGCCTAAATGCTGCAAACCGGCGGACTGAAGCCACCGCGCCATGACAGCATCTCCGGCATCAGTTGATGAACTTTGCAGGGAGCCACCGGCAGCTTGATCGTAAAGCGCGGCGGCATTACCCTGTGGCGGCATCTGGCCAGCCACGTGGCGCTGGGAACGTCGTTGAGGCGCCAATTTTCAAGATCTGTTATACACGCGCTTCTTAACACAACATAATCATCACAATTATAACAACAAAAATAAATCAAAATCAAAATCAATCAACAAAAAAAAAACTACAAAAATTGAAAAAATTGAAATTATGAAAGATAAGCGAAACTCACGAGAAGAACATGAAAGTGAGAGAAACCGAAAATCGGTAGAATCACGGATTTGCGATTCAGATCTGAAAACAATGGCGATTTTGATGAATGTGAGTTTTTCGACCTTCGTTTTCGTTTCAATGGCGTTTGTGATCGATTCAGAGAGAGAAAGGTTTTTGGGAATGAGAAACAGAGGGAGAAAATGAAAAGCAGAGTTTGTTAGTAAGATTAATTAATTAATTAAAGATTAATTAAGAAATAATCGTTGTGATGTGATGATGATTAATCATAATCCTCACATTTTCAAAACCATGTAAACGGCTATGTCATTGAATTGAAGTCGAATGAAAAAAATGAGTTTTAAATGACTAATATATCCTTGGAATCATTAACTTGAAATTTCACCGTAAATCAATAAGGATTTAGTGTTCGTTTGACCTGACTTTATTTTAATTTTTTAAGTCATAAATATGGCCCGAAACTCGTACCAAACAAAGTGATTTAATAATAATGAAAAAAATATAGAGATTTATCTCGACAAAAGAAAATCAAAATACATTATGTATTTTACTGTGGGACGGGCCGCCCTCGAAGTTGTTTCAAGCAAAATGGTCAAACATTAACAAGCGTGTTGTGATAATCAACATGTTTTTATACCTTTTGCGTTTGACACTTTTTAACTTTCTAGCACCAGAGGCTGTAGATCTTTTGAAAAGAGTCCAAAGAGTCATGCATAGAAATGTCGTGTCACCTAGGTCTATGAATGTAAGTTTTCAAATATTGAGTTTTGCTATACAAAAAGGTTTAGCGGCGCAGCTTGTAGCCCGTCTTCCTTTTATTCATATGTAATTATCTATTCATACTAGTATGTTAACCCGTGCCGTGCACGGGAATATTTTCTTTTTAATACTATTTATTAATTTATTTTAAATTATTATTTTAAATTTATTTTAATATTAAATAGTGAATTTAAGATATTTTTTTGATAAACTAAAGGTATTTTCCGCACGCAACTGCAGAGATAAATCCACTCGAGATAACTGGAATCCATTTAAGGGGTTTTTTTTTGAACGGCAAATATTATATTAATAAGACCGTATCTATGCACAAGACGAACATAGAACGGAAAAATAGAAGTTACAAAACAATGACGCCCCGTATATAAGCAGAACGCCATAAAAACTAAAACCTACACTACCTAAAAGAGATATACTTCTAATCTCATTCATAGAAGCTACTCTTCTGCTTTCATACCACCAGAGATCCCTCAACCCGACCCAAAGAGTTGCCAAAAGACACTAACTTCTGAACTCGAATCAAAAGTGCTCAGCCCACCAGATCCAAAGAACAACTTCTTGAGTCGAAATAAGGGGACAACGGTAGAAAATAGTTGCTTATAAATAATAAGTTTTTGCACACAATATATTATGTACCAACAGTATGTATAAATTAATAAATTAAATTCATAATATAATAGATAGTTGGGTGCGGGCCACACGGGAAATGAACGGTATGAGCACAATTTTTTGTGGATACCTCACATAAATGATAAATCAATGCTATTATGACATAGTATCCATGATATTTTGTGATAAATTGTTATAATCAAATATATACAATATTTGTTTGTATAAGTAATGTGAATATATTGTGGTTTGATATATTGTATGAATATTTAGAAAATATAGTTAAATTGTTTAAATAATTATACATATATTTAATAATGTATCAAAAAACATATATCACAAAACTCCCACATTGTGATATATTTTTTGTCCCTATAATTATTCTCATAATTTATCTTTAATACATATAAATAGACAATAGACAGTCTTGCATATAACAAAACTAACACATTTTTTCATAAAAAAAACTCTCACATTTAGTGATCTTCCTAAGTTTATTGTAGATTCATTCAGTTTAATCTCATCAAACTACATTTTTTTAAACACAATATATTTTCAAATTTTAAAATAAACAAAAAAAATAGACAACTTTGCATATCAAAAGCTCCGGTATTTTTACGTCAAAAAAAAACTTCACATATAGTGATGTTCTTATGTTTATTGTATATTTATTCATCTAAATCCCATCAAACTACATTTTTTTAAAATACAGTGTAAATTAAGATATCTTTTTCCATCGTTGTCCCACTTTGTTTGAACTTGTTTCATAGTAATCCACATGTAAAATTTAAAAACAAAAAAAAAAAACAAAGAAAATATAATTCTTAATATCACAAAACTTTGTCCCCGTTACATAACTCAGGTGGTATGAGCTGAGGAACGTATGAGTTTGAGAGGTCCAGGGATCAATTCCTAGCGGGAGCAATTTATCTTTCCGATCTACCAAAAAAACATATATCACAAAACTCCCACATTGTGATATATTTGTGGTATTCTCACAATTTATCTTTTTAGGGTTAAATATGTTTTTGATCCCTATAAATATTCCAAATTTTGGTTTTAGTCCCTCTAAAAATTTTCTTCGACTTTTTGTCCCTATAAATTTTTTTATCTTCACTTTTGGTCCCTCATTTTAAATTAACTCATAAGTAAAATTCATATTTTTGAATAAAAAGTTTGCAGAAAAGTTTATAAAATTATAATGATCTCTCCAAAAAAAAAATTAGAATTTTTTAACAAAATAGAAATTAATTATGAATTTTAAAACTTTTGTGGTTTAAAATTCATATTTAATTTATATTTTGTTAAAAAATTCCAATTTTTTTAGGAAGAGATTATCATAATATTTTTCACATTTGTGCACAACTTAATTAAAAATATAAGGACTAAATCCAAAATTTGATATATTTATAGGGACCAAAAATATATTTAACCCAAAAAATATCTAAAAAAAAATTTAAAAAAATGGGTTAAATATATTTTTGGTCCCTATAAATATATCAAATTTTGTTTTTAGTCCTTTAAAAAATTTTCTTGAATTTTCGATCGCTATAAAATTTTCAATCACCACTTTTAGTCCCTATTTTTAATTCAACTCATGTGTAACTTTGTATTGTTTTAATAAAATTATGCAGAAATTTGTACAATATTATGAAAATCTCACTATAAAAGAATTGGAATTTTTTAACAAAACATAAACTAATTATGAATTTTTAACCACAAAAATTGTCAAAAATCATATTAAATTCATATTTTGTTAAAAAATTCTATTTTTTTTTGAGAGAGATTAATATAATTTTATAAACTTTACTGCAAAATTTTATTTAAAAATATGAATCATACATATGAGTTTACTTAGAAGAAGGGACCAAAAGTGAAAATAGAAAATTTTATAGGGACTAAAAGTCGAAGAAAAATTTTAGAGGGACTAAAAACAAAATTTGGTATATTTATAGGGACCAAAAACATGTTTTACCCAAAACAAATCTTAGAGAAGCTCTAATTGAATGACACATAAGTAAATTTTCTAGAGAATGCACGAGAGAGCTCCGTGGAACTATCGTAATGTATATAATAGAGATAAGAATCTCTCCCACAAAAATTTAGAATTTTTTAACCTAAGATGAATTATTTATAAATTTTTAAACGCAAAAAACTAAAAAATTCATATTAAATTAATGTATTGGTAAAAAAAATTCATCTTTTGTAATAGAGAACCCCATAATGTAGGGGTGATCATATCCGAACCAATCCAAAAGTAAAACCGCAAACCGAACCAATCCAAACCGAAACTGCAAAAAACCGCATTTAGTTAAAACCGCACGGATCATTTTTCTACTAAACCGCACGGTTTGGTTTGGCTCGCGGTTTTCATTTCATAAAACCGAACCAAACCGCAATACTTAACTTAACTATATCAACTATAAACAATCAACCTATTACACAATTCAACTTAATAAACTCAATCAAAATTGAGTCTATAAAATAGTAGGTTGTTAAAATATGTCATTTTACACGATTAAGAACTATAATATTGTTATTAAAAATAAACTCTTTTTATAAGATATACAAAAGTTTTAGGATATATGCAATTTCTGTATATACATATTATTTAATGTAAAAGTAAACAATAAAATACTAATATTTTTATGTTTATTTTGTTATAAGTTGATAATATTCTCATGTTTTTTATATCTCAATAAATCGCGGCGACCGAACCGCATTGGTTTGGTTTGGTTTGGTTTGGATGACCTTTTAAAATTCAACCGAACCAAACCGAACCGCATGTATTTTTATCTCGCGGTTCGACTGGCTTTTTTGATCAAAACCGAACCAAACCGCACCGCGATCACCCCTACCATAATGTACTAAACATGTCAGCGGATAAAATTTTAAAATTTTGAATGATATACTCGAGTTAAATGATAAATAAGGACCAAAAATCATGATAGGAAATATCTGAGGGACCATAACCTGTTGAAAATTTTTTTAGGGACTAAAAATAAAATATTGTATATTTATAGGGACTGCAAACGTATTTATTCCCAAAAAAATCTAAAAAAAAGACTGCAAACGTATTTATTCCCAAAAAAAAAATCTAAAAAAAATATGCTAAGAATGCAACTGAATTACGCTACAAAAAATATCTAAAAAAAATATAAAAAAAATCTTAGAGAAGCTCTAATTGAATGACACATAAGCAAATTTTCTTGAGAATGCACGAAAGAGCTCCGTGGAACTATCGTAATATATATATACTAGTATGTTAGCCCGTGCCGTGCACGAGATTATTTTCCTTTTTAATATTATTTTTTAATTTATTCTTAATTATTATTTGATTACTTCATTTTATTATTCAATAATTATTTGAGATATTATATTTTATGAGTTGTTTGAAAATAAAATTGTTGGAGTAAATATATTGTTTTACAGATATTTTTCTAAATCACAAAACTCTCACATTTTTTCGCCAAAAAAAAAACTCACATTCAGCGAATTTTAATGTTTATTATAGATTTATTCAACTTAATTTCATAAAACTACATTTTTTTTGAAATACAATGTAAGATAAAATATATTTTTTTCATCATCTTTTCATCTTATTTCGTAGTAATCCACATATAAATTAAAAAATAATACATAAAAATAGACAACCTTGCATATCACGAAACACCCACATTTTTTCGTCAATTGAGTCTCATCAAACTACATGTTTTTATAAATACAGTGTAAATTAAGATATATTTTCCCATCAATCTCTCACTTTGTTTCAACTTGGTTAGTAGTAATCTAGATGTAAATTTTTAGAACAAAAAAAATTCAAATAAATAGACAACCTTGCATATCACACAACTCACACATTTTTTCGTTTCTAGTCCTCATTGAAATTACAGAAAAGATAGTGTCGTGTATTAATATATGGGTATAAATATTGATCATCGTGTAAATTATAAAATCAAAAGACACTCATATTAATAGGAGTGTTAATATAAGTCATATTATAAAAAATAGGTTTTTCGTATTAATATGTGTATAAATATTTAAGTTCCTATTAAAAAAATTCTTTCGTCTCGTATTAATAAATTTTGTATTAAAACATTCGTAGAAATATAATTCCGTAAAAACTAAAAAAACCCCGTACATGAGTATAGATATAGCTCCTGTAGAAATTACAAAAAAAAAATAGTCCTCTTATTAATATATGGGTAGAAATATAACTCTTCATAGAAATATACGTTCTCGTAAAATTACAAAAAAAATCTTCAGAGAGTGATCTCCCACATTCTCGTATTAATATATGGTTTTTATTTTTAAATTACGTAGACGTTTATTTTATATTGATTTTATTTAAATATGAAAAATAATACTCTAGAGAGTGATCTCTCACTTTCCGTTCTCAACAATATGATATTTTCTCTCCTGTCGTCGTAGAAATTATTAAAAGAAATATAAACCTTGTATGATATATGAATATAAATATAAATCACGTGTAAATTAAAAAAAACATAGGCACTTGTATTATTATATTAGTATAAATATTTATCCCGTCTAAATCACCAAAAAAAATTATATTAGTATAAGTGTAAATATTTTTCATAAGCAATAAAATAAAATATCATAAAATTGCTTCAAAAAAAATCATAAAAATATAGTTTTAGTTGTTGGTGGAATCGAACTATGTATCTCATACTAAATTTTGTTCGTGAGAGAGACATAGATGACACACATAAACTTTGATTCATTATAGATTGTTTCGTGAAATTTTGTTCATGAGAGAGACCTCCGTAAAAATAAATCATAGATGACACCCAACATTCTTTCATCTTGTTGCAACATATTTCGCATAAATTCACATGTAAATTTGAAGAATAACAAAAAAATACAAAGAAATAGAAATTCATACATATTACAGAACTTCCACATTTTATTGTAAAAAAAAACTCTCACATTCAATCATCTTCCTTCATTTATTGTAGATTTATTCAACTAAATCTCATCAAACTACATTTTTTTTTTAAAAAAATATAGTGTAAATTAAGATGTATTCTCACAATATTATTCCATCTTGTTTCATAGTAATCCACATGTAAATTTAAAAAAAAAAATACAAATATAATCACAAAATTCCCACATTTTTTTCTTCGGAAAATAACTCTTTCACATTCAGTGATCTTCCTAAGTTTATTGTAGATTTATTCAAGTTAATCCAACCAAACTATATTTTTTAAACACAATATAAATTAAGATATTTTTTCATCATTATCTCACCTTCTTTTTTCAACTTGTTTCATAATAATTTACATATAAATTTCAAGAAAAAAATACAAATAAATAGACAACTTTACATATCACAAAACTCCCACATTTTTTTGTCAAATATTTTTTCACATTTAGTTATCTTCATATATTTATTATAGATTTATTCATCTGAATATAATCAAACTACTTTTTTTTGTTAAATTTAATATATCTCTTTTTCCATCATTCTCTCACCTTGTTTCAACTTGTTTCATAGTAATCCATATATATATTTCAAAAACAAAATAAAAAAATTGACAACCTTGAATAGAACAAAACACTTTTTTTTGTCAAAAAAAAAACTTTCATATTCAGTAATGTTCTTACGTTTATTATAGATTTATTCAACTGAATTTCATAAGACTACATATTTTTATTCATTGATAAGTTTATGTCAAAAATAATTCGCCACTATTTTTTTTTGTTAGAATTAAGTGTCAAAATCGCCACTGTTTTTTTGTTAGAATTAAGTGTCAAAAATTGTTCCTTGATATTGTATAACTATTTCATATAATATTTTTTGTGATTTAGAACAATTTTCTTTAATAGAGCGTTTATGTTAAAGTTTTAGAATTGAACTACTTTTATAATAGATTTTTTAAAAAAACATTTAACCTAGATTTATTCAACTGAATCTCATCAAACTATATATTTTTTTATAAATTTTATTGTAGATTTATTCAACTAAATCTCATCAAACTACATATTTTTTTTAAATACAGTATATATTTAAATAGATTTCTCCATCGTTCTCTCACCTTCTCAATTCAACCTTTTCGTACTAATTTATATGTAAATTTTAAATAACAAAACAAAAGTACAATTTCTTGATAACCTTGCATATCACAAAATTCTCACTATTTTTTTTGTTATAAATTAAGTGTTAAAATCGTCTCTTAATATTTTAGAAATTTTTGATATGAAAAAAATTTGTGATTTAAAATAATTACTTTTTGTTATAGATAAAAAAATAAGTGATTTTGACATTAAATAATTTAAAGATTATCTTTTAGAGATTTTACAAAAATATAGAATCTATTTTGTGTTTGTTTACCTTTACAAAAATTCCTTTTTATATAAAAAATATCTTTAACTTGTTTAAATGCAACCATATAAAAGTGATTTTGTATGACAAAATTATCATAAAGAACATCCAAATATAATATATCATATAAAATAAATATATCCCAACAAATTTCTAAAGTTTTTGTATGAAATTTTGTAACACGTATTTTCTCTTTCCTCTAAAAAATCTATACAAAAAGCTAATAATATCACCTTCAGATTTTTAGCAATTTTTAGATTAGATTATTTTTTTTTATAGCTATAACAAACATATGTTATTTTATAAAAAGTTATATTTTTTAATAAATAAGTAATAATTTTTTTAAAAAGACTATAACAAACGGTCACTATATGTCTCTTTTTTTTTTTGGTCAGGTAGCCTAGCGGCTTGAAAATCACCTTTTAAAGGTGAATAAGTGGGCATACCGGGTTCGAACCCCGGTCCCTGCACAAATGTGCACAATGTCCAACCAATTGAGCTAAGCTATGTGCACAATGTCTCTTAATCCTTACAAAAAAAAAAAAATGTCTCTTAATTGATATTCCCTCCGTTCCTTTTTATTTGTCAAATTAGGAAGGTGTATTTTTGCACCTTATTTTCCTATTATACCCTTCTTTTTAGAATATATATCCTAATTTTAATCCACCAATAAATTTCTATTTTTTTTCTTGCACACACACTTTCTCTTTCCTTTTTTTTGGTACATCGGAAGATAGACACTTTCTCTTTCAAAAAAACTAAAACCACCAAATAAAAAATTGTAACAAACTTTTATTTTTTGGTGTAAAATTTATAACAAACTTTATGTAAAAAAAAAACAAACAAACTTTGTTACAAAAAATTAGAAAGAAAGGTATAATATGTAAAATATAACCTAAATTGTCAAAACGACAAATAATTATAAACAAATATTTTTTAAAAAATGACAAATAAAAAGGAATGGAGAGAGTATTAAAGCACATTTGATAATAATCAAAATGTATTACCGAAAACAAATATATGTCACCAAACAAATTTATGATTAATTCTATCAATGTGAGTAATAATGCATAAGAATCAATGAGTGAAAACATCGATCTATAAAACTAAATGACAAAATTGAATAAAATTGTCAATAAAAAAATGCATAATAATGCATTAAAATTAAACAATAAAAATTTATTGTTTGACGATCATAAATTTTTCTAATCTTTTTTAATTTTTATATTGGTCTTCATATATTTGGTTGTGGATAAATCAGCTTCACCAGGGTAAGCTCTCTTAACTGATATACCATCAACTTGTCTACGACATCTAAAGCAGTTCTATCTTTGACCTTGTCCTCTACTGTTTCATCAAACTTTGTTATAAGATCTTGTGAATCGCACTGATAAAATATTAGAACATATAAAGTATGAATTGCACAGATAAAAATTAGAAAAATATAAAGTATGAATTGCAATGATAAAAATTAGAAATATAGAGTATGAAACTTATTAGTACACAAAATTATTGATAGTATCATAGTAATAAGTCAAGAAGAAAAAGTTAATTTATAGATTTAATAAGTTAAGATGAAATAGTTAATCTATGAAAATTGATTTTTTAAATAAAAATTTTATGTACTTACCGTGGAACTACTTTTGATGTTGACTCTGCTTGCATTAGTACTCTGTGCCATTATCTTCTTATATATTATGTTTTTGACACGACTAACCATCAAACACCATCATCAATATATTTAATTTCAACCATGATTAGAATTGATTCATACAATTTATTCACAGTGATATTTGTCAAAGTATTTTAGTAAAAGAAATAAATAATAATAATAATAATAATAATAACAACAACAACAACAACAACAACAACAACAACAACAACAATAATAATAATAATAAAATACTCATAAATTGCAAAAGAAAATTGTCTTACTTGTTGACATTCTAGAAGTGTCTCAATATTTCTCATAGGTGTGATTTTAAGTAGATCGTGATCGTAAACTTTGGAGATGAACTGAAACTTGTATAAGAGAATCATTCTTTTCATAAGTTCTAAAAAAAATTGAAAGAAAAAATTAATATACAATTACATATATGCATAACTGAAAATTTCTTAAATGTAATTTATAATTGATATAATAATAGAATCATACATCAATTTTAAATTGATGTTTAAATTAATTGACCATGAATGTCATGTGTTTCTCACGATGAATGTGTTTTCTATATATAGTTAAATTATATTCGGACTTGTTATGCTAGAGTGGAAATAAATTAAGTTGTAGTTATCCGTAAAATATTATTTTTTGTTGTTATCCATAATTTTTATTTTTATTGTTTAAGTTAATTAAAAAAATCTTTACAAAAAAAATATTGAAACTCTTATTGAATAATACCTAAGCAAATTTTTCTAAGAATGCAACCAAATTATGCTAAAAAAAATAACTAAAAAAAAATATAAAAAAAAATCTTAGAGAAGCTCTAATTGAATGCCACGTAAGCAAATTTTCTTGAGAATGCACGAGAGAGCTCCGTGAACCTATCGTAATGTATATAATAGAGATATATATATATATATATATATATATATATATATAATAAAAAAATTATGTAAAAAGAAAATAAATACAAATTACAAACTAAACTATATCAAAATAAACTAGTTTAAATACAAAAAAAATTACTTTTAAATACAAAAAAAGTTATCAAACAATTTTTACTATATTTGTAAAGCTCTTTTTATTATTTTTAAACTTAAAGCAATTTTTACTCTAAAAAAAACTTGGTTAAACAAAACGTAGTAGTGAGAGATAGATACATCAATTGGTTAAGCAGGTTAAGTTAAGAGTTAATGAGTTGGAGATTTAGAGTTCATGTTTTGGCAAGGAGAAAACTAACATTGTAATATACTTGATACTAGAATTTGTCTCAAACCAAATTAGTCGGCCCAATAAATCGGATAATGTTGGTGAAAACTAAAAAAAATGAACATAAACAGAAAGAAGAAAAATTACTATAGAATATTGGTTAGTTCAATGATAATTGACGCTGAATTTAGTAGAAATGATCATTGTTTCATCCCCTCAATTTTGATATTCTACAATTTAAAGAGATAATTTAAAATAAGAAAAAAGAAATTCAAACTATATACTAACAACTAACATTTGCTTATAAAAAAAAATGCTAGAGTCACACCACACTCTTTTAATACACTCTAATTAAATATAAATTATAAAGCATAAAACATAAATTCAAAATATTACATTGATAAATGACAAACAAATGCAGTGTAGCATGACGTTGAAATCATGTGCTTGATATACCAATAAATTCTCTTTTAGATTTTGTATCACACGAGTACGCATGAATGAATATCTACAACATGTATGTAAATATAATTATGGTAGACAAAATGCTAATATTTTTTTTTAACACGCCAAAATGAGATTATATATATACGAAAAGAGTCGACCCCCAGAACAAGATGTGCTAGAAACAGATCAACAAGAGTACATCAAAAGTCATAACCAAAATATCAATGTCAATACAAAATCAGATACCCAAACACAACAACGGGTTCACCCACCAACTATGTAGCCCCCATCCCTGGATACTGGGTCCTCAACCACCAAAAGGCATGCCGCTTTATCAAGTCCACCAAGAGAGAAAGCGGCCGTGCGGAATTTTTGAAAAGGCGCTGATTGCGCTCTGTCCAAATAATCCAAACGCTGGCCAACCAAATGAGCTGCATGAAAGATCGTCGATCTCGACTACCTCCGACTGCATAAGTGAACTGAAGAAAATGAGCAGAAAGGGTCGGAGGATCAACCATCTCAAAACCAATCCAAGACCTGACCAGCGACCACAGGGAACCAAAAGAACCACAAGAACAAAAGAGATGATAAGCTGTCTCAAGGCCTCCGCATCCAGAAACACAAAACTGATCTGCCTGTGCAAGAATACCGCGTCGACCTAAATTAGTCTTCGTCGGTAACCTGTCCCGCAAAAGTCTCCAAGCAAGAATAGACACCTTCGCGGGGACATGGCGATGCCAAATAAGCTTTGCTGCGTCGTCTAAAGGCACTGGCTCCTGAGTCGTCAATAGCTGATAAGCACCACTGACAGTGTATCCGATCTCTGGGTCAAAACGCCACCGCCAAACATCTGACACCTGGTACTGCAACTGGAAATCATGAAGTAAGATCTGACACTCTTCCAACAGCTCCTCCTCCCATACCCATAACTATCGCCGCCACTCCCAAGCCCGCCCCCTGCCTCCCACCCTAACTCAAACATCTCATATTGTCATATTGTCATATGAATATGAACATAAATAAGTTGATATGATATTGTATTATACATATATGAAACGGAAATTCAAATTCTAATCATTTTATTTATCCATCTTAAAGGTAAATTTTTAACCATTAGATAATTTGACAAATAAAAAAATGTTAACACAACACATGCAATTTGACAAATACAAGATGTATAACACAATCCATAAAGAGTACAGCAAAAGCAAAAAGGCACATGCATGCTTCTTAATATTCTCTTTGAACGTGTATATTTAATCTTTTAAACATTAAAATATTTCTGGAATAAAAATATTAAATATTTTGTATTTTATTGTCTTTAATAAATTTAACTTAGTTTGTAAGATCACATTATATATAAAGGTCAGAATTCAAATTTCAAACATCTCAATTATTTATTTCAAACATCTCAATTATTTAGTCAATAAATTATTTAAAATATATACTATTTTTTTTTTTACAAAATATACATATCTTTGTAACCAAATTTATTTTATGTATTTCTAAACACGTGCTAGCATAACCTTTATATGCGATGAGTGCCTAATCCTAGTCTCAAAACTAAGATATTTTTCTCAAGTTAGTAACCAGCATTTATAGACATTTGGTAACAGTAGGTGCTGACACGGATAGGTTATCTTACATTTCTAACCAAGTGTACCATGCCACAAAGAAGAAGAAAACCATTATTTGGTCAACAATTTTAAGTGTACCATGTCATATTGTCTTCTATTCCGGTATATTTTTTTTCCTTTTTCAAAGCTCCATCAGGTATCATTTCGACCATTGAATCTTTATTTAAGTCTTTTTTTATGGGGTGGGGATGGGGAAGCACGTAGGGTTCATTGGATTATGTGGGATAGAGTGTGTCTACCCTCGTGATAAAGGGGGTTTGGGGTTCGGAAGGTGAAGGAGTTTAATTTAGCTCTCTTAGGCAAATGGAGTTGGAGACTTAAAACTGAAATGGGAAGTTTGTGGCGTCGTGTACTTGTGCATAAATATGGTGAGGAGGAGGGAGGGGGGGGGGGGGTGGTTAATGAAGGGGGAAATCGAGCGTCATTGTGGTGGAAGGTCATTGTCGGTATTGGTAGAGGAAACGTAAATGGCATTTCGCGGTGGTTTGAGAGTTTTTTATCTAGACGGGTGGGGGATGGGAATTCGACATTGTTTTGGCATGATCCTTGGTTGGGGACGGGGCTGGTCTTGAAGGAAGTTTATCCGAGATTAGCTAGTATTACTGATGAGCCGTTGGTGTCTGTGGGTGAGCTGTGTCGGCGGGGTTGGGATGTGTCGGGTAGTCGATGGCGTTGGAGGAGATCGCTTTTTGCTTGGGAGGAGGAGCTTTTGATTGATTGTTGTACTCTCTTACACAACATTGTTTTGCAGTCTAATGTATCTGACAGGTGGTGCTGGCATGGGCATATGACTGATTCCTACACGGTTCGGGAGGCTTATTGTTCTCTGACTTCACAGGTTGGGCCTGCGGTGGTGTCTGATCAGGTTATAGCTTTACCATGGCACAAGTTTGTTCCTTTGAAGGTGTCGGTGTTTGTGTGGCAGTTTCTGAGCGATCGATTACCGACTCGGGACAATCTTCTCCGGCGTGGCATTATAGCAGATGGATCTCACTTTTGTAGTCTTGGTTGTTCTCATGTTGAATCTCTTTCTCATCTTTTCTTTGTGTGTGATAAGACACATGTGATCTGGTGTGGCATATTCCAGTGGCTGGGTATCCAGGGGGTTCTGCAACCGCAGCCAGCCGCTCATGCCATTCAATTTTCTGGCATGCAGGTTCATCCCGGTAAGGTTAAAAAGGGCTTTCATGTCGTGTGGTTGGCAACTGTTTGGTGGATTTGGCAAGCTCGAAATGCTTATCTATTTCAACAGCAGGATTTTGCAGCTCACCAAGTGATTGATCAGATTAAAATTCACACCTGGTGGTGGCTTAAAGCAAAACATAATAATATTTGGTTTGATTGTTCTATGTGGTTTACTAATCCGTTGGAGTGTTTAGGGTGGAGGGGTCCGTAGTGGTGTTGCTTGGGTGTGCGTGGTCGTGCGCATTGTATTACTGATTTCTATCATATTGTACTCTGTTTGCTTTGTTTAGATTATGCACACCTTGTGCTAGTCTAACAATATTAATAAATCTCTTTTGCTGCTTCCAAAAAAAAAACAATTTTAACTTAAGTCATTTTCTAGTATTATTCAATTATTAATATTATTTTTTCTATCATACTCTTTTTTTGGGTACAACTCTGACGTACTCTTTCTTAATCTTATTTATCTTTGTTATAATTACCCTTAATTATTTGTTTATTTTGTTTTTTAATTTTTTTAATTTCTCACTATTATGTACGTAATGGTCAGAACGAGTTACTACCTCCATTCTTTTTTACTTGTTATTTTAGAAAAAATATTTGTTTATTTTTAGTTGTTGTTTTGGTAATTTAAGTTATATTTTGCCTATTATACCCGCTTTTCTATTATATTTTATTGACTAAATTTTGTATAATTTTTTTTGTTAAAACAATATAATCTTTTTTTTTGACTCAATATAATTTTTATTGTATACAAATTTTGTTTGTTTTTAAATAAAGTTTGTTACAATTTTTTTAAGAATAAATAATATTTGTGAAAAAGTAAGAAATTATTGTTGGATTAAAAATATGATATATTTTAAAAAAAAGGGTATAATAGGAAAATAAGGTAAAAAATACATTCTCCTATTTTGGTCTTTTTTTCTAAAACGACAAATAAAAAAAAACGGAGATAGTATTATTTATATTGGAAAAAAAAGTATATTGATAATGTAAAATAATTTTACATTGTTAAGTGTCAACTAATACTAATAGTGAATTCCACAATTTCACTCTTTTTTTATAACAGGACATGAAAGTACTTTAAACTATACCAAAAAAAAACATGAAAGTACTTTAAATTATTTATATTAATTGTCAATGTGTATAGTTTAAACTCATTTATATTCTAATATGATTTTTTTTTAAAGAAAAAAGAAAAGGGGTATCTCATTTGAATGACATTGTGGCCCTATATGAAATGATAAAAAATGACGCACAAGAATAACAAAAGGGAATCCTCTTCAATTCAATCATGCCTAACTAGTTGTCAAACCTTGTAAATCACTTCTTTTCAACCATAAAGTCATTGCTTTTGCTTAAAGCACATGAGAGGCTTAAGCTTAATCCAACGATTAGGAGGAACACAAGTTTGAATTAAAGACATCACTATTTTAATTTTTGTTGAATTAAATTTAGGGTATGTCCCAAATGTACATTCATCACCAACAACGATTTTGGACAACCCAAGTTGGTAAACTGCTAATCTCACGTGGTTTTGTTTTGTGCAAAATATGGGATGTGATTTCCGTGGATTTGGTACATTCAAAAAATTCAATATTCATATATGTATTTAGTGTAAAAATGGGTTGAGAGAATGAGAAAATATAGTATGGTAAGTCTTAATAAAAAAATTGACCTCTAAAATAAATTGATCGTAGGATTTTTGATGGAGTTGTAATGGATATAAACCGTCCAATCATAAATTAATGGTCGAAAGTAATTATTACGTTAAACTGCATATTAATTTTACTACAATGGATTTCTATCTCAAAATATCTTTTCATTTTCTTTATTTTGATCTCTTATTTATCCAAATATTTTTATTTTGATCTCTTTATTTTTTTACGTAATTTTTTTTATGATACAAGACTAAAAATCAAAAGAAAAATATAAAAAAACCAGGAAGCAGAAAATAAAAAAAGGATCACTAGATCCTTACAATCATGACTCGGGAGGCGTCTCACCAGAGCAACGGTAAGGCTGCCTGAGGTGGTTTTCTAAAATCAACCCACACCTCATTGCCTGTAGCACCAGCCTTGGCCAGAAAGTCTGCAACTGAATTAGCTTCTCTCATTGCATGCTTGAAACGAATAGTCCAATCCCTGCGCATTAAATCCTGAATATTGTGCAGAATAGATGCGTAATGATGACACTGATTAATCTCACGACCAACAAGCTGAAGAGCAAGATTAGAATAGGTATAGCAGATTACATCGTGATGTCCTCGGTCCCAAACCAACTTCACACCGTGATAAATGACCAATAATTCAACATGTAGGATTGTTGAAGTTCCCATATTTCCCGCAAATCTAGTGATCCAAGTACCATCAGCAAACCACAATACTCCACCAAAATCCGATTGACCAGGGTTGCCTAAGCTACTTCCATCCACGTTAAGAACCACAACTGGGTCAACATTCAGGTGCCATGACCCCAATTCTCATCAAGAACAACATCCACGGAGGGGGAAAAACTGTAGAGTAAATACTAGCATAATTATAAATCTGGAACTTCACCTGATAGGACGGGATAGTCTCATTAGCCATACACTAACTATTCCGCGCTCGCCAAATCTACCAGCAAGCTGCCATGAAAACTTGCTTATGGGGGCTAGAGGTTCCTGTTTTAAGCCAAGAGGATATACTTGGATTCAAGAAAAAATTCGAATTACCCAAGCCCAAAGTCAACCAGATCCCTCTAGCAAAAGGGCAATCCCACAAACAATGCAAAAGACTTTCAGAGCAGTGAGAACAACGGGGGCAGATATCAAAAGTCAAAATCCCTCGTTTATGCAAAGTCAATCGGGTCGGGAGTGAGTCATGGCAAGCTGTCCATCAAAAAAAATTAAACTTAGCAGGCGCAGGTAGTTTCCACACACTTCCACGAATGTAGGCCAGTACTTTGTATTGATGTACTAGTCTTTGTAGTTTTTAAAAATTACAAACATTTAATTTTTCAAACAAATATCTATGTTATTAGTGAACAAATATATATGATCTATTTGTGCTAATATTCTGAGCGGATCATATATATTTGTTCACTTAATAATATATATAATTATTAAGTTTTTTTGTGTAGCAAATACGTTCTTTAAAGTGTTGCACTATTATCTTTCCAATTGAACACTTAAATGACTTATTTATTATAAAAATTAAAAGTTAAAAGAATCAATCTTATACAAACCCAAAACTAACAGACTGATAAATACATTTTACCTTCTCTTTATTTTTTTTGGTAATACCTTCTCGTTATTAAATAATTATAATTATATTACTAAAAAACACATGAAAAAGCAATTGAAAAATTTGATGATGAGATAAATGTGCTAATACCCCCAACAAAAACAAATACAACACAGAGGAAATATCTTGACCAAGAAACTCACTACCCTCACTTTTACCCAACAAAAACAAATACCCTCACTTGTGCAGTCCTGTTGCGGGATTTTTGAGACATACCCCACTACAGTTTTATTTTTTATTTTCAAAGGAGGGGAAAAATTGAAAACCTTTAAGAGAAAGAGATTCTAGGTACGGGGGTTAGTTGCACTTGAGGAAGGTATTAGCACCTCAAGCGCCTATGGTACTCCATGGTAACCTCTTATATATTTTTTAGTGCTTTTTGTACATGCTTTAAGAATGGAGGGAGAAGTTGTGTAGAAAAAAAAGGAAAAGTGGGTAAAAATTGAGAAAAGTTTTCTTTCACAAAGTAAATAAAAGAAAAGAAGTGTAAATGTTTTTCTTTGTAAAAAAGGGTTTTTTGATAGTAATGTAATTATTGTATTGTAAAGAAAATATTTAAAAGAAAAGAAATAGTAAGAAAGTATAAGTATTGTTATGTAAAAAATAAGTTAAATATTTGAAAACGAAAGTTTACTTGTTTTTTTTTTTTTTTGTGTGTTTGAAAAAAAGATGTTGTAAAGAAGATAAATTGTAGGTAGTATACTGTTAAAGATGATTATAAGGTGAGCTTGCGTTTGTCTTATAAGAGGATCGCATGTTGGTTTTTAAAAGGGTTTTTTTGTTGGAAAAAGTCTCGTAGTCAATTTGAAAATCAACTACGAGTCCTCTCCCTTGGAAATGAATTTTTTGGCGTTGTGTGTGATGTGTAAATTAGGAAGCAATAAAAGCGATAAAGTAAGTCCTACGCTATTACAACCCAATTGAATAATTAATATTTACAACCATATCGAATCAAATGAATGAATAATAATAAGCAATAAATAAATAAGTAAATAGCAATTCATAAAAGTAAAATGCAAGTGCGGAGAAATAAATATGAAATGAAATGCACACAAACAATTTAGAAGAGAAATTATGGCAAGACATTATATTCTAACTTAAAGGTGGAATGTGTGGAAAAAATGTGTCGGAGGTAAAAACATGATAATAATATTTTCGAAAGTCACTCACAACAACAAATAATTCTAACCTAAAAAACACAAGCAAAAAGGTAATTTTGTTTAGTAAAAGAAATGTTTTTATTTTATTATTTTTTTGTGAGAATGAATTTAGACCAAAAAAGGTCCTTCACTATTAATGCTAATGTTAGAGCTCAATGATTTTATGAAGTAAAATATTGTCTATAACATGCATTTTTAATGATGCAATGTCCTAACCTAAATGCAATGCATGTATGCATGTAGAAAAATGTGAAGTAAAATTGTAATGTGAGATTGTAGTGTGATGCAAAAATTAGTGTCGAATGTCATATGAAATGCAAATGTAGATTATGATGCAATGTCATGTAGAAATGTAAAAAGAGAATGTGTAGTGTAAATGTAATGAAAAATGTGATATGATGTAGAAGTTTTTGTAAAAAAGTTATGTGACTAAAAAATGCATAATGTGATGTAGTGCAAAAATATAAAATTTTAAATGCATGTATGCATGAATTTTTCTAATAAAAGCATGTTATATATTATCATAAAAATGAAATTAACAAAGACATAATCAATCATCACAAAAAAAGAATTCAAACATAGCATATTTAAATTTCTCTAATATTTTTGTTATTTTTATATTTTTGCATTCTAAATAAATAAATAAAAAGTCATAACAAATAAACTAAAATTTTTTGTTTTCCCCTTTTTTTATATTTTTTTTATTAATATTTGAACTTGGTGATTTTACAAAAAAACATACAATAAGCTCATACATATATTTTCATGGCAAACCACATTATTAAAATACACCTCTATAAAAAAATAAATAAAAAAAATAAAGGAAATAAAAACACAAAGAAGACAAAAAACAAAAAAACAAGTTAAAAACGCAAATGGGCCTAAAGCCCAAATTCCCTCACAACCCACAAGGGGCGTGCGTGCAGTAACTATAAAGGGGTGGGTGAATTGGGTTTCAGTGGTGAACCGGGTCGAACCCGACCCGGACCAAGATCCGGTTCACTGAACCGGTGGGGGTGCGCGAGAAGCTAGGGGGTGCGTTGAGAAAATAGAAAGTGGGGGGTTTAGGGTTTCTAATTTTTTGATTTGGTCATTTTTTCCATTTTTCTCTCTTTCTTTCTTCTCTCTCGTTCAGTCTTTCTTCTTTCTCTCTTCTGTTCTGTTCTTTCTCTTCTTTCTGTTCTCTTCATCAAACCTTAACCCCCCTTTGGTTCAAATCAAAAAGCATAAAACACAAACCTTGCCTAGAATCTTATCCTAATCACGAATCTATCAATGAAAATCACAAATAATCATCATAACCACCGAATCGGTCCTTACAAATCAAGAACCCTAACCCCCAAATCCGAACCCTAACTACCCAAATCTGTTCTTAGGCATGCAATTAACGTTCATACAGACAACAAAACAACTTCAAATCTAAATATAGATCTTCGTTTTTTCACAAGGAGCAGAGAACGAAAATGCATGAAGAGAAGAAAAGAAAGAAAACTTACCTTCCTTGCAGTGAACTTCTTGTAAGTACTCCTTTCCTCTTCCTTTGCTCTCGGTTTTTGTTTGCTTTACTCCGATCTGCACCTTCCATTAATCCTTCTCTGACTTTCTTCTGTCCTTTGTTTATGCAAGGTACTGATGAGGGAAATGGAGGTTTAGGTTTAGGTTTTTCTGTTTATAGGTTTATTTTGTATTTTGACTCTTTTTGGCTTGTAGACAATGGGTTTGATGTTGGTTGTGACCGAAGGCTGTGAAGTTTCAAAAAAAGGGAAGTGAAAAAATCAAATTGATTCTTCACAGTGTGTGAGGAAGCTCATGTGTTTGTTTTTATTTTTTCGGATTTGTGATTTTTTTGGTTAGATTAAGATTTCTGGATTTTTTGTGTTTTGTGAGTGTTTTGCTCTTGCTGCCGTTTTCTATCTCTCAAAATCGCCTCCTCTTGTTCTGTGAATTTGGGTTGATTAAGTAGTTGAAAATTAGGGTTTAGAGGATGAATGAGGGAAATGGCAGAATTACTTTGTGAAACCAGTTTTTGGTTAGAGAAATTGTAATGAAAAGGGAAAGAGGACAAATTTGTGTCATTGTCATATGTGCTGTGTTTTTCAGAAAAGCATTGGATCCAAATTTTTTGAAATTTTTGCCTTTGTTGTTCTGTGTTTGACCGAAAATGAAAAAGAAAGACAAAAGGACAAGGAAAAATAAGTAATAAAAAGAAGGGTTAATTAGGTTTTACCCCCCTGTAATATACACCAAAATTGCTTTACCCCCCTGTAAAAAAATTTTGTTGCTTTACCCCCCTGTAATATCAGATTTTGTGTTTTACACCCCTGGACTCAAGTCAACCACACAATAACCGTCGCTAAAAAAACCTCCGCAAAAAAAATCCGCCGCAAAATATAATTTAGCGAGGGTTTTTAACCGACGCAAGAAAATCGCCGCAAAACAACCGCCACAAAATGTGACTTAGCGACGCAAAAAACTGCCACAACAAAAACCGCCGCAAAATAAAAATATTAGCGGCGGTTTTAAACCGCCGCAAAACAAAACCGCTGCAAATTATATTATGGTTGACTGAGTCCAGGGGGGGTAAAGCACAAAATCTGATATTACAGGGGGGTAAAACAACAAAAAAAATTTACAGGGGGGTAAAGCAATTTTGGTGTATATTACAGGGGGTAAAAGCTAATTAACCCTAAAAAGAAAACAATTTCTTTTTTTGAATAATAATAGTAATAAAGAGTATTAATAATAATAAGAAAGGACCGAAAAGTAGAATTAGAAGAAATATATAAAAACTGTTCTTTTTTCTCTTCATGATCATATATTGTTTATTTTTTTTTTTAAGTCAATAGATAAATAAATAAAAACTGAAATTTGGATTAATGATAGTAAATAAAAGCAAAAAAGAAAATGAAGGAAAAAAAAAAGATTTTTTTTTGGAAAAGGTTTTTGTTAAGGATAATGTTGAATATAATAATAACGATAAAAGGTAAAAAGGAAAAATCATGATGATAAAAAGAATTTTGAGTAGTAATATAATAAAGTAATAATAAAAGGAATTTTTTACTAAAATAGTAATAAGATGAGTAAATATTAAGAAACGATAATGAGTAGAAATAGACGGAGATATAATGGATGCGATGATATTATTATGTGATGAATATTTCTTGATATTTTGTAACGAAAAAGAGGACAACGGATTTTAGGTCCAAAATTGGGGTACAACAAGTCCCAGATTAATTCTCCTCTCATATTGTTTTAGCAATTAATGTTTTTAAAGAATTTTCACATATTTATATGCAATTAATGGTATAATAATGGAGTATTATTTTTTATTGCCAAAAACAATAAATAATGGAGTATTATTTTTTTTTTGGTACAAATGGTATAATTTCAAAATTCAAATATTATAACCCAAAACAAAATTTGTATTTTGGATCCGATTTATTTGCAATTGCTTTAATTGCATTCTTTTTTTTTTTTTTGCTACAAAAGAGGGCCAAAGGCCCAAACAGAAAATTATATAATTAAATTGACATTCCGAGGCATGCAAGCTCCAGAATAATCATCAAAAATCAACTGACGGAGCTCATTAGGCGGAGTCTCCACTGTCATACCCCAAATTTTACCCTCCAAATTTTAGTACATATTTATTTTAGTTAATTTTATTTATTTTTCTAACAAGAAACTTTTTGTATAAAAGTATTTATTAGCACTCTTTTTGTTTGTCCAAAATTATAAAAATAAAGCATATATATAAAAAGAAAGGAAATATATAAACTTGTGTAGAAAGAAAGGGAGAAAGACACAAAAATATAAAAAAGGGAGTGAATCAAAACAAAAGAGAACCAAATCTCTAGCCTTGGAGAGCAAGGGAGTAAAATTGCACTAAAACATAATTTCTATAGCAAATCAAGCATAAAAATCAAAGAAATCTCTCAAGTTAATTTCCAAACCAAATATCTCAAGAGATACAATTAAATTTTAGAGACCTAATTCTAACACTATAAATAGAGGCTCTTTCTACACAATAATTCACACACTAATTCTTCACTCTTCACAACAAAAAATTCTGCAACCGCAGCTGGACACCACCGACGATCCTTAATGTAACACCCCAATTTTTAGAATTATTCACTTTAATAGAATCGAGTTAATTCTTAGAATATTTTGGTTATAAATTTCTTATTTTGATTTGTTTGTGTGGTTTTACTATTGTTTTAGCATGTTAATTAATTAATTAATTATTTGGAATTTATAGTAGAAGGGTTGAGATGGTAAGAATATAATTATTTAATTAATGACAATGTTTTATAAAATAAAAAGGAGAGAAGGAAATAAAAGAAAATGCAATATTATAAAGAAAAGAGAAGAGAGGTGTATTTGAAGTAAAACTTGAAGTGAGGGGTGTGAATTAGAAATCTATCTAGTTTTGTTTTAAAAAAAAAAAATAAATAAATAAAACAACCATTTAGATTTTTTTTAGGAAATTGAATATATTACTTTAATGATTAAGAAAAACCTAGTAATCTTCTATAAATAGGTTAGTTTAAAAATAAATTAGGATTACCCCTTCTTGAAAACCTAAAACAACAAAGAAAGAGTGGAGCTTGGAAATTTGGAAAGATCGTATCACAAAATTAAAGAGTAAATCGCTGCTAGGAATTAAGGTAAGGGAGCTTTGCACCATCTCTATGATTTTCTGAAATTTGAATACAAGAATATAGCTTGTCATTCTTTCTCTTTTTACCATATTCTTGCTACTAGATGCTTGGTGTTGTTTTGAACTTATATGTTCTAATATTGAATTTATGATACTATTATTGTTATCATATAATTCATACTAGTTGATGTTATGAAGTGTGTGAATTTTCAAAATATTGAATTGTGGAGTTATGGAGTTTGTGAAAGTTTTATCATCTAATACAAAAGTTAGTTTTATCTTGTGTTCATAGTCCTTGATGAAGTGGTTTTGTTCTTATTCTAAGAGATGTTAAGTAGGCACAATTTAATCAATAAAAAGCTTAAGCGTGATTATAAGCCGCGTGTATGTGCCGTATTAAATTAGGGTTTTTGGAAAAGTTAAAATTTGAAATTTTTAGCTTAGAAACCCGCAATCAGCTTTAGTGATTTATAGAATCTAAATTTTCACCATCAAGACGTCCGAACTGGAATTTTTGTTAAACATAAAAGTTGTAGCTCTTTTCCTTAGCTTTCCAACGCCTACTTGTACGTATCATTTGGATAACTACAGCCAAAGTTATGGCCGACATGGTGAACATGACAAAATCTGTTTTATAAAATCTGGAACGAAAATATAATTATTTGAATCATTTTCTCTCCGAATTGGCTTTTGAGGTCAACACCAAACTTGTAGCATTTTGTCTTAGCTTTCTAACGAATATTTTTTAATCTCAATTGGATAATCACAGCTCAAGTTATGATCTGTGCATGGAAGATGTGTTTAATTGACAAGTTTGGTTAATGAGTTTTAAGTAATTATTTCCATAATGAATTTAGTGAGTAAATAGAAGGGAATTGTTGTGAAAAATGGAGTTAGTATCAACTAATTAACAGGTTGTGAAGTGTTAGAGAATGTAAGTCATTTTTAATTTATCTAAGATGTTGATTTTAAATGTCCATTGGTGTTGCTTACGGTGTTGTTCGTTGATAATAATTGTTGTGGTCTGAATTGTTGTCTTGTTTGAACAATGATGTTGACTAGGTATGTTCATTCATATGTTTTAATGAAGTTGAGTTAATGATGTTGAAATGATGTTGAAAAGAGGTTGATAACTATTGGTGTTGGTCTTAAGCTGTTAATTATTGATGTTGGGATTAAGCCGTTGTTTTGATTTGAAGGAAGGCCGATACATTTAACTCGTGCTTCCGCCCTTTTGATTTTAAGGAAGTCCGATACAATTAACTCGGTATTCCAAAATTTGTTGTTAAGGATAGTCCGATACAATTAACTCGGTATTCCAAAATTTGTTGTTGTGGATAGTCCGATACAATTAACTCGGTATTCCAAAATTTGTTGTTGTGGATAGTCCGATACAATTAACTCGGTATTCTAAAATTTATTGTTGTGGATAGTCCGACACACTTAACTCGGTATTTCCAAAATTTGCCGTTGCGGAAGGCCGATAATTATAACTCGTGCTTCCGACCCTTGGTACCATAGGGGAGTCTATATATATATATATATATATAAATATATTGTGTGAGTTATATATGACTTATTGTTGTAGTTGAATATTAGTTGATTGTGAGTGCTTGCGCGATCACCCGCTATAGTGATATTTTCTTTGAATATTTGTTTTGCTATCTCTTCTTGATATTGTACTTCGGTTATCATTTGATGTTTTGTGCTCACCTTTACATTTCCCCTCTGGCTTGGCCCTACGGTGTGCAACCGTAGTTTTCAGGTAGGAATCTAAGCCTAGTTTCGGTGTTCGAGATGGCTTTAGGAGTTGCTTTACATTTCTATTTTGAGTCTTTTGGAGTCGCTCTGGATACTTGACTTGGGGAATTTCATTTATTATTGTTGGAATTACAACTTTAAGATCTTTGGAACATTGTTGAATCATTTATGGAAATTTTAGAAAATTGTTATTTCTTTATACTTAATTTTAATTCAGACCTTGTTGGAAAAATAGTCTTTATTTATTTATTTATTTATTTTTAATTTGAAATTAATTTCGCTCCATGTTTAAATTACTCTAGTAATTAGATTTAATTTGGAAAAGAATGTGACACCCTTGTGTCTCTATTTTTTAATATTAATAAAATCAGCTAAAATAATAGTTGGGAAATCAGGGTGTTACAAGTTGGTATCAGAGCAGGTCAGTCCATAGGACAAAAGTTTTGTAGTGTCGTTCTTTTTAGGCGATGTGTGCGAACACTATCGATGCTTAGGCGCATGTCATGCCATCTGAAGTCGTATATCGGTCGTGTCTATCTTTTAGCATGTTTTCATGTGTGTCAAATTTGATTTTGAAGTCACACTTGCACATTAGTCAATTTTTTATTTTGCAAATATTTTTTAAGTTCCTTGAGTTCTATTTTGCTAACTTGTATTTTTCTTTACTTGAATACTTCCATGTAGCTTATGTTTTAGTTTATGATAACTTAAGTAATGTGATTTCTGCTTTTGTGAATAGTTAGGAATAGTGATGTTTTATGATGTGTGATATTATTATCTGACCATACATTTTTGCATGAGAATGGATTAGGTAAATTTAGTTAGTGGACAATAAGTTTATTTAATAGATTGAGTTAACAAGTTGCCTTTTGAAAAGCTTTAAACAATTTTCGAGGACGAAAATTCTTGAAGGGGGGGAGAGTTGTAACACCCCAATTTTTAGAATTATTCACTTTAATAGAATCGAGTTAATTCTTAGAATATTTTGGTTATAAATTTCTTATTTTGATTTGTTTGTGTGGTTTTACTATTGTTTTAGCATGTTAATTAATTAATTAATTATTTGGAATTTATAGTAGAAGGGTTGAGATGGTAAGAATATAATTATTTAATTAATGACAATGTTTTATAAAATAAAAAGGAGAGAAGGAAATAAAAGAAAATGCAATATTATAAAGAAAAGAGAAGAGAGGTGTATTTGAAGTAAAACTTGAAGTGAGGGGTGTGAATTAGAAATCTATCTAGTTTTGTTTTAAAAAAAAAAAAAAAATAAATAAAACAACCATTTAGATTTTTTTTAGGAAATTGAATATATTACTTTAATGATTAAGAAAAACCTAGTAATCTTCTATAAATAGGTTAGTTTAAAAATAAATTAGGATTACCCCTTCTTGAAAACCTAAAACAACAAAGAAAGAGTGGAGCTTGGAAATTTGGAAAGATCGTATCACAAAATTAAAGAGTAAATCGCTGCTAGGAATTAAGGTAAGGGAGCTTTGCACCATCTCTATGATTTTCTGAAATTTGAATACAAGAATATAGCTTGTCATTCTTTCTCTTTTTACCATATTCTTGCTACTAGATGCTTGGTGTTGTTTTGAACTTATATGTTCTAATATTGAATTTATGATACTATTATTGTTATCATATAATTCATACTAGTTGATGTTATGAAGTGTGTGAATTTTCAAAATATTGAATTGTGGAGTTATGGAGTTTGTGAAAGTTTTATCATCTAATACAAAAGTTAGTTTTATCTTGTGTTCATAGTCCTTGATGAAGTGGTTTTGTTCTTATTCTAAGAGATGTTAAGTAGGCACAATTTAATCAATAAAAAGCTTAAGCGTGATTATAAGCCGCGTGTATGTGCCGTATTAAATTAGGGTTTTTGGAAAAGTTAAAATTTGAAATTTTTAGCTTAGAAACCCGCAATCAGCTTTAGTGATTTATAGAATCTAAATTTTCACCATCAAGACGTCCGAACTGGAATTTTTGTTAAACATAAAAGTTGTAGCTCTTTTCCTTAGCTTTCCAACGCCTACTTGTACGTATCATTTGGATAACTACAGCCAAAGTTATGGCCGACATGGTGAACATGACAAAATCTGTTTTATAAAATCTGGAACGAAAATATAATTATTTGAATCATTTTCTCTCCGAATTGGCTTTTGAGGTCAACACCAAACTTGTAGCATTTTGTCTTAGCTTTCTAACGAATATTTTTTAATCTCAATTGGATAATCACAGCTCAAGTTATGATCTGTGCATGGAAGATGTGTTTAATTGACAAGTTTGGTTAATGAGTTTTAAGTAATTATTTCCATAATGAATTTAGTGAGTAAATAGAAGGGAATTGTTGTGAAAAATGGAGTTAGTATCAACTAATTAACAGGTTGTGAAGTGTTAGAGAATGTAAGTCATTTTTAATTTATCTAAGATGTTGATTTTAAATGTCCATTGGTGTTGCTTACGGTGTTGTTCGTTGATAATAATTGTTGTGGTCTGAATTGTTGTCTTGTTTGAACAATGATGTTGACTAGGTATGTTCATTCATATGTTTTAATGAAGTTGAGTTAATGATGTTGAAATGATGTTGAAAAGAGGTTGATAACTATTGGTGTTGGTCTTAAGCTGTTAATTATTGATGTTGGGATTAAGCCGTTGTTTTGATTTGAAGGAAGGCCGATACATTTAACTCGTGCTTCCGCCCTTTTGATTTTAAGGAAGTCCGATACAATTAACTCGGTATTCCAAAATTTGTTGTTAAGGATAGTCCGATACAATTAACTCGGTATTCCAAAATTTGTTGTTGTGGATAGTCCGATACAATTAACTCGGTATTCCAAAATTTGTTGTTGTGGATAGTCCGATACAATTAACTCGGTATTCTAAAATTTATTGTTGTGGATAGTCCGACACACTTAACTCGGTATTTCCAAAATTTGCCGTTGCGGAAGGCCGATAATTATAACTCGTGCTTCCGACCCTTGGTACCATAGGGGAGTCTATATATATATATATATATAAATATATTGTGTGAGTTATATATGACTTATTGTTGTAGTTGAATATTAGTTGATTGTGAGTGCTTGCGCGATCACCCGCTATAGTGATATTTTCTTTGAATATTTGTTTTGCTATCTCTTCTTGATATTGTACTTCGGTTATCATTTGATGTTTTGTGCTCACCTTTACATTTCCCCTCTGGCTTGGCCCTACGGTGTGCAACCGTAGTTTTCAGGTAGGAATCTAAGCCTAGTTTCGGTGTTCGAGATGGCTTTAGGAGTTGCTTTACATTTCTATTTTGAGTCTTTTGGAGTCGCTCTGGATACTTGACTTGGGGAATTTCATTTATTATTGTTGGAATTACAACTTTAAGATCTTTGGAACATTGTTGAATCATTTATGGAAATTTTAGAAAATTGTTATTTCTTTATACTTAATTTTAATTCAGACCTTGTTGGAAAAATAGTCTTTATTTATTTATTTATTTATTTTTAATTTGAAATTAATTTCGCTCCATGTTTAAATTACTCTAGTAATTAGATTTAATTTGGAAAAGAATGTGACACCCTTGTGTCTCTATTTTTTAATATTAATAAAATCAGCTAAAATAATAGTTGGGAAATCAGGGTGTTACACTTAATCCCAATTGCTCCGCTTCTCTCACCGCGGTACTTGTCACTGGTTTCTCCCCTTTCTCTACGTTTTGTTTTGCGTTTTTCTTTTATTTTTGTTTCTTGTGGTGTGAATATGTGTATAATATATGTATGTGTATATATGTTCTGAGTTATAGCTATTGGCTAGTGTAGATATCTTTAATTTGTTTTACTGTGATACATTCTATGTGACATGTGTATATAGTATATATTTGTTTAAATGGTTTTTGACATTAGGTTCAAACAAACGTACACTCTAATATTAGTTTTTTAGGATACTAATTGCACAACTTGAATATTGTAAAAATCATTCAAATACATAAAAATACAAACATTAATTTTGTTTTTGTTAGATTAAATACATAAAAAAAAAAATACTAAAATATAAATTATAAACCGTGGAATAAAAAAGAGAGGACGGATGCACTTCCGTTTTTTCTCTCGAATTATTGGTGGCTTCAAGTACATTTAGTTTACCAATAATTTGTCTTCCATCCAAACCCATAAAAAAGGACATTAAAAAACATCAACAAATCAAATCAAATTTTTTCGCCTTCGGGTCATTCTTAAAAGTCATTTTAAGAGGTAAATACAAAATTCTTTTTTCATAAAAAAACACCAACCAACAATATACCCAGAACTACGTAGCTTTGATTTCCTCATCGCACCGGAGGATACGTAGGAGCAAGAGACATCTTGTCAAGCATAATAATAAAAAATGTAATTTTTCCCCTTTTCTTTTATGGATAAATATCTCTTGTAAATAAAAAATTCTAATAAATCTAATAAAAACATGTAAATAAAATTCTAAAAAATTACCTAATACCCTAGAACTAATTAGGAGGTTCCCGTTGAGTACAACGGATGTGAGGGGTGCTAATACCTTCCCCTTGCATAATCAACTCCCGAACTTGGAAATGGTTGCGATGACCATCTTTCCATTGCTTTTAAGGTTTTATCAATATTTCCCTTAAAAAAATAAAATTTGGTGGCGACTCTGTGTCATTCCGAGTATCCTAAACGCTCGGGCGATTTTCGCGGCGCGACAGCTGGCGACTCTGCTGGGGACCTAGAGAGTTAAGCCTATCCTTTTAGTTTTAGGGTTGAGTGTTTTGCATGTTTTATTTGTATTTTTTATTTTGTATTTTATTGTAAATTTTTTATTTATTATTATTTATGTATATATATTCTGGGGTGGGTTTATTTTCTAAAGTTTGAGAAAAAAAAACTTAAGTCACATATGGATTATTAGCATGGACCGGTAGGATGAACATCCTATTTGGTGATTTGTGAAAACTCCGCTCAGATGAGATCTATTCAAAAGGTTCATTGAGAATGGGCTAGCCCCTACCCCTCAATGAAAGTTTGAATTAGGTCTAAAACTCTGGGAACCTTACCTTAAACCAATAAATTCACCTAAGGGAGACCCTGTGAAATCACATATGGGTCCAAGACCTTAGGTGATATGTTTTAGAGCCATCCTTGTGAGGGGTCGGTAGAAAACCTAGAACCCTATATTCTAAGGAGCCTACCCATTAGGTCATTTAAACTATCACCATCTTGCATCTATCATGCATATCATACATTCTCATGCACTTGCATCCTCAAAATAAATAGTCATATCTTTTCTTTCCTCACCGTCCTCGAACTATAATGCCACAAGCAGGAATCCCGATACCCATGAACGAACTTGGAAGAATGTCTCAAGAAAATATGGAAGAACTCAAGAGAGGCCAAGAGCAATTAAGGGTGGAGGTTGCCCAATTGAAGACTCAAGTGCAGTTGATAATACAAATTTTGTTGGGGAAAGATGACAACCTATTACCTTATCAGTCACAAGGCCATCCAGCGCCTCAAACCCTACAACCATGGGTGATACCCTTGCCTCGGCAGCGTTTACTACAACAGCCGTCCATGGCACCTCAACCAAATCAACAACGATGAAAGGGGTATCCACTTGGGAATCAGTCCGGTCCTTGGAATAATTATGGGGAGAGCCGTGTGCAGTTCGATCCTGTTCCCGTACCATATGGTCAGATCCTACCATACTTACTCCAACAAGGGTGGGTAGAGACGAGACCTCTCAAGCCCATGGTACCGCCATATCCGCCAGGTTATGATGCAAATACCAAATGTGACTTTCATCAAGGGACACCGGGTCACACAATTGAAAATTGCAAAGCTTTCAAGTATAGGGTTCAAGAACTCATCGACAACAAGAAGTTAAGTTTCAAAGGAGGGATTCCATTCATCAATGGTCACCCTTTTCTTGAACAAAGTGCAAGAACCCCAAGGAGCATCCCTTAGAGTTGGCTGATCAACAAGAATTCCCCTTCCAAGAATCATCAAGCTTTGAATTTCCAGTCTTAATTTAATTCTTTTGCTTTTAAAGTTGTAACTTTTGACTAGTATTCCTAATATAATAAACATGCATGTCTTTGGAATTAATCCATTCGTGTCCACTCTTTTCTTGTTTTATTACTTACAAACTTGGAGCGAGGATGATGAAAATAAATAACTGATTATTGCTGATATATGCTTTCAATGGTAAAAATAAAACCTGGTTGATGATGAAAGACGTTTTCAAAATAAATATTAGTTAGTTCATGCTAAGTTGAGTCATTCTTGCATATGTTTTCATTGTTATCTGATTCTCCCAATATCTTGAGATATAACAAATTTTTAAGAAAAAACAAACAATTTTGGTTTGATACTTGACCTGACACTTTAAGAGTATATAGGTTGTTTTGACACTTTTGGCTACATTAAGGAGGTTTGGTAATTATTCAATAAAATTGGTACCGTCTTAACACCTTAGACACCCGGAAATATGTAAGATTAATTCGAGGTACCAATGTTGACAAAGACTTGAATTTAAATTTTAAAATAACCCTTAGTAGTTTATCTTAGCAGTCGGCACCATCTTAAGCACAAACTAAGTGGAAAAACAATGAACATAAGTGAATGATCCAAAAATGAAAGTTTACATACCTTGGTTGATTTTAAAAGTGGAAATGCACTTGTTGAGTTAGATGACCATCACTCGGTTGTTTAATTCAACAATCATTGAACATACAAAGTAAAACCATGGTAAATAAACCCTTTTAGTAGTTGGTTCAGAGGTGTCTGATTCTGAACTTGGTAGGGCGGGTTACGATCCGATCCCCCACAACTGCATTTGGGAGAGAAAAAGGGGTTTACCAAACTTTTGTTATCAGCACCCCTCAATATATGATCATAATCACTAACAGATTTTCCTACCATGGGCGTGTACAAGATAACGGGCTTAATGTGATTGCACTTGAATGAAAAGGATAAATAAAATTTAAGCAAAAGTTAGAGTCACAATAAAATACTTCAGATTTGTCTTCATACGATGGGAATCTTTGACCGCAATAAGTGGTTTTGTGTTACTACGGTACTCTTGGTATTTGATGTCAATTACTTGATTTTCCTATCTAGCCGGCAGCCACGTACTATTAGAGTCGTCGTGTCTTGTTTCAAACATGTACTAAAAAGAGTTACTATTTTTATGCTTGAGGACAAGCAAAAGTTCAAGTACGGAGGAATTTGATAACACAAATTTATGTCGTTTTTGGCTTGATTTACATGAATTTCATTTACATGAATAATTCACAAAAGACTAATTAAAGCTAGGTTCACTATGAAAGCATATTCGGCAAATTTATTGTTAAGCTGACTCATCCAGTTTGTTATGTAATCAACAATTATCTTTTGTACATACCATATGTGCTTCCACAAAAAATATTCAATTTCAAAAACCCGCATGTGCATTGTGTTAGAAATACTTGTCAAAAGAAAAAAAATTTGCAAGTCAATACTTGGCATCTGGTTGATTCAGCAAACAGTTCAATCAAAGAAGAACTGAATCAAGATACTCCTAATAAAGGGGCAAGGCGTCTAAAGAGCCTACCAATAAGTGGCAATTCCTTCTAATCAGGGGCAGGTCCTCTAAACTCCTGCTATTCAAAAGTCAAAAGTGATCAAGAATTGGCCAGCCTAGGGGCACTATCCCTAAAACGCCAATTAATTAGGGGGCATACTCCTCAAGAAATCAAATGATGGGGCAGTTCGCAGCAATGTCATATCAGACTTAATCTCAAGCAACTTCATTTGCTCCAGTATTCAACATTGAATGTAGCGCTCCTCTCGAATGGTCATCCTACACCAGGGAATGAAAGGAACCTCTGCTCATAGGGCTCCGTAAAGTCAAAAAACCATGCCTAAAAAAAAAAAAGTATAAAAACTCGCTAAATCGAAAACCCGTCAGGGCGGCTTAAGCAATAAAGAGCGTCCCGCTGGATTGAAAAACCTGAAAAGGCGGTCCAGACAAAAATTAGGGACACCAAAAAGAAGGAAAATATTCCCGGTAGACTGAAAACTTGAAAGAGCGGTCCAGGCAAAAGTTAGGGATTTCAAAAATAAAAAACAAAAAGGCAAAATGAGCTGCAGTAGAGGCCATCCCTCCCCATGCTTTCAGGTCGTTCAAGTGAATCATGTCAGACATCAGCTACTGTTGAGTTCATAATGGGTGTCGGGAGATCATGCCGGCAAAACTCATGGGCTTTTGGACAAGGAAACTTTGCCGCGGAACGCATTCTCAGGCCTTAAACCATCCAAAAAAACCTCTCATACACTTTTAAATCATATTCATGCATCATTCAGCATTGGCATCCATAAGCTCAATCTTCATTTGCACTCATAATTCAAATTCTTTCACTAAATTCAAAGTCCAGTACCTGTTGGCAACCACAAAACTCAATCATTATTCGACCTCAATCGGTCACTCCAAAAGCATTGGTTTCTCTTGACACCTCAAGTCCAACCCACACATCTTGAAGCCCAATGTCCATTGACACGCATTCAACACACATTAATCTTGCATTTCATTTCATGCATCATCCTGCATAAAGTACACTATGCCAAACAAAAAGACATACCATGCATATGCACAAAGCATGCATTACATAACAAAATCCCAATATTAGGGAGGTAATTCAAAGTCCAATCATCATTGGCAAATAAAATCAAAAGTCCAATTTTCATTGGCAAATCCAATTCAAAGCTCAGGCTTCCCCAATATTTCATTTCATGCATCAGTCACGAATGACACAACAAGCATCAATCAGACATGACATAACATGCACCAGATAGCATGCATTAATATACAATCATCATTCTCATCATGCATCTCGGCGGTAGAACCTATAGTTAATCCCGACAGAAGATTTTTCTAACAAAGCTCGTCAGTAGTTATTATCTCGTCAGTAGATCCTTTGGCAAGCTCAACACCAGTTATTTATCTCGTCCGTAGATCCTTTGGCAAACCTCGACAGTAGGTATTTCTCGGCAGTAGATTCCTAAATTAATCTCGTCAGTAGATCCCTTAGCAAAACCTCGACAGTAGGTATCTCTCATAAAATCTCAGCAGTAGATTCTCAAAATCAATCTCGACAGTAGATCATCTGGAAAAGCTCGACAGTAGCTATCATCTCGTCAGTAGAACATCTGGAAAACCTCGACAGTAGGTATTCGGCAGAAGATTCCCAAATTAATCTCGACAGTAGAACATCTAGAAAACCTTGACAGTAGGCATTTCTCATAAAAGCTCGGCAGTTGATTCCCAAGTTAATCTCGACAGGAGATCATCCAGTAAATCCCGACAGCAGGTGTTTTTAGAAAACCTCGACAGTAGGTATTTTTCATAAAATCTCGACGGTAGATTATACAGCAAACCTCGACAGTAGGTATTTTTCATAGAATCTCGACAGTAGATCCCCCAGTTGGCATTGGCAGAAGATTATACAGCAAACCTCGACAGTAGGTATTTCTCGTAGAATCTCGACAGTAGATCCCCCAGTTGGCATCGGCAGAAGATTTTCAGTAAACCTCGGCAGTAGGTATCTCTTATAGAACCTCGGCAATAGGTATTTGAGATAACTTATCAATATGATACTCCATATCCCCAGCAAATCAAGGTTGCCCGGCTACGAGCCGATGGCAATATATCATACTCATTCCTAGGATCTAGATCCCCACGGGGAAATAACCTAACTCTGTTAACACCTTGCGGGGCAATAACCATTTATCCTTAGGATCTAAGCACCCTGAGGGGAGAAGATCTAATTATTTTAGCACCCTGCGGGGCAGCAACCGTTTATCTTTAGGATCTAAGCACCCTGAGGGGCGACGACTACCCTTTTAGTTTAAGCACCCTGAGGGGCGACGACTATCCTTTAGCGGAAACACTCTGCGGAGTAACGATTTCCTTTTAGTTTAAGCACCCTGAGGGGCGACGACTATCCTTTAGCGGAAACACTCTGCGGAGCGACGATTTCCTTAAGAACCCTGCGGGGCAGCGATTATCCTTTTTAGTTGAAGTACCCCGCGGGGTGATGACTTCTTCTTGGTTCAATTACATATGGGAAATGGTTATCTTTCAAAAGATTTAGGCACCCTACGGGACAACGCCTATTTTTGGTTTAAACACCCTTCGGGGCAGGGACTATCCTTAAGATCTAAACATCGTCAAGGCGATAATCGATCATTTACTTTCATAAGGCAAAATTATGGGTATTCTTATATTTAATTATCTTTCAAAGACATTTAAAGATATTTAAATAGGGGCAGCTGTCATACCCCAAATTTTATCCTCCAAATTTTAGTACATATTTATTTTAGTTAATTTTATTTATTTTTCTAACAAGAAACTTTTTGTATAAAAGTATTTATTAGCACTCTTTTTGTTTGTCCAAAATTATAAAAATAAAGCATATATATAAAAAGAAAGAAAATATATAAACTTGTGTAGAAAGAAAGGGAGAAAGACACAAAAATATAAAAAAGGGAGTGAATCAAAACAAAAGAGAACCAAATCTCTAGCCTTGGAGAGCAAGGGAGTAAAATTGCACTAAAACATAATTTCTATAGCAAATCAAGCATAAAAATCAAAGAAACCTCTCAAGTTAATTTCCAAACCAAATATCTCAAGAGATACAATTAAATTTTAGAGACCTAATTGTAACACTATAAATAGAGGCTCTTTCTACACAATAATTCACACACTAATTCTTCACAACAAAAAATTCTGCAACCGCAGCTGGACACCACCGACGATCCTTAATCCCAATTGCTCCGCTTCTCTCACCGCGGTACTTGTCACTGGTTTCTCCCCTTTCTCTACGTTTTGTTTTGCGTTTTTCTTTTATTTATTTTTCTTGTGGTGTGAATATGTGTATAATATATGTATGTGTATATATGTTCTGAGTTATAGCTATTGGCTAGTGTAGATATCTTTAATTTGTTTTACTGTGATACATTCTATGTGACATGTGTATATAGTATATACTTGTTTAAATGGTTTTTGACATTAGGTTCAAACAAACGTACACTCTAATATTAGTTTTTTAGGATACTAATTGCACAACTTGAATATTGTAAAAATCATTCAAATACATAAAAATACAAACATTAATTTTGTTTTTGTTAGATTAAATACATAAAAAAAAAATACTAAAATATAAATTATAAACCGTGGAATAAAAAAGAGAGGACGGATGCACTTCCGTTTTTTCTCTCGAATTATTGGTGGCTTCAAGTACATTTAGTTTACCAATAATTTGTCTTCCATCCAAATCCATAAAAAAGGACATTAAAAAACATCAACAAATCAAATCAAATTTTTTCGCCTTCGGGTCATTCTTAAAAGTCATTTTAAGAGGTAAATACAAAATTCTTTTTTCATAAAAAAACACCAACCAACAATATACCCAGAACTACGTAGCTTTGATTTCCTCATCGCACCGGAGGATACGTAGGAGCAAGAGACATCTTGTCAAGCATAATAATAAAAAATGTAATTTTTCCCCTTTTCGTTTATGGATAAATATCTCTTGTAAATAAAATATTCTAATAAATCTAATAAAAACATGTAAATAAAATTCTAAAAAATTACCTAATACCCTAGAACTAATTAGGAGGTTCCCGTTGAGTACAACGGATGTGAGGGGTGCTAATACCTTCCCCTTGCATAATCAACTCCCGAACTTGGAAATGGTTGCGATGACCATCTTTCCATTGCTTTTAAGGTTTTATCAATATTTCCCTTAAAAAAATAAAATTTGGTGGCGACTCTGTGTCATTCCGAGTATCCTAAACGCTCGGGCGATTTTCGCGGCGCGACATCCACAATAGTACAATCTGAAGAATCTAGGGATAGACTAAAGTTAGCTAGCCAATCAGCGCAACGATTGCCCTCCCTCCACGTATGACAAAATTGGACACGCCAGTCCAAAACCAAAAGGCTGCGAATACGACGAACCAAAATAGGTAGCATCCCATTAAACTTGCACTTATCTGTAACCATATCAATTATAATTTTTGAGTCACTTTCCACAATGAGTTGCGGAATACGATCTCTCCAAGCCATCTCCAAACCGAGGTACATGCCCCATAATTCAGCATGAAAGGCGTCACACACACCAATCTTCTTAATGTAGCCTTTAGTCCATCTCCCATCAGCATCGCGGAAAAGGCCACCACACCCTGCAGACTCTCCACCCCTTTTACAAGCACCATCACTATTGAGCTTTATCCAACCTTCGGGTGGTTTATTCCAGCCAATGTAGATAGTCTCCTTTCTCTGAATATTTGGATGAAGTGATTGGTTTGAACACAAGTTCATTCCTCTTGTAAAATTACTAATTACCAAAACAGGGTTGTTTGGTTGTTGGAAATCATCTTCAAAAATAGCTTTGTTTCTCCACTTCCACAGGAACCAACAAGTAGTCATGAATGTAGTCTTCCAAGTTGAAAGAACAGATCCAATCCCATGCTTATTGATGTTATTGAAAATCCAGAGTCTGCAATCAAAGTTAAAAAAATCAGTGGTAAAGTTAGATGGAACTAAACGGAGCCATACCTGAGTAGCATAGACACAATCTCGAAGAACATGGATGGTTGTTTCATCGCCTCTCCCACATCTTGTACATTGCGGAGATATGCCTACTCCCCACTTGCTTCTACGAAAATTTGTAAGGATACGTTCTTGTACTGCCAGCCAGATAAAAGTTTGGATACGGTGAGGTCCTTTCCAATCCCAAAGAGACTTCCAATCTCCCTCACTAGAACGAATGTCCCCATGCTGCAACCTATAAGCACTCTGAATGGTAAAATTGTGAGTATTTGTGCCTTCCCATCCCATGGTATCAGGGCCATCAGTATCTTTAGGGGCTGGTATTGCAACCACTTGGTTCACAACATTCATCGGCAAATTATCCACAAGGAAATTCATGTTCCATTCTCCCTGCAGATTAAGAGCATCCCTCACAGAAAGAGTTGTATCAATGAGACTTTGGGAAGCTGAATTAAAGAGCTCACCCCCATTAGGAACCCACTTATCCAACCAGAAATTAGTTTTTCTACCATCTCCTATTTGACAAAACACATGTCATTGGAAGTCATTCCAAACTCCCGCCAAGGCTTTCCATAGAGATGAGTCATACGGTTGTGAGCTACAAGAAATTCTGAGATCATTATTTCTACCATATTTACTAATAAGAACTCTGCACCAAAGCTCATCCGGATTATTTATAAGGTTCCACATCATTTTCATAAGAAAGGCCTCATTCATATGATGTGGCCTCTTAAATCCCAAACCACCATCAGACTTTGGATGACAACACACATCCCAACTTACCAAATGCACTTTACGCCCATGTTGAGTGTCCCCCCACAAGAAGCCACGCTGAATTTTCTCAATCTCATCACAAATATTTTTGGGGATCTTTGCATACTGCATATGGTAGTATGGAATAGAACTAATAATAGATTTAGAAAGAGTCATTCTCCCTGCAAGGCTTAAACACTGTTGTTTCCACCCACTCAATCTATTCTGAATTTTTTGGACAATATGTTGAAAATGGCCTCTGGATGATCTACCAGTAATTAAATTTGCCCCCAAATATTTACCAAGACTAGTAACATGAGAGAAACCAGTGTGCACTAAAATATCATCGCGAAGTTGACTATCAACATTCTTAGAGAAATAAATTTGTGTCTTTTGACTGTTGACTTTTTGGCCTGAAGCTTGGCAAAAAAGATCCAAACAATGCATAACACAATGAGCTTGCTCGATAGTGGCCTCTGCAAAAAGAAGAAGATCATCAGCGAAAAGAAGATGAGAAATTTGAGGACCATACCTACCTGCACGCATTGGCTTCCAATACTCAGCTTCAACCTGGTCAGCTATAATGTGCGAAAGTCTTTCCATACAAATAACGAACAAATACGGAGACAAAGGATCCCCTTGTCTTATACCTCTCAAAGGATTAAAACTATCTGACTTTTCTCCATTCCACATGATTTTGTAAGAAGGTGACGAAATGCAATGGTGAATAACTTCGATAAGCTTAGGTGGAAACTTACAATCCTTTAGGCACTGCTCAATGAAATTCCAGTTAATTCGATCATAAGCTTTCTCTAAATCAATTTTAATGGACACAAACATTTTCTTACCTGTCATTCTAGACATTGAGTGGATCATTTCTTGAGCTACAATGATATTATGATGTATGCTACGCCCCGGAATAAAACTTGATTGATAAGGTGAGATGATATCATTCAAAAAAGGCTTAATCCTATTAACAATAACCTTAGAAATAATTTTATAAACAACATTACAAAGAGAAATAGTCCTAAATTGAGAAACAAACTCAGGTTTATCAATTTTAGGAATCATGACAATAAGAGTATTATTAATACAAGAAATAAGTGAAGGGTTAGCCTAAACCTGGTTGACAAAATGAACAAGAGAATTAGCCACAGTGTCCCAACATTGTTGAAAGAAGAAAGCAGGATAACCATCTTCTCCAGGCGCTTTAAAGGGACCCATATCAAACAAAGCTTTCTTACACTCTGAACTATGGATAACAGCGCTCAAACTCTCTTGATGAATCTCAACAAAATTCGGATACGTGTTCCAAGAAACAATCTGCTCTCGATTCACTATGTCATCAGTGAAAATATCAACATAGAATTGACGCACCAACGCTTTCAGGTTTTCGGGGTTATCAATCCAGTTTCCAGCATCATCTCTCAGCGTCAAAATCTTGTTTCTTCGTCTTCTAATAATAGTTTTAGAGTGATAATACTTAGTGTTACGATCCCCATCAGCAATCCATTGGCCACGCGATTTTTGAAACCATAAGCACTCTTCTTGATAGAGAGTAGTCTCCAACTGATCTTGAAGATATTTTTCTAAATTATCAAGAAAATCACTATACCCATAATGCGGACTGTTTTGAATACCATTTAATCTAGCTAACAACTCTTTTTTGCGTTTGAAAATGTTGCCAAAAGTATCATGATTCCACTCCTTTAGTTTTGTAGTAAGGTTAGAGAGAGTGAAGATCAAATCATTGTTACCCTCCCAATTGTCATTCAAAAGACGGTTAAAATCAGTGTGAGTAATCCAAGCAGCTTCAAACCTGAAAGGGCGATTTCCTCCATTAGAAGGCACCCCTTCTGAAAGAATCAATAACGGGTGATGGTCAGATTGAGTTCTAGGAATGACTTTCGCTACACCCTCATGAAATTTAAGACGCCAAGCTACATTACATAGAACCCGGTCAAATTTTTTGAAAACTCTATCATGTCCATTCCTTTTAGGGCCTCTCCAAGTAAATTTTGTCCCTACAGTGTGAACCTCCAACAAATTACAATCATTAATCCAATTAGAGAAAAGAGAGCATCTTCTGATATCCACTGGTGCACCCCCTTTTTTTTCCTCAGTACACGCAATCTCATTGAAATCACCCATCATTAGCCAAGGCACTTGAATATTTCTAGCAATATCATGCAATTTAGTCCAAGTAGCTCTTCTCTCATTCTCCCGAGGGCTAGCATACACTACTGTAAGGAGCCATGGTTCAACGTCTTTCTCTTTAACCTGGACATGCATGAAATGAAAATCCTCCTGGATAACACTAATTTGCAAATCTGTCCTATTCCAAAGCAACCAAATGCCCCCAGAGAAACCTCTAGCTTCAGAGAGCAGATAATTTTTAAGTTAGAAGCAGGTAATTCTAGCACCTCTCCGAAATCTGGTTAAATAACTAAGGGCCTATTTTGTTTGACAACAATGTTAACTATTTTCACTTTTAGTTATGAAAATACAGCATTGTTTTCTGTTTTCAAAGACTTGCATCGGAAATAATAAAACTAATGTTTTCAGTGTTGTCATATATATTTGGATTCACTTTAGGGACTTTAAATTCCCTCCACGTATTTTGTCAGTTTTCAATTATAATTGGTTCAAAATATGTGTGTTCAAATTTATTATGTTCACTTTAGGGACTACCTTCTAAGTTCTAACTACATGTAATGTACTCCCTCCGTCCCAAAATGTAAGCAAAAAAAAAAACACGCTTACTAAGAAACTCTAAATTTTATCAAAACAAATAAATGAGTTCCCCAAATTACCCTTGGTCTTAAAATTCTAGTAATCATTACATGTGGATATTGAAAAGTGCAACTTACAAGTACCACTACTTTTTCTTTTCGGTGACATAGTAACCTGTAGCTTACTAGTAGATACTACTACCTACTGGTATGATGACAATATTTAAAAATTAAATTTTATCAAATTAACTCTCCAAGTGAAGGAATGTGAAGGATCAAAAGTAGTACTAGTATGTGCCATTTGATGACTATTTTACCGCCAAAGTAAATATTGGAGCTAAAATTTTGAACTAAATTTTACCCGCTTGATAAAATTTAAATTTAAGGATAGTTTAAATTTTCTATAAATTGCCATTAGAGTTGGACTCTTAAGCATCTCATGTAACTTTATCAAACATGCCTTTGAATATTGATTTAAACATGCCTCTAGATATTGATTTAAACATGCCTCTAAATGTTGATTTAAACATCCTTTGCAATGATTCTGAAGTTTTTGACAGTACAATACCAATGATAGAATGCAACACAGCATATCCTGTTCTTATAGATAGTGAGGAAGGTGAAGACACACTAAATGATGAAGGAAGTGATGAGGAATACCATGAGATACTATCATATGATGAAAGTACTGCAATTTTAGAAGCACAACATGAGGATGAGATTGACACTCGTACAGGTATTGCAATACTGTTAATTGTTCTTGTAGTGTCTTTTAATTTTTTCATATAAAGTTTCTTGTACCACTTGTACTTAACTTTATCGATCAATACAAAAACATTTTTCTTATTAATAACATGAGTCATGCACACTTAATTTGCTTTAGTCATTATCCCTTTGCAACTTTATGAATTCTTTTATAAGTTCGTAATTTTTTTATTGTCATGTGCCTCATGTGTTCTAATTTTGTATTATCAGAGAGTATTAGTTGTGTTAAAGTGATATGCTAACAAACTTATTTTATTTTTTCTTTAATTTTTAAATTTATAGTGGACAATTTTGTTTCACATGAGGCAGAATCATCTCAAAGAAAACGTGTTCTCTTGAACAATATTCAACGACAGGCCATTTCTAAAATGTTGAAAATTGATAGTCATAATGGTAAGCTTAAACATGGAACTGCTGAAAGGTTGGCTTTATCTTATAAGGTCTCTATTTATTCCATTTATCGAATTTGGAAGCAAACACGTGAAACAAATGATGCTTCGCATAAAAGAACAAAAAATTGTGGTCGTAAAAGAATTAACATAGATATTGAAAAAGTGCGCGAAGTTGAATTAAATAAGCGCAGTACTTATAGAGCTTTAGGACGGGCCTTAGGTGTTAACAAAAATAGATTATTGGATTTTAAAAAAGAAGGGATTTTGCGTCGACATACAAGTGGGTTAAAGCCACATTTAAAGGAAGATAATATGAAAGACCGTCTAAGGTTTTGTTTGTCCATGCTTGAGGAGAGTAGCATTCCTCATAATCCAATGTTTAAGTCAATGTATAATGTTGTGCATATAGATGAAAAATGGTTTTACATGACCCAAAAAACCAAAAAGTATTACCTTTTGCCAGATGAGGAAGATCCGCATCGTACATGCAAAAACAAAAACTACATTGAGAAGGTCATGTTTTTAGTCGCAGTTGCAAGACCTAGATCTGATGATTATAATAATGAGATATTTTCAGGAAAGTTGACATGTTTCCTTTAGTTCAAGAAGTTCCTGCAATACGGTCAAGCGTCAACAGACCATCAGGTACACTTATAACCAAACCAATTGTTTCTATAACTAAAGAGGTGAGTCGGATGTTTCTAATAAACAAGGTTTTACCAGCCATCAAAGAAAAATGGCCGCGTGAATATGCAAGGGAAACGATTTATATACAACAAGATAATGCACCGTGCCATATACCTATAAATGACAAAGAATTTTGTGATGCGGCTTCTGAAGGTGGGTTTGACATTCGTTTAATGTGTCAACCGCCTAATTCTCCAGATTTAAATGTTTTAGATTTAGGGTTTTTTAGTGCTATTCAATCATTGCAACAAATGGAAGTGGCTAAAAATGTTGATCAGCATATTCAGATTGTTCAAAAAGCTTTTGATGATTTTTCTAGTAAGGATTCCAACAAAAATTTTCTCACACTCCAAGCAACCATGATTGAGATAATGAAGGCCAAATGATCTAATAATTATAAACTTCCCCACATGAACAAAGATGCACTTCTTAATGGTGACAAGCTGCCTATTCAACTACAATGCGATGGGGAATTAATCCAAAAAACTTTCGAATACGTTCACAATGTTCGTTGAGGTATGAAGAACTCAATATTCAATTATAATTTTATACTTTATGCAATGTGATGGATTGAACTATGGCAATTTTTTATGGACTTTTTTTTCTTAATTAGGTGCTTCGGATCTTTGCTCGGTAGAACTTCTAAAGGTAGTTTGTGTTAGTGGAATTTTGGACTTGACGACATGAAAGCTTTATAATGATCGTTTGTGATAGATTGATTTTAGTTGTTCACTTTTGTAAGCTCAATTGAATATTATGATGAATATGGACTTGCTGTCTTTAATTGATGTTTTCAATTAATCAAATTATCATTAACTAGACTCGAATATGTACTAGCATCGAATTTTTTTTATTTTGAAAGATCTTAACATGGAATTAGTGCATAGTAGCTAGAACACATGTTTATATCAACAAACAAACAAAAGTATAGAATTGAATCATAGCCACTAATAAAAACAAAACACATGCATGATTAATTTAGTAAGAAAAAGAAATAAAAGCATTTTCAAAGTTCATAAGGGACAGTACACCAAAATGGCAGTAATACAAACAACAAAAAACTACATAATAATGCAATGTTCCCAGTATAAATCATTCCCATTCCAAAAATCTGCAGCCAACTAAAAATATTACCATTCCCATTTCAAAAATCTGCAGCCAACTAAAAATATTACCATTCCCACTTCTAATAAAATGAATCTAAATAAATCTTGAGCATATTATGAAACTCTTTGTTCATTTCTTCATTTTCAAATCCAAACTCCAATCCTTCATCTGGAAACTTATTCAAATCAAGAACATTTCTATTTAAATCCAAAAAACCTCTATCATATGGTTCAATAACTTCCAAGTGAACACCATGGTTCTCATTCTCATTCTCATTCAAATATGGTTCAACAATTTCCAAGTGAACACCATATTTCTCATTCATTTGGTTTGATTCAACTTCAATTTCAGTTGATGAATCTCTCTTCTCCACTTCTTGGTTATTCTCTTCTTCAATTCCTAAATCAAATGAAAAATGAAGGACCATCAAACAAAAATTGAGATTGAGCTTCAATTCCTAGATCAAATGAAGGACCATCAAACAAAACTTGAGATTGAGATGTTGCCATTTCAATGTAGGGAGTTGTAGAGAAGGAAAATAACAAAAGTGGAAGCAACAGAGAGCAAGAAAAAGCAAATTAGAATATGAAAGGTTGAGTGTACGGAAAAGAAAAGAAGGTTGAGTATTTATTGAGGTTACAACAAGTCATGGAACCAATTGGAACTGAAAGATTGCACGTGACACTTGGAAAACTAAACACTCTCATTGAAAAAAGACATAGTAGCAGTAAATCATTAATCATGGATAGAAGGGTATTTTTGTCACAACACATTTAAAATGGTGTCTTTTGCTTACATTTTAGGACAAAAAAATTTGAATTTTTTGCTTACATTTTGGGACGGAGGGAGTATGATGTAAAGTACAATGAATTAAATCAAGCAGTCATATCCTCTCACTCAATATGTATATCGAGTGAGAGGATATGACTGCTTGATTTGATTCATGGTACTTTGCTCATTTAGGCAGTTTTTGTTCTGCACACTGTTTTTGTGGATTTGCTTGCTTCGTTCAAACTTAGTTGACTTTATGTTAAATTAATTTATACTCTTAGACCTTAGTTGACCTTATCTGATATTTATTATTTATACTTTATTAGTAAAAATTACTTTATAATTCTCAAGTAGGACTAGTTGTAAACTTGTAATTTAGCTATATATTAGTGGTAAGAGTACCTAGTATAGTTATAACATGATTTGCTGATAGTTGTGGATTTTATTTGCAGATTAGCACTGTTTTTGTGGATTTGCTATAAGCACACTTATTTGCTTACTTTATGTAATATAGCTATTAGCACACTGTTTTTGTGTATTTGCTGATTGTTGTTTCTTTGCTTATTTGCAGATTAATCATTAAGTTAGTGTAATAAAAATTTGACAACATTTCTCTTTTATTCATTCTCAGACACATTTATACTTTATAGTAGTTACCACATTTTATCATGTATAAGCTAATGTTATGGCTTCCATTTGCAGTTTATTTACAATGGGAGATCTATCCAAGAAAACAGACTTGTTTTCTTCTACTCCAACTGTTGTCCAAAACAGGAGTACTATATGAACACCAAAAACCGGTAAAAACAGATCTGCTGTTTGGAACGACTTCACGTTAGATCCAGAAGCGGAAAAAATAGCTATATGCAACCATTGCGGAAAGAAGCTCAAGTATAATGGGACGAGTTCGATGACAGCACATCTTAAACTTTGCAAGAGTAATCCGAATAATGAATCTAACAAGAGGCAAAGAACTAGTCTATCCTCTGCGAATGTTGAAGGGCAGGTGCTTTCTTCCCCTTTAGTGCCTAAGCTTGATCAAGAAAACTTGCGGTATTTACTAGTGAAGATGTTTGTAGGCATGGAACTTCCTTTCAATAAAGTGGAGCATCCAGATTTCCATGAATTTGTAAATGGCTTAAACCTAGAATTCAATCTTATATCACGCACTACACTTGCACGTGATACTTTGTTGTTATGGGGTGTAGAAAAGGCGAAATTGAAAAGTTTTCTAGCCCAACACTGCCACAGTGTTTGCCTCACTGCCGATATGTAACACCCTGTTTCCCAAAGAAAAAAATAAATAAATCGCAACTGAATGATAAATCAGAGTAACATCAAAAATGGAGTATTACGCTACTATTTCATTCAAGTAATAAATAGGAAAATTTCTATTTATTTAAATCAATCCTGTCAACAATATTCACTGAAATCGCAACGGAAATATAACAATATTTATTCAACAATTGCCCTATCAAAGTTTGGCACTAAGGTCTCAACGTGATTCATAGTAGTAATTAAAATCAACATAATTATTTTTCAACATAAAATCATAAAACTAATACGTAACAAGGAAAATCCAATAATCAAAGTCCGCCCCGTTACTGTAGTACCCGGCGCAAAAAATATACAAATATGCAATGATGAAATGCAATGCACAAATGTAAACAATGAAGCCGCCACCATACTTTATTTATCCCACGAGGGGAAAGAAAAATAATGATAAAACCTTAAAGATCGGGTTCGGGAGTTGGTTACATGAGGGGAAGACGTTAACACCCCCTCATATCCGTTGTACTCAACGGGAACCGTTTGAGGAATTTTGGTTTGCTTAAAAAGAACTAGCCGCATGAAAAGAATTAAACTAACGCATATTGAACAGAAAGGAAAAAAAAGAGTTTTTTTTATTATTTGGCTTGACGAGAGAGGCTCTCGCTCCTACGTATCCCCCAAGTACAATGAGGAAGTCAAAGCTCACGTAGTTCTTCCTGAAAAGAAAGATTTTGTTTGTTGGTTGTTTTTAGTGAACGATGCTTAGGTCGCATTCCACTGATACAACAGTATGCTTGTGTGCTCGCTTCGGAGGCTTAAGCGTTTGTCTGTAGCAGGGGAATGGATAAAGCACCATCCATTTAAGAAAACAGATAAAAAGAGTTTGAAAGTTGAAAAAGAGTTAACTGCGCAAGGGCAGGCAAAAAGAGTTGAGTGGGTTGAGTGTCTTTTATGATTTTAGGAAATTGTTTGAGAATGAGAATGATCCTAAATCACGAGTCGTCAGTCAGGGACCGGATCATCCGAGCAGAAACGAGTCGTACGACAGGCTCCCTCTTTTCATTCAGTTTATTAAATGAACATTCTTAATTAAAGTGAAACGAGCCGAAGGCGAGTCATAAGTCAGGCTCCTTCCCATTTCATTTAATTAAAGAGTGTTCCGTTTTAAATGGCATGCGAATAATTCGAAGCCAGAGTCGTACGACAGAGACTGATTTATTCACATTTCATATTCAAAGATAAGTTCACAACAGATTTTAGATTCAGAAAAGAAAAGGGAAGAAAAAAAAGGTAGAAGATGCGAAGAATGCAAATGCATGATATATGATAATGACAGTGTAATAATGCAACAATTAAATAATACTCGAAATAAATATGCGGACACATAAACAAATGAGTAATCAGATAATCAGGCATAAAACGAAACTGACAAACAGAGAAGCAAATTAACGGACATTTTAGCAAGCAAGCGTAAGATAAGCTCAAGACGAGTCGTACGTCAGGCTCTCGCTTATCTTACGTGTCAAACATCAAGTCATATTTTGAATGAAATAAAAAATAAATTCAAAGCGCGAGTCGTAAGACAAGGCCCAATTTATATTTATTTCACTCAAAATTAAGTCTAATAGATAAACGAGATATTAATTAATTATGATGTTACAAGTGATTAGGCGAAGTAACAAAAAAAAGTCATTTAAACAAAATTAATTAAAATAGGATAAACAGAGACAAGTCGTAAGTCAAGCCCTTTTATCTCAACATTAATTAAATTGTTTAAAATATTTGAAATAAAAATAAATCGAGGACGCGAGACGTACGTCAGAGTCCAATTTATCTTTGTTCCGAATACTAGTTTTCGAACATAAAATGAAATAGCATTTTTTATTCGTTGACATCATAATTAATTAAATCTCAGCAAGGTGTACAGCAGCAGAAAACTCACATAAAAAAAACAATTAAAACAGCAAAGGGCCCAAAAGATAGGCCCAGATCCCTATCAAAGAAACCGGACCGGGTCGGGTGACCCATAGGTCAAACCCGCCCGGTCACCAATTCACTAGCTCCAAACAAAAAAAACGAATGGGGGGGCGCGGTGAGAAAGAGGGGGGCGCCCGAGAAGGCCCAGTGGCCAACCGCGCGCTGCCACGTGGCCAGATCTATCTTCTTCCTTTCACCAAAAAAACAGAACAGAAACGCGATTGGAGAGGGGGGAGAAGAAACCCACCGTCGCCGGCGACTGCGAACACGATTTGGCACCAAATCACTCGAACCAAAGCTCTATCCCGATCGGTTTTGACTGTAGATTACGAATCCAAGGCTAGTTTTCTCAAACGATGCTTAGATCATGGCGAACGCGAGCTTATCCGACGGGATTGGAAAAGTTACGAAACGTGATTTCGGCGATTAAAGACAACGATTCTCAAAGGAAAACGTTCAGAAGGTTCTCAGATGTAAGAATCTAAGGTCATTCGCTTTCGTTTGCACGCGAAATAGCCGGATCAGAGTTAGTGAATTTTTCCGTTTTCGGTCGCGGTTTTGACAGGGTTCTAGGTCATTTTTGATAAAACTGATCGTAGATTTGGACTCAGGAGGGTCGAATTATCATGAAATGAGTGTTTGATTTTGATTTTTGGATGATTTTTGTGTGGTGGCCGGAGGTGGTGACAGTGGCGGCCGGAGACGGCGACGGCGCCGGAAAATGGAAGAGAGGAGATTATTTTTAGGGTTTCTTGGAAATTGTGCCTCCTCCTTTGATCTGATTATTTAATTGTATTTATAGTGATGAATTAGGTTAAGTGGCATTTTTGTGATATTGGTATAATTTTGAGGTTAAGGGATAATTAATGTTTAAAAATATAATGAAAAAGATTATGAAGTGTAAGAGGATGATGTGTCGCAATGTGATGGGTTTAAAAACAAAGAAGTTTTTTTTAAAATGACAAAAGAATGTAAAAATCAATAAGAAAAATGAATAAAAATGTAAAAATAATATAAAAATGAAATATAATCTTAAACAAAGAGATAGAAACTATTTTTGATTATTTTTGCTATTTTCCGTATAAAAAGATAAATTGCGACAAATTAAAAGAAATAAAGGAAAATGAATAAATTGTAAAACAAAATTATCGAAAAAACTATTTTTGGGTATTTCTCATAAAAATAAGAAATAATTTTTAAATATAATATTTATTTTAAAAAGCGCAAAATTAGGGTATTACAGTTACGTATCAGAGCACCTAGACACGTGAGGAGTCCACTCACATCAACAGCTAGTCTTGGAAATCTGCACTTGCCCACAAGGCGGCAATTCCAACAAAAAGGGTGAGATCACAATTCAATAATTAAAAGCATAATAAATCATGCAACAAATAAATCAACTTAACAACATAATCATCATCTCATCAATAATTCATAATTCATTATTCAAGAAAATCATAAAAATTAGCTTTAAGCTTCATCATCTTATCCTTCATTAAATCCCTCTTCTCATCTCATGACACGACTCGACTCGACTCAACAAATGCAACGGCACGACTCAACTCGACTATGCAAGACTCTTATGCATGTGGTACCAAATGGAGCATCAAGCCCCCAACTTCCAATGCCTTAATTCGGCTACAGGGCATCAAGCCCCCATCTTAAAAACGGAGCATCAAGCCCCCATCTTAGAATACGGAGCATCAAGCCCCCAACGTCCAATATGCGACACGACGACTAACAACAACTTTACATCAACATCTCAATGCCAAAACTAGGCCAACGTGGTTTACAACATAGACAACAATGTCTTACGACTCGATAACCTTGACGTTGACAAGGACTTCTCTCCACAATATTCTTAATTCGTCACATAACTTCAAAAATTCATATAAAATTATTCACAAGGTATTTTTGTGTCAAACCAACGCCATTGGAAAGATAATTCAACTATCTACAACTTTCGTGTTTACAACTAAGGCCAATTCTGTACTGATCAATACCAGTTTTTATTTCAAATTCGGGTACAGAAACTGAAATTTCACTGTGACCTACGTGTAGTAATTTTACCATAACTTAAGTTCTAAAAACATTTTTGAAGTCAAACCAAAGCAATTAAAAAGCTAACACTATTATCTACAACTTTCATGTTTACACCAAAACCCAGTTCAAAACGGAAAACGTGTGAAAAAGCGCAAGAACATGAAACAAAGATGCTGTCACTGTGCAGCTCTCAGGAAAGTGACATTTTCTACCCAAAAACCTTGTTTTAACTCTGATTTTCACCAAACTTGGCCCTATAATTCACGCTTACATAACTTAACTTAATACGACACAAAACACAACAATCCAACTCCAGTTCATGCACAATTCATTAGCTCTATTCGTCAACAATTATTCTTTTTACCAACAACCCTATTCTTTCTAAACTCTATCATTCTCAACAATTCCGACACCAATCATTACAGAATAATCAAGAAGCAATTCATACATTAAAATTAATAGTAACAACACACAATTCATCAGTTTTCATGGGAATTCCCAAATTAAACCCTAAACTCAATTCTACCCACTTTCTCATGAACCACTAATCAAACATGAAGAATTAAGCCCTTAATTAGAGAAGTGAAACCGCACCCTTACCTGGTTTGATTGAATTACAATAGCTCCTCTTGCCTCTTCTCTCTTGCTCCTGGCTTTTCCCCTTTTTCTCAAACTTCTCTGTTTTCACGTAAAAAGATGTTTCTTTTCTCTGACTATCCTTGTTTTTTAAACCTCCTTCATTCTAATTAATTTTAATTAATTCCCACTAATTCCTTTGTTTCCTCTTAATTACACCTCCGCCCCCTTAATTCTAAAATATTCTAATTCCTATCTTATTCTTACTAACTATTAATAAAATCATTTAATTAAATAAACAAATCACATAATCACATAAATCAATTAAATATGACTCTAAACTCTACCAAAAATAAAATAAATAGGCGTTACACGATACATGGACATCTATCCAAAATCTCTGTTATATGTGTGTCACTGCTCACTTTATTGACAATAACTGGACCTTGCAGAATAGGGTTTTAACTTTTTGCCAAGTCACAAGCCACTCAGGAGATGTTATTGCAAACACTATATATAACTGTTTGACTGATTGGGGACTTAATCGTGTCTTGACTATCACACTTGATAATGCGTCCTCAAATGATCTTGGAATTAAACATCTGAAGAAGTAGTTACTATCTTGTAACAGCTTGCTTATGAATGGAAACTATATACATTTGCGTTGTTGTGCGCATGTTTTAAATCTCATTGTGAAGGAGGGGCTGAAAGAAGTCGACGACTCTATTTTGAGAATTCGAGGTTCAGTAAAATATTCTAGGGGTTCTGCTAACAGGTTTGCGAAATTCAAAACAGCTGTAGAACGTTCAAACACCGAGTACAAAGGTCTTGTATGCCTTGATGTAGAAACAATGTGGAATTCCACTTTTTTAATGTTAGACTCAGCTTTGAAGCATCAAAAGGCTTTTGAAATGCTTGAAATTCAGAATCCCAAGTATAGTGAGGAGCTAGTTCAAAAAGGCATCGGTGTGCCTACATATTTGGATTGGGAGGATGCAAGAACAATTCTGCCATTTCTGAAACTATTTTATGATACTACAATTCGGATCTCAGGTTCTTCTTATGTGGCCTCTAATATGTATATGTTGGAGGTCTTTAATATTGGGTCTAAGATAAATGAGATGTGTCATTCTGATGATATATTCTTAAAGGGCATGGCTGAAAAGATGAAAACGAAATATGATAGGTATTGGGGAAAACCTGAGCAGTTAAACATGATGTTATTGATTTCTACTGTCTTAGACCCTAGGTACAAATTAAAGTTTGTCAACTGGAACATTAGTAAAAAATTTAATTCAAAGGAGGCAAAAGAATCAAAAGAATTGTTGGAAACTTGTTTGTATCAACTATTCGCGGAGTATAGGGGTGTGGTGCAAGGCTCCCAAAGTGGTTCACAGTTTAATCGATCTGGATTAGGTGGCAAGGAAGATCTTTATAATTACAATCGGTTTTTAGAGTGCACTGGTTCTTCCTCTACTCAAACTGATTTGCAAAAGTATCTCGAGGAATCCTTAGAAAGTCAGTTGTCTAATGACTTTTGAAATTCCTGGCACTCAGTAGTAGATTGCTTTAGCAATTGCTACAGCGTCTACTCGCAACACAGATAATAATAAAAACAATAAAGGACAGAATGTAAATTACACAAGAGTTTGTTGACCCAGTTCGGCGCAAACTTGCCCTAATCTGGGGGATACCAATCCAGGAGGAATCCACTACTATAGCCCTAGTTCAAAGATCAACGTAAACGACCCGTTTACTTCTTCTCGCCTAGCAACTACCTTGTGCAACTCAACCTAGGAACTCCTAGGTCAAAGGCGCCCCGCCTTACTCCCCTACTTACAACACAAACACACCGTGTTGTTCTTAATCAACAAACATATAATGGTGAGAACACACTCGAACAAATCGATCAACTCCGTGCTTAAAAGCTTAAGAGTAATCACTCAATAAACACAACAGCCTATGTCTTTAGCATGTATCAATTCGAGGATACAAGAAAAGACTCACACAGTTCACTAAGAAAAATAAACAACACACGCTAAAGTGAACACAACAAATTCCCCACAAAAACCTAACTAGGTTTTACACTTGTATTTATAGAGTCTTCATGCTGGGCTTTACTTGTTCCTTAAGAAAAGGAGTCTTCAGAAATATATCCAATAAATCTTCAGTGCCAAACAAAAAATTCATAAAATATATAAAATATATTTTAGAATTAAATCTTCACACACAAGGTTACTTGTGACACAAGGCTCGCGTGCTGTGCCAGCTCCGCCCTAACAAAAATATATTTTCCAGCAAAAATATAATTTCTGAAACGAATCTTCTCAAAAGATATCTTCTGGAAATAACAAACAAAAACGCGCACGTGTCTAGAAGCTTCCGGTCACAACGTACTCAGTTGCTACAGCATTTTCTAGAGCATATGACAAAATGGGTTTTTGCAAAATTATAGCCAACACAAAAACGCCAACAATCTCCCCCTTTGGCAAATTTTGGCTAAAACACTTTTTGATCAGCATGCATAGAAATAATTCTTCAATTCAACTTCAAGACATAACTTCAGAAGAAATAAAGGACATTACTGGAATGCAATAGGCTAACCCTGTATCAGAGGCATGCAGCGGATATGAAATTCAATTAGCCTCAAAGAGTATGATCAGAGAGACTTACTCTCATGTGGATTCCATATAAAAAATCAGTAGATAAAAATGAAAATTCAGCAGTTTCCTTAGAGTCTTCCGCCACCAAATCATCACCCAATCAACTAATTTTAAGGATTAGGAAAAATAAATTCCTCCCCCTCAATTCATGCAACCAGGATTAGGAAAAATAAATTCCTCCCCCTCAATGCATATAAAGAATAAACCTCCACTTCAATGGAAAAAATAAATTTCCACACATACATACTACACTCCCCCTGTCTTCATGCATAGCTAAGTAAAATATATCATAGAGAATAGTAGCTAGCAATAATCTTCAGTAGTGCATCAACACTATTAATACTCCCCCTTTTTAGCCAAATAATTTGACAAAAAGGAAAAGAACATCATATTGTCAAAACATCAAATAAGTAAGGAATTGTACTTATTACAGACCAAATAGCACACACAGGTGCATAGAATCCAGGGCTTCACCCTTAACACAAAACATCAGAAAAAAAATGGATTATTAAAAATCAGCACTTTCTTCAGAATCCTCCACCACCAGACCTTCATCATGAGTAACCAGCTCTTCAGCTTCCAAGGTCTGAATCACACGATCAACCAAAAATTTATTCTCATCCAGTGCCTTGCTCACAGTCTTCAAATCAGCAATCATTTGCTGTCTACTAAGCATAGCAGATTTGCCTTTGGTAGATGCTAGAGCAATATCTGCAGCATGTGATTTTTCCAAAAACCTGGAATCTAAAGTGATATCTGACTCTCTTTTAACAGGCTCATCAGTAGAGAAACAGAGCTCAGGATATTGTTGCAAGATTATATCACAGATCAGAGTTGGAAAAGCAATAGGCACCTTAGTAGCATTGGTTTTTCTATGTGCTATAGTTTGGTAAAAAATGAATTCACCATAATTAAAAGCAGATTTTGTACCTATAGCATAGATAAACTTACTCAACACTCTGGAGACATCATTAGAATGGGTAGTAGGCACCCAATTTGCAGCTGCAATCTTGTTGAGAATAGCATACTTTGTAGAAAGCTTGGCAGCAGACAAATTATTCTTCATTGGCCACTCCTTGACCAGATCACCAGTAAGGGTCTTGCATATCTGATTCTGAGTTACCTCCAACTCAGCCACATCTTCATTACTCCTGCCTAGGTATTGATTGATTATAGCAGGTGAAAAATTAACACATTTGCCACGCACAAAGACCTGTCTGAATTCAGCACTCATAGGATCATCACAGTCAGTTCCTATGTTGACAATGAACTCTCTAATCAGCTTGCTGTAGCATTTTCCCAAGCTTTTGACAGTCTTTATCAAACCAGCTGCTTCAATAACTTCCATTAGCTCTTGGAGATTCAACAAGTCATGATGTAGGTTTCTTTCAACAACAATTCTCCTTTCACAAATAAACTTCCACCTGGAAGCACCTTCCTCATGGTGAAAGGACACATTGTCAAGAGGTACAGATGGTACACTCTTAGCTCTCATCCTTCCTGTATCAATTGGCTTGTCAGATGTGCCAGCATCCTCTACAGCATCCTCTTCAGCCACAAGATCCCCATCATCAGAGTGCAATTGTTTCCTCTTCAGGGTCTTCTTCTTAGTCTGAGCAGTCACAGTAACTTTGCTTTTTGACCTGCCAGGACCATACTTCACCGGTTTCAAGCCATCAGAATTCTTGGCTTTCTTTGTTGACTTTGGTGGTGGTGTTACATCTCTTCTAGCTCTACTCCTTAACCTCTCAGCAATGCTAGGTCCAGGAGCCTTCTTCACCATTTTGTCCAAAGTTGACAAAATCTCAACATCAGGTTCTTTGTCTTGTGAACCTGTTTGTAGATCAGAGAGGGTATGATCCTCTGTTTCCTGTTCAGCAGTCTTCATGCTCTCATCATTTTGAGAGACTTCAACAGTATCACCAGACACATTCTCATCTGCATTATTTGCAGTGTCTGGAACATCAGATGCTCTAGCATCAGTTGCAGCATCTTCATTATCAGGAAGGTTAGTATCTTCATGATCTTCAGCCTTTTCAGAGGCAATAGTAGTTGAGACATCTTTCTGAGTTGTCTCCAACACAACATTCTTTGTGGTCTTAGCAGTAGCACCATCATCAACATCAATATCAGCAGAATCATTTAATCCTAGGGTTTTAGACTCTTGAACTACCCTACTAGAGGATTCAACATTCTCTTCATCTAAATCATCAACATACAGTTCTTGCATGGTATGTACCTTTTTAGATCTAGATTTAGACTTTACTTTCCTCTTCCTTTCTTTCGATTTCACAGATGCAGAGGAAGGATCACTTACCAGATTCTTCTTCTTCTTTGACTTGCTTTTCTTTGATTTTGCGCTAGTGTCGGGAGCGACAGTAGATATAGGTATTGCGTCAACAATCAAAGTGGCAGGATCAACCGGTGGTGTTGATTTTGGAGAGGAGTCTCGGATCGGTAATGAGATTGTAGTAGACATGATCGATTTTGAGAAGATAGCGATGAGAGATACGGGAAGTCTGAGAGTTGTGAATTGGCAGATGAAAAATAATGATGCAGAAAATAGAGTGATCGTTTGAGTTTTTGAGATGTGAAGCAATGATCACTGCAAAAGAAGTAAATAGAAAAGAAAACCGTTCCTTGATATGCGTGCACCCTAACTTGATAGGAGGGAGAAACAGTTGCACGCCTTTTCAAATGTAACTGCTATTGGCTTTCTAATAGGCAAATTCCCAATTTGCCCCTCAACTTCTCAAATTGTATAGCATCCAATGCTTTTGTGAAAATATCAGCAAGTTGTTCATTTGTTGCTACATGCTCAAGTGTGATAATCTTTTCTTCAACAAGATCTCTAATAAAATGGTGCCTTATATCAATATGCTTAGTCCTACTATGTTGGATAGGATTTTTAGAAATGTTTATGGCACTCAAGTTGTCACAGTATAATGTCATAGCATTTTGTACCACATTGTACTCCTTCAACATTTGCTTCATCCACACTAGCTGAGAACAACTACTACCAGCTGCAATATATTCTGCCTCTGCAGTTGATAGAGACACACAATTTTATTTCTTACTAAACCAAGATATGAGATTATTTCCAAGGAAGAAACATGCTCCTGAAGTTCTTTTCCTATCATCCGCACTTCCTGCCCAATCAGCATCACAATACCCTATTAACATAGAGTTATCACTATGACAGTACAAGATTCCATAGTCACAAGTCCCATTCACATATTTTAAGATTCTTTTGACTTGTGTGAGGTGACTCATTTTAGGCTCAGCTTGATATCTTGCACATACTCCTACAGCAAAAGTAATATCAGGTCTACTTGCTGTGAGATACAATAAGCTTCCAATCATACTCCTGTAAAGGCTTTGATCAACACTGATCCCATTATCATCTTTGGTAAGCTTCAAATGTGTTGCTGCTGGTGTTCTTTTGGTACTAGCACTCTCCATACCAAACTTTTTCACAATATTTCTTGCATACTTACTTTGAGACACAAATATAGTATCCTCCATTTGTTTGACTTGGAGGCCAAGAAAGAAAGTTAGTTCACCAACTAGACTCATCTCAAATTCTGACTGCATATGCTGCACAAATTGCTGGACCATTTGATCAGACATTCCACCAAAAACTATATCATCCACATAGACTTGTGCAATCATCACTTTATCTTTCTCTTCTCTCACAAACAGAGTCTTGTCATTACCACCTTTTCTGTATCCATGAGTAACCAGAAATTCAGTCAACCTTTCATACCAAGCCCTAGGAGCTTGCTTTAGGCCATACAAAGCCTTCTTCAATCTGTAGACATGATCTGGAAAACTAGGATCAATAAAACCCTTGGGCTGTTCAACATAGACTTCTTCATTCAAATACCCATTGAGAAAGACACTTTTCACATCCATTTGAAATAGCTTGAACTTTAGAATACATGCAATTCCTAAGATAAGTCTTATGGATTCAAGACGTGCTACTGGAGCAAATGTCTCATCAAAGTCTATACCTTCAATCTGAGCATAGCCTTGAGCTACCAGTCTAGCCTTGTTTCTAGTTATGTTCCCACTCTCATCAGATTTATTCTTGAACACCCATTTAGTACCAATGACATTCACACCTTTAGGTCTAGGCACAAGATCCCATACCTCATTCCTCTTGAATTGTTCAAGTTCTTCCTGCATGGCATTGATCCAGAATTCATCAGTAAGAGCTTCTTTGACATTCTTGGGTTCAATCTTTGACACAAAGCCTGAATTAGACACAGCATCTCTTGTTCTTCTTGTAACAATGCCTTGGTTAAGATCACCAATGATCAGCTCTTTTGGATGATTTTTCTGAACTCTTGTAGATGGACCTTTGTTGGATTCAGTACTACTAGATCCAGAGTCAATATCTTCCTTTTCAGCTTCAAATACCTCTTCCTGCTGATCAGATGCTATAGGTATTCCTGGAGCATCAGACCTCTTCTCTTCACTGGAGTCATCTACAACAACATTAATGGATTCCATCATGACTTTAGTTCTGGAGTTAAACACTCTATAAGCTCTGCTGTTGGTAGAGTATCCTAAGAATATGCCTTCATCACTCTTGGAGTCCAATTTCCTTCGTTGTTCCCTATCTGCAAGAATATAACATTTGCTTCCAAAGACATGGAAGTATTTGACAGTTGGTTTCTTATTCTTCCACAGCTCATATAGGGTAACCTTAGTGCCAGTTCTCAGAGTGACTCTATTGTGAATATAGCAAGCAGTATTCATAGCTTCAGCCCAAAAATGGTATGGAAGATTTTTGGCATGTAACATAACTCTAGCTGACTCTTGCAAAGTTCTATTCTTTCTCTTTGTATTTGAACACATAACTCCTTGAAGACATCAAAAGTATCAGATTTCTCTCTAATGAATTTGATCCAAGTGTACCTTGAGAAGTCATCTACCATTACAAATGCATATCTTTTGCCACCTAAGCTTTCAACTTGCATAGGACCCATCAAATCCATGTGTAACAACTCAAGAATTCTGGAAGTTGTCAGATGCTGTAGCTGATGATGAGGCTTCTTGGTTTGTTTCCCAATCTGACATTCACCACATATGTTTCCTTCAACAATTTTGAGCTTGGGTAAACCTCTGATTGCTTCTTCAGCTATGGCATTCTTAATACTCCTTAGGTTCAGATGACCTAACTTTTGGTGCCATAATGTTACTTCATCTTCCTTAGTAAGCAAGCAAGTTGACAAGCCTAATTCCTCTTGTGGTTCCCATAAGTAACAATTATCCTTTGATCGCACACCCTTCATTATGACTTCTCCTTCTTGATTAGTGACTAGACATTCAGCTTTTGTAAAGTTAACCAACAATCCTTGATCACATAGCTGACTAATACTGATTAGATTAGCCTTCAAACCTTTCACAAACAAAACTTTTGTAAGTTTAGGTAGACCCTTTCTTTCCAAGTTTCCTATCCCCTTGATTTCTCCCTTAGATCCATCACCAAAAGTGACAAAGCTTGTTGAATAGGACTTGATATCAACCAGAAAATTCTCAATTCCAGTCATGTGTCTGGAGCAGCCACTGTCAAAATACCAATCTTCCCTAGATGTTGCTTTTAAAGATGTGTGAGCAATGAGTGAAACAAGCTTCTTTCTAGGTTTAGGTTTCCATTCTTTCTTGACATTCTTCTTGGATTTTGCTTGCTGCATCTTACTGGGGGGTCCATGGAGTATGAAACAATAAGGTTTTATGTGACCCCTTTTCCCACAGTAGTGACATATCCAAGGTTGAGATTTTTCTTTCACTCCCTGATGCTGCACAGATTGCTGAGGCAATTGACTCGGCCTTGCTGAGAATGTTTCTTTGAGAGGTGGATACATAGTCTTCTGAATATTCTTCTTCTTTTTGTTGAACTTTTCATAGTCAAATCCAACTCCTTTTGGCCTGCCTGAGATTTGTTGATTCAGAATGTCATCTAATTTCTCAGTACCATTAGTCATCATAGAAACATACTTCCTTTGTTCTCTGATTTGTGAATTCAGCACAATCACATCTTGTTGGAGATCATAAATAGCTGATAAGTATTTTTCTTTTTCACCCTGGAGCTGGGATATAGTCTCCTTTTGTTGCTCACTGATTCTGAACTCTTCAGCACTTTTGATACATAACTCATTATAGGCAGCTGCTAGTGTATCATAAGTTAGGTATCCATCTTCATCAGATAGACATATTCCTGTTAGTGCGGTGATGTTCTTTGCAGACTCAGTTTCACTTTCTTCCTCAGATGCGTCTTCATCTGACCAAGTTGCACTCATACCTTTCTTCTGCCTCTTCAGATATGTTGCACATTCAGGTCTAATGTGGCCATAACCTTCACATTCATGACACTGAACACCTTTGCCTTGAGCAGGTTTATCATCAGTTCTTGGGCTTTTTTGAGAAGCAGTATTTCTGTTGAGTTCATATGATTTACCCTGCGCAGATGTTCTAGCATTTCCTCCAGCAAGTCGTAGTCTGGGTCTTCAGTCCATAGATTTCAGCACCTTGTTGAACTGTTTTCCAAACATTACCACAGCATTTGATAAGCCTTCATCAGTATCTATGGAACTCTCCACATCATCTTCATCAATGTTCGAGGCAAGAGCTATACTTTTATTTTTCTTTTCTACCCTCTCATTGATTTTCAACTCAAAAGTTTGAAGGGAGCCAATCAGCTCATCAACTTTCATATCACTAATGTCTTGTGCTTCTTCTATTGCACACACTTTCATATCAAACCTTTTGGGTAAAGATCTTAGGATTTTGCTTACTAGTTTTTCATCAGATATCTTTTCTCCCAAGGATTCAAATGAGTTAGCATATTCTAGCACATTCATATGAAAGTCATGAACATTTTCTTCTTCCTTCATCTTAAGATTCTCAAACTGAGTTGTTAGAAGCTGGAGTTTTGACTTCTTTACCCTTTGAGTACCTTCATGAGCAGTCTTTAAAATATTCCACGCGTCCTTAGCAACAATACATTGATTGATCAATCTAAACATTTTTGGATCTACTCCATTAAATAAGGCGTTTAGAGCTTTGGAGTTTCCAATTGCTGCCGTGTCTTCAGCCGTGGTCCATTCTTCTTCAGGTTTGAGTTCATCAGTATCATTATTATCAACATCTTTCACTTTGGGATGATCCCAACCTCTAAGCACAGCCTTCCAAGCTCTGCTATCTAGTGATTTCAAGAAAGCCGTCATGCGAGACTTCCAAATATCATAGTTAGACCCACTCAGCAGGGGTGGTCTGTTCACCATTCCTCCTTCTTTATCCATTATGCCAGAAATAGTTTCCCTGGAGCTCACCCAAACAGGCAGGGTGCCTGCTCTGATGCCAATTGAAATTCCTGGCACTCAGTAGTAGATTGCTTTAGCAATTGCTACAGCGTCTACTCGCAACACAACTAATAATAAAAACAATAAAGGACATAATGTAAATAACACAAGAGTTTGTTGACCCAGTTCGGCGCAAACTTGCCCTAATCTGGGGGATACCAATCCAGGAGGAATCCACTACTATAGCCCTAGTTCAAAGATCAACGTAAACGACCCGTTTACTTCTTCTCGCCTAGCAACTACCTTGTGCAACTCAACCTAGGAACTCCTAGGTCAAAGGCGCCCCGCCTTACTCCCCTACTTACAACACAGACACACCGTGTTGTTCTTAATCAACAAACATATAATTGTGAGAACACACTCGAACAAATCGATCAACTCCGTGCTTAAAAGCTTAAGAGTAATCACTCAATAAACACAACAGCCTATGTCTTTAGCATGTATCAATTCGAGGATACAAGAAAAGACTCACACAGTTCACTAAGAAAAATAAACAACACACGCTTTAGTGAACACAACAAATTCCCCACAAAAACCTAACTAGGTTTTACACTTGTATTTATAGAGTCTTCATGCTGGGCTTTACTTGTTCCTTAAGAAAAGGAGTCTTCAGAAATATATCCAATAAATCTTCAGCGCCAAACAAAAAATTCATAAAATATATAAAATATATTTTAGAATTAAATCTTCACACACAAGGTTACTTGTGACACAAGGCTCGCGTGCTGTGCCAGCTCCGCCCTAACAAAAATATATTTTCCAGCAAAAATATAATTTCTGAAACGAATCTTCTTAAAAGATATCTTCTGGAAATAACAAACAAAAACGCGCACGTGTCTAGAAGCTTCCGGTCACAACGTACTCAGTTGCTACAGCATTTTCTAGAGCATATGACAAAATGGGTTTTTGCAAAATTATAGCCAACACAAAAACGCCAACAACTTTGATGTTTTAAAATGGTGGAAGGAAAATTCCAGCCGACTTCCAATCCTTTCAAAGATGGCAAAAGACTTGTTAGCTATCCCTATCTGCACGGTGCCATCTTAGTCTACTTTCAGTCTTGGAGGACGAGTGATTGATGAGCATCGCAGTTGTCTCACAACTCAAATGGTGGAAGCTCTTATTTGTAGTTATAGCTGCCTCAAAGGATCCCGTAAATCCTCAATTATTGATACACTTATAATGGAGGATTACATGCAACTTGAGAAATTAGAGGAAGGTGAGATGTTATTACTTGTTTTAGTATATGTTATGACTTGTTAGATTATAACTCAATTATTAACAAGGTTTTTTTTTATAGAAATAGCTTCAATGAAAGGTGGTGATGCTTGTTCAATCCCGGTTGCACTGGATGAAGATTAACGAGTCCTTTTGTTTTATAGGTTACATTGGTTTAATAGGTATAGGTTACAATGGTTTAATTGGTATAGGTTATTATACAGGCAACTATTATGTAAATGATATATGCTAAGGCAGCTATTGGCTTTAATTGGTATAGGTTATTATACATAAATTTATGTAGACATTATGCAAATGCTATATGCTAAGGTAGCTACTGGTCTGTATCTCAGCTACCTAGAATTGTGTTATGGGTGACAGTCTAACATGAATTGTGTTATGGTTCTTAATGTCAAAGATTTATATAGAACTTTGTTTGTCTACAGTGTGGACCTATAAATTGTTTTGGTATGTTGTGATGCTTGAGTTCAGTACATTTTCATGTTAAAATCAGAGACGGTATAAATTGATTCATGGTACTTTGCTCGTTTAGACATATAAAGTACATATAAAAGTTTTGATTTAGATTCATGGTATTGTGTCAAAGGTGTTGCATGCATCAATCATCTAGTGGATTTGGATTGTATATAAATTTGCATTGTTGTGTAACTGTAATGTATCAAACTTTATATGTTGTGATTTGTTAATTGTTTGGGAATTTATGGTCATTTTATTTGTTTTGCAAGTAATTAATTGCAAAATGATAAAGAAAATTGTGGGTAGGTTTTGGCCACTTGAATAGTAAAAAATATTGTACAATAGTTTTTTTTTTTTTTTTTTGCAAAATTCGGTCATAAAAACTAGTTTTTTAAAGAAGAAATTTGGTACTTTTATCTTTTTCATCTTCATCCACCAAAGAGGGGTGGTTTAGGATCAATTCTTGATCCGAAATCACCCCTCCAAATTGTTTTTTCTTTCCTTTTCATCAAAATAAGTGATTTTCACACATATTAAGTTTATTGTCTTAGTGTGACTTTGTTTTGTTTTCACGTCTTTGTACGGTGTTTTGTTTTCCCGTCTTTGTACGGTGTATTTCCCGTCTTTTGTACGGTGTTCAATTTTTCAGGTTGAAAGATTAATTTCGATCAAGTGCAGATCCAATCAATGATTTTGGTGTCATCAACGTTACAGATCCGGAGGCTTGGGTATTCCGGACGCTTCAATACAATCACATTTGTAGGCATATGTAATTTGCCGTTTTATGCTATTAATATGGACACTGTGAGTTTGTTTGCAGTTTCATCCTTTTTGTTTTTAGCTATTTTGAATTTGTATTACATTGATGTACTCTATCAATTTGAATGAATGAATATTTTATTTTTGGTCAAAAAAAAAAAAATTGGTTTTTTTTTCAAAAAAAAAAAAAAGAGAGAGAAATTTGGCCTTTAAAACTACTCCCTCCGTCCCATTATATAAGCACTTTCTTACAAAAAGTTTAGTCCCAAAATATAAGCTCCTTTACAATTTAAAGGTACATTTATTACTTTTTTACTTACACATACCCCTTATTATTACTACTAAGTAATAAATATATCTTTAAATTGTAAAGGGGCTTATATTTTGGGACTAGACTTTTTGTAAGAAAGTGCTTATATAATGGGACAGAGGGAGTAGTTTTTAAAAAATAACCAGTTTAAAACTGGATTTTAAAAAATAATCTATTTTAAACTGGTTTTATAATAACAACCGGTTATGAATCCGTATCCAGATTTATAACTAGTTATATAACCAGTTTATAAAAAAATATGGTTATAGTTATGTGTCCAAATCCATATAAGTGATTTTGGTCTGAATATGGTTTGATTTGTCAAAAAAACCGACCATGCACACCCCTAGCTTATACAATTTAATTTCATAACGTTTTTAACACGTTTTTAACGGTATGGTGTTGGAAGTGTTACGATGTTATCACTTATCAAGTTTTCTAGAGCATATTAAAGATTTTAAATTTAAAATTGTATTAAGTATACACACAAGTTTTAGTAGCTCTCTTTCATCACAAAAATTATGGGTTTCGTCTTCCTGGTAAAGTTATTATTCTTGCTAGTTCTGATCCAATTTCATTTACAATTTATTCCTTCTCTTACTTTTATGAATAATTGCAATTTTTTTTTTTTTTACTAATAATTGCTATTTATTATTTTGTATGTATTATATGACATGTCATTTTTGTTTTGAATTCTATGAAAAAAACTCTATACTTTTTCATGAATCAAAATGACGTGATGCTATATTGTCAATATTAATATGAAATAAAAACTGACCGTCAAAATGGGGTGATGCTATATTGTTATTCTTTTCATCTTTTAAATTCCTTCTTTTTCATTTGTCTTGGTTGAGAATGTTTAGTTTAGAATGTTTAGTTTTTTTAAAGGAATGTTCACCTTTTATTTCTTTTATGCTTTCTGATATTTTATTTTTATAAATATTTTTTTATTTGTTTTGTTTTTCATTGTTTATTTATTATGTATTCTTTTTTGTGTTATACAGTTTGGAATTAGAATGCAGAGGACATATTGAAGTTGACAAAAGTTTAGAGATTACATAGAAAATTGGCTACGTTTTTCTTACAAAAGATGGCAATGGTGTTGTTGAAGGGGTTAATGGGTTGTTGTGTGTTCTAAAAGTATCATTCTACTTAGGTTTCATTATTTTTCTTTTAAATCTGATGAAAATATTTATTTGCCATCTCCGTATTGATGAGATCAGTCGCTAATTACGTTAGAGTATGATAGTATTTTGGGTCTCATTCTTTCATGGGACAATATGTATACATTTACATAATTGATATTCAGTAATTTATATTTTAATTTATTGAAGAGAGATGGATAATTGAAGAACTGAGGTAGTTTAAATTATTCTAATTTATGCTATTTCAATCACTTGCCGACATTGAGAAAGAAGACTCTTATTGTTTGAAGAATGGGAAGAGAGAAACAAATACGGGAACAAGGGAGAAAAATGGGAAGAGAGAAAAGTAGATTTGTTGAATTGTCTTTTTTTATTATTATTTTTTTAATAAATTTTCATTTAATTTGGACAATGTTGTACCCCAATTTTGGACCTAAAATCATACATCATTTTTCTCATTAACAAAAATTACCAAAAAATAACTTGTTGTGTTTGCTTCTTTTGATAAGACGGAGTTTTCGAATCAATTGATAAAAAGTCAACTGTTAGCCAAAGTCGAAGTTTGACTTTTCACTTTTTTGGTCAACATTGAATCTCTAAAGTCAAATATCATGAAAAACATGTGAAATTATCAAGTTTGATCATCAAGAATCAAGAAAGTCAAGAAAATGTCCAAAAGTCAAAGGTTAAGGGTTTGAAATTTTTTCTAAGTTACAAAACTTCATGGTCATGGAGGTAACTTTGCATGGTTGTAACTTCCTCCTCAAGCCACCAAAATTTTCAAACAAGAGCTCTATCTCAAGACCTCATGGAAAACTTCAACTTAGTGTAAATATGAGAAGTCAGAAAGATCATTAAAGTGCTTAAATGAATGGTCAAAGTTGATGTTCCAAGTTGTTGAAAAATTCTGATAAGAAATTTGTCTAAGTGTTTTTATCAGTTGCAACATTGATTTTTCGTGGCCAATTATCTACATGATCTAAGTTGATTCAGTTCAAGTGTCCAACATCAAAGTTGTAGAGTGCCATTCCCTCTTTCCATTGGTACCAATATCATGTGTTTGTGTTGCTCGAGCACGATGTTATGAATTTTCAAAGAAGCCATGGTAGAGCTGATTTTGGAGTCAGATTACAAGTCATTTTTTGTTGATCCAAATAAGGAGGGACCTCAAAATCCAACCTTCACACCTTTTATTTTCAAGTGTTCTCTGATGTTTAGCATGTCTAAATGGGCTTGGTACATGAAGCAAACCATTATTCAAAGATTATGCCATAAGTGTGAATAGTGTTTTTACCAAAAATGTTTAAAGTAGCTTTTATCAAATCACTTTACATTGAGCCTTGCATTGAGTTTGTCTCTGAACACACTTCATCTATGCATCAGAAGCAAGCCAAAAGAACCTCCTATGAACCACAAAACATGTCATTTTGGCCATTGAATTCAAAGGTGAACCAAAGACATTTTTTGAACAAAATCTCATTTGCAAGCAAAGCAGCCACAATGTATGCTTCAAACACACTCCATGTCTGATTCCAAGATCATCCCAAGTTCCTATAAAAGCCTCTCAAGTCTCAGAACCAGAACACACAAAAAACACACAAAATTAACTCAAAAACTCCATTCTTGCAACTTGAAAACCTTGAACTCGAATCTCTTAATTTCTTCGATTTTCTTCCAAACTTTTCATTGAAACATCATCACTATATCATAATTAAACTTCTGTATGCATTAATCACCAACTGTAAAACCTCCATTACCACCTCCAAAACACCATTTTTGTCACTTTTAACTTGATTTGGGTAGGACAACTCAGAAGGTTTCAGAGCAAGGTGACTGTACCATTACGCTCCTGGGGACTCAAGGAAGCTAAAGATACAATTTTCGCATCTTGAAACATCACATGAAGGGGCATTGGACTTTCTCCAATTGGTAAGCTTTCTTGAGAATTCTAAATCCCTAATACATGCATCATTTTGAATAATTTTTGAAGCAAAAATGTAGTTTATGATGTGAGGATTGAAACCCCTAAGTTTTATGTTACTGATTGTTGATGTACACCAACTAATTGCATTTTTGTTAAAGTTTAGGGTTCTTAGTTTTTGGTTTATTACGAGTTATACAGTTTATTATAGTTAACATAAATGCCATGGTTAGATTCCTTGTGAAATTCTGAACAAAATGGTATATTAACATGTCAAATTTGGTGAACAAATGAAAAAACACGATTTTAGCCATGGTGGTGGTGTTGTTTAGTGCGTGTGCGTGTTTCGTGATTTAAACGTTTTTATGTGGTACCTAAATAAGTTGCGCGTAGTTAAATTTCAAATTAATTACGAGACTTCTTGAAACAAAAAAAAAAACCTTTTCCAAAACAAACATGCGATCCCTTTAAAAACAAACGCAAGTTCACCTTAGTCTCAATGTTACCACAATCAATTTTTAACATGCTAGTATCTCCAACTCTTTTCTTTACAACATCTTTTTTAACACAAAAACGAATACACTTTCGTTTTCATCAACAACAATTATATTTTCTTCACAACATCTTTTCTTTACAACAACGAATACACTTTTGTTTTCAAAATCTAACCACTTTCATAAATACAAAACTTCTCAAAATCTTCTCTCTGTTTTATTTAACACACTCTAATCAAACTTTAAGTTGTTCACAACTAAAAGACACAAACCAACACAATTCTCTTTGTCATTTTCGGCTTTACAATACATTAGATTTCTTTCATCTTTAGTTTCAAATTCTAAATGTTTTTATAAGCATTAGCAAGAATTCAATCATTTTCTTCACAAAAGAGTTGGTTTAGCGTGCTTATGTTAACATTTAAAAGGTGAAACTTTAAATGACGCTAATCTCTTGCTTTCCTAAAAGACATACAACATACACTCTCTGTTTTCAAGAGAACTACGCGAGTTTTGATCCTTCACAAAGGGTACATAGGCAAAGACATACTCCTTTCCAAATTCAAAAATCATAAAAAACACGCGCCTTCTTCTTATCTACCTTCTTCATACATCTTCTATCTTACTTCTTTCTTCTATACATTTTCTCCTCATTCTTAAAGCATGTATAAGAAAGCACAAAAACATATAAGAGGTTACCATGGAGTACTATGGGCGCTTGAGGTGCTAATACCTTCCTTAAGTGCAACTAACCCCCGTACCTAGAATCTCAATTTAAAAGGGTTTTCAATTTTTCCCCTCCCTTGGAAATGAAAAATAAAACTGTAGTGGTGTATGTCTCAAAAATCCCGCAACAGACAACTAGGACCCTCTTGCTCTAAGAACCATAGTGTTTTTATAACTTTATCATATAAAATAGGGTTAATTATCTTTTACCCCCTGTAAAATACACCAAAGTTGCAAACCCCCTGTAAAATTATTTTGTTGCATTACCCCCTGTAATATCAGATTCTGCATTTTACCCCTGGTCAAAGTAAAAAAAATATGACGTGGCAGAATAATGATATGGCAGGTGACGTGGCGTGCCACGTGGCTGTTTTTATTAATTTTTAAATTTTTCGTGACGTGGCGTGTGGAGGTTCTGTTACGACTGTTTTTATAATGTTTATTATTTAGCGGCGGTTTCTAGTATAATTTGCGGCGGTTATATTATAGTTAGTGGCGGTTTTATATTATTTAACGGAAATTTTATTTTGCGGCGGTTTAATAAACCACACAAATTTAGAATTTATCATGCAAAGGTTTATTAACCTCACAAATTTTATTTTGCGGCGGTTATATTATATAGTTAAATAAACTTGTGCACTTTACATAATAAATTCTTAATTTGCGAGGTTTATTAAACCGCCGCAAAATAAAATTTCCGTTAAATAATATAAAACCGCCACTAACTATAATATAACCGCCGCAAATTATACTAGAAACCGCCGCTAAATAATAAATCTATAAAACAAAAATTCAAATTTTTTTTAAAAGAGTTTAGTTGGCAGTTTCCGTTAAAAATTTTAAAAAAAATTAACAAAAAGGGCTTTTAAGAAAAAAACTTTTCTCCAATAGAAAAAACAAAAAGATTTCTTTTTAAGTATCTTAATGTCAAAAATAAAAAAATATGTTTGTTTATTTGTCATGTCTTCACCTTTTTATTAGTTATTTAGAATGCAAAAATATAAAAAAACAACAAAAATATTAGAAAAATTAATTATGTTATGTTTGATTTTTTTATTATTATTATTTTTTGTGATGATTGATAACATGATCATGTCTTTGTTTAATTTCATTCCTTGAAAACTCATAACAATATATTAATTACATGCATACATGCATTAAAAATTCTACATTTTTTGCACTACATCACATTATTTTTCATGTCACTTAACATTTTACACAAAGTCCTACATCACATTACAATTTTATGTCACATGTTCACTATACATTTTAACATGCATACATGCATTGCATTTAGGTTAGGACATTGCACCATTTCAAAAATGCATGTTAGAGACAATATTTTATTTTTATAAAATTATTGAGCTCTAACAATTGGCATTAATAGTTAAGGGCCTTTTGGCCTAAATTCATTATCTTCAAAAAAAACTTTTCCTTTGTTAAATAAAAAATGTTTTTGCTTGTGTGTGTTAATTAGGATTGTTTGTTGTTGTGAATGACTTTCAAAAGTGGTATTATCATGTTTTCACCTCCGACACCTTTTTGCACACACTTCACTTTTAATTTGAGTGCTAAATTTTGCTATGTTTGATTCTTCTCCTATGTGCATTTCATTAGCATATTTATTTCTCCGCACTTGCATTTTTATTTTTATGCATTGTTATTTATTTATCGCTTATTATTATTTATTCATTCAATTCGATATGGTTGTAAATTAATTATCCAATTGGGTCGTAATAGCGTAGGATTTTATTTATTGTTTTTATTGCTTTCCTAGTTACACAACACACACACAACGCCAAAATTCATTTCCAAGCGAGAGGACTCGTAATTAAATTTCAATTGATTACAAGTTCTCTTGCGACAAAAACTCCTTTCAACCCAAAAACGCGATATTTTATAAGGATAACAAAAACAATTGTAGGTCCATTTTAGTCGCAACGTCATTATATCATTTAACTATATATATTATATTACACTAAACATTTTTTTTATATATAACAAAATTTATACTTTCTTACAACTTTTTCCTCTCAACAACATTTTCTTTACAATACAATAATTACATTACTCTCAATAAACCTTTCTTACAAACAAAAATATTTACACTTCTTTCCTTTTATTTTACTTTGTGAAAGAAAACTTTTCTTAATATTTACTACTTTACTTTTAAGAGACTTTTATCATTCTCCGTCTCAAATTTTAACGATTCTTATAAACATTGCAAGAATTCAATCATTCTCCTTACAAAGGGGAATGGTTTAGTGTGTTTATATTAATCTTTAAAAGGTGAGACTTAAAATGACATTAATCTCTTTCTTCTTTTCTTCTATACAACTTCTCCCTCCATTCTTAAAGCATGTATATAAAAAAGCACAAAAACATATAAGAGGTTACCATGGAGTACCATGGACGCTTGAGGTGCTAATACCTTCCTTGAGCGCAACTAACCCCGTACCTTAGAATCTCTTTCTTTTTAGGTTTTCGACTATTTCCCCTTCATTTGGAAATGAAAGATCAAACTGTAGTGGGGTATGTCTCAAAAATCCCGTAACACCACCAACAACAAAAAATTTATTTTTATAGTATTCTTTTTTTTGGTAACATTTATAGTTTTTTTTTTTACTTAAACTACATAGATCATTTAGTTAGAAATTTTAGCAAGAGGAACGTGATTCAATTTCCACCACCAATAAAACCACAACTAGTTGCGGGGGATCGAACTGCGGTTCTCTCTACCAAATTAAGCGCTAATTACCAATGAACTTGTTGAAGCAAAATCCCTAAATGATGTATTAAAGATAACAAACATCTTCAATTATATTTTCATTTATATTCTGATCATATTGTGATCTAACCTGTGCTTTTGAGTGATTTTAATAAGCTAGATCAAATTGCAATATCATGATCAATCATCACTCTTTGTGAAAGAAATGAACACTACTACAGAGAACGATCAGAGAACGCTCTCTGAGTAACAGTCAGCACAGGCTTCAAAAGAGATTCTTGTCATAAGCGCTTAATAATGATTCATCAGGCTACAAGATATTATTCCACTTCATCAATGGACTTCAAATCAGTATCACAACAGTGGATAAGTCATTTAAGGCCAAACAAGACCATGTGCATGAAGACATTCCATGTATGACATGTTTAAGGAAAGGAATCAATGCACAATGAAGACAAGCAAGTGTGAACTAGTGTTTCTACTGGTTTTTGGATTTGATGGTGTTTCATAGACCAATCACAATGCAGCAACAAGCTACTGAACTCATAGTTGGCATTGTACTTGCACATGTACTTCAAAAAGAACATTCTCCAAGGCTTCTCTCATATAAGACAAGGAGGTTTGTACTTGCAAAGGACAACATGAACAGCTACCTACATTAGTCCCAGCTGTTTGAGACGCTCCACTACAGCTGTTCATGATCAAGCAATAAAATCCCACTCATGAATTTTTGCATCAGTCCAGTAAGGGGAGAACGTTGCCAGAACGATCTCTTACCCAGGCAGTTTATGTACTTGAACATTCAAACTCATATCCAGCTGTTCAATGTACTTTGATTTGATGCACAACGGCTATTTTCAACGTCATTACTTGAAGATCAAGCTTCATACAGCCAGATACAACTGTTTACAGCTCATCACCTTTTCTTGGTGATATGAAGAAACTAAGAGAGTGTTTGAAAAACGTTCTCAGTAATTTGAATTATGCAGCAAACTCTCTATGAGCTGTCATTTGAAGGATGCAACGGCTCTCTACTGTACTTACATGATGACTAAGCATCAGGAGCGTATTTGGCATCTATAAATAGCACCCCATGGTGCATTGGAAGAGCAAGAAGTTTAGTTACAAGTTAGCATACAACAAGTTTAGTTCTCAAGCAATCAAAGCTCTTACCAGTTTGTTTTCACTCACACTCCAGCTCTGCTATCAATCTAGGATCACAAATTTAGAGTGTCTTGAGTAGTTTACAGAAAGCCTATCAATCTCTAGTTTGAGTCATTGTATAAGCTTAGATCCAGAAACAAACCCTTCTTGAAAAAGAAAGAACTCCTCAAGTCAATACGTAACTATTGATTGAGTGGCCTTGGATAGTCAGGATTGGCTAGAGGTAAAGTCCTTGGATAGTTAGGATTGACTAGAGGCAGAATTGATTTGATCTTGGTCTAGATCATAGAAGAAGAAATTGTATTGAGAGATCGCTAGTATCTCATTCATACTAGTGATAAATCTCACATGAGTGGGGACTGGACTAGCCCAACATTTGGGTGAACCAGGATAAATTGCTGTGTGTTATTCTCTCTTCCCTTGCTCCTTTTCATTTACACACACACAACACATTTATATTGTTTTGTTTATTAATCTGTCTGCACTAACGAGAACGATCTCAGAACGTTCTAGCTCTCACTGTTTAAATTGTTATTAAACTAACAAAGTTGTTTGTTTTAGAAGTTTAATTTTAAAAGGGTCACAATTCAAACCCCCCTTTCTTGTGAAACTTTGCTACTTCAATTGGCATCAGAGCCCGGCCTCTGAAGGCTGAGCATTTAACAAGTGCTAGAGGAAAAGATTCAGGAAGGAAGAATGTCTAAACCTGCAAAGTTTATCTCTGAAGGAGGATCCTCAAATAGACCTCCTCTATTTGAAGGAAATGATTATTATTACTCGAAAGATAAAATGGAATTGTTCCTTAGATCACAGGACAATTACATGTGGACAGTTATAGAAGAAGGAGAATATGTACCTCTCACTAAAGAGTCCACACCAAAGAAACAAGAAGAATGGACTACTGCTGAAGCTGAAAGAGTACTTCTAAACATCAAAGCTAAGATGTTCATAAAAAGTGCTCTAGGCAGAGAAGAATATGATAGAGTCATGGAGTGCAGCACAACTAAAGAAATGTGGGGGAGACTCCAAACTCATCATGAAGGAACCAGTATCATCAAGGAAACCAGAATTGATATTGGTGTGAGAAAGTTTGAGTTATTTGAAATGCAGGAAGATGAATCCATTGATCAAATGTATGGAAGATTCACTACCATCATAAATGAACTCAACTCTCTTGGCAAGAAGTATACAGATCATGAAAGAATAAGAAAATTGTTGAGATGTCTACCAAAATCATGGAGACACATTGTAGCAGCAATCACTGAAGCAAAAGATCTTAAAACTGTCAAGCTAGATGATTTGCTTGGATCTCTGAAAGCTCATGAAGCAATACTTCAAGAAGATAAACCCTTGAAGAAAAAGACAATTGCCTTGAAAGCACAAATAGGAGAACATTCTCAGAATGATGAAGACTCATCTGATGATGAAGAAGAAAGTCAGCAACAATACGCTTTCTTATCAAAGAAGATTCAAAGGCTAATGATGAGAAGAAATAACATCAAAAAGTCATTCTAAGCTAGAAGAAAAGGTCCAAAACCAAAAATTGATATGAGTCAGATTACATGCTATGGATGCAATCAAACAGGACACTACAAGACTGAGTGCCCTAACAACAAACAGAAGAAGTCTACATTCAAAAAGAAATCCTTCATGGCAACATGGGATGACTCTGATGAATCTCAAGGAGAAGAAGAAGTTAATGTTTGTCTTATGACCAAATCAGACTCAGAAGAGGTAAGCCTTGAACCTTGCTCATCTTGTAGAAAGACTGAATGTTTATTTGATAATCTCTTTTATGATACACAAATTATGAATCAAAAGAATGGAAAACTAAGAGATGAACTCACCATCTTAAAAAAGGAAAATGATGAATTAAAATCTATGAACAATAAATACAAAGATGTTGTAAGTGGTATGCAAGATGCTCATAAAGAGATATCCATAAAATATGAAGAACTTTTAGAAAAACAAAAGACCATTGACAAATCAAAAATTCAGAAAGAAAACACCATTTTAAAACAAAATGTTTCTGAACTTGAAAATGATATAACATGCTTTGTTAAATCTACTGATACCTTTGAAAAAATCATGGGATCTCAATCTAGTGTTCATAACAAAACTGGTGTAGGGTTTAAAGCTTTTCAAAAACAAAAATTGTATGAAAACTTTTTTGTCCCTCAAAAGGAGAAACATGATATTCTTTTTCCTGATAAAGACAAACCATCACATAGATATAAATGTACTTACTGTTCAAGAGATGGACATCTTGAAGCTTTTTGTTTTGATAGGAAAAGAATAATACATTCACATGTAAACAGAGAATGTTCTCAGAAGGTTCTCCAACAACAAAAGTTTTTTAGAAAAAACTTTCAGAGACCTTATCATTATAAGAAGAAAAAATATAATGAAAGGAACACTAACCCTCATGGACCCAAAAGACTATGGGTACCTAAAGAACTATTAAATACAAATGTAGGTGTGTCATCTAGCAGTCAAGAAAAAGCCTTGGTACTTGGACAGTGGTTGCTCAAGGCATATGACTGGAGACAAGCTGAATTTCCTATCTCTTGAAGAGAAGGATGGAGGAGCTGTAACCTTTGGCAATATTGAGAAAGGTTACATCAAAGGTAATGGTGTCATAGGTAAAACTAATTCTGCCAAGATTGAAAATGTTCACTATGTCAAAGGACTTAAACATAACTTAATAAGCATTAGTCAACTTTGTGACAATGGTTTTGAAGTTATATTTAAACCTCAAACTTGTGAAATTATCAAATCATCTTCTGGTAAAACCCTTATAAATGGATCAAGAAAAGGAAACATTTATGTCTTACATTTAGATGAACTTCCCACTGAATCCTGTTTTGTCACTCTTGAAAAAGACAAATGGATTTGGCATAAAAGGGCTGGTCATGTAAGCATGAAAACAATTTCAAAAATTTCCAAACTTGATCTAGTTAGAGGACTACCTAAGATTAGTTTTGACAAAGATAAAGTATGTGAAGCTTGCATAAGAGGAAAACAAGTTAAGAGTAGTTTTAAACCAAAAGACTTTATTTCAACAAAAAGACCTCTTGAAATGCTACACATAGATTTATTTGGTCCTGTCAAAACCACAAGTCTTGGTGGTAAAAATTATGGTTTTGTTATTGTTGATGACTATTCAAGGTTCACATGGGTTTTGTTTTTAAAACATAAGGATGAATCTTTTGAAGCTTTCAAAAACTTTTGCAAAAGAGTTCAAAATGAAAAAGATACCAATATCATCTCAGTAAGAAGTGATCATGGTGGTGAATTTGAAAACTCACTATTTGAATCATTCTTTGATGATAATGCCATTTCTCATAATTTTTCTTGTCCAAGAACTCCTCAACAAAATGGAGTTGTTGAAAGGAAAAATAGAACTCTACAAGAGATGGCTAGAACAATGATTAATGAATCAAATGTTGAAAAATATTTTTGGGCTGAAGCCATCAACACCTCTTGTTACATTTTAAACAGATTGACCATAAGGAAATTTTTGAACAAAACTCCTTATGAACTTTGGAAAGAAAGAAAGCCAAATATTTCCTATTTTCACATTTTTGGATGTTATTGCTATATTTTGAACATCAAAGACAACTTAGGCAAGTTTGACTCAAAATCAGACAAAGGAATATTTCTAGGATATTCTTTGACATCAAAAGCTTATAGAGTCTATAACCTGAGAACTCAAACTTTGGAAGAAAGCATGCATGTCAAGTTTGATGAATTTGAAGAAGAAACAGAAGAAGTAAAAGATGATGATGTGAATGAAGACAAAAAGGATGAACAGAATTCTGAATCAAGTGAAGACAATCAGTCAAATGAGAATTCTGAACCTAAAGAAGATGATGTTTCACCTCAAGAGCCTTCTAAAACTTGGAGAATCAATCCAAATCATCCACCCGAGCAAATCATTGGAAGTCCTAAAGATGGAGTCAAAACTAGAAGAGCTGTTTTTAATCAAGAGAACAATCTGGCAATGATCTCTCAGATAGAGCCCAATACTATTGATGAAGCTATTGTTGACAACTCTTGGATTGATGCTATGAAAGAAGAACTTCTACAGTTTGAAAAGAATGAAGTATGGAATCTAGTGCCAAAACCCAAAGATCATTCAATCATTGGAACTAGATGGGTGTTTAGAAACAAATTGGATGAAAATGGCAAGGTGACTAGAAACAAAGCAAGACTAGTTGCTCAGGGGTATAATCAACAAGAAGGAATTGATTATGATGAAACATTTGCTCCTGTTGCCAGGTTAGAAGCTATTAGAATTTTGCTTGCATTTGCATCTCATAAAAACATCAAACTTTTTCAAATGGATGTTAAAAGTGCTTTTTTAAATGGTTTTCTAAATGAAGAAGTTTATGTACATCAACCTCCTGGTTTTGAAGATGAACATAAACCTCATCATGTTTTCAAACTCACCAAAGCTCTATATGGACTTAAACAAGCTCCAAGAGCATGGTATGAGAGACTAAGCACCTTTTTACTTGACAACAACTTTTCAAGAGGAAAAATTGATACAACTCTTTTTAGAAAAGAAAACAATAATGATCTGTTGATTGTACAAGTTTATGTTGATGATATCATTTTTGGTGCTACAAATGAAAAAATGTGTGAGGAGTTTTCAAACCTTATGCAAAATGAATTTGAAATGAGTATGATGGGAGAACTCAGTTTCTTTCTTGGCTTGCAAATCAAGCAACAAGAAAATGGCATTTTTGTTTGTCAAAAAACGTATATAAATGATCTATTGAAGAAATACAAGATGAATGAATCAAAGATCATGCCAACTCCTATGCATCCATCATCAAGTTTAGATAAAGATGAAAATGGAAAAAGTGTTTCTGAGAAGGAATATAGAGGGATGATTGGATCACTCCTCTATCTCACTGCAAGTAGACCAGATATTGTTTTCTCTATTGGTCTATGTGCAAGGTTTCAAACTGCACCAAAAGAATCACATCTCACTGCAGTCAAGAGAATTTTTAGATACCTTGTTGGAACAACTGATGTTGGTCTATGGTATGCAAAAGGATCACATTTCAATTTGAAAGCCTACTGTGATGCTGACTATCCTGGTGATAAATTGGAGAGAAAAAGCACTAGTGGATCTTGTCAATTTCTTGGTGAAGCTCTTGTAAGTTGGAGTTGCAAAAAGCAAAACACCATAGCACTATCAACTACTGAAGCTGAATATGTATCAGCTGCAAATTGTTGCACACAAGTGATATGGATCAAAAACCAACTTGAAGACTACTCATTAAGGTACACAAGTATTAAAATTTTATGTGATAATACAAGTGCTATTAATTTATCTAAAAATCCCATTCAGCATTCAAGATCAAAACATATTGAAATTAAACATCATTTTATTAGAGATCATGTCAACAAAAAGGATGTTGAATTGATGTTTATTGATACTGAAAATCAGTTAGCTGATATTTTTACTAAGCCATTAGTTGAGGATCGTTTTAATTTCATCAAGGAAAATCTAAATATCATTAGGATCCCTCACTAATATTGTTTCAGCAAAATTATGCTCAGCAGAGAGATCGTTCTCAGAACACTCTGCCACTAAATTTCAGTTTTGAAGCATAACATGAACCATGACCGTTTTATGTGACTTGTTTTGATCAATTTGTTTCAATTTGTTTGTGTTTAAATTAATCATTTAGGACTCCCTAAGCCTTGCAACGGCTACTTTAGGATAGTCATCATTTCCTTTTTAGGCCATAGTCCCAAAGTACCTAGTAACACTATTCATTAAGTACACTCTCTCACTTAATCCAACTCTTCCTCTTCTCAAGGTTTCTCAAACCCACTCTCTCAACTACTTTCTCTGATCATTTTTTCTTTATAACCGGCACATTAACTCCTTTTTCCTTCATCTCAATCCCTCACAATCGTTTTCTTCCTTTCTCTTGCTCGTAACCGTTACTTTCCCTTTCTCTCTCCATTTTCAAAATTCAAATGGCTAGATCAAAGGAAACAAGAAGCAAGCACATCCATGATAGAGTTGAAAACTCTTCTTCCTCAGCTGAAACCAAGTCACAAACCCCTCCTCCAAAAGCCATTAACACTGCTTCTGAAACTTCATCTGATACCTCTCCAAAATCCACACACAATGAACAACGTTCATCATCTTCCTCACAACACCTTGATGACATTCAATCACTTCAAATGGTTGTATATCAACCACATGAATGCATCACTCCTGATCCAACCCTTGTCGTGCCAAGTATTGCTGACACACCCCCTGTTTTGGTTCATCCCTCAAAAACAAAATCCAAAACCAAAACCAAGGAGCGTGTTTATGTGAGAAGGTCTGCAAGGATTCTTTCTGGTATTGGACCCAGTAAAAAGGTCAATGAGGACACAACCACCATTTCGGTTTATGATAGTGATTCTGATCACTCTCCCTCTGATGAACCTGTTTCTAAAACTACTCCAAAAGAAACCACCACCACCAAATCCGCTCCAACTGTCAAAACCACTAGGTCCTCATCCTCTTCAAAATCTCCAAAGAAAGCCACTCCTAAACCAACCAAATCTGCTCCTATTTCTGTTGAAAAGGAAAAATCAAAAGGAAAGTCTAAAGAGAAAGTTGCTTCTATCTCTTCTGATAAACCAAAGAAACCAACCAAGGCAAAATCCAAGAAGGATGTTCCTTTAGAAAAACTGCTAGCAAACAAAGGAATTCCAATTCCTTTGATTCTTGATGCTGACCATCAATACTTTGAAAAGTATTGGATGGTGAAGACTGTGTGCCCTGGAAGGGTCTTTGATTTTCAAAATTTGCTTAGTGGAGGCTATGATCTGCTCAAATACACAGAGCCACTGAAATGGACAAGCTTTTTCAAGCTCAAAGAAACTGTGTATCCAACTTTAGTCCAAGCATTTTACTTCAATGCTAGGGTGTTTGCTGATAAGGACCTCATCATCACTAATCTCAAAGGAACTGAGATGCAAGTGACTCCTGCTGTTATAGGTCATGTTTTGAACTTACCATGTGAAGGAGCTAAGCTTTATGGCTCAAACTGGTATGCTGCTACTGGTGTGAAGAAGGATGCATTGCTGTTGAAAATGTTTACTGAAGATGGTGCAAGGTTGGAAGAACCACCATCCTCAAGTTTGAAGGGAGATTACAAGCTGCTACACAATATGATTCAACATTGTGTTTTTCCAAGAACTGGAAGCAAGAACAGAGTGACAGAGAATGATCTCATGGTTCTCTATCATCTGTCTGAAGGAAAAGAACTTAACTTGCCGTATGTGATACTCCATCACATGATTAAGGTTGCTGAATCAGGAATTCAGAAAGTTACTCTTCCTTATGGAACCACTTTGTCAAAGTTGTTTGATTTATTCAAAATTGACATCTCAAATGAGAAGGTTGATAACTACTCAACTCTTTTCTCACTCAAAAATGTGCACCACATGAAGATGGAACCAAGTGTTGATGTTGGTCAGAAGAGAAAAAGAGAAAATTTTGAGAATTTGGGAAATTTGGATGTACTGTCTGATGTTGCTGTTGGTGAAGCAGATCGTGCTGAGATCGTTCTCCCTGCTGAGGCAACAACTGCCAAAGGCAAAGAACAAGTTGTTGAAGGTAATCCATCACAATCTGTCCCTTTCTCTGCTAATATTTCTCTAGGTTTTGAATCAAATCTTGGTGCTCCACTTGAACCAACTCCCTCTGAAATCATGGCTTAAGTTCTTGAAGGTTTCCACACTACCACCAAACCATTCAATCACTCTCTACTCCATCCAGTTTTACCCACTTCACAAGATTCTCTTAGTTCGTTTTTTAGCTCTGAGTTTGTTAGGAATTTGACCAAAACTCCTAGCCCTGATTATCCCAAAATGCCAGTTCCAATCTACACTGTTTCTGAAAATGTTATCCCATCACTTCCAGAGAACTTTGCTTCTCTTGAATCCTTCTGTTCTACAAAGAATGCATCCACCTCCATTGGTGTGAAGCTTGCTGAAGGTGTGGAAGCTGGTGCTAGACCTGTGAAGAGGTCTAAGGCTGAGAAGATAGAAAGCAATACTGGGAAGAATGTGCATAGGTTGTTTGATGGACTGCAGAATCAGAACAACTTGCTTATGTACATTCTGTTTGAAATGAAATCTCTGAGAACCTGGCTTGTGAATGAAGTTTGTCCCAGGATTAATGCAAATCCACCACCAGAAAACACTTTGCCTCACATTGAAGAATTTCCAAAACCATCTGACTAGTCATCCTCCAATGAATCAAGCCCCTCCAAATGATCGTTTCACTGCTTTTCCTCCCATCCTTTTAAATGCTGACAAGGGGGAGATGAATTAGAATGAAGAAGCTGTTGCATAAGCTTAGGGGGAGTTAGCTTATTCATGGTTTAGATGTTTAAGTTTAGATTAAGTCTGTTGATGAATCACTAAGTTTAAGTTTGTTTGATTTAAGTTTAAGTTTAAGCCCTGTTTAGAATTTAAGATATTTTGAGAAGTATTGTCTTTTTGTAGTAAAAACTTCTCATGCTATGTTTTAGTATTCTAAACTTTTGTGAATCATGTTTGATCCTGCACTGATAATGTTTTGTATGCTCACATTGATGAGTTTTGTTTGATCAATATAATATATCATGATTCAAGTTTATGTGTTTATCTCAATTTGCATTTTATTTAAAGTTTGAAAATGAATGCTGAAATTGAGGGGGAGCTTGTTTGGTTAAATCACTAAAGTTTTATTACTGAATTGTTTAAACTTGAATCTAAATCAAAATCTAATTCAAGAAGTTTGTCATCATCAAAAAGGGGGAGATTGTTGAAGCAAAATCCCTAAATGATGTTTTAAAGATAACAAACATCTTCAATTATATTTTCATTTATATTCTGATCATATTGTGATCTAACCTGTGCTTTTGAGTGATTTTAATAAGCTAGATCAAATTGCAATATCATGATCAATCATCACTCTTTGTGAAAGAAATGAACACTACTACAGAGAACGATCAGAGAACGCTCTCTGAGTAACAGTCAGCACAGGCTTCAAAAGAGATTCTTGTCATAAGCGCTTAATAATGATTCATCAGGCTACAAGACATTATTCCACTTTATCAATGGACTTCAAATCAGTATCACAACAGTGGATAAGTCATTTAAGGCCAAACAAGACCATGTGCATGAAGACATTCCTTGTATGACATGTTTAAGGAAAGGAATCAATGCACAATGAAGACAAGCAAGTGTGAACTAGTGTTTCTACTGGTTTTTGGATTTGATGGTGTTTCATAGACCAATCACAATGCAGCAACAAGCTACTGAACTCATAGTTGGCATTGTACTTGCACATGTACTTCAAAAAAAACATTCTCCAAGGCTTCTCTCATATAAGACAAGGAGGTTTGTACTTGCAAAGGACAACATGAACAGCTACCTACATTAGTCCCAGCTGTTTGAGACGCTCCACTACAGCTGTTCATGATCAAGCAATAAAATCCCACTCATGAATTTTTGCATCAGCCTAGTAAGGGGAGAACGTTGCCAAAACGATCTCTTACCCAGACAGTTTATGTACTTGAACATTCAAACTCATATCCAGCTGTTCAATGTACTTTGATTTGATGCACAACGGCTATTTCCAACGTCATTACTTGAAGATCAAGCTTCATACAGCCAGATACAACTGTTTACAGCTCATCACCTTTTCTTGGTGATATGAAGAAACTAAGAGAGTGTTTGCAGAACGTTCTCAGTAATTTGAATTATGCAGCAAAGTCTCTATGAGCTGTCATTTGAAGGATGCAACGGCTCTCTACTGTACTTACATGATGACTAAGCATCAGGAGCGTATTTGACATCTATAAATAGCACCCCATGGTGCATTGGAAGAGCAAGAAGTTTAGTTACAAGTTTGCATACAACAAGTTTAGTTCTCAAGCAATCAAAGCTCTTACCAGTTTGTTTTTACTCACACTCCAGCTCTGCTATCAATCTAGGATCACAAATTTAGAGTGTCTTGAGTAGTTTACAGAAAGCCTATCAATCTCTAGTTTGAGTCATTGTATAAGCTTAGATCCAGAAACAAACCCTTCTTGAAAAAGAAAGAACTCCTCAAGTCAATACGTAACTATTGATTGAGTGGCCTTGGATAGTCAGGATTGGCTAGAGGTAAAGTCCTTGGATAGTCAGGATTGACTAGAGGCAGAATTGATTTGATCTTGGTCTAGATCATAGAAGAAGAAATTGTATTGAGAGATCGGTAGTATCTCATTCATACTAGTGATAAATCTCACATGAGTGGGGACTGGACTAGCCCAACATTTGGGTGAACCAGGATAAATTGTTGTGTGTTATTCTCTCTTCCCTTGCTCCTTTTCATTTACACACACACAACACATTTATATTGTTTTGTTTATTAATCTGTCTGCACTAATGATGACACGAAATCATATCGTATTTTTAGCTTAGTTTAGGTGAACTTTAGTTGCATTTGCATACGTTTTTAATTCATTTATTTCTTTTTATGCGGGTATTTGTTTTGTTTTTAGTTTTGTCTAATAAAATAGGTCGGAGAAGAGAATTGAGCAAAAAGGGCCAAAAACGCAGCAAAAAGGGGGTGCAAAGCCCAAATCCGCGCAGCCCACCAAAGGAGCCCAGCAGAAAGGGGCAAATGCCCCCAGAAACCTTGTGGCGGGCGCCACAGAAGTGGTGGCGGGCGCCACCAAGCCCAAACCAATTGAAACAGATTTTTGCGAGACGTGGGGAAGTGGCATTCGTCTGATCCGTTTTCTGTTCCTATCGTGTGGCAATTGGATGATATCAAATATGAGCTTATCCCTTCCTATTTTCATGGATCGTAGAAGTTAAAAATCCTCTATAAATAGAAGCTTGATTCTCAGATCAGACTACGCTTTATTTTCTTTTATTTCAGTCAGTTTAAATTCCCCGCATTGTAAACTATCTCGGTTCTTCCACATCGGAAGTCCGATTTTAATTCCGTTTTCAATTCCCTGTCAAGAATTTTACCTTCTTTAATTCAAGCAAGTTTATTCAGCAATTCTCTCCAGGTTTTTATTTAATGTTTTTATTTAATTATTTATTTATGTTTAATTTAATTTACTGTTTTTGTTTATTTAATTTCTTAATTATGTCTAGCTAAATTTCCTAGATATCGGTATGTAAACTAATTCTCCGAAGGGAGTTTAATGATGATTTAGCGCGCGCACTTAAACTATTTTTCTTATTCGAATTCCTAATTTTAAAACTCCTATGCTTTGAATGAGAAAAACAAAGCAACTAAGGTTAAAATCAATAGAGCGAGAGTTTGAGGTTTTAACTAGATAGTAGGAATTTGATATTAATCTTTGAACGAGCGAGAGCCACGTTAGGATTAATTAGGACTAATTGATTTTCAAAATATACTTTCGAAACTGAGGTGGTATAAAAGTGACAGCAAAACCCCTAGTCTAGATTGTATGGTTTTTATCAACAAAACGAGAGTGTGAGGTTTAGACCTTTAAATCGAGAAAGTTCTTCTGAAAAATAAACCCTTTTCACGCGCGCTATTAATTCATTAAATTCCCGATGGTTAATTAAGTTACATACCGATATCCCGCTTTTATTAATTTAAACTCTTAAATTTAATTTCTTTAATTTCTAAAATTCTAAACAAACCCTAAAATTCATTAGCCTTAGATTTACACCGTAACGGTAGAAATACGGTAGTTCGATTATTGGTCCCTGTGGATTCGATATCTTTTAAAACTACACGACGAGACTGTGCACTTGCGGTCAATCAAATCTATTGATACACAAATCGTCGATCAAGTTTTTGGCGCCGTTGCCGGGGACCAATTTAGTCGATATCGTAACTCCGTCGTTACAACATAGAGACTAAGGCAACTTTAATTTTCTGTTAAAAAAATTTAAAAAATCGAAAAAATTTAAAAAAAAAAAAAAATCTAAAAAAAAAAAAAAAAAATTTACCCTTTTTTTGGCTTTTCGATTGTATGCCAAAGACCCGCTCTCAAAGCGAAGAATTAGAAACCCCGATCGACAACCCTGAGCGTCTACTAAGTGTAAGACGCCGAATTGAGCAGTTTAGGGAAAGATACATAGTTCCCCAAAATCAAATCATCTTTCCCGAAACAGACGAAGACTCGGAACAATCCGAAGAGGAATTAGAAATGGAAATAGGTCCTCAAAACCGTCCTCTAAGGTACTACGCTACCCCCTCTGATGCTGAACCGCATAACAGCATTGTTGCCCCTGCGATAGAGGCCAACAATTTTGAGCTTAAACCTTCCCTTCTCTCAGCAGTTCAGCAAAGTCAGTTCTCGGGTAGTCCTACAGATGACCCTAATCTCCACCTCTCTGTCTTCCTACAATACGCCGATACAGTGAAAGCTAATGGCGTAAGTCCCGAAGCAATTAGGCTTCGCCTCTTCCCTTTCTCTCTTAGAGATCGAGCCCGTGCTTGGCTCCAGTCTCTACCTTCCAACTCTGTCACTACATGGGAAGAGTTAAAGAAAGTCTTTCTGGCTAGGTATTTCCCACCTAGCAAGACTGCTATGCTAAGAACCCAAATCAATGGATTCAGGCAGAAAGACAATGAATCTCTCTATGAAGCATGGGAGAGGTTCAAGGATATGTTAAGGATATGTCCACATCACGGTCTGGAGGAGTGGTTGATTATCCACACCTTCTACAATGGTCTCCTGTACAATACAAGGATGACAATAGACGCTGCCGCGGGCGGCGCACTAATGGACAAGCCCTACAATGAAGCCTACCAACTCATCGAGAGTATGGCTCAGAATCACTACCAGTGGGGAGGCGAAAGATCCTCCATAGAACAACCTCTATCGAGAGGAGGAATGCATGAGATAAGCGGCCTTGACCACGTTAGCGCCAAGGTTGATGCACTCACTCAGAAATTAGACAGCTTACTCAATGCTCCTGCTGCTACCGTAGTAGCAGCAGTCACGAACTGTGAAATATGTGGCGCTCCCGGGCTTGCTATAGCTGAATGCCAACTTTTGACCGGAGTTTCTCCCGATCAAGTAAACTACGCCCAAGGAGGCCCATATTCCAACAACTACAACCCAGCTTGGAAGAACAGTCCCTATCTTTCATACAAGAATAACAATGCGTTGTATCCACCTAGACAAGGCCAAACCTCTGGCCCACCAGGTTTTCAAAAAGCTCCTGTGCCAAATCAAGATAACCCTGGGAAGCCTAGCCTTTACGCCATGTTTGAAACCTTCATGGCGTCCCAAGTGCAAGCTAATGAGGGGATCAAGAATCAAAACCTGCATTTCACTAAGCTGTTCGAGCAATTAAATAGTAGAGTTGATATCTTGACCACCCACCATAAGATACTAGAAACACAAGTTGCACAGGTGGCTCAACAGCAATCATCCATGGCTGCTCCTGCAGGAACATTTCCTGGCCAACCTCAACTCAACCCTAAAGCCCATGTAAACGCTGTGACACTGCGAAGTGGAACATAGTATGATGAACCAATTGACCCTAGGATTGAGAGGCCTGCCATGCAGCAAAAGCCAGATGAACTAGTTGAGAAAGAGAGTGAACCGAAAGAGAAAGAAGGGAATGGCGTCGAGGCAAAGGAAAAAGAAACACCCTATGTGCCTCCGCCACCTTACAAACCACCCATTCCATATCCTCAAAGGTTCGAAAAGACCAAAAGCATGGGGCAATTCAAGAAATTCATGGAGCTTCTTAAGCAGTTAAATATAACCATTCCATTCACCGAAGCTATTACTCAAATGCCCGCATATGCTAAGTTCCTCAAGGAAATCTTGACTAACAAAAAGAGGATTGAGGATGATGAAACTGTTACACTCACCGCCGAGTGTAGTGTTATCCTTCAAAACAAGATGCCTCCCAAACTCAAAGATCCAGGAAGTTTCTCTATACCCTGTGTCATAGGGAAGTTTGTCATTGATAAGGCCCTATGCGATTTAGGTGCCAGCATTAGTTTGATGCCCATGACAATATGCGAAAGGCTCAAGCTAGGCGAGATAAGACCCACCAGAATGTCTATACAGTTTGCCGATCGTTCAGTCAAAATGCCTATAGGGGTCATAGAAAACGTTCCAGTGCGTGTAGGTCAGTTCTTTATCCCAACCGACTTCATAGTCATGGATATTAGGGAGGACTCTAACACGCCTATCATTTTAGGAAGGCCATTCCTTGCTACGGCCGGTGCAATAATTGATGTCAAGAAAGGAAAGCTCACCTTTGAAGTGGGAAATGAAAAAGTTGAATTCATTTTGACTCAATTCCTAAGTGCGCCCGCCATAGATGATACTTGCTATCTGCTTGACGTCATTGACGAATGCAGGAAGGAAATGGAGAATGATCAAACCATTTACACTGAAATTCTCACATCTTCTCCAACTCCTACTCTCGAAGTTCAGGATGACGAGCTCGGTGAATGCTTTGAGATTACACCAAACCCGACGCCGTCTCCCGATCAATCTTCTCTCGAACTAAAACCTCTACCTGAGAGTCTAAGGTATGAATTCCTTGATCAAGAGCTTAAGCGCCTTGTGATTGTGTGCGCCAATTTAGGACAATCAGAAACCGAAAAGCTACTAAAAGTCCTGAGAAAATTCCCAGCTGCTTTAGGATATAGCATATCTGATCTTAAAGGGATAAGTCCTTCTCTTTGCATGCACCGCATCTACCTCGAGGAAGATTGCAAAACCTCTCGAGAACCGCAAAGAAGGATAAATTCCATTCTCACTGAAGTAGTTAAGAAGGAAGTTGAGAAACTTCTGGACGCAGGAATAATATACCCGATCTCCGACAGTAAATGGGTCAGCCCCGTTCATGTCGTGCCTAAGAAAGGTGGAGTGACTGTAGTTACCAATGAGAAAGGAGAGTCTGTAGCACAAAGAGTCGTAACGGGTAGTAGAATGTGCATTGACTATAGGAAACTCAACAAAGCCACGCGCAAGGACCATTTCCCTTTGCCCTTCATTGATCAAATGCTTGAGCGTCTGGCTAATCATTCCTACTTCTACTATCTAGATGGTTACTCGGGATTCTTCCAGATTCCTATTCATCCCGATGACCAAGAGAAAACGACTTTCACTTGTCCTTTTGGCACATTTGCATATAGGCGAATGCCATTTGGATTGTGTAATGCTCCTGCTACTTTCCAAAGATGTATGCAAGCAATCTTCGCCGATTACATCAATGACATTATGGAGGTCTTCATGGATGATTTCTCCGTATGTGGCCAAAGTTTTGAAGGATGCTTGACAAACCTTGAAAAGGTACTTGAAAGATGTGAAAAAGTCAATCTTGTACTTAATTGGGAAAAGTGCCATTTCATGGTTCGTCAAGGTATTGTTCTTGGACATATAGTGTCCAACAAAGGGATTGAGGTAGATAGGGCTAAAATCCAAGTCATAGAGAATCTACCACCTCCCAAATCTGTGAGAGAAGTCCGAAGCTTTTTAGGACACGCCGGTTTCTATCGGCGATTCATTAAGGACTTCTCCAAAATCACAAAGTCGTTAACCGGGCTGCTAATGAAAGATGCCGAGTTCATTTTTGATGAGGAGTGCCTAACGGCATTCAAGCAATTAAAGGCAGCTCTCATTTCCGCCCCCATCATGCAGCCACCCGATATCATTGTCTATACCGACCATGCCGCAATTAGGTACCTTGTGAACAAAAAGGATGCCAAACCAAGGCTCCTAAGATGGATCTTGCTCCTTCAAGAATTTGATTTAGAGATCCAAGATAAGAAAGGGATCGACAACACAGTTGCAGACCACTTGTCAAGAATGGAGGGGATGGCGCCTGAAGAAGTTCCCATAAACGATAACTTTCCGTATGAGAGGCTAGTAGCCCTTATGGAAAGTGTCGCCTCCGAGTACCATTTGACTCAAGATGACATCGAGGTCGTCAACTCTGTCTTCAGAAGAGACCCTTTGCCATGGTATGCTGATTTTGTTAACTACTTAGCAGCAAGGGTCCTTCCGCCTGATTTAACTTACCAGCAAAAGAAGACGTTCTTTAGTGATCTAAAACATTACTATTGGGATGACCCTCTTCTTTTCAAGAGAGGCGCCGATGGAATCTTCCGTCGATGTGTCCCCGAAGATGAGGCGCAAAGCATTATCACTCATTGCCATTCTGCGCCTTATGGAGGACACGCAAGTACTTCCAAAACTTGTGCTAAAATCTTACAAGCCGGCCTCTTTTGGCCCACTCTTTGGAGAGATGTCCACAATGCCATAAAAAGTTGTGATCAGTGCCAACGCGCTGGTGGCATCTCTAGGCGCGATGAAATGCCTCAACATGGCATCCTTGGAGTGGAAGTATTTGATGTATGGGGGATAGATTTCATGGGACCATTCCCAACTTCTTTTGGGAACAAATACATACTCGTGGCTGTTGATTACGTGTCCAAATGGATCGAGGCTGTTGCCTCTCCAACTAATGATGCCCAAGTAGTGATTAGATTGTTTAAAAACCAGATCTTCCCTAGGTTCGGTGTGCCGAGACTTGTCATCAGCGATGGTGGCTCCCATTTTATCTCTAGGATCTTTGAAAGGCTTTTATCTAAATATGGGGTCCGACACCGTGTAGCAACTCCCTATCACCCACAAACAAGTGGGCAAGTGGAGGTCTCCAATAGGGAGATCAAGCAAATTCTAGAAAAAACAGTTGCGACCTCTAGGAAGGATTGGTCTTTAAAATTAAATGAGGCACTGTGGGCATATAGGACAGCCTATAAGACCCCAATTGGGACCACTCCCTTCAAGCTTGTTTATGGCAAATCATGCCATCTACCGGTGGAACTAGAACACAAAGCTTATTGGGCTATCAAGGCACTAAATTTTAATTACACCACCGCCGGTAGGAAAAGGATCTTGGATATCCATGAGCTAGAAGAGCTTAGGTTAGATGCTTATGAGAATGCCCGAATCTATAAGGAGAGAACAAAAAAATGGCATGACAAGCGTCTATCTAGGAGAGAGTTTAGGGTAGGAGAGCTAGTACTTCTTTTTAATTCGAGACTTAAACTTTTTCCCGGAAAACTTCGCTCAAAGTGGTCAGGCCCCTTTACAATCTCTAAGACATATCCTCATGGGGCGATTGAGATAAAGAATGACTCCGGTGATACATTCACGGTTAATGGACAGAGGCTGAAACATTACAACCTTAAGGATAGTGACAACACTTTTGCAAATTTTAACCTATCCGCCCTGCCCGATAAAACGTGAATTAAGTTCACCCTCTTTGAAGTCGAGCTCACCGACATTAAACAAAGCGCTTGGTGGGAGGCAACCCGCTGTTTTTGAGTCTAATGTTTTCTTTTTAGTGTGTCTAAATTTTGCAGGTAATAAAGAGATAGCACGCTCACCGACTTTACAGTTGCGGAAGCTTAGCTGTCCAGGTTTTCACTTTCTTTCCTACCTTTAGTCGTTGCATTGAGGACAATGCTCGATTTAAGTGTGGGGGAGGAAGCTTTATCGCTTTCCTTTACTTTTCAGTCATTTATTTTAGCATGCATAATAAAAACCTTAGGATAGTTCACTTAGATTGAGTAGTTTTTGCGTGTTGGTTTTGTTTTGTCCGATTTTCTCATTTCTTGAGCCATACCAAAAAAATTTCTTGTGAAAAGCAAAAGTATTGAGTTCTGATGCTTGATGTTGATTGTCTGAAAGTATATAGGTTGTTTGCACTATCTAGGCTATTTTGTGAAAGTTGGGTAACGGTTAGATAAAATCAATACCGTTTTAACACCCGAGATTCCCAGAAATGTGTAAAATTGATTTGAGTACTAGTTTTGATAATACCTTGAACTTGAGTTTTAATGAACCCTCGGTAGTTTATCTAAGCAGTCGGCACCATCTCAAGGCACAAACTAAGTGGGAAACCGAAGAATATAAGTGAATGATTTTGATTATAAATGTTATGAATACTATTGGTTGATTCCTTGAAATAATTAATGAAAATTCAGCAAATGTTGAAACATGAGAAGGAAAAAAATACCATAGTATAGAAACTCATTAGTAGTTGGTTCAGAGGTGTCTGATTCTGAACTTGGTAGGGCGGGTTACGATCCGATCCCCCGCAACTGCGAAGTGGGTAAAGCAAACAGGGGTTACCAAACTTATGTTATCAGCACCCCGCGCTATACGATGATCATAATCACTAACAGGTTTCCTACCATGGGCGTGTACAAGATAACGGGCTTAATGTGATTGCGCTAGAATGAAAAGGGGAAATGAAACTTAGGAGAGAGGTAGAGTCAAAAGGAAATGCTTCAGGTCTGTTTTCATGTAATGGGAGTCTTTTGTGTCATTGCGGTTTTTTGTTATTTGCACTGTTATTTGATTTTCATAGATTAGCCGGCAACCACGTATGAGTAGGATGATCGTGTCATGTGTTTTTACTTGTGCTATGCAATTCACTATTCTTTCATGCTTGAGGACAAGCAATGGTTCAAGTGTGGGGGAATTTGATGACACGAAATCATATCGTATTTTTAGCTTAGTTTAGGTGAACTTTAGTTGCATTTGCATACGTTTTTAATTCATTTATGTCTTTTTATGCGGGTATTTGTTTTGTTTTTAGTTTTGTCTAATAAAATAGGTCGGAGAAGAGAATTGAGCAAAAAGGGCCAAAAACGCAGCAAAAAGGGGGTGCAAAGCCCAAATCCGCGCAGCCCACCAAAGGAGCCCAGCAGAAAGGGGCAAATGCCCCCAGAAACCTTGTGGCGGGCGCCACCAAGCCCAAACCAATTGAAACAGATTTTTGCGAGACGTGGGGAACTGGCATTCGTCTGATCCGTTTTCTGTTCCTATCGTGTGGCAATTGGATGATATCAAATATGAGCTTATCCCTTCCTATTTTCATGGATCGTAGAAGTTAAAAATCCTCTATAAATAGAAGCTTGATTCTCAGATCAGACTACGCTTTATTTTCTTTTATTTCAGTCAGTTTAAATTCCCCGCATTGTAAACTGTCTCGGTTCTTCCACATCGGAAGTCCGATTTTAATTCCGTTTTCAATTCCCTGTCAAGAATTTTACCTTCTTTAATTCAAGCAAGTTTATTCAGCAATTCTCTCCAGGTTTTTATTTAATGTTTTTATTTAATTATTTATTTATGTTTAATTTAATTTACTGTTTTTGTTTGTTTAATTTCTTAATTATGTCTAGCTAAATTTCCTAGATATCGGTATGTAAACTAATTCTCCGAAGGGAGTTTAATGATGATTTAGCGCGCGCACTTAAACTATTTTTCTTATTCGAATTCCTAATTTTAAAACTCCTATGCTTTGAGTGAGAAAAACAAAGCAACTAAGGTTAAAATCAATAGAGCGAGAGTTTGAGGTTTTAACTAGATAGTAGGAATTTGATATTAATCTTTGAACGAGCGAGAGCCACATTAGGATTAATTAGGACTAATTGATTTTCAAAATATACTTTCGAAACTGAGGTGGTATAAAAGTGACAGCAAAACCCCTAGTCTAGATTGTATGGTTTTTATCAACAAAACGAGAGTGTGAGGTTTAGACCTTTAAATCGAGAAAGTTCTTCTGAAAAATAAACCCTTTTCACGCGCGCTATTAATTCATTAAATTCCCGATGGTTAATTAAGTTACATACCGATATCCCGCTTTTATTAATTTAAACTCTTAAATTTAATTTCTTTAATTTCTAAAATTCTAAACAAACCCTAAAATTCATTAGCCTTAGATTTACACCGTAACGGTAGAAATACGGTAGTTCGATTATTGGTCCCTGTGGATTCGATATCTTTTAAAACTACACGACGAGACTGTGCACTTGCGGTCAATCAAATCTATTGATACACAAATCGTCGATCAACTAACGAGAACGATCTCAGAACGTTCTAACTCTCACTGTTTAAATTGTTATTAAACTAACAAAGTTGTTTGATTTAGAAGTTTAATTTTAAAAGGGTCACAATTCAAACCCCCCTTTCTTGTGAAACTTTGCTACTTCAGAACTAACTAAATTATTATTTAAAAAACCCTCTAATTAGAAATTTCCACTTAATTTTATGTTTTAAAAATATTTATAGACATGAAATGAATCAATAAAAGCAACTTTTATTTCATTTTTTTTTTTATTTTCTATACAAAAATAATTGAAAATAGAGGAAAAATTCAAATGACCCGCGTGTTTTCCATCTTCTCCCGCACGCTTTTGCTAAACAAAAATACCCTAAATTTTCATTCACAATCTTTATTTAAATCCATTCAATCTTTATTTAATTTTTATTATATTTTTAATTCCTATAACATTTTTCTTGCACATAGTTTTAGTCCCTACAAAAACTAAATTTGTTTAGTTATCATTAAACTCTTAAATTTTCGAATGATTTTTTTATAACCATGTTTAAAATATCTTATAAAATTTATCATAAAAAATTTAGATTTTTTTAACATGACATAAATTAAATATGAATTTTTTAAAACTACAACAATTTAAGATAAAAATAACGAATTTCATGATCTAAAAATCAATTTTTTATCTCATTTTTTTTAAAGAACTTTTTAAGATATTTCAAATATACCTGAAAAAAATCATCTAATAATACACGTTGATTTAATAATAAGAACAAAAAATGATTGTATGATTATTTAATAGAGATTATAAAGACCAAAGAATTTTTTTTTTGTCAAATAGCGTAATAACTAGAATTTCATTATTTACAAGCGACTAAAGGTGTGTTTGTTTAAGATTAAAATAAAATAGATTTTTTTAAAAAAAAATTATTTTTAAAAAATTGATTTATTTTGTAGAAATTTTGGAAAAAATTTAAAATTGTTTTATGTTTGTTTACAATTATAAAAGTCATTTTTGAGAACAAACATATACTATAATCCTTGTTTATAAAAAAATAAATTTTAAAAGAATCACTTGAAAATAACTTTTCATTTTAAACTCAAAAAAAAAATTTTTAACGAAATAATTTTTATGAAAATCAAAACCAAACACATTAAAAATGAAAAAAAAAAAATTCTAAAAATAATCACAAACAAACGCAACATTTGTTAGTTGTTAGTATATTTAACCCTTTTATTTTACATAATATTTAACCAATTTTTTTTTTCTTACTAAAATTTAACCGTTTTATATACTGAGCTTTTCACACACGATACATCCATCTCCTTTGTTCTCTCTTCCTTCAAACCCTAGCAACACCACCTCCCTCCTCCGCCGCCGCTCACTCTCAGCCAAACCAACGCCACCGCTCACTCTTCGTTCGCCGATAGATCGTTTCTTCATTCGCCATTCTTCGCTAGTTTGTTTCACTGTAAGTCAATTTTTCTTCTATCTCTCTCTCTCTCTATTCGTTGAGCTTTCATTAAGTGATTTTTGCAAATGTGTTCATAAGTGATTATTGACTTAAAATATTTGACAAATTAATCTCAGTAGTTGACGATTTTCTATTAAAATATGTCAACAAATTAGTTTTTGCTGATTTATTTTGGATCAGACTTGAAGCTATATGTGAAACTGTATTCACATGTGATGTGAGACCCTAATTGAACTTGCTTTGTTTTTGTTGTTGTTGCTGAAATGTGTTATTTCAGTCATTGTTGTGAAATGTATGGATTTGTACAACCCCTAATTACAAGTTATAATTCATGGTGGATTGATAGATTAAAGGAAAAAAGTGGAGCTTGTTTTTAATGATATTGTTTTTAATGTTAAATTCCTATCAATTAAAGTCAAAGACCTGTTGTTGCATTTGAGTATTGATTGGTTAGATGGAAAGGTAGTGACTGTGTGTGTGTGATGGAAGTAGGCTTTCCACGGTTCAGCGCTTAGTGTCGTAATATATATACACACACACACACACACACCGAAACTTTGCAGAAATACAATGCCATTATTGTAGTCTAGTGTTTTGGTTTACATTGAATCTAGTTGTTTGGTTATATTGATGTTGCCTTACCCTCTTTGTAGTCTAGTGTTTTGGCTTACATTGAATCTAGTTGTTTGATTTATTGTAAGGGTTGCTTTTTGGTTGGTTAGTCTTATGTGTGGATAAATCTAGTGTTTTATGCTTATATTAAATCTTATGTTTTGGTTTCCTGCTTATTGTGTAGTGAGGTTTTACTATTTGAACCTTGGTCTATAATTTGAAGTCCCTCGTGATTGATTTGAGTCACTAATTTGGTGCAATTTGAATCTTTGGATTGAGGCATTGATGCATAATTATTTTTATCAAAGTCTTGTTATAATTAAGCCAAGCATTTAAGAGTTGTGGATTCAAGTTGACATCAATCTCTACTCATGAACAATTCTGATATGCATTTGAGGGCTATGGATTCAATTTGCTTCATTTTAAAACCCATAATCCACTCTAATGATATCATAATAAAGCTTATTGGGCTATCAAGGCACTAAATTTTAATTACACCACCGCCGGTAGGAAAAGGATCTTGGATATCCATGAGCTAGAAGAGCTTAGGTTAGATGCTTATGAGAATGCCCGAATCTATAAGGAGAGAACAAAAAAATGGCATGACAAGCGTCTATCTAGGAGAGAGTTTAGGGTAGGAGAGCTAGTACTTCTTTTTAATTCGAGACTTAAACTTTTTCCCGGAAAACTTCGCTCAAAGTGGTCAGGCCCCTTTACAATCTCTAAGACATATCCTCATGGGGCGATTGAGATAAAGAATGACTCCGGTGATACATTCACGGTTAATGGACAGAGGCTGAAACATTACAACCTTAAGGATAGTGACAACACTTTTGCAAATTTTAACCTATCCGCCCTGCCCGATAAAACGTGAATTAAGTTCACCCTCTTTGAAGTCGAGCTCACCGACATTAAACAAAGCGCTTGGTGGGAGGCAACCCGCTGTTTTTGATTCTAATGTTTTCTTTTTAGTGTGTCTAAATTTTGCAGGTAATAAAGAGATAGCACGCTCACCGACTTTACAGTTGCGGAAGCTTAGCTGTCCAGGTTTTCACTTTCTTTCCTACCTTTAGTCGTTGCATTGAGGACAATGCTCGATTTAAGTGTGGGGGAGGAAGCTTTATCGCTTTCCTTTACTTTTCAGTCATTTATTTTAGCATGCATAATAAAAACCTTAGGATAGTTCACTTAGATTGAGTAGTTTTTGCGTGTTGGTTTTGTTTTGTCCGATTTTCTCATTTCTTTAGCCATACCAAAAAATTTTCTTGTGAAAAGCAAAAGTATTGAGTTCTGATGCTTGATGTTGATTGTCTGAAAGTATATAGGTTGTTTGCACTATCTAGGCTATTTTGTGAAAGTTGGGTAACGGTTAGATAAAATCAATACCGTTTTAACACCCGAGATTCCCAGAAATGTGTAAAATTGATTTGAGTACTAGTTTTGATAATACCTTGAACTTGAGTTTTAATGAACCCTCGGTAGTTTATCTAAGCAGTAGGCACCATCTCAAGGCACAAACTAAGTGGGAAACCGAAGAATATAAGTGAATGATTTTGATTATAAATGTTATGAATACTATTGGTTGATTCCTTGAAATAATTAATGAAAATTCAGCAAATGTTGAAACATGAGAAGGAAAAAAATACCATAGTATAGAAACTCATTAGTAGTTGGTTCAGAGGTGTCTGATTCTGAACTTGGTAGGGCGGGTTACGATCCGATCCCCCGCAACTGCGAAGTGGGTAAAGCAAACAGGGGTTACCAAACTTATGTTATCAGCACCCCGCGCTATATGATGATCATAATCACTAACAGGTTTCCTACCATGGGCGTGTACAAGATAACGGGCTTAATGTGATTGCGCTAGAATGAAAAGGGGAAATGAAACTTAGGAGAGAGGTAGAGTCAAAAGGAAATGCTTCAGGTCTGTTTTCATGTAATGGGAGTCTTTTGTGTCATTGCGGTGTTTTTGTTATTTGCACTGTTATTTGATTTTCATAGATTAGCCGGCAACCACGTATGAGTAGGATGATCGTGTCATGTGTTTTTACTTGTGCTATGCAATTCACTATTCTTTCATGCTTGAGGACAAGCAATGGTTCAAGTGTGGGGGAATTTGATGACACGAAATCATATCGTATTTTTAGCTTAGTTTAGGTGAACTTTAGTTGCATTTGCATACGTTTTTAATTCATTTATGTCTTTTTATGCGGGTATTTGTTTTGTTTTTAGTTTTGTCTAATAAAATAGGTCGGAGAAGAGAATTGAGCAAAAAGGGCCAAAAACGCAGCAAAAAGGGGGTGCAAAGCCCAAATCCGCGCAGCCCACCAAAGGAGCCCAGCAGAAAGGGGCAAATGCCCCCAGAAACCTTGTGGCGGGCGCCACAGAAGTGGTGGCGGGCTCCACCAAGCCCAAACCAATTGAAACAGATTTTTGCGAGACGTGGGGAAGTGGCATTCGTCTGATCCGTTTTCTGTTCCTATCGTGTGGCAATTGGATGACATCAAATATGAGCTTATCCCTTCCTATTTTCATGGACCGTAGAAGTTAAAAATCCTCTATAAATAGAAGCTTGATTCTCAGATCAGACTACGCTTTATTTTCTTTTATTTCAGTCAGTTTAAATTCCCCGCATTGTAAACTGTCTCGGTTCTTCCACATCGGAAGTCCGATTTTAATTCCGTTTTCAATTCCCTGTCAAGAATTTTACCTTCTTTAATTCAAGCAAGTTTATTCAGCAATTCTCTCCAGGTTTTTATTTAATGTTTTTATTTAATTATTTATTTATGTTTAATTTAATTTACTGTTTTTGTTTGTTTAATTTCTTAATTATGTCTAGCTAAATTTCCTAGATATCGGTATGTAAACTAATTCTCCGAAGGGAGTTTAATGATGATTTAACGCGCGCACTTAAACTATTTTTCTTATTCGAATTCCTAATTTTAAAACTCCTATGCTTTGAGTGAGAAAAACAAAGCAACTAAGGTTAAAATCAATAGAGCGAGAGTTTGAGGTTTTAACTAGATAGTAGGAATTTGATATTAATCTTTGAACGAGCGAGAGCCACGTTAGGATTAATTAGGACTAATTGATTTTCAAAATATACTTTCGAAACTGAGGTGGTATAAAAGTGACAGCAAAACCCCTAGTCTACATTGTATGGTTTTTATCAACAAAACGAGAGTGTGAGGTTTAGACCTTTAAATCGAGAAAGTTCTTCTGAAAAATAAACCCTTTTCACGCGCGCTATTAATTCATTAAATTCCCGATGGTTAATTAAGTTACATACCGATATCCCGCTTTTATTAATTTAAACTCTTAAATTTAATTTCTTTAATTTCTAAAATTCTAAACAAACCCTAAAATTCATTAGCCTTAGATTTACACCGTAACGGTAGAAATACGGTAGTTCGATTATTGGTCCCTGTGGATTCGATATCTTTTAAAACTACACGACGAGACTGTGCACTTGCGGTCAATCAAATCTATTGATACACAAATCGTCGATCAACTAACGAGAACGATCTCAGAACGTTCTAACTCTCACTGTTTAAATTGTTATTAAACTAACAAAGTTGTTTCATTTAGAAGTTTAATTTTAAAAGGGTCACAATTCAAACCCCCCTTTCTTGTGAAACTTTGCTACTTCAGAACTAACTAAATTATTATTTAAAAAACCCTCTAATTAGAAATTTCCACTTAATTTTATGTTTTAAAAATATTTATAGACATGAAATGAATCAATAAAAGCAACTTTTATTTCATTTTTTTTTATTTTCTATACAAAAATAATTGAAAATAGAGGAAAAATTCAAATGACCCGCGTGTTTTCCATCTTCTCCCGCACGCTTTTGCTAAACAAAAATACCCTAAATTTTCATTCACAATCTTTATTTAAATCCATTCAATCTTTATTTAATTTTTATTATATTTTTAATTCCTATAACATTTTTCTTGCACATAGTTTTAGTCCCTACAAAAACTAAATTTGTTTAGTTATCATTAAACTCTTAAATTTTCGAATGATTTTTTTATAACCATGTTTAAAATATCTTATAAAATTTATCATAAAAAATTTAGATTTTTTTAACATGACATAAATTAAATATGAATTTTTTAAAACTACAACAATTTAAGATAAAAATAACGAATTTCATGATCTAAAAATCAATTTTTTATCTCATTTTTTTTAAAGAACTTTTTAAGATATTTCAAATATACCTGAAAAAAATCATCTAATAATACACGTTGATTTAATAATAAGAACAAAAAATGATTGTATGATTATTTAATAGAGATTATAAAGACCAAAGAATTTTTTTTTTGTCAAATAGCGTAATAACTAGAATTTCATTATTTACAAGCGACTAAAGGTGTGTTTGTTTAAGATTAAAATAAAATAGATTTTTTTTAAAAAAAATTATTTTTAAAAAATTGATTTATTTTGTAGAAATTTTGGAAAAAATTTAAAATTGTTTTATGTTTGTTTACAATTATAAAAGTCATTTTTGAGAACAAACATATACTATAATCCTTGTTTATAAAAAAATAAATTTTAAAAGAATCACTTGAAAATAACTTTTCATTTTAAACTCAAAAATAATTTTTTTAACGAAATAATTTTTATGAAAATCAAAACCAAACACATTAAAAATGAAAAAAAAAATTTATAAAAAAAAAATTCTAAAAATAATCACAAACAAACGCAACATTTGTTAGTTGTTAGTATATTTAACCCTTTTATTTTACATAATATTTAACCCATTTTTTTTTTTCTTACTAAAATTTAACCGTTTTATATACTGAGCTTTTCACACACGATACATCCATCTCCTTTGTTCTCTCTTCCTTCAAACCCTAGCTACACCACCTCCCTCCTCCGCCGCCGCCGCCGCTCACTCTCAGCCAAACCAACGCCACCGCTCACTCTTCGTTCGCCGATAGATCGTTTCTTCATTCGCCATTCTTCGCTAGTTTGTTTCACTGTAAGTCAATTTTTCTTCTATCTCTCTCTCTCTCTATTCGTTGAGCTTTCATTAAGTGATTTTTGCAAATGTGTTCATAAGTGATTATTGACTTAAAATATTTGACAAATTAATCTCAGTAGTTGACGATTTTCTATTAAAATATGTCAACAAATTAGTTTTTGCTGATTTATTTTGGATCAGACTTGAAGCTATATGTGAAACTGTATTCACATGTGATGTGAGACCCTAATTGAACTTGCTTTGTTTTTGTTGTTGTTGCTGAAATGTGTTATTTCAGTCATTGTTGTGAAATGTATGGATTTGTACAACCCCTAATTACAAGTTATAATTCATGGTGGATTGATAGATTAAAGGAAAAAAGTGGAGCTTGTTTTTAATGATATTGTTTTTAATGTTAAATTCCTATCAATTAAAGTCAAAGACCTGTTGTTGCATTTGAGTATTGATTGGTTAGATGGAAAGGTAGTGACTGTGTGTGTGTGATGGAAGTAGGCTTTCCACGGTTCAGCGCTTAGTGTCGTAATATATATATACACACACACACACCGAAACTTTGCAGAAATACAATGCAATTATTGTAGTCTAGTGTTTTGGTTTACATTTAATCTAGTTGTTTGGTTATATTGATGTTGCCTTACCCTCTTTGTAGTCTAGTGTTTTGGCTTACATTGAATCTAGTTGTTTGATTTATTGTAAGGGTTGCTTTTTGGTTGGTTAGTCTTATGTGTGGATAAATCTAGTGTTTTATGCTTATATTAAATCTTATGTTTTGGTTTCCTGCTTATTGTGTAGTGAGGTTTTACTATTTGAACCTTGGTCTATAATTTGAAGTCCCTCGTGATTGATTTGAGTCACTAATTTGGTGCAATTTGAATCTTTGGATTGAGGCATTGATGCATAATTATTTTTATCAAAGTCTTGTTATAATTAAGCCAAGCATTTAAGAGTTGTGGATTCAAGTTGACATCAATCTCTACTCATGAACAATTCTGATATGCATTTGAGGGCTATGGATTCAATTTTCTTCATTTTAAAACCCATAATCCACTCTAATGATATCATAATAAAGCTTATTGGGCTATCAAGGCACTAAATTTTAATTACACCACCGCCGGTAGGAAAAGGATCTTGGATATCCATGAGCTAGAAGAGCTTAGGTTAGATGCTTATGAGAATGCCCGAATCTATAAGGAGAGAACAAAAAAATGGCATGACAAGCGTCTATCTAGGAGAGAGTTTAGGGTAGGAGAGCTAGTACTTCTTTTTAATTCGAGACTTAAACTTTTTCCCGGAAAACTTCGCTCAAAGTGGTCAGGCCCCTTTACAATCTCTAAGACATATCCTCATGGGGCGATTGAGATAAAGAATGACTCCGGTGATACATTCACGGTTAATGGACAGAGGCTGAAACACTACAACCTTAAGGATAGTGACAACACTTTTGCAAATTTTAACCTATCCGCCCTGCCCGATAAAACGTGAATTAAGTTCACCCTCTTTGAAGTCGAGCTCACCGACATTAAACAAAGCGCTTGGTGGGAGGCAACCCGCTGTTTTTGAGTCTAATGTTTTCTTTTTAGTGTGTCTAAATTTTGCAGGTAATAAAGAGATAGCACGCTCACCGACTTTACAGTTGCGGAAGCTTAGCTGTCCAGGTTTTCACTTTCTTTCCTACCTTTAGTCGTTGCATTGAGGACAATGCTCGATTTAAGTGTGGGGGAGGAAGCTTTATCGCTTTCCTTTACTTTTCAGTCATTTATTTTAGCATGCATAATAAAAACCTTAGGATAGTTCACTTAGATTGAGTAGTTTTTGCGTGTTGGTTTTGTTTTGTCCGATTTTCTCATTTCTTGAGCCATACCAAAAAAATTTCTTGTGAAAAGCAAAAGTATTGAGTTCTGATGCTTGATGTTGATTGTCTGAAAGTATATAGGTTGTTTGCACTATCTAGGCTATTTTGTGAAAGTTGGGTAACGGTTAGATAAAATCAATACCGTTTTAACACCCGAGATTCCCAGAAATGTGTAAAATTGATTTGAGTACTAGTTTTGATAATACCTTGAACTTGAGTTTTAATGAACCCTCGGTAGTTTATCTAAGCAGTCGGCACCATCTCAAGGCACAAACTAAGTGGGAAACCGAAGAATATAAGTGAATGATTTTGATTATAAATGTTATGAATACTATTGGTTGATTCCTTGAAATAATTAATGAAAATTCAGCAAATGTTGAAACATGAGAAGGAAAAAAATACCATAGTATAGAAACTCATTAGTAGTTGGTTCAGAGGTGTCTGATTCTGAACTTGGTAGGGCGGGTTACGATCTGATCCCCCGCAACTGCGAAGTGGGTAAAGCAAACAGGGGTTACCAAACTTATGTTATCAGCACCCCGCGCTATATGATGATCATAATCACTAACAGCTTTCCTACCATGGGCGTGTACAAGATAACGGGCTTAATGTGATTGCGCTAGAATGAAAAGGGGAAATGAAACTTAGGAGAGAGGTAGAGTCAAAAGGAAATGCTTCAGGTCTGTTTTCATGTAATGGGAGTCTTTTGTGTCATTGCGGTGTTTTTGTTATTTGCACTGTTATTTGATTTTCATAGATTAGCCGGCAACCACGTATGAGTAGGATGATCGTGTCATGTGTTTTTACTTGTGCTATGCAATTCACTATTCTTTCATGCTTGAGGACAAGCAATGGTTCAAGTGTGGGGGAATTTGATGACTCGAAATCATATCGTATTTTTAGCTTAGTTTAGGTGAACTTTAGTTGCATTTGCATACGTTTTTAATTCATTTATGTCTTTTTATGCGGGTATTTGTTTTGTTTTTAGTTTTGTCTAATAAAATAGGTCGGAGAAGAGAATTGAGCAAAAAGGGCCAAAAACGCAGCAAAAAGGGGGTGCAAAGCCCAAATCCGCGCAGCCCACCAAAGGAGCCCAGCAGAAAGGGGCAAATGCCCCCAGAAACCTTGTGGCGGGCGCCACAGAAGTGGTGGCGGGCGCCACCAAGCCCAAACCAATTGAAACAGATTTTTGCGAGACGTGGGGAAGTGGCATTCGTCTGATCCGTTTTCTGTTCCTATCGTGTGGCAATTGGATGATATCAAATATGAGCTTATCCCTTCCTATTTTCATGGACCGTAGAAGTTAAAAATCCTCTATAAATAGAAGCTTGATTCTCAGATCAGACTACGCTTTATTTTCTTTTATTTCAGTCAGTTTAAATTCCCCGCATTGTAAACTGTCTCGGTTCTTCCACATCGGAAGTCCGATTTTAATTCCGTTTTCAATTCCCTGTCAAGAATTTTACCTTCTTTAATTCAAGCAAGTTTATTCAGCAATTCTCTCCAGGTTTTTATTTAATGTTTTTATTTAATTATTTATTTATGTTTAATTTAATTTACTGTTTTTGTTTATTTAATTTCTTAATTATGTCTAGCTAAATTTCCTAGATATCGGTATGTAAACTAATTCTCCGAAGGGAGTTTAATGATGATTTAGCGCGCGCACTTAAACTATTTTTCTTATTCGAATTCCTAATTTTAAAACTCCTATGCTTTGAGTGAGAAAAACAAAGCAACTAAGGTTAAAATCAATAGAGCGAGAGTTTGAGGTTTTAACTAGATAGTAGGAATTTGATATTAATCTTTGAACGAGCGAGAGCCACGTTAGGATTAATTAGGACTAATTGATTTTCAAAATATACTTTCGAAACTGAGGTGGTATAAAAGTGACAGCAAAACCCCTAGTCTAGATTGTATGGTTTTTATCAACAAAACGAGAGTGTGAGGTTTAGACCTTTAAATCGAGAAAGTTCTTCTGAAAAATAAACCCTTTTCACGCGCGCTATTAATTCATTAAATTCCCGATGGTTAATTAAGTTACATACCGATATCCCGCTTTTATTAATTTAAACTCTTAAATTTAATTTCTTTAATTTCTAAAATTCTAAACAAACCCTAAAATTCATTAGCCTTAGATTTACACCGTAACGGTAGAAATACGGTAGTTCGATTATTGGTCCCTGTGGATTCGATATCTTTTAAAACTACACGACGAGACTGTGCACTTGCGGTCAATCAAATCTATTGATACACAAATCGTCGATCAAGTTTTTGGCGCCGTTGCCGGGGACCAATTTAGTCGATATCGTAACTCCGTCGTTACAACATAGAGACTAAGGCAACTTTAATTTTCTGTTAAAAAAATTTAAAAAATCGAAAAAATTTAAAAAAAAAAAAAAATCTAAAAAAAAAAAAAAAAAATTTACCCTTTTTTTGGCTTTTCGATTGTATGCCAAAGACCCGCTCTCAAAGCGAAGAATTAGAAACCCCGATCGACAACCCTGAGCGTCTACTAAGTGTAAGACGCCGAATTGAGCAGTTTAGGGAAAGATACATAGTTCCCCAAAATCAAATCATCTTTCCCGAAACAGACGAAGACTCGGAACAATCCGAAGAGGAATTAGAAATGGAAATAGGTCCTCAAAACCGTCCTCTAAGGTACTACGCTACCCCCTCTGATGCTGAACCGCATAACAGCATTGTTGCCCCTGCGATAGAGGCCAACAATTTTGAGCTTAAACCTTCCCTTCTCTCAGCAGTTCAGCAAAGTCAGTTCTCGGGTAGTCCTACAGATGACCCTAATCTCCACCTCTCTGTCTTCCTACAATACGCCGATACAGTGAAAGCTAATGGCGTAAGTCCCGAAGCAATTAGGCTTCGCCTCTTCCCTTTCTCTCTTAGAGATCGAGCCCGTGCTTGGCTCCAGTCTCTACCTTCCAACTCTGTCACTACATGGGAAGAGTTAAAGAAAGTCTTTCTGGCTAGGTATTTCCCACCTAGCAAGACTGCTATGCTAAGAACCCAAATCAATGGATTCAGGCAGAAAGACAATGAATCTCTCTATGAAGCATGGGAGAGGTTCAAGGATATGTTAAGGATATGTCCACATCACGGTCTGGAGGAGTGGTTGATTATCCACACCTTCTACAATGGTCTCCTGTACAATACAAGGATGACAATAGACGCTGCCGCGGGCGGCGCACTAATGGACAAGCCCTACAATGAAGCCTACCAACTCATCGAGAGTATGGCTCAGAATCACTACCAGTGGGGAGGCGAAAGATCCTCCATAGAACAACCTCTATCGAGAGGAGGAATGCATGAGATAAGCGGCCTTGACCACGTTAGCGCCAAGGTTGATGCACTCACTCAGAAATTAGACAGCTTACTCAATGCTCCTGCTGCTACCGTAGCAGCAGCAGTCACGAACTGTGAAATATGTGGCGCTCCCGGGCTTGCTATAGCTGAATGCCAACTTTTGACCGGAGTTTCTCCCGATCAAGTAAACTACGCCCAAGGAGGCCCATATTCCAACAACTACAACCCAGCTTGGAAGAACAGTCCCTATCTTTCATACAAGAATAACAATGCGTTGTATCCACCTAGACAAGGCCAAACCTCTGGCCCACCAGGTTTTCAAAAAGCTCCTGTGCCAAATCAAGATAACCCTGGGAAGCCTAGCCTTTACGCCATGTTTGAAACCTTCATGGCGTCCCAAGTGCAAGCTAATGAGGGGATCAAGAATCAAAACCTGCATTTCACTAAGCTGTTCGAGCAATTAAATAGTAGAGTTGATATCTTGACCACCCACCATAAGATACTAGAAACACAAGTTGCACAGGTGGCTCAACAGCAATCATCCATGGCTGCTCCTGCAGGAACATTTCCTGGCCAACCTCAACTCAACCCTAAAGCCCATGTAAACGCTGTGACACTGCGAAGTGGAACATAGTATGATGAACCAATTGACCCTAGGATTGAGAGGCCTGCCATGCAGCAAAAGCCAGATGAACTAGTTGAGAAAGAGAGTGAACCGAAAGAGAAAGAAGGGAATGGCGTCGAGGCAAAGGAAAAAGAAACACCCTATGTGCCTCCGCCACCTTACAAACCACCCATTCCATATCCTCAAAGGTTCGAAAAGACCAAAAGCATGGGGCAATTCAAGAAATTCATGGAGCTTCTTAAGCAGTTAAATATAACCATTCCATTCACCGAAGCTATTACTCAAATGCCCGCATATGCTAAGTTCCTCAAGGAAATCTTGACTAACAAAAAGAGGATTGAGGATGATGAAACTGTTACACTCACCGCCGAGTGTAGTGTTATCCTTCAAAACAAGATGCCTCCCAAACTCAAAGATCCAGGAAGTTTCTCTATACCCTGTGTCATAGGGAAGTTTGTCATTGATAAGGCCCTATGCGATTTAGGTGCCAGCATTAGTTTGATGCCCATGACAATATGCGAAAGGCTCAAGCTAGGCGAGATAAGACCCACCAGAATGTCTATACAGTTTGCCGATCGTTCAGTCAAAATGCCTATAGGGGTCATAGAAAACGTTCCAGTGCGTGTAGGTCAGTTCTTTATCCCAACCGACTTCATAGTCATGGATATTAGGGAGGACTCTAACACGCCTATCATTTTAGGAAGGCCATTCCTTGCTACGGCCGGTGCAATAATTGATGTCAAGAAAGGAAAGCTCACCTTTGAAGTGGGAAATGAAAAAGTTGAATTCATTTTGACTCAATTCCTAAGTGCGCCCGCCATAGATGATACTTGCTATCTGCTTGACGTCATTGACGAATGCAGGAAGGAAATGGAGAATGATCAAACCATTTACACTGAAATTCTCACATCTTCTCCAACTCCTACTCTCGAAGTTCAGGATGACGAGCTCGGTGAATGCTTTGAGATTACACCAAACCCGACGCCGTCTCCCGATCAATCTTCTCTCGAACTAAAACCTCTACCTGAGAGTCTAAGGTATGAATTCCTTGATCAAGAGCTTAAGCGCCTTGTGATTGTGTGCGCCAATTTAGGACAATCAGAAACCGAAAAGCTACTAAAAGTCCTGAGAAAATTCCCAGCTGCTTTAGGATATAGCATATCTGATCTTAAAGGGATAAGTCCTTCTCTTTGCATGCACCGCATCTACCTCGAGGAAGATTGCAAAACCTCTCGAGAACCGCAAAGAAGGATAAATTCCATTCTCACTGAAGTAGTTAAGAAGGAAGTTGAGAAACTTCTGGACGCAGGAATAATATACCCGATCTCCGACAGTAAATGGGTCAGCCCCGTTCATGTCGTGCCTAAGAAAGGTGGAGTGACTGTAGTTACCAATGAGAAAGGAGAGTCTGTAGCACAAAGAGTCGTAACGGGTAGTAGAATGTGCATTGACTATAGGAAACTCAACAAAGCCACGCGCAAGGACCATTTCCCTTTGCCCTTCATTGATCAAATGCTTGAGCGTCTGGCTAATCATTCCTACTTCTACTATCTAGATGGTTACTCGGGATTCTTCCAGATTCCTATTCATCCCGATGACCAAGAGAAAACGACTTTCACTTGTCCTTTTGGCACATTTGCATATAGGCGAATGCCATTTGGATTGTGTAATGCTCCTGCTACTTTCCAAAGATGTATGCAAGCAATCTTCGCCGATTACATCAATGACATTATGGAGGTCTTCATGGATGATTTCTCCGTATGTGGCCAAAGTTTTGAAGGATGCTTGACAAACCTTGAAAAGGTACTTGAAAGATGTGAAAAAGTCAATCTTGTACTTAATTGGGAAAAGTGCCATTTCATGGTTCGTCAAGGTATTGTTCTTGGACATATAGTGTCCAACAAAGGGATTGAGGTAGATAGGGCTAAAATCCAAGTCATAGAGAATCTACCACCTCCCAAATCTGTGAGAGAAGTCCGAAGCTTTTTAGGACACGCCGGTTTCTATCGGCGATTCATTAAGGACTTCTCCAAAATCACAAAGCCGTTAACCGGGCTGCTAATGAAAGATGCCGAGTTCATTTTTGATGAGGAGTGCCTAACGGCATTCAAGCAATTAAAGGCAGCTCTCATTTCCGCCCCCATCATGCAGCCACCCGATTGGAGTCTACCATTTGAGATCATGTGTGACGCTAGTGACTATGCTATAGGCGCGGTTCTAGGTCAAAGAAAAGATAAGAAGCTTCACGCTATCTACTATGCTAGTAGGACCTTAGACCCCGCGCAAATGAACTACGCTACCACAGAAAAAGAACTCCTGGCTGTTGTATTTGCGGTTGATAAATTTCGTTCCTACCTAATAGGGGCCAAAATCATTGTCTATACCGACCATGCCGCAATTAGGTACCTTGTGAACAAAAAGGATGCCAAACCAAGGCTCCTAAGATGGATCTTGCTCCTTCAAGAATTTGATTTAGAGATCCAAGATAAGAAAGGGATCGACAACACAGTTGCAGACCACTTGTCAAGAATGGAGGGGATGGCGCCTGAAGAAGTTCCCATAAACGATAACTTTCCGTATGAGAGGCTAGTAGCCCTTATGGAAAGTGTCGCCTCCGAGTACCATTTGACTCAAGATGACATCGAGGTCGTCAACTCTGTCTTCAGAAGAGACCCTTTGCCATGGTATGCTGATTTTGTTAACTACTTAGCAGCAAGGGTCCTTCCGCCTGATTTAACTTACCAGCAAAAGAAGACGTTCTTTAGTGATCTAAAACATTACTATTGGGATGACCCTCTTCTTTTCAAGAGAGGCGCCGATGGAATCTTCCGTCGATGTGTCCCCGAAGATGAGGCGCAAAGCATTATCACTCATTGCCATTCTGCGCCTTATGGAGGACACGCAAGTACTTCCAAAACTTGTGCTAAAATCTTACAAGCCGGCCTCTTTTGGCCCACTCTTTGGAGAGATGTCCACAATGCCATAAAAAGTTGTGATCAGTGCCAACGCGCTGGTGGCATCTCTAGGCGCGATGAAATGCCTCAACATGGCATCCTTGGAGTGGAAGTATTTGATGTATGGGGGATAGATTTCATGGGACCATTCCCAACTTCTTTTGGGAACAAATACATACTCGTGGCTGTTGATTACGTGTCCAAATGGATCGAGGCTGTTGCCTCTCCAACTAATGATGCCCAAGTAGTGATTAGATTGTTTAAAAACCAGATCTTCCCTAGGTTCGGTGTGCCGAGACTTGTCATCAGCGATGGTGGCTCCCATTTTATCTCTAGGATCTTTGAAAGGCTTTTATCTAAATATGGGGTCCGACACCGTGTAGCAACTCCCTATCACCCACAAACAAGTGGGCAAGTGGAGGTCTCCAATAGGGAGATCAAGCAAATTCTAGAAAAAACAGTTGCGACCTCTAGGAAGGATTGGTCTTTAAAATTAAATGAGGCACTGTGGGCATATAGGACAGCCTATAAGACCCCAATTGGGACCACTCCCTTCAAGCTTGTTTATGGCAAATCATGCCATCTACCGGTGGAACTAGAACACAAAGCTTATTGGGCTATCAAGGCACTAAATTTTAATTACACCACCGCCGGTAGGAAAAGGATCTTGGATATCCATGAGCTAGAAGAGCTTAGGTTAGATGCTTATGAGAATGCCCGAATCTATAAGGAGAGAACAAAAAAATGGCATGACAAGCGTCTATCTAGGAGAGAGTTTAGGGTAGGAGAGCTAGTACTTCTTTTTAATTCGAGACTTAAACTTTTTCCCGGAAAACTTCGCTCAAAGTGGTCAGGCCCCTTTACAATCTCTAAGACATATCCTCATGGGGCGATTGAGATAAAGAATGACTCCGGTGATACATTCACGGTTAATGGACAGAGGCTGAAACATTACAACCTTAAGGATAGTGACAACACTTTTGCAAATTTTAACCTATCCGCCCTGCCCGATAAAACGTGAATTAAGTTCACCCTCTTTGAAGTCGAGCTCACCGACATTAAACAAAGCGCTTGGTGGGAGGCAACCCGCTGTTTTTGAGTCTAATGTTTTCTTTTTAGTGTGTCTAAATTTTGCAGGTAATAAAGAGATAGCACGCTCACCGACTTTACAGTTGCGGAAGCTTAGCTGTCCAGGTTTTCACTTTCTTTCCTACCTTTAGTCGTTGCATTGAGGACAATGCTCGATTTAAGTGTGGGGGAGGAAGCTTTATCGCTTTCCTTTACTTTTCAGTCATTTATTTTAGCATGCATAATAAAAACCTTAGGATAGTTCACTTAGATTGAGTAGTTTTTGCGTGTTGGTTTTGTTTTGTCCGATTTTCTCATTTCTTGAGCCATACCAAAAAAATTTCTTGTGAAAAGCAAAAGTATTGAGTTCTGATGCTTGATGTTGATTGTCTGAAAGTATATAGGTTGTTTGCACTATCTAGGCTATTTTGTGAAAGTTGGGTAACGGTTAGATAAAATCAATACCGTTTTAACACCCGAGATTCCCAGAAATGTGTAAAATTGATTTGAGTACTAGTTTTGATAATACCTTGAACTTGAGTTTTAATGAACCCTCGGTAGTTTATCTAAGCAGTCGGCACCATCTCAAGGCACAAACTAAGTGGGAAACCGAAGAATATAAATGAATGATTTTGATTATAAATGTTATGAATACTATTGGTTGATTCCTTGAAATAATTAATGAAAATTCAGCAAATGTTGAAACATGAGAAGGAAAAAAATACCATAGTATAGAAACTCATTAGTAGTTGGTTCAGAGGTGTCTGATTCTGAACTTGGTAGGGCGGGTTACGATCCGATCCCCCGCAACTGCGAAGTGGGTAAAGCAAACAGGGGTTACCAAACTTATGTTATCAGCACCCCGCGCTATATGATGATCATAATCACTAACAGGTTTCCTACCATGGGCGTGTACAAGATAACGGGCTTAATGTGATTGCGCTAGAATGAAAAGGGGAAATGAAACTTAGGAGAGAGAGGTAGAGTCAAAAGGAAATGCTTCAGGTCTGTTTTCATGTAATGGGAGTCTTTTGTGTCATTGCGGTGTTTTTGTTATTTGCACTGTTATTTGATTTTCATAGATTAGCCGGCAACCACGTATGAGTAGGATGATCGTGTCATGTGTTTTTACTTGTGCTATGCAATTCACTATTCTTTCATGCTTGAGGACAAGCAATGGTTCAAGTGTGGGGGAATTTGATGACTCGAAATCATATCGTATTTTTAGCTTAGTTTAGGTGAACTTTAGTTGCATTTGCATACGTTTTTAATTCATTTATGTCTTTTTATGCGGGTATTTGTTTTGTTTTTAGTTTTGTCTAATAAAATAGGTCGGAGAAGAGAATTGAGCAAAAAGGGCCAAAAACGCAGCAAAAAGGGGGTGCAAAGCCCAAATCCGCGCAGCCCACCAAAGGAGCCCAGCAGAAAGGGGCAAATGCCCCCAGAAACCTTGTGGCGGGCGCCACAGAAGTGGTGGCGGGCGCCACCAAGCCCAAACCAATTGAAACAGATTTTTGCGAGACGTGGGGAAGTGGCATTCGTCTGATCCGTTTTCTGTTCCTATCGTGTGGCAATTGGATGATATCAAATATGAGCTTATCCCTTCCTATTTTCATGGACCGTAGAAGTTAAAAATCCTCTATAAATAGAAGCTTGATTCTCAGATCAGACTACGCTTTATTTTCTTTTATTTCAGTCAGTTTAAATTCCCCGCATTGTAAACTGTCTCGGTTCTTCCACATCGGAAGTCCGATTTTAATTCCGTTTTCAATTCCCTGTCAAGAATTTTACCTTCTTTAATTCAAGCAAGTTTATTCAGCAATTCTCTCCAGGTTTTTATTTAATGTTTTTATTTAATTATTTATTTATGTTTAATTTAATTTACTGTTTTTGTTTATTTAATTTCTTAATTATGTCTAGCTAAATTTCCTAGATATCGGTATGTAAACTAATTCTCCGAAGGGAGTTTAATGATGATTTAGCGCGCGCACTTAAACTATTTTTCTTATTCGAATTCCTAATTTTAAAACTCCTATGCTTTGAGTGAGAAAAACAAAGCAACTAAGGTTAAAATCAATAGAGCGAGAGTTTGAGGTTTTAACTAGATAGTAGGAATTTGATATTAATCTTTGAACGAGCGAGAGCCACGTTAGGATTAATTAGGACTAATTGATTTTCAAAATATACTTTCGAAACTGAGGTGGTATAAAAGTGACAGCAAAACCCCTAGTCTAGATTGTATCGTTTTTATCAACAAAACGAGAGTGTGAGGTTTAGACCTTTAAATCGAGAAAGTTCTTCTGAAAAATAAACCCTTTTCACGCGCGCTATTAATTCATTAAATTCCCGATGGTTAATTAAGTTACATACCGATATCCCGCTTTTATTAATTTAAACTCTTAAATTTAATTTCTTTAATTTCTAAAATTCTAAACAAACCCTAAAATTCATTAGCCTTAGATTTACACCGTAACGTTAGAAATACGGTAGTTCGATTATTGGTCCCTGTGGATTCGATATCTTTTAAAACTACACGACGAGACTGTGCACTTGCGGTCAATCAAATCTATTGATACACAAATCGTCGATCAACTAACGAGAACGATCTCAGAACGTTCTAACTCTCACTGTTTAAATTGTTATTAAACTAACAAAGTTGTTTGATTTAGAAGTTTAATTTTAAAAGGGTCACAATTCAAACCCCCCTTTCTTGTGAAACTTTGCTACTTCAGAACTAACTAAATTATTATTTAAAAAACCCTCTAATTAGAAATTTCCACTTAATTTTATGTTTTAAAAATATTTATAGACATGAAATGAATCAATAAAAGCAACTTTTATTTCATTTTTTTTTTTATTTTCTATACAAAAATAATTGAAAATAGAGGAAAAATTCAAATGACCCGCGTGTTTTCCATCTTCTCCCGCACGCTTTTGCTAAACAAAAATACCCTAAATTTTCGTTCACAATCTTTATTTAAATCCATTCAATCTTTATTTAATTTTTATTATATTTTTAATTCCTATAACATTTTTCTTGCACATAGTTTTAGTCCCTACAAAAACTAAATTTGTTTAGTTATCATTAAACTCTTAAATTTTCGAATGATTTTTTCATAACCATGTTTAAAATATCTTATAAAATTTATCATAAAAAATTTAGATTTTTTTAACATGACATAAATTAAATATGAATTTTTTAAAACTACAACAATTTAAGATAAAAATAACGAATTTCATGATCTAAAAATCAATTTTTTATCTCATTTTTTTTAAAGAACTTTTTAAGATATTTCAAATATACCTGAAAAAAATCATCTAATAATACACGTTGATTTAATAATAAGAACAAAAAATGATTGTATGATTATTTAATAGAGATTATAAAGACCAAAGAATTTTTTTTTGTCAAATAGCGTAATAACTAGAATTTCATTATTTACAAGCGACTAAAGGTGTGTTTGTTTAAGATTAAAATAAAATAGATTTTTTTAAAAAAAAATTATTTTTAAAAAATTGATTTATTTTGTAGAAATTTTGGAAAAAATTTAAAATTGTTTTATGTTTGTTTACAATTATAAAAGTCATTTTTGAGAACAAACATATACTATAATCCTTGTTTATAAAAAAATAAATTTTAAAAGAATCACTTGAAAATAACTTTTCATTTTAAACTCAAAAATAATTTTTTTAACGAAATAATTTTTATGAAAATCAAAACCAAACACATTAAAAATGAAAAAAAAAATTTATAAAAAAAAAATTCTAAAAATATTCACAAACAAACGCAACATTTGTTAGTTGTTAGTATATTTAACCCTTTTATTTTACATAATATATTTAACCAATTTTTTTTTTTCTTACTAAAATTTAACCGTTTTATATATTGAGCTTTTCACACACGATACATCCATCTCCTTTGTTCTCTCTTCCTTCAAACCCTAGCAACACCACCTCCCTCCTCCGCCGCCGCCGCCGCTCACTCTCAGCCAAACCAACGCCACCGCTCACTCTTCGTTCGCCGATAGATCGTTTCTTCATTCGCCATTCTTCGCTAGTTTGTTTCACTGTAAGTCAATTTTTCTTCTATCTCTCTCTCTCTCTATTCGTTGAGCTTTCATTAAGTGATTTTTGCAAATGTGTTCATAAGTGATTATTGACTTAAAATATTTGACAAATTAATCTCAGTAGTTGACGATTTTCTATTAAAATATGTCAACAAATTAGTTTTTGCTGATTTATTTTGGATCAGACTTGAAGCTATATGTGAAACTGTATTCACATGTGATGTGAGACCCTAATTGAACTTGCTTTGTTTTTGTTGTTGTTGCTGAAATGTGTTATTTCAGTCATTGTTGTGAAATGTATGGATTTGTACAACCCCTAATTACAAGTTATAATTCATGGTGGATTGATAGATTAAAGGAAAAAAGTGTAGCTTGTTTTTAATGATATTGTTTTTAATGTTAAATTCCTATCGATTAAAGTCAAAGACCTGTTGTTGCATTTGAGTATTGATTGGTTAGATGGAAAGGTAGTGACTGTGTGTGTGTGATGGAAGTAGGCTTTCCACGGTTCAGCGCTTAGTGTCGTAATATATATACACACACACACACACACACCGAAACTTTGCAGAAATACAATGCAATTATTGTAGTCTAGTGTTTTGGTTTACATTGAATCTAGTTGTTTGGTTATATTGATGTTGCCTTACCCTCTTTGTAGTCTAGTGTTTTGGCTTACATTGAATCTAGTTGTTTGATTTATTGTAAGGGTTGCTTTTTGGTTGGTTAGTCTTATGTGTGGATAAATCTAGTGTTTTATGCTTATATTAAATCTTATGTTTTGGTTTCCTGCTTATTGTGTAGTGAGGTTTTACTATTTGAACCTTGGTCTATAATTTGAAGTCCCTCGTGATTGATTTGAGTCACTAATTTGGTGCAATTTGAATCTTTGGATTGAGGCATTGATGCATAATTATTTTTATCAAAGTCTTGTTATAATTAAGCCAAGCATTTAAGAGTTGTGGATTCAAGTTGACATCAATCTCTACTCATGAACAATTCTGATATGCATTTGAGGGCTATGGATTCAATTTGCTTCATTTTAAAACCCATAATCCACTCTAATGATATCATAATAAAGCTTATTGGGCTATCAAAGCACTAAATTTTAATTACACCACCGCCGGTAGGAAAAGGATCTTGGATATCCATGAGCTAGAAGAGCTTAGGTTAGATGCTTATGAGAATGCCCGAATCTATAAGGAGAGAACAAAAAAATGGCATGACAAGCGTCTATCTAGGAGAGAGTTTAGGGTAGGAGAGCTAGTACTTCTTTTTAATTCGAGACTTAAACTTTTTCCCGGAAAACTTCGCTCAAAGTGGTCAGGCCCCTTTACAATCTCTAAGACATATCCTCATGGGGCGATTGAGATAAAGAATGACTCCGGTGATACATTCACGGTTAATGGACAAAGGCTGAAACATTACAACCTTAAGGATAGTGACAACACTTTTGCAAATTTTAACCTATCCGCCCTGCCCGATAAAACGTGAATTAAGTTCACCCTCTTTGAAGTCGAGCTCACCGACATTAAACAAAGCGCTTGGTGGGAGGCAACCCGCTGTTTTTGAGTCTAATGTTTTCTTTTTAGTGTGTCTAAATTTTGCAGGTAATAAAGAGATAGCACGCTCACCGACTTTACAGTTGCGGAAGCTTAGCTGTCCAGGTTTTCACTTTCTTTCCTACCTTTAGTCGTTGCATTGAGGACAATGCTCGATTTAAGTGTGGGGGAGGAAGCTTTATCGCTTTCCTTTACTTTTCAGTCATTTATTTTAGCATGCATAATAAAAACCTTAGGATAGTTCACTTAGATTGAGTAGTTTTTGCGTGTTGGTTTTGTTTTGTCCGATTTTCTCATTTCTTGAGCCATACCAAAAAAATTTCTTGTGAAAAGCAAAAGTATTGAGTTCTGATGCTTGATGTTGATTGTCTGAAAGTATATAGGTTGTTTGCACTATCTAGGCTATTTTGTGAAAGTTGGGTAACGGTTAGATAAAATCAATACCGTTTTAACACCCGAGATTCCCAGAAATGTGTAAAATTGATTTGAGTACTAGTTTTGATAATACCTTGAACTTGAGTTTTAATGAACCCTCGGTAGTTTATCTAAGCAGTCGGCACCATCTCAAGGCACAAACTAAGTGGGAAACCGAAGAATATAAGTGAATGATTTTGATTATAAATGTTATGAATACTATTGGTTGATTCCTTGAAATAATTAATGAAAATTCAGCAAATGTTGAAACATGAGAAGGAAAAAAATACCATAGTATAGAAACTCATTAGTAGTTGGTTCAGAGGTGTCTGATTCTGAACTTGGTAGGGCGGGTTACGATCCGATCCCTCGCAACTGCGAAGTAGGTAAAGCAAACAGGGGTTACCAAACTTATGTTATCAGCACCCCGCGCTATATGATGATCATAATCACTAACAGGTTTCCTACCATGGGCGTGTACAAGATAACGGGCTTAATGTGATTGCGCTAGAATGAAAAGGGGAAATGAAACTTAGGAGAGAGGTAGAGTCAAAAGGAAATGCTTCAGGTCTGTTTTCATGCAATGGGAGTCTTTTGTGTCATTGCGGTGTTTTTGTTATTTGCACTGTTATTTAATTTTCATAGATTAGCCGGCAACCACGTATGAGTAGGATGATCGTGTCATGTGTTTTTACTTGTGCTATGCAATTCACTATTCTTTCATGCTTGAGGACAAGCAATGGTTCAAGTGTGGGGGAATTTGATGACACGAAATCATATCGTATTTTTAGCTTAGTTTAGGTGAACTTTAGTTGCATTTGCATACGTTTTTAATTCATTTATGTCTTTTTATGCGGGTATTTGTTTTGTTTTTAGTTTTGTCTAATAAAATAGGTCGGAGAAGAGAATTGAGCAAAAAGGGCCAAAAACGCAGCAAAAAGGGGGTGCAAAGCCCAAATCCGCGCAGCCCACCAAAGGAGCCCAGCAGAAAGGGGCAAATGCCCCCAGAAACCTTGTGGCGGGCGCCACAGAAGTGGTGGCGGGCGCCACCTAGCCCAAACCAATTGAAACAGATTTTTGCGAGACGTGGGGAAGTGGCATTCGTCTGATCCGTTTTCTGTTCCTATCGTGTGGCAATTGGATGATATCAAATATGAGCTTATCCCTTCCTATTTTCATGGACCGTAGAAGTTAAAAATCCTCTATAAATAGAAGCTTGATTCTCAGATCAGACTACGCTTTATTTTCTTTTATTTCAGTCAGTTTAAATTCCCCGCATTGTAAACTGTCTCGGTTCTTCCACATCGGAAGTCCGATTTTAATTCCGTTTTCAATTCCCTGTCAAGAATTTTACCTTCTTTAATTCAAGCAAGTTTATTCAGCAATTCTCTCCAGGTTTTTATTTAATGTTTTTATTTAATTATTTATTTATGTTTAATTTAATTTACTGTTTTTGTTTATTTAATTTCTTAATTATGTCTAGCTAAATTTCCTAGATATCGGTATGTAAACTAATTCTCCGAAGGGAGTTTAATGATGATTTAGCGCGCGCACTTAAACTATTTTTCTTATTCGAATTCCTAATTTTAAAACTCCTATGCTTTGAGTGAGAAAAACAAAGCAACTAAGGTTAAAATCAATAGAGCGAGAGTTTGAGGTTTTAACTAGATAGTAGGAATTTGATATTAATCTTTGAACGAGCGAGAGCCACGTTAGGATTAATTAGGACTAATTGATTTTCAAAATATACTTTCGAAACTGAGGTGGTATAAAAGTGACAGCAAAACCCCTAGTCTAGATTGTATGGTTTTTATCAACAAAACGAGAGTGTGAGGTTTAGACCTTTAAATCGAGAAAGTTCTTCTGAAAAATAAACCCTTTTCACGCGCGCTATTAATTCATTAAATTCCCGATGGTTAATTAAGTTACATACCGATATCCCGCTTTTATTAATTTAAACTCTTAAATTTAATTTCTTTAATTTCTAAAATTCTAAACAAACCCTAAAATTCATTAGCCTTAGATTTACACCGTAACGTTAGAAATACGGTAGTTCGATTATTGGTCCCTGTGGATTCGATATCTTTTAAAACTACACGACGAGACTGTGCACTTGCGGTCAATCAAATCTATTGATACACAAATCGTCGATCAACTAACGAGAACGATCTCAGAACGTTCTAACTCTCACTGTTTAAATTGTTATTAAACTAACAAAGTTGTTTGATTTAGAAGTTTAATTTTAAAAGGGTCACAATTCAAACCCCCCTTTCTTGTGAAACTTTGCTACTTCAGAACTAACTAAATTATTATTTAAAAAACCCTCTAATTAGAAATTTCCACTTAATTTTATGTTTTAAAAATATTTATAGACATGAAATGAATCAATAAAAGCAACTTTTATTTCATTTTTTTTTTTATTTTCTATACAAAAATAATTGAAAATAGAGGAAAAATTCAAATGACCCGCGTGTTTTCCATCTTCTCCCGCACGCTTTTGCTAAACAAAAATACCCTAAATTTTCGTTCACAATCTTTATTTAAATCCATTCAATCTTTATTTAATTTTTATTATATTTTTAATTCCTATAACATTTTTCTTGCACATAGTTTTAGTCCCTACAAAAACTAAATTTGTTTAGTTATCATTAAACTCTTAAATTTTCGAATGATTTTTTTATAACCATGTTTAAAATATCTTATAAAATTTATCATAAAAAATTTAGATTTTTTTAACATGACATAAATTAAATATGAATTTTTTAAAACTACAACAATTTAAGATAAAAATAACGAATTTCATGATCTAAAAATCAATTTTTTATCTCATTTTTTTTAAAGAACTTTTTAAGATATTTCAAATATACCTGAAAAAAATCATCTTATAATACACGTTGATTTAATAATAAGAACAAAAAATGATTGTATGATTATTTAATAGAGATTATAAAGACCAAAGAATTTTTTTTTTGTCAAATAGCGTAATAACTAGAATTTCATTATTTACAAGCGACTAAAGGTGTGTTTGTTTAAGATTAAAATAAAATAGATTTTTTTAAAAAAAAATTATTTTTAAAAAATTGATTTATTTTGTAGAAATTTTGGAAAAAATTTAAAATTGTTTTATGTTTGTTTACAATTATAAAAGTCATTTTTGAGAACAAACATATACTATAATCCTTGTTTATAAAAAAATAAATTTTAAAAGAATCACTTGAAAATAACTTTTCATTTTAAACTCAAAAATAATTTTTTTAACGAAATAATTTTTATGAAAATCAAAACCAAACACATTAAAAATGAAAAAAAAATTTATAAAAAAAAAATTCTAAAAATAATCACAAACAAACGCAACATTTGTTAGTTGTTAGTATATTTAACCCTTTTATTTTACATAATATTTAACCAATTTTTTTTTTCTTACTAAAATTTAACCGTTTTATATACTGAGCTTTTCACACACGATACATCCATCTCCTTTGTTCTCTCTTCCTTCAAACCCTAGCAACACCACCTCCCTCCTCCACCGCCGCCGCCGCCGCTCACTCTCAGCCAAACCAACGCCACCGCTCACTCTTCGTTCGCCGATAGATCGTTTCTTCATTCGCCATTCTTCGCTAGTTTGTTTCACTGTAAGTCAATTTTTCTTCTATCTCTCTCTCTCTCTATTCGTTGAGCTTTCATTAAGTGATTTTTGCAAATGTGTTCATAAGTGATTATTGACTTAAAATATTTGACAAATTAATCTCAGTAGTTGACGATTTTCTATTAAAATATGTCAACAAATTAGTTTTTGCTGATTTATTTTGGATCAGACTTGAAGCTATATGTGAAACTGTATTCACATGTGATGTGAGACCCTAATTGAACTTGCTTTGTTTTTGTTGTTGTTGCTGAAATGTGTTATTTCAGTCATTGTTGTGAAATGTATGGATTTGTACAACCCCTAATTACAAGTTATAATTCATGGTGGATTGATAGATTAAAGGAAAAAAGTGGAGCTTGTTTTTAATGATATTGTTTTTAATGTTAAATTCCTATCAATTAAAGTCAAAGACCTGTTGTTGCATTTGAGTATTGATTGGTTAGATGGAAAGGTAGTGACTGTGTGTGTGTGATGGAAGTAGGCTTTCCACGGTTCAGCGCTTAGTGTCGTAATATATATACACACACACACACACACACCGAAACTTTGCAGAAATACAATGCAATTATTGTAGTCTAGTGTTTTGGTTTACATTGAATCTAGTTGTTTGGTTATATTGATGTTGCCTTACCCTCTTTGTAGTCTAGTGTTTTGGCTTACATTGAATCTAGTTGTTTGATTTATTGTAAGGGTTGCTTTTTGGTTGGTTAGTCTTATGTGTGGATAAATCTAGTGTTTTATGCTTATATTAAATCTTATGTTTTGGTTTCCTGCTTATTGTGTAGTGAGGTTTTACTATTTGAACCTTGGTCTATAATTTGAAGTCCCTCGTGATTGATTTGAGTCACTAATTTGGTGCAATTTGAATCTTTGGATTGAGGCATTGATGCATAATTATTTTTATCAAAGTCTTGTTATAATTAAGCCAAGCATTTAAGAGTTGTGGATTCAAGTTGACATCAATCTCTACTCATGAACAATTCTGATATGCATTTGAGGGCTATGGATTCAATTTGCTTCATTTTAAAACCCATAATCCACTCTAATGATATCATAATAAAGCTTATTGGGCTATCAAAGCACTAAATTTTAATTACACCACCGCCGGTAGGAAAAGGATCTTGGATATCCATGAGCTAGAAGAGCTTAGGTTAGATGCTTATGAGAATGCCCGAATCTATAAGGAGAGAACAAAAAAATGGCATGACAAGCGTCTATCTAGGAGAGAGTTTAGGGTAGGAGAGCTAGTACTTCTTTTTAATTCGAGACTTAAACTTTTTCCCGGAAAACTTCGCTCAAAGTGGTCAGGCCCCTTTACAATCTCTAAGACATATCCTCATGGGGCGATTGAGATAAAGAATGACTCCGGTGATACATTCACGGTTAATGGACAAAGGCTGAAACATTACAACCTTAAGGATAGTGACAACACTTTTGCAAATTTTAACCTATCCGCCCTGCCCGATAAAACGTGAATTAAGTTCACCCTCTTTGAAGTCGAGCTCACCGACATTAAACAAAGCGCTTGGTGGGAGGCAACCCGCTGTTTTTGAGTCTAATGTTTTCTTTTTAGTGTGTCTAAATTTTGCAGGTAATAAAGAGATAGCACGCTCACCGACTTTACAGTTGCGGAAGCTTAGCTGTCCAGGTTTTCACTTTCTTTCCTACCTTTAGTCGTTGCATTGAGGACAATGCTCGATTTAAGTGTGGGGGAGGAAGCTTTATCGCTTTCCTTTACTTTTCAGTCATTTATTTTAGCATGCATAATAAAAACCTTAGGATAGTTCACTTAGATTGAGTAGTTTTTGCGTGTTGGTTTTGTTTTGTCCGATTTTCTCATTTCTTGAGCCATACCAAAAAAATTTCTTGTGAAAAGCAAAAGTATTGAGTTCTGATGCTTGATGTTGATTGTCTGAAAGTATATAGGTTGTTTGCACTATCTAGGCTATTTTGTGAAAGTTGGGTAACGGTTAGATAAAATCAATACCGTTTTAACACCCGAGATTCCCAGAAATGTGTAAAATTGATTTGAGTACTAGTTTTGATAATACCTTGAACTTGAGTTTTAATGAACCCTCGGTATTTTATCTAAGCAGTCGGCACCATCTCAAGGCACAAACTAAGTGGGAAACCGAAGAATATAAGTGAATGATTTTGATTATAAATGTTATGAATACTATTGGTTGATTCCTTGAAATAATTAATGAAAATTCAGCAAATGTTGAAACATGAGAAGGAAAAAAATACCATAGTATAGAAACTCATTAGTAGTTGGTTCAGAGGTGTCTGATTCTGAACTTGGTAGGGCGGGTTACGATCCGATCCCCCGCAACTGCGAAGTGGGTAAAGCAAACAGGGGTTACCAAACTTATGTTATCAGCACCCCGCGCTATATGATGATCATAATCACTAACAGGTTTCCTACAATGGGCGTGTACAAGATAACGGGCTTAATGTGATTGCGCTAGAATGAAAAGGGGAAATGAAACTTAGGAGAGAGGTAGAGTCAAAAGGAAATGCTTCAGGTCTGTTTTCATGTAATGGGAGTCTTTTGTGTCATTGCGGTGTTTTTGTTATTTGCACTGTTATTTGATTTTCATAGATTAGCCGGCAACCACGTATGAGTAGGATGATCGTGTCATGTGTTTTTACTTGTGCTATGCAATTCACTATTCTTTCATGCTTGAGGACAAGCAATGGTTCAAGTGTGGGGGAATTTGATGACACGAAATCATATCGTGTTTTTAGCTTAGTTTAGGTGAACTTTAGTTGCATTTGCATACGTTTTTAATTCATTTATGTCTTTTTATGCGGGTATTTGTTTTGTTTTTAGTTTTGTCTAATAAAATAGGTCGGAGAAGAGAATTGAGCAAAAAGGGCCAAAAACGCAGCAAAAAGGGGGTGCAAAGCCCAAATCCGCGCAGCCCACCAAAGGAGCCCAGCAGAAAGGGGCAAATGCCCCCAGAAACCTTGTGGCGGGCGCCACAGAAGTGGTGGCGGGCGCCACCAAGCCCAAACCAATTGAAACAGATTTTTGCGAGACGTGGGGAAGTGGCATTCGTCTGATCCGTTTTCTGTTCCTATCGTGTGGCAATTGGATGATATCAAATATGAGCTTATCCCTTCCTATTTTCATGGACCGTAGAAGTTAAAAATCCTCTATAAATAGAAGCTTGATTCTCAGATCAGACTACGCTTTATTTTCTTTTATTTCAGTCAGTTTAAATTCCCCGCATTGTAAACTGTCTCGGTTCTTCCACATCGGAAGTCCGATTTTAATTCCGTTTTCAATTCCCTGTCAAGAATTTTACCTTCTTTAATTCAAGCAAGTTTATTCAGCAATTCTCTCCAGGTTTTTTATTTAATGTTTTTATTTAATTATTTATTTATGTTTAATTTAATTTACTGTTTTTGTTTATTTAATTTCTTAATTATGTCTAGCTAAATTTCCTAGATATCGGTATGTAAACTAATTCTCCGAAGGGAGTTTAATGATGATTTAGCGCGCGCACTTAAACTATTTTTCTTATTCGAATTCCTAATTTTAAAACTCCTATGCTTTGAGTGAGAAAAACAAAGCAACTAAGGTTAAAATCAATAGAGCGAGAGTTTGAGGTTTTAACTAGATAGTAGGAATTTGATATTAATCTTTGAACGAGCGAGAGCCACGTTAGGATTAATTAGGACTAATTGATTTTCAAAATATACTTTCGAAACTGAGGTGGTATAAAAGTGACAGCAAAACCCCTAGTCTAGATTGTATGGTTTTTATCAACAAAACGAGAGTGTGAGGTTTAGACCTTTAAATCGAGAAAGTTCTTCTGAAAAATAAACCCTTTTCACGCGCGCTATTAATTCATTAAATTCCCGATGGTTAATTAAGTTACATACCGATATCCCGCTTTTATTAATTTAAACTCTTAAATTTAATTTCTTTAATTTCTAAAATTCTAAACAAACCCTAAAATTCATTAGCCTTAGATTTACACCGTAACGGTAGAAATACGGTAGTTCGATTATTGGTCCCTGTGGATTCGATATCTTTTAAAACTACACGACGAGACTGTGCACTTGCGGTCAATCAAATCTATTGATACACAAATCGTCGATCAACTAACGAGAACGATCTCAGAACGTTCTAACTCTCACTGTTTAAATTGTTATTAAACTAACAAAGTTGTTTGATTTAGAAGTTTAATTTTAAAAGGGTCACAATTCAAACCTCCCTTTCTTGTGAAACTTTGCTACTTCAGAACTAACTAAATTATTATTTAAAAAACCCTCTAATTAGAAATTTCCACTTAATTTTATGTTTTAAAAATATTTATAGACATGAAATGAATCAATAAAAGCAACTTTTATTTCATTTTTTTTTTATTTTCTATACAAAAATAATTGAAAATAGAGGAAAAATTCAAATGACCCGCGTGTTTTCCATCTTCTCCCGCACGCTTTTGCTAAACAAAAATACCCTAAATTTTCGTTCACAATCTTTATTTAAATCCATTCAATCTTTATTTAATTTTTATTATATTTTTAATTCCTATAACATTTTTCTTGCACATAGTTTTAGTCCCTACAAAAACTAAATTTGTTTAGTTATCATTAAACTCTTAAATTTTCGAATGATTTTTTTATAACCATGTTTAAAATATCTTATAAAATTTATCATAAAAAATTTAGATTTTTTTAACATGACATAAATTAAATATGAATTTTTTAAAACTACAACAATTTAAGATAAAAATAACGAATTTCATGATCTAAAAATCAATATTTTATCTCATTTTTTTTAAAGAACTTTTTAAGATATTTCAAATATACCTGAAAAAAATCATCTAATAATACACGTTGATTTAATAATAAGAACAAAAAATGATTGTATGATTATTTAATAGAGATTATATAGACCAAAGAATTTTTTTTTTGTCAAATAGCGTAATAACTAGAATTTCATTATTTACAAGCGACTAAAGGTGTGTTTGTTTAAGATTAAAATAAAATAGATTTTTTTTAAAAAAAATTATTTTTAAAAAATTGATTTATTTTGTAGAAATTTTGGAAAAAATTTAAAATTGTTTTATGTTTGTTTACAATTATAAAAGTCATTTTTGAGAACAAACATATACTATAATCCTTGTTTATAAAAAAATAAATTTTAAAAGAATCACTTGAAAATAACTTTTCATTTTAAACTCAAAAATAATTTTTTTAACGAAATAATTTTTATGAAAATCAAAACCAAACACATTAAAAATGAAAAAAAAAATTTATAAAAAAAAAATTCTAAAAATAATCACAAACAAACGCAACATTTGTTAGTTGTTAGTATATTTAACCCTTTTATTTTACATAATATTTAACCAATTTTTTTTTTCTTACTAAAATTTAACCGTTTTATATACTGAGCTTTTCACACACGATACATCCATCTCCTTTGTTCTCTCTTCCTTCAAACCCTAGCAACACCACCTCCCTCCTCCGCCGCCGCCGCCGCCGCTCACTCTCAGCCAAACCAACGCCACCGCTCACTCTTCGTTCGCCGATAGATCGTTTCTTCATTCGCCATTCTTTGCTAGTTTGTTTCACTGTAAGTCAATTTTTCTTCTATCTCTCTCTCTCTCTATTCGTTGAGCTTTCATTAAGTGATTTTTGCAAATGTGTTCATAAGTGATTATTGACTTAAAATATTTGACAAATTAATCTCAGTAGTTGACGATTTTCTATTAAAATATGTCAACAAATTAGTTTTTGCTGATTTATTTTGGATCAGACTTGAAGCTATATGTGAAACTGTATTCACATGTGATGTGAGACCCTAATTGAACTTGCTTTGTTTTTGTTGTTGTTGCTGAAATGTGTTATTTCAGTCATTGTTGTGAAATGTATGGATTTGTACAACCCCTAATTACAAGTTATAATTCATGGTGGATTGATAGATTAAAGGAAAAAAGTGGAGCTTGTTTTTAATGATATTGTTTTTAATGTTAAATTCCTATCAATTAAAGTCAAAGACCTGTTGTTGCATTTGAGTATTGATTGGTTAGATGGAAAGGTAGTGACTGTGTGTGTGTGATGGAAGTAGGCTTTCCACGGTTCAGCGCTTAGTGTCGTAATATATACACACACACACACACACACACCGAAACTTTGCAGAAATACAATGCAATTATTGTAGTCTAGTGTTTTGGTTTACATTGAATCTAGTTGTTTGGTTATATTGATGTTGCCTTACCCTCTTTGTAGTCTAGTGTTTTGGCTTACATTGAATCTAGTTGTTTGATTTATTGTAAGGGTTGCTTTTTGGTTGGTTAGTCTTATGTGTGGATAAATCTAGTGTTTTATGCTTATATTAAATCTTATGTTTTGGTTTCCTGCTTATTGTGTAGTGAGGTTTTACTATTTGAACCTTGGTCTATAATTTGAAGTCCCTCGTGATTGATTTGAGTCACTAATTTGGTGCAATTTGAATCTTTGGATTGAGGCATTGATGCATAATTATTTTTATCAAAGTCTTGTTATAATTAAGCCAAGCATTTAAGAGTTGTGGATTCAAGTTGACATCAATCTCTACTCATGAACAATTCTGATATGCATTTGAGGGCTATGGATTCAATTTGCTTCATTTTAAAACCCATAATCCACTCTAATGATATCATAATAAAGCTTATTGGGCTATCAAAGAACTAAATTTTAATTACACCACCGCCGGTAGGAAAAGGATCTTGGATATCCATGAGCTAGAAGAGCTTAGGTTAGATGCTTATGAGAATGCCCGAATCTATAAGGAGAGAACAAAAAAATGGCATGACAAGCGTCTATCTAGGAGAGAGTTTAAGGTAGGAGAGCTAGTACTTCTTTTTAATTCGAGACTTAAACTTTTTCCCGGAAAACTTCGCTCAAAGTGGTCAGGCCCCTTTACAATCTCTAAGACATATCCTCATGGGGCGATTGAGATAAAGAATGACTCCGGTGATACATTCACGGTTAATGGACAAAGGGTGAAACATTACAACCTTAAGGATAGTGACAACACTTTTGCAAATTTTAACCTATCCGCCCTGCCCGATAAAACGTGAATTAAGTTCACCCTCTTTGAAGTCGAGCTCACCGACATTAAACAAAGCGCTTGGTGGGAGGCAACCCGCTGTTTTTGAGTCTAATGTTTTCTTTTTAGTGTGTCTAAATTTTGCAGGTAATAAAGAGATAGCACGCTCACCGACTTTACAGTTGCGGAAGCTTAGCTGTCCAGGTTTTCACTTTCTTTCCTACCTTTAGTCGTTGCATTGAGGACAATGCTCGATTTAAGTGTGGGGGAGGAAGCTTTATCGCTTTCCTTTACTTTTCAGTCATTTATTTTAGCATGCATAATAAAAACCTTAGGATTGTTCACTTAGATTGAGTAGTTTTTGCGTGTTGGTTTTGTTTTGTCCGATTTTCTCATTTCTTGAGCCATACCAAAAAAATTTCTTGTGAAAAGCAAAAGTATTGAGTTCTGATGCTTGATGTTGATTGTCTGAAAGTATATAGGTTGTTTGCACTATCTAGGCTATTTTGTGAAAGTTGGGTAACGGTTAGATAAAATCAATACCGTTTTAACACCCGAGATTCCCAGAAATGTGTAAAATTGATTTGAGTACTAGTTTTGATAATACCTTGAACTTGAGTTTTAATGAACCCTCGGTAGTTTATCTAAGCAGTCGGCACCATCTCAAGGCACAAACTAAGTGGGAAACCGAAGAATATAAGTGAATGATTTTGATTATAAATGTTATGAATACTATTGGTTGATTCCTTGAAATAATTAATGAAAATTCAGCAAATGTTGAAACATGAGAAGGAAAAAAATACCATAGTATAGAAACTCATTAGTAGTTGGTTCAGAGGTGTCTGATTCTGAACTTGGTAGGGCGGGTTACGATCCGATCCCCCGCAACTGCGAAGTGGGTAAAGCAAACAGGGGTTACCAAACTTATGTTATCAGCACCCCGCGCTATATGATGATCATAATCACTAACAGGTTTCCTACCATGGGCGTGTACAAGATAACGGGCTTAATGTGATTGCGCTAGAATGAAAAGGGGAAATGAAACTTAGGAGAGAGGTAGAGTCAAAAGGAAATGCTTCAGGTCTGTTTTCATGTAATGGGAGTCTTTTGTGTCATTGCGGTGTTTTTGTTATTTGCACTGTTATATGATTTTCATAGATTAGCCGGCAACCACGTATGAGTAGGATGATCGTGTCATGTGTTTTTACTTGTGCTATGCAATTCACTATTCTTTCATGCTTGAGGACAAGCAATGGTTCAAGTGTGGGGGAATTTGATGACACGAAATCATATCGTATTTTTAGCTTAGTTTAGGTGAACTTTAGTTGCATTTGCATACGTTTTTAATTCATTTATGTCTTTTTATGCGGGTATTTGTTTTGTTTTTAGTTTTGTCTAATAAAATAGGTCGGAGAAGAGAATTGAGCAAAAAGGGCCAAAAACGCAGCAAAAAGGGGGTGCAAAGCCCAAATCCGCGCAGCCCACCAAAGGAGCCCAGCAGAAAGGGGCAAATGCCCCCAGAAACCTTGTGGCGGGCGCCACAGAAGTGGTGGCGGGCGCCACCAAGCCCAAACCAATTGAAACAGATTTTTGCGAGACGTGGGGAAGTGGCATTCGTCTGATCCGTTTTCTGTTCCTATCGTGTGGCAATTGGATGATATCAAATATGAGCTTATCCCTTCCTATTTTCATGGACCGTAGAAGTTAAAAATCCTCTATAAATAGAAGCTTGATTCTCAGATCAGACTACGCTTTATTTTCTTTTATTTCAGTCAGTTTAAATTCCCCGCATTGTAAACTGTCTCGGTTCTTCCACATCGGAAGTCCGATTTTAATTCCGTTTTCAATTCCCTGTCAAGAATTTTACCTTCTTTAATTCAAGCAAGTTTATTCAGCAATTCTCTCCAGGTTTTTATTTAATGTTTTTATTTAATTATTTATTTATGTTTAATTTAATTTACTGTTTTTGTTTATTTAATTTCTTAATTATGTCTAGCTAAATTTCCTAGATATCGGTATGTAAACTAATTCTCCGAAGGGAGTTTAATGATGATTTAGCGCGCGCACTTAAACTATTTTTCTTATTCGAATTCCTAATTTTAAAACTCCTATGCTTTGAGTGAGAAAAACAAAGCAACTAAGGTTAAAATCAATAGAGCGAGAGTTTGAGGTTTTAACTAGATAGTAGGAATTTGATATTAATCTTTGAACGAGCGAGAGCCACGTTAGGATTAATTAGGACTAATTGATTTTCAAAATATACTTTCGAAACTGAGGTGGTATAAAAGTGACAGCAAAACCCCTAGTCTAGATTGTATGGTTTTTATCAACAAAACGAGAGTGTGAGGTTTAGACCTTTAAATCGAGAAAGTTCTTCTGAAAAATAAACCCTTTTCACGCGCGCTATTAAATCATTAAATTCCCGATGGTTAATTAAGTTACATACTGATATCCCGCTTTTATTAATTTAAACTCTTAAATTTAATTTCTTTAATTTCTAAAATTCTAAACAAACCCTAAAATTCATTAGCCTTAGATTTACACCGTAACGGTAGAAATACGGTAGTTCGATTATTGGTCCCTGTGGATTCGATATCTTTTAAAACTACACGACGAGACTGTGCACTTGCGGTCAATCAAATCTATTGATACACAAATCGTCGATCAACTAACGAGAACGATCTCAGAACGTTCTAACTCTCACTGTTTAAATTGTTATTAAACTAACAAAGTTGTTTGATTTAGAAGTTTAATTTTAAAAGGGTCACAATTCAAACCCCCCTTTCTTGTGAAACTTTGCTACTTCAGAACTAACTAAATTATTATTTAAAAAACCCTCTAATTAGAAATTTCCACTTAATTTTATGTTTTAAAAATATTTATAGACATGAAATGAATCAATAAAAGCAACTTTTATTTCATTTTTTTTTTTATTTTCTATACAAAAATAATTGAAAATAGAGGAAAAATTCAAATGACCCGCGTGTTTTCCATCTTCTCCCGCACGCTTTTGCTAAACAAAAATACCCTAAATTTTCGTTCACAATCTTTATTTAAATCCATTCAATCTTTATTTAATTTTTATTATATTTTTAATTCCTATAACATTTTTCTTGCACATAGTTTTAGTCCCTACAAAAACTAAATTTGTTTAGTTATCATTAAACTCTTAAATTTTCGAATGATTTTTTTATAACCATGTTTAAAATATCTTATAAAATTTATCATAAAAAATTTAGATTTTTTTAACATGACATAAATTAAATATGAATTTTTTAAAACTACAACAATTTAAGATAAAAATAACGAATTTCATGATCTAAAAATCAATTTTTTATCTCATTTTTTTTAAGATATTTCAAATATACCTGAAAAAAATCATCTAATAATACACGTTGATTTAATAATAAGAACAAAAAATGATTGTATGATTATTTAATAGAGATTATAAAGACCAAAGAATTTTTTTTTTGTCAAATAGCGTAATAACTAGAATTTCATTATTTACAAGCGACTAAAGGTGTGTTTGTTTGAGATTAAAATAAAATAGATTTTCTTAAAAAAAAATTATTTTTAAAAAATTGATTTATTTTGTAGAAATTTTGGAAAAAATTTAAAATTGTTTTATGTTTGTTTACAATTATAAAAGTCATTTTTGAGAACAAACATATACTATAATCCTTGTTTATAAAAAAATAAATTTTAAAAGAATCACTTGAAAATAACTTTTCATTTTAAACTCAAAAATAATTTTTTTAACGAAATAATTTTTATGAAAATCAAAACCAAACACATTAAAAATGAAAAAAAAAATTTATAAAAAAAAAATTCTAAAAATAATCACAAACAAACGCAACATTTGTTAGTTGTTGGTATATTTAACCCTTTTATTTTACATAATATTTAACCAATTTTTTTTTTTCTTACTAAAATTTAACCGTTTAATATACTGAGCTTTTCACACACGATACATCCATCTCCTTTGTTCTCTCTTCCTTCAAACCCTAGCAACACCACCTCCCTCCTCCGCCGCCGCCGCTCACTCTCAGCCAAACCAACGCCGCCGCTCACTCTTCGTTCGCCGATAGATCGTTTCTTCATTCACCATTCTTCGCTAGTTTGTTTCACTGTAAGTCAATTTTTCTTCTATCTCTCTCTCTCTCTCTATTCGTTGAGCTTTCATTAAGTGATTTTTGCAAATGTGTTCATAAGTGATTATTGACTTAAAATATTTGACAAATTAATGTCAGTAGTTGACGATTTTCTATTAAAATATGTCAACAAATTAGTTTTTGCTGATTTATTTTGGATCAGACTTGAAGCTATATGTGAAACTGTATTCACATGTGATGTGAGACCCTAATTGAACTTGCTTTGTTTTTGTTGTTGTTGCTGAAATGTGTTATTTCAGTCATTGTTGTGAAATGTATGGATTTGTACAACCCCTAATTACAAGTTATAATTCATGGTGGATTGATAGATTAAAGGAAAAAAGTGTAGCTTGTTTTTAATGATATTGTTTTTAATGTTAAATTCCTATCAATTAAAGTCAAAGACCTGTTGTTGCATTTGAGTATTGATTAGTTAGATGGAAAGGTAGTGACTGTGTGTGTGTGATGGAAGTAGGCTTTCCACGGTTCAGCGCTTAGTGTCGTAATATATATACACACACACACACACACACCGAAACTTTGCAGAAATACAATGCAATTATTGTAGTCTAGTGTTTTGGTTTACATTGAATCTAGTTGTTTGGTTATATTGATGTTGCCTTACCCTCTTTGTAGTCTAGTGTTTTGGCTTACATTGAATCTAGTTGTTTGATTTATTGTAAGGGTTGCTTTTTGGTTGGTTAGTCTTATGTGTGGATAAATCTAGTGTTTTATGCTTATATTAAATCTTATGTTTTGGTTTCCTGCTTATTGTGTAGTGAGGTTTTACTATTTGAACCTTGGTCTATAATTTGAAGTCCCTCGTGATTGATTTGAGTCACTAATTTGGTGCAATTTGAATCTTTGGATTGAGGCATTGATGCATAATTATTTTTATCAAAGTCTTGTTATAATTAAGCCAAGCATTTAAGAGTTGTGGATTCAAGTTGACATCAATCTCTACTCATGAACAATTCTGATATGCATTTGAGGGCTATGGATTCAATTTGCTTCATTTTAAAACCCATAATCCACTCTAATGATATCATAATAAAGCTTATTGGGCTATCAAAGCACTAAATTTTAATTACACCACCGCCGGTAGGAAAAGGATCTTGGATATCCATGAGCTAGAAGAGCTTAGGTTAGATGCTTATGAGAATGCCCGAATCTATAAGGAGAGAACAAAAAAATGGCATGACAAGCGTCTATCTAGGAGAGAGTTTAGGGTAGGAGAGCTAGTACTTCTTTTTAATTCGAGACTTAAACTTTTTCCCGGAAAACTTCGCTCAAAGTGGTCAGGCCCCTTTACAATCTCTAAGACATATCCTCATGGGGCGATTGAGATAAAGAATGACTCCGGTGATACATTCACGGTTAATGGACAAAGGCTTAAACATTACAACCTTAAGGATAGTGACAACACTTTTGCAAATTTTAACCTATCCGCCCTGCCCGATAAAACGTGAATTAAGTTCACCCTCTTTGAAGTCGAGCTCACCGACATTAAACAAAGCGCTTGGTGGGAGGCAACCCGCTGTTTTTGAGTCTAATGTTTTCTTTTTAGTGTGTCTAAATTTTGCAGGTAATAAAGAGATAGCACGCTCACCGACTTTACAGTTGCGGAAGCTTAGCTGTCCAGGTTTTCACTTTCTTTCCTACCTTTAGTCGTTGCATTGAGGACAATGCTCGATTTAAGTGTGGGGGAGGAAGCTTTATCGCTTTCCTTTACTTTTCAGTCATTTATTTTAGCATGCATAATAAAAACCTTAGGATAGTTCACTTAGATTGAGTAGTTTTTGCGTGTTGGTTTTGTTTTGTCCGATTTTCTCATTTCTTGAGCCATACCAAAAAATTTTCTTGTGAAAAGCAAAAGTATTGAGTTCTGATGCTTGATGTTGATTGTCTGAAAGTATATAGGTTGTTTGCACTATCTAGGCTATTTTGTGAAAGTTGGGTAACGGTTAGATAAAATCAATACCGTTTTAACACCCGAGATTCCCAGAAATGTGTAAACTTGATTTGAGTACTAGTTTTGATAATACCTTGAACTTGAGTTTTAATGAACCCTCGGTAGTTTATCTAAGCAGTCGGCACCATCTCAAGGCACAAACTAAGTGGGAAACCGAAGAATATAAGTGAATGATTTTGATTATAAATGTTATGAATACTATTGGTTGATTCCTTGAAATAATTAATGAAAATTCAGCAAATGTTGAAACATGAGAAGGAAAAAAATACCATAGTATAGAAACTCATTAGTAGTTGGTTCAGAGGTGTCTGATTCTGAACTTGGTAGGGCGGGTTACGATCTGATCCCCCGCAACTGCGAAGTGGGTAAAGCAAACAGGGGTTACCAAACTTATGTTATCAGCACCCCGCGCTATATGATGATCATAATCACTAACAGCTTTCCTACCATGGGCGTGTACAAGATAACGGGCTTAATGTGATTGCGCTAGAATGAAAAGGGGAAATGAAACTTAGGAGAGAGGTAGAGTCAAAAGGAAATGCTTCAGGTCTGTTTTCATGTAATGGGAGTCTTTTGTGTCATTGCGGTGTTTTTGTTATTTGCACTGTTATTTGATTTTCATAGATTAGCCGGCAACCACGTATGAGTAGGATGATCGTGTCATGTGTTTTTACTTGTGCTATGCAATTCACTATTCTTTCATGCTTGAGGACAAGCAATGGTTCAAGTGTGGGGGAATTTGATGACTCGAAATCATATCGTATTTTTAGCTTAGTTTAGGTGAACTTTAGTTGCATTTGCATACGTTTTTAATTCATTTATGTCTTTTTATGCGGGTATTTGTTTTGTTTTTAGTTTTGTCTAATAAAATAGGTCGGAGAAGAGAATTGAGCAAAAAGGGCCAAAAACGCAGCAAAAAGGGGGTGCAAAGCCCAAATCCGCGCAGCCCACCAAAGGAGCCCAGCAGAAAGGGGCAAATGCCCCCAGAAACCTTGTGGCGGGCGCCACCAAGCCCAAACCAATTGAAACAGATTTTTGCGAGACGTAGGGAAGTGGCATTCGTCTGATCCGTTTTCTGTTCCTATCGTGTGGCAATTGGATGATATCAAATATGAGCTTATCCCTTCCTATTTTCATGGACCGTAGAAGTTAAAAATCCTCTATAAATAGAAGCTTGATTCTCAGATCAGACTACGCTTTATTTTCTTTTATTTCAGTCAGTTTAAATTCCCCGCATTGTAAACTGTCTCGGTTCTTCCACATCGGAAGTCCGATTTTAATTCCGTTTTCAATTCCCTGTCAAGAATTTTACCTTCTTTAATTCAAGCAAGTTTATTCAGCAATTCTCTCCAGGTTTTTATTTAATGTTTTTATTTAATTATTTATTTATGTTTAATTTAATTTACTGTTTTTGTTTATTTAATTTCTTAATTATGTCTAGCTAAATTTCCTAGATATCGGTATGTAAACTAATTCTCCGAAGGGAGTTTAATGATGATTTAGCGCGCGCACTTAAACTATTTTTCTTATTCGAATTCCTAATTTTAAAACTCCTATGCTTTGAGTGAGAAAAACAAAGCAACTAAGGTTAAAATCAATAGAGCGAGAGTTTGAGGTTTTAACTAGATAGTAGGAATTTGATATTAATCTTTGAACGAGCGAGAGCCACGTTAGGATTAATTAGGACTAATTGATTTTCAAAATATACTTTCGAAACTGAGGTGGTATAAAAGTGACAGCAAAACCCCTAGTCTAGATTGTATGGTTTTTATCAACAAAACGAGAGTGTGAGGTTTAGACCTTTAAATCGAGAAAGTTCTTCTGAAAAATAAACCCTTTTCACGCGCGCTATTAATTCATTAAATTCCCGATGGTTAATTAAGTTACATACCGATATCCCGCTTTTATTAATTTAAACTCTTAAATTTAATTTCTTTAATTTCTAAAATTCTAAACAAACCCTAAAATTCATTAGCCTTAGATTTACACCGTAACGGTAGAAATACGGTAGTTCGATTATTGGTCCCTGTGGATTCGATATCTTTTAAAACTACACGACGAGACTGTGCACTTGCGGTCAATCAAATCTATTGATACACAAATCGTCGATCAACTAACGAGAACGATCTCAGAACGTTCTAACTCTCACTGTTTAAATTGTTATTAAACTAACAAAGTTGTTTGATTTAGAAGTTTAATTTTAAAAGGGTCACAATTCAAACCCCCCTTTCTTGTGAAACTTTGCTACTTCAGAACTAACTAAATTATTATTTAAAAAACCCTCTAATTAGAAATTTCCACTTAATTTTATGTTTTAAAAATATTTATAGACATGAAATGAATCAATAAAAGCAACTTTTATTTCATTTTTTTTTTTATTTTCTATACAAAAATAATTGAAAATAGAGGAAAAATTCAAATGACCCGCGTGTTTTCCATCTTCTCCCGCACGCTTTTGCTAAACAAAAATACCCTAAATTTTCGTTCACAATCTTTATTTAAATCCATTCAATCTTTATTTAATTTTTATTATATTTTTAATTCCTATAACATTTTTCTTGCACATAGTTTTAGTCCCTACAAAAACTAAATTTGTTTAGTTATCATTAAACTCTTAAATTTTCGAATGATTTTTTTATAACCATGTTTAAAATATCTTATAAAATTTATCATAAAAAATTTAGATTTTTTTAACATGACATAAATTAAATATGAATTTTTTAAAACTACAACAATTTAAGATAAAAATAACGAATTTCATGATCTAAAAATCAATTTTTTATCTCATTTTTTTTAAGATATTTCAAATATACCTGAAAAAAATCATCTAATAATACACGTTGATTTAATAATAAGAACAAAAAATGATTGTATGATTATTTAATAGAGATTATAAAGACCAAAGAATTTTTTTTTTGTCAAATAGCGTAATAACTAGAATTTCATTATTTACAAGCGACTAAAGGTGTGTTTGTTTAAGATTAAAATAAAATAGATTTTTTTTAAAAAAAATTATTTTTAAAAAATTGATTTATTTTGTAGAAATTTTGGAAAAAATTTAAAATGTTTTTATGTTTGTTTACAATTATAAAAGTCATTTTTGAGAACAAACATATACTATAATCCTTGTTTATAAAAAAATAAATTTTAAAAGAATCACTTGAAAATAACTTTTCATTTTAAACTCAAAAATAATTTTTTTAACGAAATAATTTTTATGAAAATCAAAACCAAACACATTAAAAATGAAAAAAAAAATTTATAAAAAAAAAATTCTAAAAATAATCACAAACAAACGCAACATTTGTTAGTTGTTAGTATATTTAACCCTTTTATTTTACATAATATTTAACCAATTTTTTTTTCTTACTAAAATTTAACCGTTTTATATACTGAGCTTTTCACACACGATACATCCATCTCCTTTGTTCTCTCTTCCTTCAAACCCTAGCAACACCACCTCCCTCCTCCGCCGCCGCCGCCGCCGCTCACTCTCAGCCAAACCAACGCCACCGCTCACTCTTCGTTCGCCGATAGATCGTTTCTTCATTCGCCATTCTTCGCTAGTTTGTTTCACTGTAAGTCAATTTTTCTTCTATCTCTCTCTCTCTCTATTCGTTGAGCTTTCATTAAGTGATTTTTGCAAATGTGTTCATAAGTGATTATTGACTTAAAATATTTGACAAATTAATCTCAGTAGTTGACGATTTTCTATTAAAATATGTCAACAAATTAGTTTTTGCTGATTTATTTTGGATCAGACTTGAAGCTATATGTGAAACTGTATTCACATGTGATGTGAGACCCTAATTGAACTTGCTTTGTTTTTGTTGTTGTTGCTGAAATGTGTTATTTCAGTCATTGTTGTGAAATGTATGGATTTGTACAACCCCTAATTACAAGTTATAATTCATGGTGGATTGATAGATTAAAGGAAAAAAGTGGAGCTTGTTTTTAATGATATTGTTTTTAATGTTAAATTCCTATCAATTAAAGTCAAAGACCTGTTGTTGCATTTGAGTATTGATTGGTTAGATGGAAAGGTAGTGACTGTGTGTGTGTGATGGAAGTAGGCTTTCCACGGTTCAGCGCTTAGTGTCGTAATATATATACACACACACACACACACACACACACCGAAACTTTGCAGAAATACAATGCAATTATTGTAGTCTAGTGTTTTGGTTTACATTGAATCTAGTTGTTTGGTTATATTGATGTTGCCTTACCCTCTTTGTAGTCTAGTGTTTTGGCTTACATTGAATCTAGTTGTTTGATTTATTGTAAGGGTTGCTTTTTGGTTGGTTAGTCTTATGTGTGGATAAATCTAGTGTTTTATGCTTATATTAAATCTTATGTTTTGGTTTCCTGCTTATTGTGTAGTGAGGTTTTACTATTTGAACCTTGGTTTATAATTTGAAGTCCCTCGTGATTGATTTGAGTCACTAATTTGGTGCAATTTGAATCTTTGGATTGAGGCATTGATGCATAATTATTTTTATCAAAGTCTTGTTATAATTAAGCCAAGCATTTAAGAGTTGTGGATTCAAGTTGACATCAATCTCTACTCATGAACAATTCTGATATGCATTTGAGGGCTATGGATTCAATTTGCTTCATTTTAAAACCCATAATCCACTCTAATGATATCATAATAAAGCTTATTGGGCTATCAAAGCACTAAATTTTAATTACACCACCGCCGGTAGGAAAAGGATCTTGGATATCCATGAGCTAGAAGAGCTTAGGTTAGATGCTTATGAGAATGCCCGAATCTATAAGGAGAGAACAAAAAAATGGCATGACAAGCGTCTATCTAGGAGAGAGTTTAGGGTAGGAGAGCTAGTACTTCTTTTTAATTCGAGACTTTACCTTTTTCCCGGAAAACTTCGCTCAAAGTGGTCAGGCCCCTTTACAATCTCTAAGACATATCCTCATGGGGCGATTGAGATAAAGAATGACTCCGGTGATACATTCACGATTAATGGACAAAGGCTGAAACATTACAACCTTAAGGATAGTGACAACACTTTTGCAAATTTTAACCTATCCGCCCTGCCCGATAAAACGTGAATTAAGTTCACCCTCTTTGAAGTCGAGCTCACCGACATTAAACAAAGCGCTTGGTGGGAGGCAACCCGCTGTTTTTGAGTCTAATGTTTTCTTTTTAGTGTGTCTAAATTTTGCAGGTAATAAAGAGATAGAACGCTCACCGACTTTACAGTTGCGGAAGCTTAGCTGTCCAGGTTTTCACTTTCTTTCCTACCTTTAGTCGTTGCATTGAGGACAATGCTCGATTTAAGTGTGGGGGAGGAAGCTTTATCGCTTTCCTTTACTTTTCAGTCATTTATTTTAGCATGCATAATAAAAACCTTAGGATAGTTCACTTAGATTGAGTAGTTTTTGCGTGTTGGTTTTGTTTTGTCCGATTTTCTCATTTCTTGAGCCATACCAAAAAAAATTCTTGTGAAAAGCAAAAGTATTGAGTTCTGATGCTTGATGTTGATTGTCTGAAAGTATATAGGTTGTTTGCACTATCTAGGCTATTTTGTGAAAGTTGGGTAACGGTTAGATAAAATCAATACCGTTTTAACACCCGAGATTCCCAGAAATGTGTAAAATTGATTTGAGTACTAGTTTTGATAATACCTTGAACTTGAGTTTTAATGAACCCTCGATAGTTTATCTAAGCAGTCGGCACCATCTCAAGGCACAAACTAAGTGGGAAACCGAAGAATATAAGTGAATGATTTTGATTATAAATGTTATGAATACTATTGGTTGATTCCTTGAAATAATTAATGAAAATTCAGCAAATGTTGAAACATGAGAAGGAAAAAAATACCATAGTATAGAAACTCATTAGTAGTTGGTTCAGAGGTGTCTGATTCTGAACTTGGTAGGGCGGGTTACGATCCGATCCCCCGCAACTGCGAAGTGGGTAAAGCAAACAGGGGTTACCAAACTTATGTTATCAGCACCCCGCGCTATATGATGATCATAATCACTAACAGGTTTCCTACCATGGGCGTGTACAAGATAACGGGCTTAATGTGATTGCGCTAGAATGAAAAGGGGAAATGAAACTTAGGAGAGAGGTAGAGTCAAAAGGAAATGCTTCAGGTCTGTTTTCATGTAATGGGAGTCTTTTGTGTCATTGCGGTGTTTTTGTTATTTGCACTGTTATTTGATTTTCATAGATTAGCCGGCAACCACGTATGAGTAGGATGATCGTGTCATGTGTTTTTACTTGTGCTATGCAATTCACTATTCTTTCATGCTTGAGGACAAGCAATGGTTCAAGTGTGGGGGAATTTGATGACACGAAATCATATCGTATTTTTAGCTTAGTTTAGGTGAACTTTAGTTGCATTTGCATACGTTTTTAATTCATTTATGTCTTTTTATGCGGGTATTTGTTTTGTTTTTAGTTTTGTCTAATAAAATAGGTCGGAGAAGAGAATTGAGCAAAAAGGGCCAAAAACGCAGCAAAAAGGGGGTGCAAAGCCCAAATCCGCGCAGCCCACCAAAGGAGCCCAGCAGAAAGGGGCAAATGCCCCCAGAAACCTTGTGGCGGGCGCCACCAAGCCCAAACCAATTGAAACAGATTTTTGCGAGACGTGGGGAAGTGGCATTCGTCTGATCCGTTTTCTGTTCCTATCGTGTGGCAATTGGATGATATCAAATATGAGCTTATCCCTTCCTATTTTCATGGACCGTAGAAGTTAAAAATCCTCTATAAATAGAAGCTTGATTCTCAGATCAGACTACGCTTTATTTTCTTTTATTTCAGTCAGTTTAAATTCCCCGCATTGTAAACTGTCTCGGTTCTTCCACATCGGAAGTCCGATTTTAATTCCGTTTTCAATTCCCTGTCAAGAATTTTACCTTCTTTAATTCAAGCAAGTTTATTCAGCAATTCTCTCCAGGTTTTTATTTAATGTTTTTATTTAATTATTTATTTATGTTTAATTTAATTTACTGTTTTTGTTTATTTAATTTCTTAATTATGTCTAGCTAAATTTCCTAGATATCGGTATGTAAACTAATTCTCCGAAGGGAGTTTAATGATGATTTAGCGCGCGCACTTAAACTATTTTTCTTATTCGAATTCCTAATTTTAAAACTCCTATGCTTTGAGTGAGAAAAACAAAGCAACTAAGGTTAAAATCAATAGAGCGAGAGTTTGAGGTTTTAACTAGATAGTAGGAATTTGATATTAATCTTTGAACGAGCGAGAGCCACGTTAGGATTAATTAGGACTAATTGATTTTCAAAATATACTTTCGAAACTGAGGTGGTATAAAAGTGACAGCAAAACCCCTAGTCTAGATTGTATGGTTTTTATCAACAAAACGAGAGTGTGAGGTTTAGACCTTTAAATCGAGAAAGTTCTTCTGAAAAATAAACCCTTTTCACGCGCGCTATTAATTCATTAAATTCCCGATGGTTAATTAAGTTACATACCGATATCCCGCTTTTATTAATTTAAACTCTTAAATTTAATTTCTTTAATTTCTAAAATTCTAAACAAACCCTAAAATTCATTAGCCTTAGATTTACACCGTAACGGTAGAAATACGGTAGTTCGATTATTGGTCCCTGTGGATTCGATATCTTTTAAAACTACACGACGAGACTGTGCACTTGCGGTCAATCAAATCTATTGATACACAAATCGTCGATCAACTAACGAGAACGATCTCAGAACGTTCTAACTCTCACTGTTTAAATTGTTATTAAACTAACAAAGTTGTTTGATTTAGAAGTTTAATTTTAAAAGGGTCACAATTCAAACCCCCCTTTCTTGTGAAACTTTGCTACTTCAGAACTAACTAAATTATTATTTAAAAAACCCTCTAATTAGAAATTTCCACTTAATTTTATGTTTTAAAAATATTTATAGACATGAAATGAATCAATAAAAGCAACTTTTATTTCATTTTTTTTTTATTTTCTATACAAAAATAATTGAAAATAGAGGAAAAATTCAAATGACCCGCGTGTTTTCCATCTTCTCCCGCACGCTTTTGCTAAACAAAAATACCCTAAATTTTCGTTCACAATCTTTATTTAAATCCATTCAATCTTTATTTAATTTTTATTATATTTTTAATTCCTATAACATTTTTCTTGCACATAGTTTTAGTCCCTACAAAAACTAAATTTGTTTAGTTATCATTAAACTCTTAAATTTTCGAATGATTTTTTTATAACCATGTTTAAAATATCTTATAAAATTTATCATAAAAAATTTAGATTTTTTTAACATGACATAAATTAAATATGAATTTTTTAGAACTACAACAATTTAAGATAAAAATAACGAATTTCATGATCTAAAAATCAATTTTTTATCTCATTTTTTTTAAAGAACTTTTTAAGATATTTCAAATATACCTGAAAAAAATCATCTAATAATACACGTTGATTTAATAATAAGAACAAAAAATGATTGTATGATTATTTAATAGAGATTATAAAGACCAAAGAATTTTTTTTTTGTCAAATAGCGTAATAACTAGAATTTCATTATTTACAGGCGACTAAAGGTGTGTTTGTTTAATATTAAAATAAAATAGATTTTTTTAAAAAAAAATTATTTTTAAAAAATTGATTTATTTTGTAGAAATTTTGGAAAAAATTTAAAATTGTTTTATGTTTGTTTACAATTATAAAAGTCATTTTTTAGAACAAACATATACTATAATCCTTGTTTATAAAAAAATAAATTTTAAAAGAATCACTTGAAAATAACTTTTCATTTTAAACTCAAAAATAATTTTTTTAACGAAATAATTTTTATGAAAATCAAAACCAAACACATTAAAAATGAAAAAAAAATTTATAAAAAAAAAATTCTAAAAATAATCACAAACAAACGCAACATTTGTTAGTTGTTAGTATATTTAACCCTTTTATTTTACATAATATTTAACCAATTTTTTTTTTCTTACTAAAATTTAACTGTTTTATATACTGAGCTTTTCACACACGATACATCCATCTCCTTTGTTCTCTCTTCCTTCAAACCCTAGCAACACCACCTCCCTCCTCCGCCGCCGCCGCCGCCGCTCACTCTCAGCCAAACCAACGCCACCGCTCACTCTTCGTTCGCCGATAGATCGTTTCTTCATTCGCCATTCTTCGCTAGTTTGTTTCACTGTAAGTCAATTTTTCTTCTATCTCTCTCTCTCTATTCGTTGAGCTTTCATTAAGTGATTTTTGCAAATGTGTTCATAAGTGATTATTGACTTAAAATATTTGACAAATTAATCTCAGTAGTTGACGATTTTCTATTAAAATATGTCAACAAATTAGTTTTTGCTGATTTATTTTGGATCAGACTTGAAGCTATATGTGAAACTGTATTCACATGTGATGTGAGACCCTAATTGAACTTGCTTTGTTTTTGTTGTTGTTGCTGAAATGTGTTATTTCAGTCATTGTTGTGAAATGTATGGATTTGTACAACCCCTAATTACAAGTTATAATTCATGGTGGATTGATAGATTAAAGGAAAAAAGTGGAGCTTGTTTTTAATGATATTGTTTTTAATGTTAAATTCCTATCAATTAAAGTCAAAGACCTGTTGTTGCATTTGAGTATTGATTGGTTAGATGGAAAGGTAGTGACTGTGTGTGTGTGATGGAAGTAGGCTTTCCACGGTTCAGCGCTTAGTGTCGTAATATATATATACACACACACACACACACCGAAACTTTGCAGAAATACAATGCAATTATTGTAGTCTAGTGTTTTGGTTTACATTGAATCTAGTTGTTTGGTTATATTGATGTTGCCTTACCCTCTTTGTAGTCTAGTGTTTTGGCTTACATTGAATCTAGTTGTTTGATTTATTGTAAGGGTTGCTTTTTGGTTGGTTAGTCTTATGTGTGGATAAATCTAGTGTTTTATGCTTATATTAAATCTTATGTTTTGGTTTCCTGCTTATTGTGTAGTGAGGTTTTACTATTTGAACCTTGGTCTATAATTTGAAGTCCCTCGTGATTGATTTGAGTCACTAATTTGGTGCAATTTGAATCTTTGGATTGAGGCATTGATGCATAATTATTTTTATCAAAGTCTTGTTATAATTAAGCCAAGTATTTAAGAGTTGTGGATTCAAGTTGACATCAATCTCTACTCATGAACAATTCTGATATGCATTTGAGGGCTATGGATTCAATTTGCTTCATTTTAAAACCCATAATCCACTCTAATGATATCATAATAAAGCTTATTGGGCTATGAAAGCACTAAATTTTAATTACACCACCGCCGGTAGGAAAATGATCTTGGATATCCATGAGCTAGAAGAGCTTAGGTTAGATGCTTATGAGAATGCCCGAATCTATAAGGAGAGAACAAAAAAATGGCATGACAAGCGTCTATCTAGGAGAGAGTTTAGGGTAGGAGAGCTAGTACTTCTTTTTAATTCGAGACTTAAACTTTTTCCCGGAAAACTTGGCTCAAAGTGGTCAGGCCCCTTTACAATCTCTAAGACATATCCTCATGGGGCGATTGAGATAAAGAATGACTCCGGTGATACATTCACGGTTAATGGACAAAGGCTAAAACATTACAACCTTAAGGATAGTGACAACACTTTTGCAAATTTTAACCTATCCGCCCTGCCCGATAAAACGTGAATTAAGTTCACCCTCTTTGAAGTCGAGCTCACCGACATTAAACAAAGCGCTTGGTGGGAGGCAACCCGCTGTTTTTGAGTCTAATGTTTTCTTTTTAGTGTGTCTAAATTTTGCAGGTAATAAAGAGATAGAACGCTCACCGACTTTACAGTTGCGGAAGCTTAGCTGTCCAGGTTTTCACTTTCTTTCCTACCTTTAGTCGTTGCATTGAGGACAATGCTCGATTTAAGTGTGGGGGAGGAAGCTTTATCGCTTTCCTTTACTTTTCAGTCATTTATTTTAGCATGCATAATAAAAACCTTAGGATAGTTCACTTAGATTGAGTAGTTTTTGCGTGTTGGTTTTGTTTTGTCCGATTTTCTCATTTCTTGAGCCATACTAAAAAAAATTCTTGTGAAAAGCAAAAGTATTGAGTTCTGATGCTTGATGTTGATTGTCTGAAAGTATATAGGTTGTTTGCACTATCTAGGCTATTTTGTGAAAGTTGGGTAACGGTTAGATAAAATCAATACCGTTTTAACACCCGAGATTCCCAGAAATGTGTAAAATTGATTTGAGTACTAGTTTTGATAATACCTTGAACTTGAGTTTTAATGAACCCTCGGTAGTTTATCTAAGCAGTCGGCACCATCTCAAGGCACAAACTAAGTGGGAAACCGAAGAATATAAGTGAATGATTTTGATTATAAATGTTATGAATACTATTGGTTGATTCCTTGAAATAATTAATGAAAATTCAGCAAATGTTGAAACATGAGAAGGAAAAAAATACCATAGTATAGAAACTCATTAGTAGTTGGTTCAGAGGTGTCTGATTCTGAACTTGGTAGGGCGGGTTACGATCCGATCCCCCGCAACTGCGAATTGGGTAAAGCAAACAGGGGTTACCTAACTTATGTTATCCGCACCCCGCGCTATATGATGATCATAATCACTAACAGGTTTCCTACCATGGGCGTGTACAAGATAACGGGCTTAATGTGATTGCGCTAGAATGAAAAGGGGAAATGAAACTTAGGAGAGAGGTAGAATCAAAAGGAAATGCTTCAGGTCTGTTTTCATGTAATGGGAGTCTTTTGTGTCATTGCGGTGTTTTTGTTATTTGCACTGTTATTTGATTTTCATAGATTAGCCGGCAACCACGTATGAGTAGGATGATCGTGTCATGTGTTTTTACTTGTGCTATGCAATTCACTATTCTTTCATGCTTGAGGACAAGCAATGGTTCAAGTGTGGGGGAATTTGATGACACGAAATCATATCGTATTTTTAGCTTAGTTTAGGTGAACTTTAGTTGCATTTGCATACGTTTTTAATTCATTTATGTCTTTTTATGCGGGTATTTGTTTTGTTTTTAGTTTTGTCTAATAAAATAGGTCGGAGAAGAGAATTGAGCAAAAAGGGCCAAAAACGCAGCAAAAAGGGGGTGCAAAGCCCAAATCCGCGCAGCCCACCAAAGGAGCCCAGCAAAAAGGGGCAAATGCCCCCAGAAACCTTGTGGCGGGCGCCACCAAGCCCAAACCAATTGAAACAGATTTTTGCGAGACGTGGGGAAGTGGCATTCGTCTGATCCGTTTTCTGTTCCTATCGTGTGGCAATTGGATGATATCAAATATGAGCTTATCCCTTCCTATTTTCATGGACCGTAGAAGTTAAAAATCCTCTATAAATAGAAGCTTGATTCTCAGATCAGACTACGCTTTATTTTCTTTTATTTCAGTCAGTTTAAATTCCCCGCATTGTAAACTGTCTCGGTTCTTCCACATCGGAAGTCCGATTTTAATTCCGTTTTCAATTCCCTGTCAAGAATTTTACCTTCTTTAATTCAAGCAAGTTTATTCAGCAATTCTCTCCAGGTTTTTATTTAATGTTTTTATTTAATTATTTATTTATGTTTAATTTAATTTACTGTTTTTGTTTATTTAATTTCTTAATTATGTCTAGCTAAATTTCCTAGATATCGGTATGTAAACTAATTCTCCGAAGGGAGTTTAATGATGATTTAGCGCGCGCACTTAAACTATTTTTCTTATTCGAATTCCTAATTTTAAAACTCCTATGCTTTGAGTGAGAAAAACAAAGCAACTAAGGTTAAAATCAATAGAGCGAGAGTTTGAGGTTTTAACTAGATAGTAGGAATTTGATATTAATCTTTGAACGAGCGAGAGCCACGTTAGGATTAATTAGGACTAATTGATTTTCAAAATATACTTTCGAAACTGAGGTGGTATAAAAGTGACAGCAAAACCCCTAGTCTAGATTGTATGGTTTTTATCAACAAAACGAGAGTGTGAGGTTTAGACCTTTAAATCGAGAAAGTTCTTCTGAAAAATAAACCCTTTTCACGCGCGCTATTAATTCATTAAATTCCCGATGGTTAATTAAGTTACATACCGATATCCCGCTTTTATTAATTTAAACTCTTAAATTTAATTTCTTTAATTTCTAAAATTCTAAACAAACCCTAAAATTCATTAGCCTTAGATTTACACCGTAACGGTAGAAATACGGTAGTTCGATTATTGGTCCCTGTGGATTCGATATCTTTTAAAACTACACGACGAGACTGTGCACTTGCGGTCAATCAAATCTATTGATACACAAATCGTCGATCAACTAACGAGAACGATCTCAGAACGTTCTAACTCTCACTGTTTAAATTGTTATTAAACTAACAAAGTTGTTTCATTTAGAAGTTTAATTTTAAAAGGGTCACAATTCAAACCCCCCTTTCTTGTGAAATTTTGCTACTTCAGAACTAACTAAATTATTATTTAAAAAACCCTCTAATTAGAAATTTCCACTTAATTTTATGTTTTAAAAATATTTATAGACATGAAATGAATCAATAAAAGCAACTTTTATTTCATTTTTTTTTAATTTTCTATACAAAAATAATTGAAAATAGAGGAAAAATTCAAATGACCCGCGTGTTTTCCATCTTCTCCCGCACGCTTTTGCTAAACAAAAATACCCTAAATTTTCGTTCACAATCTTTATTTAAATCCATTCAATCTTTATTTAATTTTTATTATATTTTTAATTCCTATAACATTTTTCTTGCACATAGTTTTAGTCCCTACAAAAACTAAATTTGTTTAGTTATCATTAAACTCTTAAATTTTCGAATGATTTTTTTATAACCATGTTTAAAATATCTTATAAAATTTATCATATAAAATTTAGATTTTTTTAACATGACATAAATTAAATATGAATTTTTTAAAACTACAACAATTTAAGATAAAAATAACGAATTTCATGATCTAAAAATCAATTTTTTATCTCATTTTTTTTAAAGAACTTTTTAAGATATTTCAAATATACCTGAAAAAAATCATCTAATAATACACGTTGATTTAATAATAAGAACAAAAAATGATTGTATGATTATTTAATAGAGATTATAAAGACCAAAGAATTTTTTTTTTGTCAAATAGCGTAATAACTAGAATTTCATTATTTACAAGCGACTAAAGGTGTGTTTGTTTAAGATTAAAATAAAATAGATTTTTTTAAAAAAAAATTATTTTTAAAAAATTGATTTATTTTGTAGAAATTTTGGAAAAAATTTAAAATTGTTTTATGTTTGTTTACAATTATAAAAGTCATTTTTGAGAACAAACATATACTATAATCCTTGTTTATAAAAAAATAAATTTTAAAAGAATCACTTGAAAATAACTTTTCATTTTAAACTCAAAAATAATTTTTTTAACGAAATATTTTTTATGAAAATCAAAACCAAACACATTAAAAATGAAAAAAAAATTTTATAAAAAACAAATTCTAAAAATAATCACAAACAAACGCAACATTTGTTAGTTGTTAGTATATTTAACCCTTTTATTTTACATAATATTTAACCAATTTTTTTTTCTTACTAAAATTTAACCGTTTTATATACTGAGCTTTTCACACACGATACATCCATCTCCTTTGTTCTCTCTTCCTTCAAACCCTAGCAACACCACCTCCCTCCGCCGCCGCCGCCGCTCACTCTCAGCCAAACCAACGCCACCGCTCACTCTTCGTTCGCCGATAGATCGTTTCTTCATTCGCCATTCTTCGCTAGTTTGTTTCACTGTAAGTCAATTTTTCTTCTATCTCTCTCTCTCTCTATTCGTTGAGCTTTCATTAAGTGATTTTTGCAAATGTGTTCATAAGTGATTATTGACTTAAAATATTTGACAAATTAATCTCAGTAGTTGACGATTTTCTATTAAAATATGTCAACAAATTAGTTTTTGCTGATTTATTTTGGATCAGACTTGAAGCTATATGTGAAACTGTATTCACATGTGATGTGAGACCCTAATTGAACTTGCTTTGTTTTTGTTGTTGTTGCTGAAATGTGTTATTTCAGTCATTGTTGTGAAATGTATGGATTTGTACAACCCCTAATTACAAGTTATAATTCATGGTGGATTGATAGATTAAAGGAAAAAAGTGGAGCTTGTTTTTAATGATATTGTTTTTAATGTTAAATTCCTATCAATTAAAGTCAAAGACCTGTTGTTGCATTTGAGTATTGATTGGTTAGATGGAAAGGTAGTGACTGTGTGTGTGTGATGGAAGTAGGCTTTCCACGGTTCAGCGCTTAGTGTCGTAATATATACACACACACACACACACACACCGAAACTTTGCAGAAATACAATGCAATTATTGTAGTCTAGTGTTTTGGTTTACATTGAATCTAGTTGTTTGGTTATATTGATGTTGCCTTACCCTCTTTGTAGTCTAGTGTTTTGGCTTACATTGAATCTAGTTGTTTGATTTATTGTAAGGGTTGCTTTTTGGTTGGTTAGTCTTATGTGTGGATAAATCTAGTGTTTTATGCTTATATTAAATCTTATGTTTTGGTTTCCTGCTTATTGTGTAGTGAGGTTTTACTATTTGAACCTTGGTCTATAATTTGAAGTCCCTCGTGATTGATTTGAGTCACTAATTTGGTGCAATTTGAATCTTTGGATTGAGGCATTGATGCATAATTATTTTTATCAAAGTCTTGTTATAATTAAGCCAAGCATTTAAGAGTTGTGGATTCAAGTTGACATCAATCTCTACTCATGAACAATTTTGATATGCATTTGAGGGCTATGGATTCAATTTGCTTCATTTTAAAACCCATAATCCACTCTAATGATATCATAATAAAGCTTATTGGGCTATCAAGGCACTAAATTTTAATTACACCACCGCCGGTAGGAAAAGGATCTTGGATATCCATGAGCTAGAAGAGCTTAGGTTAGATGCTTATGAGAATGCCCGAATCTATAAGGAGAGAACAAAAAAATGGCATGACAAGCGTCTATCTAGGAGAGAGTTTAGGGTAGGAGAGCTAGTACTTCTTTTTAATTCGAGACTTAAACTTTTTCCCGGAAAACTTTGCTCAAAGTGGTCAGGCCCCTTTACAATCTCTAAGACATATCCTCATGGGGCGATTGAGATAAAGAATGACTCCGGTGATACATTCACGGTTAATGGACAGAGGCTGAAACATTACAACCTTAAGGATAGTGACAACACTTTTGCAAATTTTAACCTATCCGCCCTGCCCGATAAAACGTGAATTAAGTTCACCCTCTTTGAAGTCGAGCTCACCGACATTAAACAAAGCGCTTGGTGGGAGGCAACCCGTTGTTTTTGAGTCTAATGTTTTCTTTTTAGTGTGTCTAAATTTTGCAGGTAATAAAGAGATAGCACGCTCACCGACTTTACAGTTGCGGAAGCTTAGCTGTCCAGGTTTTCACTTTCTTTCCTACCTTTAGTCGTTGCATTGAGGACAATGCTCGATTTAAGTGTGGGGGAGGAAGCTTTATCGCTTTCCTTTACTTTTCAGTCATTTATTTTAGCATGCATAATAAAAACCTTAGGATAGTTCACTTAGATTGAGTAGTTTTTGCGTGTTGGTTTTGTTTTGTCCGATTTTCTCATTTCTTGAGCCATACCAAAAAAAATTCTTGTGAAAAGCAAAAGTATTGAGTTCTGATGCTTGATGTTGATTGTCTGAAAGTATATAGGTTGTTTGCACTATCTAGGCTATTTTGTGAAAGTTGGGTAACGGTTAGATAAAATCAATACCGTTTTAACACCCGAGATTCCCAGAAATGTGTAAAATTGATTTGAGTACTAGTTTTGATAATACCTTGAACTTGAGTTTTAATGAACCCTCGGTAGTTTATCTAAGCAGTCGGCACCATCTCAAGGCACAAACTAAGTGGGAAACCGAAGAATATAAGTGAATGATTTTGATTATAAATGTTATGAATACTATTGGTTGATTCCTTGAAATAATTAATGAAAATTCAGCAAATGTTGAAACATGAGAAGGAAAAAAATACCATAGTATAGAAACTCATTAGTAGTTGGTTCAGAGGTGTCTGATTCTGAACTTGGTAGGGCGGGTTACGATCCGATCCCCCGCAACTGCGAATTGGGTAAAGCAAACAGGGGTTACCTAACTTATGTTATCCGCACCCCGCGCTATATGATGATCATAATCACTAACAGGTTTCCTACCATGGGCGTGTACAAGATAACGGGCTTAATGTGATTGCGCTAGAATGAAAAGGGGAAATGAAACTTAGGAGAGAGGTAGAGTCAAAAGGAAATGCTTCAGGTCTGTTTTCATGTAATGGGAGTCTTTTGTGTCATTGCGGTGTTTTTGTTATTTGCACTGTTATTTGATTTTCATAGATTAGCCGGCAACCACGTATGAGTAGGATGATCGTGTCATGTGTTTTTACTTGTGCTATGCAATTCACTATTCTTTCATGCTTGAGGACAAGCAATGGTTCAAGTGTGGGGGAATTTGATGACACGAAATCATATCGTATTTTTAGCTTAGTTTAGGTGAACTTTAGTTGCATTTGCATACGTTTTTAATTCATTTATGTCTTTTTATGCGGGTATTTGTTTTGTTTTTAGTTTTGTCTAATAAAATAGGTCGGAGAAGAGAATTGAGCAAAAAGGGCCAAAAACGCAGCAAAAAGGGGGTGCAAAGCCCAAATCCGCGCAGCCCACCAAAGGAGCCCAGCAGAAAGGGGCAAATGCCCCCAGAAACCTTGTGGCGGGCGCCACAGAAGTGGTGGCGGGCGCCACCAAGCCCAAACCAATTGAAACAGATTTTTGCGAGACGTGGGGAAGTGGCATTCGTCTGATCCGTTTTCTGTTCCTATCGTGTGGCAATTGGATGATATCAAATATGAGCTTATCCCTTCCTATTTTCATGGACCGTAGAAGTTAAAAATCCTCTATAAATAGAAGCTTGATTCTCAGATCAGACTACGCTTTATTTTCTTTTATTTCAGTCAGTTTAAATTCCCCGCATTGTAAACTGTCTCGGTTCTTCCACATCGGAAGTCCGATTTTAATTCCGTTTTCAATTCCCTGTCAAGAATTTTACCTTCTTTAATTCAAGCAAGTTTATTCAGCAATTCTCTCCAGGTTTTTATTTAATGTTTTTATTTAATTATTTATTTATGTTTAATTTAATTTACTGTTTTTGTTTATTTAATTTCTTAATTATGTCTAGCTAAATTTCCTAGATATCGGTATGTAAACTAATTCTCCGAAGGGAGTTTAATGATGATTTAGCGCGCGCACTTAAACTATTTTTCTTATTCGAATTCCTAATTTTAAAACTCCTATGCTTTGAGTGAGAAAAACAAAGCAACTAAGGTTAAAATCAATAGAGCGAGAGTTTGAGGTTTTAACTAGATAGTAGGAATTTGATATTAATCTTTGAACGAGCGAGAGCCACGTTAGGATTAATTAGGACTAATTGATTTTCAAAATATACTTTCGAAACTGAGGTGGTATAAAAGTGACAGCAAAACCCCTAGTCTAGATTGTATGGTTTTTATCAACAAAACGAGAGTGTGAGGTTTAGACCTTTAAATCGAGAAAGTTCTTCTGAAAAATAAACCCTTTTCACGCGCGCTATTAATTCATTAAATTCCCGATGGTTAATTAAGTTACATACCGATATCCCGCTTTTATTAATTTAAACTCTTAAATTTAATTTCTTTAATTTCTAAAATTCTAAACAAACCCTAAAATTCATTAGCCTTAGATTTACACCGTAACGGTAGAAATACGGTAGTTCGATTATTGGTCCCTGTGGATTCGATATCTTTTAAAACTACACGACGAGACTGTGCACTTGCGGTCAATCAAATCTATTGATACACAAATCGTCGATCAACTAACGAGAACGATCTCAGAACGTTCTAACTCTCACTGTTTAAATTGTTATTAAACTAACAAAGTTGTTTGATTTAGAAGTTTAATTTTAAAAGGGTCACAATTCAAACCCCCCTTTCTTGTGAAACTTTGCTACTTCAGAACTAACTAAATTATTATTTAAAAAACCCTCTAATTAGAAATTTCCACTTAATTTTATGTTTTAAAAATATTTATAGACATGAAATGAATCAATAAAAGCAACTTTTATTTCATTTTTTTTTTATTTTCTATACAAAAATAATTGAAAATAGAGGAAAAATTCAAATGACCCGCGTGTTTTCCATCTTCTCCCGCACGCTTTTGCTAAACAAAAATACCCTAAATTTTCGTTCACAATCTTTATTTAAATCCATTCAATCTTTATTTAATTTTTATTATATTTTTAATTCCTATAACATTTTTCTTGCACATAGTTTTAGTCCCTACAAAAACTAAATTTGTTTAGTTATCATTAAACTCTTAAATTTTCGAATGATTTTTTTATAACCATGTTTAAAATATCTTATAAAATTTATCATAAAAAATTTAGATTTTTTTAACATGACATAAATTAAATATCAATTTTTTAAAACTACAACAATTTAAGATAAAAATAACGAATTTCATGATCTAAAAATCAATTTTTTATCTCATTTTTTTTAAAGAACTTTTTAAGATATTTCAAATATACCTGAAAAAAATCATCTAATAATACACGTTGATTTAATAATAAGAACAAAAAATGATTGTATGATTATTTAATAGAGATTATAAAGACCAAAGAATTTTTTTTTTGTCAAATAGCGTAATAACTAGAATTTTATTATTTACAAGCAACTAAAGGTGTGTTTGTTTAAGATTAAAATAAAATAGATTTTTTTTAAAAAAAATTATTTTTAAAAAATTGATTTATTTTGTAGAAATTTTGGAAAAAATTTAAAATTGTTTTATGTTTGTTTACAATTATAAAAGTCATTTTTGAGAACAAACATATACTATAATCCTTGTTTATAAAAAAATAAATTTTAAAAGAATCACTTGAAAATAACTTTTCATTTTAAACTCAAAAATAATTTTTTTAACGAAATAATTTTTATGAAAATCAAAACCAAACACATTAAAAATGAAAAAAAAAATTTATAAAAAAAAAATCTAAAAATAATCACAAACAAACGCAACATTTGTTAGTTGTTAGTATATTTAACCCTTTTATTTTACATAATATTTAACCAATTTTTTTTTTCTTACTAAAATTTAACCGTTTTATATACTGAGCTTTTCACACACGATACATCCATCTCCTTTGTTCTCTCTTCCTTCAAACCCTAGCAACACCACCTCCCTCCTCCGCCGCCGCCGCCGCCGCCGCTCACTCCCAGCCAAACCAACGCCACCGCTCACTCTTCGTTCGCCGATAGATCGTTTCTTCATTCGCCATTCTTCGCTAGTTTGTTTCACTGTAAGTCAATTTTTCTTCTATCTCTCTCTCTCTCTATTCGTTGAGCTTTCATTAAGTGATTTTTGCAAATGTGTTCATAAGTGATTATTGACTTAAAATATTTGACAAATTAATCTCAGTAGTTGACGATTTTCTATTAAAATATGTCAACAAATTAGTTTTTGCTGATTTATTTTGGATCAGACTTGAAGCTATATGTGAAACTGTATTCACATGTGATGTGAGACCCTAATTGAACTTGCTTTGTTTTTGTTGTTGTTGCTGAAATGTGTTATTTCAGTCATTGTTGTGAAATGTATGGATTTGTACAACCCCTAATTACAAGTTATAATTCATGGTGGATTGATAGATTAAAGGAAAAAAGTGGAGCTTGTTTTTAATGATATTGTTTTTAATGTTAAATTCCTATCAATTAAAGTCAAAGACCTGTTGTTGCATTTGAGTATTGATTGGTTAGATGGAAAGGTAGTGACTGTGTGTGTGTGATGGAAGTAGGCTTTCCACGGTTCAGCGCTTAGTGTCGTAATATATATACACACACACACACACACACCGAAACTTTGCAGAAATACAATGCAATTATTGTAGTCTAGTGTTTTGGTTTACATTGAATCTAGTTGTTTGGTTATATTGATGTTGCCTTACCCTCTTTGTAGTCTAGTGTTTTGGCTTACATTGAATCTAGTTGTTTGATTTATTGTAAGGGTTGCTTTTTGGTTGGTTAGTCTTATGTGTGGATAAATCTAGTGTTTTATGCTTATATTAAATCTTATGTTTTGGTTTCCTGCTTATTGTGTAGTGAGGTTTTACTATTTGAACCTTGGTCTATAATTTGAAGTCCCTCGTGATTGATTTGAGTCACTAATTTGGTGCAATTTGAATCTTTGGATTGAGGCATTGATGCATAATTATTTTTATCAAAGTCTTGTTATAATTAAGCCAAGCATTTAAGAGTTGTGGATTCAAGTTGACATCAATCTCTACTCATGAACAATTCTGATATGCATTTGAGGGCTATGGATTCAATTTGCTTCATTTTAAAACCCATAATCCACTCTAATGATATCATAATAAAGCTTGTAGTTTATCTAGTTTGACGCTTTCTCCTTTTTTTCTCTCTCCAGGTTTTGTGGCTTCTTTATTTTATCGTCAGCCTATCAGAGCATCCAATTAGCAAGGTCATTAAACACAAAACAAGAGCTACTATTGTGGTGACCCGTGAACGTGATTGACACTTATACTTTTTTTTAGGTCAGTTTCTCTTGTTGCTATTGATGATGAGCCTAATGTTGGTATAACTATGTCTTATTGATAAGAACAAGGAAGTTTGCTGCTGATTTTCTAGTTTTTTCTGCGATGAGTATGCTGTTCTGAGTTTTATCTATATGCATATTACTATATTGCTGCTGCTACTAGGTATGAGTTTGTTTTAAGAAAGGAAAATTCAGTAGAAAATATATTTGATTGAATAACATGGACCTCAAAACTCAACCACAAAGACCCATTTTAGTAAGAAAACAGTGTAGTAGTAGATTCAAAAGCCATGCAATTTTAACAACACACTTAGTATATAATTCAGATTAAATTAAAAATGGCTAAAACAGGCACTCATAAATCAGGAACCCGTCTACAATTGTTTTCTTTTTCTTATTGACAATTTGGGGTTATTGTTTTCTTAGGTTTTTGTTATTTTGGGAATATTGTTTGTTAGTTTGATAATGGCCAATTGCTATGTTTTTGGAGTGTATAAGGATTCAATAATCCCTTATGAAATATTTTGTAATTTTCAAATTTATAAAGTTTCATTGTATAAAAATTTCATTGTTATTAATAATATTTTTAAGTTTTCCTGTTCAATAATACTAGTGGCCTTCCGTGCCCGTTTGGGTGATCCGATTTGATGAAAACAAAAATGTGTTAAAAAACGTGAATGATTTGATGAAAACAAAAATGTACATAATTTATTAAGATAGAAGTTATACAAGTTAAGAATAGTGTGAAAAAATGGTAGAAGTTGAGAGTTTAAAAAAACAATCAAGGGCATCTTGGGAATTATGAAAAAAGAAACACCGAAAAAAGTTTTCCCTTTATATATAGTATAGAATAATATAGATGAAAATGTGAGAGGAAGAAGAAGAGTGCGAGGGGAATAAGAAGAGAAAGAGAATAAGGTAGTGGTATTATGAATGAAGAAGTACTTTATCAGTTTTATTTACTAACAAACCGAAAAGTATAATAAAATTATGTGAATATCCTCTATTTCCTAACTTCTTGTGTGTGTTCGACTGTTCGTTGTTTGAAAATTGTTGTTTCTAATACTATAAAAGTTTTATAAAGAAGCTTGTATTTTATTTTTCCTTTCTGTTTCGAAAAAAACTTGATTGGTCCAGATATGGCTGATATATATCTCTCTTTATAACTATTTGTGTAATTTTCTATGTTATGTTCGATTATTCTTTTTTATAATCTTCACAAGTATTGCTATTTGTTTCATTTACACGTGTTTGTTTTTCTTAAAATATTGGCTCCAAACACTTGTTTGTATGACCTGTGTACATTTGATTTTGAGTTGTTATTATTGCTATTTTTTTTGTGGTTGTTTTTTGGTTGTGAGCTTTGGTACTCTTTGTGCCAAGTCTCAGTAACCCCTTCTAGTGCTCTGGAGTTGTGTCCCTAATGCCTCATTCTCTGCTGGTTACTTTGTCAAATTGGGTGTGGTTTTGCTGCTTTTCTTTCCGCTATTTTAGCTTAATTTAGAATTAGTTTATTTGGTTGGTTTGTTAGTGGCTAGACTTTTGTAATGATGCTTCTTATTTTGTCTTAGTTCTTTAATATGGTTTAGGCACCCTTGTCTTGTATTTGTGTAGCAGTGTACTAGTATTGTGTATTTGACTCTTTGGTTTATTCTTTCTACATCTTGGCTGACGCTCCAGAGTCCAGAGCAGTTTCAATTTGGCCATTTAGCGTTTCATTTTGGCCGATGCTCTAGAGCAGTTTTCTTGTAGTGGTACTAATTGGTTACCAATCATACAAAATAAAAATTATATTTGTAAATTAGACAATCTAAGCTTTCTGTAGAGTTGTCTTTTACACAAATTGGATGTTGTTTGATATTTTAATTAAATAGTCAAAGTTGAAGTAATTTTTGCATAAAGGATTATCACACAGCTGAGTTAACATATGTGTAGGAAAAGTTGTAGAAATTAGTTTTAAGCGAAACCTTTTGCATTGAAAAGTTTACTTATAGTATTATAATACTGTAAATTGAGATTAATATGGTGGAACACACAAGGAATTGTGAGCTAGTCTCCGAATTGATCTACATTTAATATCAATCGGATGAGCAGGCCCCTGAGAACAGCTCACCTCAAAGTGTCCTTGAGTAATAAAATTGACAAGATAGTTTCCTTGTGTGTTATATCATATTATATAAATAAGTGACCCAGTAATTGTGAGCTAGTCTTTGAGTTGATCTACATTTAATATCATTCGGATGTGTAGGGCTTTGAGAACAGCTCACCTCAGAGCGTCCTTGAGTAATAAAATTGACAAGATAAATTCCTCGTGTGTTCCGCCATATTATCTTGATTGGTTGAAGAAGGTTAGGCATTGCAGGGCAAACCTGGGTATCAATCAATCCCACTAGAAAGGCAAATCCTAAGTGCTTAAATAAGGCAAAGAACTCTTGTAAGAATTTATTAATTTGATCTCCTAAGTAAAGGAATCAATGTTAAGTTAGTTAGTTAGTTACTGAGTTTTGTGCTCACTATGTTTGGGATGACGTTTCCAAATTTAACTTGACATTGAAAAGTATGTCCGGACTACTCGTCAGCATTTCAATGTAGAGCTTCATTGTTACCGGATCATAGTTACTAGTTAGGGTCATAATTGAATAGTGTTAGTTGCTATCTACTGAATGATTTGATTGTATTTAATGCAACTGTTGATTTAAAGCCTAGAAAGTATTCAAATTTTATTAGGTTCATATTTTTATTTTTATCAAAGAATAAGAAATTATCTTGGTCTCTAGTACTAGACATCTTCCTAGGTGTTACAGTCATACTGATATACGCCATGCCGCTATCCAACTTTTGGAGTCGGCCGCTATCCGAGATTGAGTACTATGGTTGTGGGAGTATTTGATATGATTCGGTTAAGATTGGAAACAATCCATATTTCACTTTAAGATGTAAGCCAATGATTTTTCTAAGCTTGAGGTCATATTGAGTATTCTGTTAAAAATACCTTAATATAATAATTTAATTTTAATATATAAAAATATAATTCAGGGAGACTTTAAGAAATTAGCTATGCTGGACACAATTTTCTTGGACAATTCATACACATTTAGATACTACAGTAACAAATTGTTTTTTTTCTTCCTTGAAATAATTTTATTTCATGTCAATACATATATGGGAATGCCAAAATGATTAAATGATTAATATCATTTTATGTCATTTATAATAATAACTAAACTTAATTATGAAATATTGTATTTCTCTATTATTTTAATTTTTGCTGTTATACTGTTAATTTTAAAAAAAATGTTTTATAATCATGTTGTGTTCTATAATGAAGATGTTTATTCTGCTGTCATTGCAGTGGGGCACATAGCGAAGATGAAGACTCCGAGCAAGATAAACAAAAGAACTGCTGACAAAGACGGTGAAATCAATGGGGGTGATTCCTATATGTCAGAAAGCAATGTAGTTGAGGATCTGCCTTTGGCCAAAATTAATGCTGATCTACATTTGGTCAAAAGCAATAAAAGTGAAGATGGTGAGCAAAGCAAGAAAAAAAATAAAAAGAAGAAACAGAGTGAAGAAAGGAAACATAAGGAGTATAAGGAGTTCAAAAGCAATGAATGTGAAGATGATAATCAAGGAAAGAAGATGAAAAAGAAGCAGAAGCTAACTGAAGGAAACACGCCGAAAGAGTGTAATGATTTTAGAAGCAATGGAGAGGAAGATGGCCAGCAAGAGAAAAAGATGAAGAAAAAGAAGAAGAAACCAAGTGAAGAAAGCAAACATAAGGAGCATAACGAGTTTAAAAGCAATGAATGTGAAGATGACCAAGGAAAGAAGATGAAAAAGAAGCGGAAACTAATTGAAGGAAACACACTTGATGGTGAGTGTAATGATTTTAGAAGCAATGGAGAGGAAGATGGCCAGCAAGAGAAAAAGGTGAAGAAAAAGAAGAAGAAACAAAGTGAAGAAAGAAAACATAAGGAGTATAACGAGTTTGAAAACAATGAATGTGAAGATGACCAAGGAAAGAAGAAGAAACTAACTGAAGGAAACACACTTAATGAGTGTAATGCCTTTAGAAGCAATGAATGTGAACATGATGAGCAACACAAGAAGATGAAGAAAAAGAAGAAGAAATCAAGTGAAGAAAGTAAACATAAGAAGAAACCAAAACGAGTAACTTTTTCTGATGAAGTGGAGACATTTTGTTGTGATGGCTTAGTGCGAGGGAAAAGGTATACACCTGAAGAAGATGAGAAGATCAAAGCATCTGTTTTTGACTATATAGATTCTCATGGTTTGGGAGATGAAGGTCTGGATAAGGTTCTTCATTGCCGATCATATCCCGAGGTTAGTGGTTGTTGGAAAGAAATTACAAAAGTCCTACCTCATAGGCCCTGGTTGAGTGTGTATAAACGTGCTCATAATATGTTGGAAAAATCGGAGAAGAAGTGGACACCTGATGAGCATGAATTCATACGGAAAGCCTACGAGCAACATGGACCTGATTGGACGCTAATAGGTGATGCTTTGGGTAAAAGTAAGGCTCAGGTAAAAGATTTATGGCGTCAAATAAAAAGTGATAAATTTAAAAGCGGATTTTGGTCCCAAGAGGAGTATCAAAGTTTATTTGATTTAGTAAACCTGGATCTGCAAGCAAGGGCTTTAGAGCCTTATAGAAAAAAGCAACATGGTATGTTGCGCGACAATATTTCTTGGGAGGCAATAAGTGACAAATTGGGAACCCGAACCGCTCCACATTGCTGCAAGAAGTGGTATGAGAGTTTAACATCGCGAATGGTTGCTAGTGGTGATTGGTGTGATACCGATGACTACCGTATGATGAATGCTTTATATACTTTGGATGCTTGCTGCATGGAGGAGGTAGACTGGGACGAGCTACTTGAGCATAGGTCTGGAGATGTATGCAGAAAACGTTGGGAACAAATGGTCCGATCTCTTGGGGAGCATGCAAGGAAGTCATTTATTGAACAGGTTGAAATTCTTACAAAGAGATTCTGCCCGGAATTGTTGGAAGCAAGAGAGGCCTTTGATAGCTTACCTGTGACTTGTTAAGGTTTCTAACCTTTAACAAAGTTTTCCATAGGGTGAAATGATTTTGTTAAACCAGAATGTAGTATGTGTTTGGTGTTTTTTGTAGGATCATTGAAACTTTTTCTGTAGTATTTCAGAAAATGGACTTTGTATTAGAATTTGAGGGTGGTAGTTTTGTTCCTATTTAATAAAGGTTCAAATTTATTTTTAAAGTGTTTATTTTGATTAAAGCAATAGTTTAATAATATTTCTTTTTTAGAGGGTAGTTTATATTCTCTATTTCCACTGGTTTGTTTTGATTAAAGTCATACTCATACTAATTCCATTGTTAACTTAATTTGGTGAGATAAAAATACTCATACTAATTCTAGCATCTGAATTAGAAAGGGGAGCATATGCATTAACTTGTGAAAGTTTATAGCAAAGAAGGAATGGTCAAATTCTGGTATGATTGTTATACTTTCAAGCATCTTATTGTGTTCAAGTTTACCAAGCTCATACGCTTTCGACTTATAATTGTGGATGATCATTCATTTGTTTTTTTTTTTTTTACACAAGATCATTCATTTGTTGTGCATGCAAAAACACATTTGGATAAAATAATTAATGATCTTACATTAGGAATTTAAAATTATACCATATTGACAGAAAATATAGTCATACAATACATAGATAGTTAGTACACAATGTTCACCAAGATATTCTTGATTTGAATTCAAGGGAGCTAGATTAGTAATAGCAGGATAATCTTCAACCATTCATGATTTGGATTTAAGCAAAGAGGCACTCTACTTGTTTATAGCCATATTCACTCCTCCATGCCGGTGAATATTTCCGGATGTGGGACTCATATTATTAGTGTGAAGATATTAATATTCTTTCAGGGCCGGCTCAAGAGTCAAGCCACCCAAACCTAAAATTAATAAAATCTTATAATAGATCAACAATATCTCAACAAAGATTAAATGGATTGGCGTTATATTGTTGATTGAAAAAGAATTTTTAAATGAAATTAATTATGATAATTTAATAAATGATTTTGCGTCCGAAAATCTTAAGAAATAAATTTTTTTGATAAATATTTTTTTTTAAAAATACCTCATTACCTCATTTTAATATTTCACTTTAGGCCTCATATATATTGTTGAGCCGACACTATATTCTTTACATGCAAGTTCACAAAACACTTGTGCTGGTGTATGAAGTTTGCTTCCCAGCCCAAATAAGAGTAAGAAGGCAGTATTTTCATATCAAATTTATTTTGTTAATTAATATTTTTCATTTGTAATGTATTGAATATTATATTTGAGCGAACCACAAATCCAACAGCGTACCGACTATGTATACCCCCAGAGTAGTGCTATATATAGCGAATTCTTTGTCCCGAATTTTCACGATGTGGGCCTCCTTTATCTTTTGCTATTTTTTCACAAAAAAAAAACCAATAAAAATTGCACCGACTCACTGCATGACTCCAAATTCCAATACATCACTACATACAAACATTTTTCAGCGATCAACACAAACATGAATTAAAGACAATGCAATAAATCAGCAGCAAGAATCAGAACAACATACACATAGCAGACCTTTGATCTTGTTGTTGGAATTAATTTAATAGAATTACATACACATACTCAGCAATAAAAGATTAAACCAATAATTATACTTTAGGCGGAAGCAAAGAGCATGTATATAAAATAGGATCTACGACATGTTTGATTTATCAAGATAGATAATAAGAATTAGGTATTAGGAATACCTGGATATAGCTTTAATGGTAGCCCTCTCGACAATAACGATAAAGAGAGGTGACCTGGAACAAACATCAACATCTATACGGTTAGCGACGGCTGATTTGGTTCTTCCTCAACCAGTACCTTTATGCCTCTATTCTCTTCAGATGGGGAGAAGAGAGAGTTTTTGCATTGTACGGTATATTGGGGACCATAGCCTCTTTTATATTGGATGACCATTAGGATTTCCCATTATTCCGTTAATGGGTCATCCAAATATCTAGACATCCACTCATATTGAGCCCATACCAACTAATTAATCAATTAATTAATTATCTTAATAGAAATCTAATTAGCCTTTTACTTAGATATTTGCACTAATCAACTAAGCCTCTTAATTGATAAAGATATTTGCACACATAATATTATTGGAATACTAAAATATTCCAACAATCTCCCACTTGTGCTATATATCGTAATAATTATATCATTATTCTTTAGGCGTGCATCCGAATGCTATTTATCTTTAGATTTCAACTTTACAATCTGGTCCACCTCATACATCAATAATGGGACCACCGCGGCTGTCGTCACTAACGTATAACGTGACGGAACCCCGACGACCACCACATCAATGTACTTGATGACATAGATCGATATGGATGAGTGACATGGAAATTTCATGCAATGTGATCTCTAAATCATGTCTATTTCCAACTAATCCAACTGAAGTCTTTAATGAGATCAAACTGAAGTTGCAAATTCAATATTTGCACAAATGATACAAAGTATGGTTATAATAATAACCTCATGAACTTTATTCCTGCAGAAAACTTTAAGAAAATTTGTATCTATATCAAAAACAAAAGTATAGAACATAAACTGAGAGACTCCCACTAATCCAAGACATCCTTAATGACAACAACCATATGAAAGACTTTATGTGTCATGTCTTTGATTAGTGGATCAGCTAGCATAAATTTTGTCTCTACTTGTTCTATGATTCAACAACAATAATTCATAAAGCAATAAAGTTAACGTTGTTGAATGACTATATGACTAAATTATGTCACTATATATCTTAAATGGTCTTTCAATACCTTTTAATATATGCAACCATGTGACATAAATACTTACAGTCGTTTATTGAGTTAGGATGTCTATTATACACAAACATCCAAAAGTCAGAGTCTAAAACACCAATGATCTCCAAATTGCTAGATCTCTGATGTGGGCATAAGTTTCTTGTTCTCTTTAAACAATCTTTATGGTTGCTTTATTTAAACAATTCAAAATTTGAATTACTTAAGTATCTGCGGAAAGATCTTATTGTATACACTATTTTCTTAATGTGTATAAATAAGATCAAACATAATTTTTCTAAAGCTGAAACTATAGAAAAATATCTAATTTTCTAAATTTTCAGAATTTTTCTATTGGACAATAATTGAGACTAAATAGTCTCCCTTTATGATTTAGGCAATCCCTTAGTTTATTGACTTTCATGTCGATTTTTTTTTTTTAACTTTATTGATATAACTCTTTTGTGAAGACTGAATGATACTTTGAAAATAATCTTTAAGTATAAAAATACCTAATACAAAAGAGGTGTGCCCAAAATCTTTCATCTCTAAACTTCTATTAGAGATTTCTTGGTTTCGCACAACAATCATATATCACTATTGATTAAATAAAAATAAAATCGACACATTAAACTAAGAATATAAACATACTCCCACTAAACCTATATAACCCACAACTCTCCATAATATACATCTCAAAACCAAATGAGAAAATTACCTTATGAGTTTTGTGGTATCATTAATGAGACAATTACCTTAACTCAAATGGATTTTATCTGTTTGCAAATCATCTACTTTGAATATACCAACACAAAGTTTCATCTCATTGCACCATATTATATTTCTAAATGTTGCCATTAAGAAACACTAACTTGATATCCATCATATGAATCTCCAAAATAATAATAACTAAATAGTGTCATGACTATCCTAATAGAGTCTTTAAATCAAAACTGAATATAATTTCTCTTATTAGTCAATACTTTATGACACTCGATGTTAGAGTTCTTGAGGGTGTTGAGTTTGATCTTCATGAATCAAATTCTTAACTTAATTGAGAGAAAGAACACTAATGTCCTTATGAGGATTTAAATTTACTATATAAATGTAGCAACTATATGAATTGAGTTTAGAACCAATTCATCCCCACTTAATTTTGTTCTTTTACCATATCTCTCCCCCAAACTCAATATCCTCAAGAGACTTTAGAGTTTATGTCTCAAAATATTCTTTAACATGGGATGAAAGTTGATTTTTTCTCAAACTTTTCAACATTTCTAAACTGTCATAAGTCATAACTGAATTGACTATAATAATATTTGAAGTTAAAAGACAAATTGAATCCATCATTTAACAAAAATACAAAAAAAAAATCCATAATTAAATAAAAACTTTATTGAAATGATGATTCACCGAATTGTCTTTTAAATACAAAATTAAACTTATAACGACAATCTAAAAGTAACTATAAAACAAGAATAATAATAATAATAAATTGATATCAACCATCATCGACTTTGTCCCCTCTAAATTGATATATCTTTCAACATTATTGGACATTTGTCAATTTAAATCATATTTTCATATTATTATTTATTTGCCCTTATCCTTTGATGTATTTACCGAATGAGCACTACTTTTATTTTCTCTTGCTTCGGTATTTTCTTTATTGCACACTCTATGAAATGATCATATTAAAGAAGCAGTTCTAAATTTAACAATTATAACCTTAATTGTGCAAAGAAGATATCAAATGCTAAATTTTCAACAAAGTCACCTAATTGTCGAAATCATAGCGTGTTAGCAAGATTAAATAATTACACAATGTGCTCTTGATATTTTCTTTGCTTAATATTCCTAATGAAAATTTATCTTTCCAATGAGAAATAGTCTTTCACTTTATTGCTTTAGAAGCACTATAGTTTAAGCAAAGAAAATATGACAAGATTTATGTCATCTTAAGCAATACCTTCAATGTCCCTGGAATACAAAACTTTATGATCATATGACTTATGTGATTGAAGTATACTCACTTTATAAACTTGAGTCTCACTTTAAATGTACTAAATTGTGAGAGAATGAGTTTCTTCATCCTTATATAAAGTATAGATCCAAGAACATAATGTTCTTATCTTATTCCTAAAAGTTAGAACCTTCAAGAATTAGGAATAATTTAACTCATTGTGCAGATACATGAATTATATTAATTTATAGAGAACAAAAAATGTACTCACCAAAATACCTAGTGCATCATTAATATCATTAGACAATGATATCAACTGCTAGTGGTATTTTATTTCAATGATCAAACAACGACAATTTACTTTGACAAAGAATAAATTCTTATAAATGTCGTATGTTTAGCATTATATGTATGAATGTAAACTTTGAAATACTTGAATAAGTTTAACTCACACAACTTTAGTAGGCATGTCGAAATTAAGTATAAGACATGCACAATTTATCTTTAAATTAAAGAACAAAAGTGAGATACCAAGCGCACCATTAAAACACAATCTTTTGACTGCTAAGAATTAATTGCAAGCGGTACTCTCCATGCAATGATCAAATATTGATAATAAGTCCTGTCAGATAATGGGTGCCTTTTGACACCAATCATTAACCACATGAATAAAACTTAAGAATTACCACATATTTAATATCACATATTGTAAACTAAAAGACCGAAAACAAGATACCAAACGCATCACTAAAACACAATCTTTTGACTGCTAAGAATTAATTGCAAGCGGTACTCTCAATGCAACGATCAAATATTGATAATTAGTCTTGTCAGATAATGAGCGCCTTTTGACACCAATCATTACCCACATGGATAAAACTTAATAATTATCACACATTTACCATCGCATGTATGTAATTATCCGGCCAAACTGTGTCTTCCTTTTGGCCGACTAAAACAGTTCGCATGAACAATTCCACACTACATCTTTTGTAATTCCAACTGAATCAAATCTACGCAGCAGAGGTTACTTTTGCAACTTGTTGTTTCAACCAACTCAATCAAAATTACTAGACAATTTAAAAAATTGAATACGCATGTATGTAATTATTCGGCCTAGCTGTGACTACCTTTCGGCGGACCAAAGCAGCTTGCATGAAAATTTAATACACTCTTTTGTGATTTCAATTGAATCAAATCTATGCAATAGAGGTTACTTTTGCAACTTGTTGCTTCAACCAACTCAATAAAAAAAACACCTAACAATTTATTAAATTTAAATTTAAATGGGAAAGGTCTTAAATTTACAAGGCACTACTCACTTAATGTATGCCGAATCCTTAAGTTTGTCGCATTCCTCATAATCATAAGATTATTTAGCGATCCTTAGTGTGAGAACAAACTCACAAGTATTAAGAAGAAGTTGCAAGTCAAAAAACAACACCAACATGTATATGACAAAACATTTACAGAATGTCGCATAAAGTGACAACAACAAACATGACATGAATTATATCCAAAATGCATGATTAAGACAAAATATTATTGTAGAAACCTTAATAACAATAAACTCAAACATCATAATCATATACAAATATTCAATTTTAAAATCAAATAAAAAATTGAGTCCTTATAGGAGCAAAATATTCATGCAACAATTGATTCACATATTCTAAATTGATTCTTTAAACAAAAACAACAAATATATCTAGAATAAATATTTTCTTAAATTAAGAAAAAAAAACTTTATGTCTATAAATAGACTACTCAAAATCTAGAATTCATATTTTCCAAAAAAATTTAGAGAATCTAATACTTAATTTCCATACTACCAAATTGAATCAAAATATTTTGAGAATCATTATTAATTTGCTATTTAATAGCAATTTATTATTCTACAAAAATTATATATAATCACCAAATATATATAATCAGAATGTATACGTCTTATTTCTCAAAATAGACCTTAAGGACAAAATTAATGTGAATCAAATTAGATATTTGATTTTCGAATATTTTCAATAAATCAAATCACCCAAAAGATCAAATCCAAATCCTTATTTTTAGTAATAAATTTGTTTGTGATAACAATAACTGGATACAAACTGGTTTAAATACAAAAGCTCACCATAATTCAAAGGCAAATATCCAAGAAACTTGATTGACCGTGACATACCATTGCGTCTGGAATGGATTATTTGCAGAAGAAAAAAAATCGAACATAAACAACATCATGTATTAAACTTTAAATTAGCTTGACCAATGGAAACCAATCGAAAAACCCACACCCAAACTAATGCACATTAAGTTAAGATTCGGAATGCAAAGAAAATTGTCCAAATCATGAAGAACTTAAAAAAAGATTATTTAGGTGCCAAATATGAATTAGGTGTTGAGTAACAGAGATAACCATTATCAATATTTAAGAAATCGATTTTAACAAAAGTTACCTATCGCAACATCAATGTTCCAAAACCTAATGAACAATCTTAATTTTCTTAATTGGCATGATTAAATAATAATCCCTAATTACTGGTTGAAGTTATGTATCACCAACTAATCATACGAAAGTATTACCGATATGTATATAATAAATCATGGTACACACATTTTTTCGTTTCCAGCAAAACAAAACAAGAAAGCTGTAATTTAGATTTTGATTAACTACAACCCATTGATTTTGATAGCAAACTCTAAATCTGGATATAAACAAACTCAAATCCCACCACCGAAACTTTATATTACCCAAGTTTCATGCAATTTCAATTTCCGAAAAACAATAAACTCAATTTAAAAGTAAAGCCAAAGCATACACCTTAAATCTCAATAAAACAAACATGAAGATCTTCTCTGATACTACTTGTTGGAATTAATTTATAGAATTACATATACATGTTTGATAATAAAAGATTAAAATAATAATCAGACTTTAAGCGGAAGCAAAGAGCATGTATATAAAACAGGATCTACGACATGTTTGATTTATCAAGAATAGATAACAATTAGGTATTAGGAATACCTGGATATAGCTTTAATGGTAGCCCTCTCCACAACAACAGTAAAGAGAGGTGACCTGAAACAAACATCAACATTTATACGGTTAGCGGCGGCTGATTTGGTTCTTTCTCAACCGGTACATTTATGCCTCTAGTTCTCTTCAGATGGGGAGAAGAGAGTTTTTGCGTTGTACGGTATATTGGGACCATAGCCTCTGGATGACCATTAGGGTTTCCCATTATTACGTTAATGGGCCATCCAAATATCTGGACATCCACTCGTATTGAGCCCATACCAACTAATTAATCAATTAATTAATTATCTAAATAGAAATCTAATTAGTCTTTTACTTAATTTGATCACTAATCAACTAAGCCTCTTAAAAGCAAAGAAATTTCTGTTTTTTTTCTTCGATAGCGGCAACAACCATGGATTCATCATGGGTGGAATGGTCTGGAAGTTGTTGATGTTACAGAGCAACAGAACCTCTACAAGACATATGAAATATCTCTTGTTTCAATCTCTTGTTTCAAATCTATTCAATTCTTCACATCGTTTTTCTTTTCAATCTCTGTGGATTAATCTCCCTTCTCTAACCAGTTCTACAAAATCACCATATTGAAAAGAAGAAGAAAAAATAAATAAAAACTAACAAACAAACAAATGAGAAACTGAATATGCGGGGACACTTATTTTGACGGGTCATTCGGGACAATTTCGTGATATGTTTTTCCGCTTGATATAGCATTTTCCATACCCAAGGTACTGAATTCTTTGAGAGTTGTGAACCGTATACCCGAATACGTACAACATACTGAAGCAAATTGCGAACCGTGAGACTATGCTTTGTAATATTAAATTATAGGCTTTAATAACATTTTCATTTCTGTATGTACGTGAAATTTTAGTTTTAGTCTCTATATCGATTTTTGTTCTAAATAAATCTCTGAATTAACCAAATCTTTGTATTTTGGTCTCTACTGCAAAAACCCGCAGAAAAATTTATAGGAAACTTGTAACGCCCCACTTTTTAGAATATAGTTTTTAATTATTTTTATTAATTATTTTATTTAATTTCTCCTTGTGTCTATGTTATTTTTATTGTTTTGTGAGTTTATGGGGTATTCAAGAGTTAATATGCTAGTAAAAATTTTAATAATAGAAATTTTGAATTTTGAAGAATGAAATTAAAAATAAAATAAAGTAGTAATAATCAAGAAAAAAAAATAGAGATGGGCTTGGGCTGTATTAGGATAAAGTAAAGAGAGGGGTGTGGATATGAGAAGTCTAAAACAAGATAAGTGAGAATTTAGTATAACTAAGTGTGTGTTTGGTTCGGCGGTGAATATAATTGATTCTGATAGAATTGATTTTGGTAGAATTGATTTTGTCAGAATTGAGTTGAACATAATTGATTTATGTTTGGATGCAACAATACAGAATTGATTAAAAAGAATGAATGTTGTTTGAACAGTTTTGATCAAAATTGCTTTTGAATGCATAATTACTAAAATGGACATAGTTAAATACAAATAAATAGAAATTACTAATTTAATATAATTAAGCACAATATAGAGTTTAACATTGTAATCCTCAATTTGTCAAAAAAAAAATTATAGTCCTCAAGATGCCAAGTTCAAATCCTTTCAAAAACAGTGGTAATATTTTTTTTTTTGTATGATAAGACAGTGGTAATATAATAATACTCCTTCCCTAATTTAAGAAAAAAGTGCAATATAATATAATACTAAAATATTAATAATTACAATACTAAAAACATAGAATAAATATCAACTTTTTTTCAAAATAAAATAATTATTTCAAAAATAAAACAAGTATTTCAAAAAAATTAAGACCAACTTTTTTTCTTCTGAGGATTTAACATGGTGTTTTTTTTTTACAGTATTTAATATGGTTTTTGATTGAAGAGGCTTTACCATGTTAGTAGAGCTGGGTAGACGGGCTAGCCCGCCCCGTTTAACCCACCCCGCATAAGTCCGCATATTAAACGGGGCGAACAAGCCCGTCATTAAATTTAAACGAGTTTTAATATTAGGCCCGAGTACGGTCCGCATAAATCCGCGGGTTAAACGGTTAACCCGCGGACTATTACAATTTGCAAAAAAAAAAATTTTTTTTGGTATATGCAAAAAAATTACTTTTTTAAAAATAAACTATAATATTGATATTATAAAAATTATTTGTGACAATGTAAGCAATGCAACCAAAATCAAATTCACCTAGTTCAATTCACATTGTCATTTTTTCTCCACACACCTCAATCTTCAAAGTTGGAGAAAAAAGAATACCATATTGATGTTGCTGCTTTAAATAATACGTTGGTTTCTAAAAGCACTGTCTGAATGAAGGTAAAACCTAAACAAGTGTTTGTTTGTTGGCTTTTTGTATATTTAGGGTTTAGACTAGATTTTTTTTTATTGCAAAATATATTTCAGTATTGGATTTGGATTTATTATTCATGAGGTAGAGGGTATAAAAAAAAACAAAAAAAAAAACGGGTTATACGGGCTAACCCGCGAACCCGCGGATTTAACCCGTATAACCCACGGTTTTAACGGTCCAACCCACAAAGGATTAAAATATAAACGGACCAAAAAAAAAAGGACTTAAGTCCGCGCGGGCTGCGGGTTAAACGGGTTAGCCCGCGGACATGAGTCCATATACCCAGCTCTACATGTTAGTAACCACACAATAAAAGAGTACTGCATAAATAAATAAATAAATAAAACAAGATAAGAACAATTAAATGGGCCGGGTTCAAAGAAACAATATAGCCCAATCATATTTGTCATCTTCAACCTAATTGCAAAACAAATTACAGCAGCACAAGCACAGAGAAGTAGAGAACTGATGGAGTGAGGGGGTAATACGGGAAGCTCAAAATAATACACTTTTAATTTCTACAAAATCGATTTTGTTCACCGTAGAAGCTCCAAATAGCAGCTTCATCCAAAATCGATTTTGGAAGGTAAAATCAATTCTCTATCGGTTAGCCAAACAACCTACAAAAAAGGGAAATCGCGTTTGGACATTGAAACGTGCGTTTGTGTTGCTCTAACGTCAAACCAAACAGGCTCTAAGCCTATCTTAAAAACCTGGTTACCATACCTAGCAGAAAAGAAAAACTAGGAAATTTGTTTTGTAGAGCAATAGGGAGCGTGACTTTGAGAAGAGAAAGAATTGTGATTTCTTGCAGCAGCTAGGAGCAAAGAAAGATTTCATCAAATTAAGGTTAGGGGAAAGTCTAATATTTGGGTATTGGGTGGGATAGGTTCCTCTTTTGTTTTATGCTTTACCTTTTCATCATAAGTGTTTTTCTTAATCCCCTACCAGGGAATTCCTTGTATGTTCTGTTAGCTCTACCCTCAATTCATAGTTTAGTATCGGTTATGTATTTAACCTACATCCATACTGTATTTATTGTTATATGTCTCTGGGTTATGAATTTATATTTTAACGGTGTATTTGAAATTGATTCTGAAATTTTCTGATAATTTGTGAATCATAATTGTTGGATTATGTGGATATGAGTTTTGTTATGGGAGAGGAGTCCCACGAGGTTGCTATACCTTTCATGGGCATTGGGTCTTACAAAATAAACCCTCTGGTGTTGTGTTTATTTAAGTTATGTGGTGGGGTGAGGCTTTTGTTATTGGCTTGTTTCCAACCCTGTGTCTTGATTGCTTTGATTCACCCTTGTAATTCTATTACTCCCTGTTAGCACTCCTTGTGAGTATCACTTATATATAATTGACTTTTCACAAAATAAAATAAAAAGAGAGTATGTTATTGTTTTTCAATTTAAGGCTCACGTTAATTTGATTTTGGCATTAGATCAAAGGTTTAAAATTTGTAGATGGAACTGAGTAATAAGTTTGATTGTTACCAATGGCTGAAACTTAGTTAGGCTATAATAATGTTTTTCTTGATTAATCAAATGATGCCTGTCATCAGGATTAATTTTTACAACTTTGTTGAGATACCAGTTTAAGCCCACTATTTAGTCTAATTAATTAACATAATTGAAATAGTATAAGATGAGGTAACAATAATTAGTGGAGTAAGAATTAGTTACAGAAGCACACTACTTTTGTTTATGAATATGCAACTTTTATTTTTAGAGAAACATTAATGTGAACCTTATTGTCTAAATATTATTTCATCCCCTTATTCATTCGGTAATGGCAAATGGCTTTTAGTTTTGGTAATAGCGTGGAGTATTGTGAATTAAAACTAAGTAATTAGTCTTATGAATTAGTTTAGTTCTTTTAAAGATTAAATTGTGTTCCGATGAATTGTTGTCGTGCAGATTGTTGTTGTCCCGTTGATTTTGGTATGATAATTTCTTTGATAGTTTCTTTTTACTAGACCGAGCAGTTGAAGATCGATCTAATGTAGACATTTATTTATAATACTTAGTTTCTGATTTTGTGAAATTTTGGAGGATTAAATTAAATATTAATGTGTCAATTTAACAACATTTTATCGATAGATTAAAGGAAAAAAGTGGAGCTTGTTTTTAATGATATTGTTTTTAATGTTAAGTTCCTATCACTTAAAGTCAAAGACCTGTTGTTGCATTTGAGTATTGATAGGTTAGATGGCAAGGTAGTCACTGTGTGTGTGTGATGGAAGTAGGCTTTCCACGGTTCAGCGCTTAGTGTCGTAATATTCCTGACTCGTATGGTATTATATTATGAGGTGGCTGAGATTTACTATTCTTCTTCCTCATAATCTCGTCTCGTCTTTGGCCGTGTTGGTTAGTTGTGCAACAAACAAAACAGAAAAGGCTGGGCTGTGTTTGATTTGGAATGCTTATATGTTAGGAATGTAGGTATTCAATTGTTGGAGGCTGGTTTTTGGTGCCGGTTTAGGGCCTTTTTCCTCTGTAGTTGTTGCCGTCTGTTATTTTTCTTGCTTTGTTGCGTTTTGTTTGCTGCTGCGTTCTGTTTTGTAGCCTTGCAGTTAGTTTTTTTGTTGTTGAACCTGTATTGTTTCTTTTGCTCTCAAAACATGTCTTATGTTTTGGTTGGTTGGTTTCATATATTTCCCTCATTTGCTGATAATACACACACACACACACCGAAACTTTGTGGAAATACAATGCAATTTTTGTTGCTAATGGTAAACAATACTCATAGATGATAAGATTGTGTTAGGATCTGCCCATAAACATAGTCTGGAAACATAGTCTAATATGTTACTGAATGTGATTACTAACTGGTCTGGTTTAGTTATTCCATGATTTTCGCTGCTCGTAACCACTCTACCAGGTTATTAAAACATATACATATGCTTGTAGTTGTTGGCAATACATAGATTGACTAGTTTGCCCAGATAGTCATTTGATTTGTTGAAGTTGTTGGGTACTTTGCAATTTGAATTGAGTTGTTGTTAATTGATTGGTACCGATTTGAATTTGGTGATCATGTTCTACGTTGTAATTTTCTCATCTGTCTAATCTTTAAATAGTCAAAGTTAACACATAGCTGAGTTAACACATATCTGTCTAATCTTTAAGTAATTTCTGCATAAAGGATTATCACATAGCTGAGTTAACACATGTTTAGCAAAAGTTGTAGAACATAGAAATTAGTTTTAAGTGAAACCAATTGCATTGGAAAGCTTACCTATAGTATTATAATACTGTAAATTGTCTTGATTTTATAATCATGTTGCTATTGTCATTGCAGTGGGGCACATAACAAAGATGAAGACTCCGAGCAAGATAAACAAAAGAACCGATGACAAAGAGGGTGAAATTAATGGAGGTGATTGCTATATGTCTGAAAGCAATGTAGTTGAGGATCTGCCTTTGGCCAAAATTAATGCTGATCTACATTTGGTCAAAAGCAATAAAAGTGAAGATGGCGAGCAGAGCAAGAAAAAAATTAAAAAGAAGAAACAAAGTGATGAAAGCAAACATAAGGAGTATAAGGAGTTCAAAAGCAATGAATGTGAAGATGATAACCAAGGAAAGAAGATGAAAAAGAAGCAGAAGCTAACTGAAGGAAACACGCTGAAAGAGTGTAATGATTTTAGAAGCAATGGAGAGGAAGATGGCCAGCAAGAGAAAAAGATGAAGAAAAAGAAGAAGAAACAAAGTGAAGAAAGCAAACATAAGGAGTATAACGAGTTTAAAAGCAATGAATGTGAAGATGACCAAGGAAAGAAGATGAAAAAGAAGCAGAAATTAATTGAAGGAAACACACTTGATGGTGAGTGTAATGATTTTAGAAGCAATGGAGAGGAAGATGGCCAGCAAGAGAAAAAGGTGAAGAAAAAGAAGAAGAAACAAAGTGAAGAAAGAAAACATAAGGAGTATTACGAGTTTGAAAACAATGAATGTGAAGATGACCAAGGAAAGAAGAAGAAACTAACTGAAGGAAACACACTTAATGAGTGTAATGCCTTTAGAAGCAATGAATGTGAACATGATGAGCAACACAAGAAGATGAAGAAAAAGAAGAAGAAATCAAGTGAAGAAAGTAAACATAAGAAGAAACCAAAACGAGTAACTTTTTCTGATGAAGTGGAGACATTTTGTTGTGATGGCTTAGTGCGAGGGAAAAGGTATACACCTGAAGAAGATGAGAAGATCAAAGCATCTGTTTTTGACTATATAGATTCTCATGGTTTGGGAGATGAAGGTCTGGATAAGGTTCTTCATTGCCGATCATATCCCGAGGTTAGTGGTTGTTGGAAAGAAATTACAAAAGTCCTACCTCATAGGCCCTGGTTGAGTGTGTATAAACGTGCTCATAATATGTTGGAAAAATCGGAGAAGAAGTGGACACCTGATGAGCATGAATTCATACGGAAAGCCTACGAGCAACATGGACCTGATTGGACGCTAATAGGTGATGCTTTGGGTAAAAGTAAGGCTCAGGTAAAAGATTTATGGCGTCAAATAAAAAGTGATAAATTTAAAAGCGGATTTTGGTCCCAAGAGGAGTATCAAAGTTTATTTGATTTAGTAAACCTGGATCTGCAAGCAAGGGCTTTAGAGCCTTATAGAAAAAAGCAACATGGTATGTTGCGCGACAATATTTCTTGGGAGGCAATAAGTGACAAATTGGGAACCCGAACCGCTCCACATTGCTGCAAGAAGTGGTATGAGAGTTTAACATCGCGAATGGTTGCTAGTGGTGATTGGTGTGATACCGATGACTACCGTATGATGAATGCTTTATATACTTTGGATGCTTGCTGCATGGAGGAGGTAGACTGGGACGAGCTACTTGAGCATAGGTCTGGAGATGTATGCAGAAAACGTTGGGAACAAATGGTCCGATCTCTTGGGGAGCATGCAAGGAAGTCATTTATTGAACAGGTTGAAATTCTTACAAAGAGATTCTGCCCGGAATTGTTGGAAGCAAGAGAGGCCTTTGATAGCTTACCTGTGACTTGTTAAGGTTTCTAACCTTTAACAAAGTTTTCCATAGGGTGAAATGATTTTGTTAAACCAGAATGTAGTATGTGTTTGGTGTTTTTTGTAGGATCATTGAAACTTTTTCTGTAGTATTTCAGAAAATGGACTTTGTATTAGAATTTGAGGGTGGTAGTTTTGTTCCTATTTAATAAAGGTTCAAATTTATTTTTAAAGTGTTTATTTTGATTAAAGCAATAGTTTAATAATATTTCTTTTTTAGAGGGTAGTTTATATTCTCTATTTCCACTGGTTTGTTTTGATTAAAGTCATACTCATACTAATTCCATTGTTAACTTAATTTGGTGAGATAAAAATACTCATACTAATTCTAGCATCTGAATTAGAAAGGGGAGCATATGCATTAACTTGTGAAAGTTTATAGCAAAGAAGGAATGGTCAAATTCTGGTATGATTGTTATACTTTCAAGCATCTTATTGTGTTCAAGTTTACCAAGCTCATACGCTTTCGACTTATAATTGTGGATGATCATTCATTTGTTTTTGTTTTTTTTACACAAGATCATTCATTTGTTGTGCATGCAAAAACACATTTGGATAAAATAATTAATGATCTTACATTAGGAATTTAAAATTATACCATATTGACAGAAAATATAGTCATACAATACATAGATAGTTAGTACACAATGTTCACCAAGATATTCTTGATTTGAATTCAAGGGAGCTAGATTAGTAATAGCAGGATAATCTTCAACCATTCATGATTTGGATTTAAGCAAAGAGGCACTCTACTTGTTTATAGCCATATTCACTCCTCCATGCCGGTGAATATTTCCGGATGTGGGACTCATATTATTAGTGTGAAGATATTAATATTCTTTCAGGGCCGGCTCAAGAGTCAAGCCACCCAAACCCTTGCTTTAGATCTCTAAAAAAAAAAAATTATTAAGAAAAAAAGGCCCGTCGTAAAAACTAAGTTCAATAACTTACAATGTCATGGTAAAAAAAGTCTCCTCAACAAACTAAAGCCTCAATTTAAAAAGAACAAAATACATCTCAATTCAATTTTCCATTTACATAAAAAGTTGAGATTTAACTACCAAAAAAAGTTGAGACTTTTTGTATTCTAAAAACACAATTACAAAAGTAACGTTTTTGAATTTTTATTTAGTATTAAGAAATTAAAATTATTTCTACCAAAAAAATGAGTAATCAATTAGGAGTAGAACATGATACTCTTATTGACATACTTCATTATATTAAAAGACTTGATTCTTTTCCAAATATTTTTATTGTTTATAGAATAATGTTAACAATTCATGTAACTGTTGTTTCGACGGAACGAAATTTACAAAACTAAAATTAATAAAATCTTATAATAGATCAACAATATCTCAACAAAGATTAAATGGATTGGCGTTATATTGTTGATTGAAAAAGAATTTTTAAATGAAATTAATTATGATAATTTAATAAATGATTTTGCGTCCGAAAATCTTAAGAAATAAATTTTTTTGATAAATAATTTTTTTTTAAAAATACCTCATTACCTCATTTTAATATTTCACTTTAGGCCTCATATATATTGTTGAGCCGACACTATATTCTTTACATGCAAGTTCACAAAACACTTGTGCTGGTGTATGAAGTTTGCTTCCCAGCCCAAATAAGAGTAAGAAGGCAGTATTTTCATATCAAATTTATTTTGTTAATTAATATTTTTCATTTGTAATGTATTGAATATTATATTTGAGCGAACCACAAATCCAACAGCGTACCGACTATGTATACCCCCAGAGTAGTGCTATATATAGCGAATTCTTTGTCCCGAATTTTCACGATGTGGGCCTCCTTTATCTTTTGCTATTTTTTCACAAAAAAAAAAAACCCAATAAAAATTGCACGGACTCACTGCATGACTCCAAATTCCAATACATCACTACATACAAACATTTTTCAGCGATCAACACAAACATGAATTAAACACAATGCAATTAATCAGCAGCAAGAATCAGAACAACATACACATAGCAGACCTTTGATCTTGTTGTTGGAATTAATTTAATAGAATTACATACACATGCTCAGCAATAAAAGATTAAACCAATAATTATACTTTAGGCGGAAGCAAAGAGCATGTATATAAAACAGGATCTACGACATGTTTGATTTATCAAGATAGATAATAAGAATTAGGTATTAGAAATACCTGGATATAGCTTTAATGGTAGCCCTCTCGACAATAACGATAAAGAGAGGTGACCTGGAACAAACATCAACATCTATACGGTTAGCGGCGGCTGATTTGGTTCTTCCTCAACCAGTACCTTTATGCCTCTATTCTCTTCAGATGGAGAGAAGAGAGAGTTTTTGCGTTGTACGGTATATTGGGGACCATAGCCTCTTTTATATTGGATGACCATTAGGATTTCCCATTATTCCGTTAATGGGCCATCCAAATATCTAGACATCCACTCATATTGAGCTCATACCAACTAATTAATCAATTAATTAATTATCTAAATAGAAATCTAATTAGCCTTTTACTTAGATATTTGCACTAATCAACTAAGCCTCTTAATCGATAAAGATATTTGCACACATAATATTATTGGAATACTAAAATATTCCAACAATCTTCCACTTATGCTATATATCGTAATAATTATATCATTATTCTTTAGGCGCGCATCCGAATGCTATTTATCTTTAGATTTCAACTTTACAATCTGGTCCACCTCATACATCAATAATGGGACCACCGCGGCTGTCGTCACTAACGTATAACGTGACGGAACCCCGACGACCACCACATCAATGTACTTGATGACATAGATCGATATGGATGAGTGACATGGAAATTTCATGCAATGTGATCTCTAAATCATGTCTATTTCCAACTGATCCAACTGAAGTCTTTAATGAGATCAAACTGAAGTTGCAAATTCAATATTTGCACAAATGATACAAAGTATGGTTATAATAATAACCTCATGAACTTTATTCCTGAAGAAAACTTTAAGAAAATTTGTATCTATATCAAAAACAAAAGTATAGAACATAAACTGAGAGACTCCGACTAATCCAAGACATCCTTAATGACAACAACCATATGAAAGACTTTATGTGTCATGTCTTTGATTAGTGGATCAGCTAGCATAAGTTTTGTCTCTACTTGTTCTATGATTTAACAACAATAATTCATAAGGCAATAAAGTTAACGTTGTTGAATGACTATATGACTAAATTATGTCACTATATATCTTAAGTGGTCTTTCAATACCTTTTAATATATGCAACCATGTGACATAAATACTTACAGTCGTTTATTGAGTTAGGATGTCTATTATACACAAACATCCAAAAGTCAGAGTCTAAAACACCAATGATCTCCAAATTGCTAGATCTCTGATGTGGGCATAAGTTTCTTGTTCTCTTTAAACAATCGTTATGGTTGCTTTATTTAAACAATTCAAAATTTGAATTACTTAAGTATCTGCGGAAAGATCTTATTGTATACACTATTTTCTTAATGTGTATAAATAAGATCAAACATAATTTTTCTAAAGCTGAAACTATAGAAAAATATCTAATTTTCAAAATTTTCAGAAATTTTCTATTGGACAATAATTGAGACTAAATAGTCTCCCTTTATGATTTAGGCAATCCCTTAGTTTATTGACTTTCATGTCGATTTTTTTTTTTAACTTTATTGATATAACTCTTTTGTGAAGACTGAATGATACTTTGAAAATAATCTTTAAGTATAAAAATACCTAATACAAAGGAGGTGTGCCCAAAATCTTTCATCTCTAAACTTCTATTAAAGATTTCTTGGTTTCGCACAACAATCATATATCACTATTGATTAAATAAAAATAAAATCGACACATTAAACTAAGAATATAAGCATACTCCCACTGAACCTATATAACCCACAACTCTCCATAATATACATATCAAAATCAAATGAGAAAATTACTTTATGAGTTTTGTGGTATCATTAATGAGACAATTACCTTAACTCAAATGGATTTTATCTGTTTGCAAATCATCTACTTTGAATATACCAACACAAAGTTTCATCTCATTGCACCATATTATATTTCTAAATGTTGCCATTAAGAAACACTAACTTGATATCCATCATATGAATCTCCAAAATAATAATAACTAAATAGTGTCATGACTATCCTAATAGAGTCTTTAAATCAAAACTGAATATAATTTCTCTTATTAGTCAATACTTTATGACACTCGATGTTAGAGTTCTTGAGGGTGTTGAGTTTGATCTTCATGAATCAAATTCTTAACTTAATTGAGAGAAAGAACACTAATGTCCTTATGAGGATTTAAATTTACTATATAAATGTAGCAACTATATGAATTGAGTTTAGAACCAATTCATCCCCACTTAATTTTGTTCTTTTACCATATCTCTCCCCCAAACTCAATATCCTCAAGAGACTTTAGAGTTTATGTCTCAAAATATTCTTTAACATGGGATGAAAGTTGATTTTTTCTCAAACTTTTCAACATTTCTAAACTGTCATAAGTCATAACTGAATTGACTATAATAATATTTGAAGTTAAAAGACAAATTGAATCCATCATTTAACAAAAATACAAAAAAAAAAATCCATAATTAAATAAAAACTTTATTGAAATGATGATTCACCGAATTGTCTTTTAAATACAAAATTAAACTTATAACGACAATCTAAAAGTAACTATAAAACAAGAATAATAATAATAATAAATTGATATCAACCATCATCGACTTTGTCCCCTCTAAATTGATATATCTTTCAACATTATTGGACATTTGTCAATTTAAATCATATTTTCATATTATTATTTATTTGCCCTTATCCTTTGATGTATTTACCGAATGAGCACTACTTTTATTTTCTCTTGCTTCGGTATTTTCTTTATTGCACACTCTATGAAATGATCATATTAAAGAAGCAGTTCTAAATTTAACAATTATAACCTTAATTGTGCAAAGAAGATATCAAATGCTAAATTTTCAACAAAGTCACCTAATTGTCGAAATCATAGCGTGTTAGCAAGATTAAATAATTACACAATGTGCTCTTGATATTTTCTTTGCTTAATATTCCTAATGAAAATTTATCTTTCCAATGAGAAATAGTCTTTCACTTTATTGCTTTAGAAGCACTATAGTTTAAGCAAAGAAAATATGACAAGATTTATGTCATCTTAAGCAATACCTTCAATGTCCCTGGAATACAAAACTTTATGATCATATGACTTATGTGATTGAAGTATACTCACTTTATAAACTTGAGTCTCACTTTAAATGTACTAAATTGTGAGAGAATGAGTTTCTTCATCCTTATATAAAGTATAGATCCAAGAACATAATGTTCTTATCTTATTCCTAAAAGTTAGAACCTTCAAGAATTAGGAATAATTTAACTCATTGTGCAGATACATGAATTATATTAATTTATAGAGAACAAAAAATGTACTCACCAAAATACCTAGTGCATCATTAATATCATTAGACAATGATATCAACTGCTAGTGGTATTTTATTTCAATGATCAAACAACGACAATTTACTTTGACAAAGAATAAATTCTTATAAATGTCGTATGTTTAGCATTATATGTATGAATGTAAACTTTGAAATACTTGAATAAGTTTAACTCACACAACTTTAGTAGGCATGTCGAAATTAAGTATAAGACATGCACAATTTATCTTTAAATTAAAGAACAAAAGTGAGATACCAAGCGCACCATTAAAACACAATCTTTTGACTGCTAAGAATTAATTGCAAGCGGTACTCTCCATGCAATGATCAAATATTGATAATAAGTCCTGTCAGATAATGGGTGCCTTTTGACACCAATCATTAACCACATGAATAAAACTTAAGAATTACCACATATTTAATATCACATATTGTAAACTAAAAGACCGAAAACAAGATACCAAACGCATCATTAAAACACAATCTTTTGACTGCTAAGAATTAATTGCAAGCGGTACTCTCAATGCAACGATCAAATATTGATAATTAGTCTTGTCAGATAATGAGCGCCTTTTGACACCAATCATTACCCACATGGATAAAACTTAATAATTATCACACATTTACCATCGCATGTATGTAATTATCCGGCTAAACTGTGTCTTCCTTTTGGCCGACTAAAACAGTTCGCATGAACAATTCCACACTACATCTTTTGTAATTCCAACTGAATCAAATCTACGCAGCAGAGGTTACTTTTGCAACTTGTTGTTTCAACCAACTCAATCAAAATTACTAGACAATTTAATAAATTGAATACGCATGTATGTAATTATTCGGCCTAGCTGTGACTACCTTTCGGCGGACCAAAGCAGCTTGCATGAAAATTTAATACACTCTTTAGTGATTTCAATTGAATCAAATCTATGCAATAGAGGTTACTTTTGCAACTTGTTGCTTCAACCAACTCAATAAAAAAAATACCTAACAATTTATTAAATTTAAATTTAAATGGGAAAGGTCTTAAATTTACAAGGCACTACTCACTTAATGTATGCCGAATCCTTAAGTTTGTCGCATTCCTCATAATCATAAGATTATTTAGCGATCCTTAGTGTGAGAACAAACTCACAAGTATTAAGAAGAAGTTGCAAGTCAAAAAACAACACCAACGTGTATATGACAAAACATTTACAGAATGTCGCATAAAGTGACAACAACAAACATGACATGAATTATATCCAAAATGCATGATTAAGACAAAATATTATTGTAGAAACCTTAATAACAATAAACTCAAACATCATAATCATATACAAATATTCAATTTTAAAATCAAATAAAAAATTGAGTCCTTATAGGAGCAATATTTTCATGCAACAATTGATTCACATATTCTAAATTGATTCTTTAAACAAAAACAACAAATATATCTAGAATAAATATTTTCTTAAATTAAGAAAAAAAAACTTTATGTCTATAAATAGACTACTCAAAATCTAGAATTCATATTTTCCAAAAAATTTAAAGAATCTAATACTTAATTTCCATACTACCAAATTGAATCAAAATATTTTGAGAATCATTATTAATTTGCTATTTAATAGCAATTTATTATTCTACAAAAATTATATATAATCACCAAATATATATAATCAGAATGTATACGTCTTATTTCTCAAAATAGACCTTAAGGACAAAATTAATGTGAATCAAATTAGATATTTGATTTTCGAATATTTTCAATAAATCAAATCACCCAAAAGATCAAATCCAAATCCTTATTTTTAGTAATAAATTTGTTTGTGATAACAATAACTGGATACAAACTGGTTTAAATACAAAAGCTCACCATAATTCAAAGGCAAATATCCAAGAAACTTGATTGACCGTGACATACCATTGCGTCTGGAATGGATTATTTGCAGAAGAAAAAAAATCGAACACAAACAACATCATGTATTAAACTTTAAATTAGCTTGACCAATGGAAACCAATCGAAAAACCCACACCCAAACTAATGCACATTAAGTTAAGATTCGGAATGCAAAGAAAATTGTCCAAATCATGAAGAACTTAAAAAAAGATTATTTAGGTGCCAAATATGAATTAGGTGTTGAGTAACAGAGATAACCATTATCAATTTTTAAGAAATCGATTTTAACAAAAGTTACCTATCGCAACATCAATGTTCCAAAACCTAATGAACAATCTTAATTTTCTTAATTGGCATGATTAAATAATAATCCCTAATTACTGGTTGAAGTTATGTATCACCAACTAATCATACGAAAGTATTACCGATATGTCTATAATAAATCATGGTAAACACATTTTTTCGTTTCCAGCAAAACAAAACAAGAAAGCTGTAATTTAGATTTTGATTAACTACAACCCATTGATAGATCGTTTCTTCATTCGCCATTCTTCGCTAGTTTGGTTCACTGTAAGTCAATTTCTCTTCTATCTCTCTCTCTCTCTATTCGCTGAGCTTTCATTAAGTGATTTTTGCAAATGTGTTCATAAGTGATTATTGACTTAAAATATTTGACAAATAAATCTCAATAGTTGACGATTTTCTATTAAAATATGTCAACAAATTAGTTTTTGCTGATTTATTTTGGATCAGACTTGAAGCTATATGTGAAACTGTATTCACATGTGATGTGAGACCCTAATTGAACTTGCTTTATTTTTGTTGTTGTTGTTGAAATGTGTTATTTCAGTCATTGTTGTGAAATGTATGGATTTGTACAACCCCTGATTACAAATTATAATTCATGGTGGATTGATAGATTAAAGGAAAAAAGTGGAGCTTGTTTTTAATGATATTGTTATTAATGTTAAATTCCTATCAATTAAAGTCAAAGACCTGTTGTTGCATTTGAGTATTGATTGGTTAGATGGAAAGGTAGTGACTGTGTGTGTGTGATGGAAGTAGGCTTTCGACGGTTCAGCGCTTAGTGTCGTAATATATATACACACACACACACACACACCGAAACTTTGCAGAAATACAATGCAATTATTGTAGTCTAGTGTTTTGGTTTACATTGAATCTAGTTGTTTGGTTATATTGATGTTGCCTTACCCTCTTTGTAGTCTAGTGTTTTGGCTTACATTGAATCTAGTTGTTTGATTTATTGTAAGGGTTGCTTTTTGGTTGTTTAGTCTTATGTGTGGATAAATCTAGTGTTTTATGCTTATATTAAATCTTATGTTTTGGTTTCCTGCTTATTGTGTAGTGAGGTTTTACTATTTGAACCTTGGTCTATAATTTGAAGTCCCTCGTGATTGATTTGAGTCACTAATTTGGTGCAATTTGAATCTTTGGATTGAGGCATTGATGCATAATTATTTTTATCAAAGTCTTGTTATAATTAAGCCAGGCATTTAAGAGTTGTGGATTCAAGTTGACATCAATCTCTACTCATGAACAATTCTGATATGCATTTGAGGGCTATGGATTCAATTTGCTTCATTTTAAAACCCATAATCCACTCTAATGATATCATAATAAAGCTTGTAGTTTATCTAGTTTGACGCTTTCTCCTTTTTTCTCTCTCCAGGTTTTGTGGCTTCTTTATTTTATCGTCAGCCTATCAGAGCATCCAATTAGCAAGGTCATTAAACACAAAACAAGAGCTGCTATTGTGGTGACCCGTGAACGCGATTGACACTTATACTTTGTTTTAGGTCAGTTTCTCTTGTTGCTATTGATGATGAGCCTAATGTTGGTATAACTATGTCTTATTGATAAGAACAAGGAAGTTTGCTGCTGATTTTCTAGTTTTTTCTGCGATGTGTATGCTGTTCTGAGTTTTGTCTATATGCATATTACTATATTGCTGCTGCTACTAGGTATAAGTTTGTTTTAAGAAAGGAAAATTCAGTAGAAAATATATTTGATTGAATAACATGGACCTCAAAACTCAACCACAAAGACCCATTTTAGTAAGAAAACAGTGTAGTAGTAGATTCAAAAGCCATGCAATTTTAACAACACACTTAGTATATAATTCAGATTAAATTAAAAATGGCTAAAACAGGCACTCATAAATCAGGAACCCGTCTACAATTGTTTTCTTTTTCTTATTGACGATTTGGGGTTATTGTTTTCTTAGGTTTTTGTTATTTTGGGAATATTGTTTGTTAGTTTGATAATGGCCAATTGCTATGTTTTTGGAGTGTATAAGGATTCAATAATCCCTTATGAAATATTTTGTAATTTTCAAATTTATAAAGTTTCATTGTATAAAAATTTCATTGTTATTAATAATATTTTTAAGTTTTCCTGTTCAATAATACTAGTGGCCTTCCGTGCCCGTTTGGGTGATCCGATTTGATGAAAACAAAAATGTGTTAAAAAACGTGAATGATTTGATGAAAACAAAAATGTACATAATTTATTAAGATAGAAGTTATACAAGTTAAGAATAGTGTGAAAAAATGGTAGAAGTTGAGAGTTTAAAAAAACAATCAAGGGCATCTTGGGAATTATGAAAAAAGAAACACCGAAAAAAGTTTTCCCTTTATATATAGTATAGAATAATATAGATGAAAATGTGAGAGGAAGAAGAAGAGTGCGAGGGGAATAAGAAGAGAAAGAGAATAAGGTAGTGGTATTATGAATGAAGAAGTACTTTATCAGTTTTATTTACTAACAAACCGAAAAGTATAATAAAATTATGTGAATATCCTCTATTTCCTAACTTCTTGTGTGTGTTCGACTGTTCGTTGTTTGAAAATTGTTGTTTCTAATACTATAAAAGTTTTATAAAGAAGCTTGTATTTTATTTTTCCTTTCTGTTTCGAAAAAAACTTGATTGGTCCAGATATGGCTGATATATATCTCTCTTTATAACTATTTGTGTAATTTTCTATGTTATGTTCGATTATTCTTTTTTATAATCTTCACAAGTATTGCTATTTGTTTCATTTACACGTGTTTGTTTTTCTTAAAATATTGGCTCCAAACACTTGTTTGTATGACCTGTGTACATTTGATTTTGAGTTGTTATTATTGCTATTTTTTTTGTGGTTGTTTTTTGGTTGTGAGCTTTGGTACTCTTTGTGCCAAGTCTCAGTAACCCCTTCTAGTGCTCTGGAGTTGTGTCCCTAATGCCTCATTCTCTGCTGGTTACTTTGTCAAATTGGGTGTGGTTTTGCTGCTTTTCTTTCCGCTATTTTAGCTTAATTTAGAATTAGTTTATTTGGTTGGTTTGTTAGTGGCTAGACTTTTGTAATGATGCTTCTTATTTTGTCTTAGTTCTTTAATATGGTTTAGGCACCCTTGTCTTGTATTTGTGTAGCAGTGTACTAGTATTGTGTATTTGACTCTTTGGTTTATTCTTTCTACATCTTGGCTGACGCTCCAGAGTCCAGAGCAGTTTCAATTTGGCCATTTAGCGTTTCATTTTGGCCGATGCTCCAGAGCAGTTTTCTTGTAGTGGTACTAATTGGTTACCAATCATACAAAATAAAAATTATATTTGTAAATTAGACAATCTAAGCTTTCTGTAGAGTTGTCTTTTACACAAATTGGATGTTGTTTGATATTTTAATTAAATAGTCAAAGTTGAAGTAATTTTTGCATAAAGGATTATCACACAGCTGAGTTAACATATGTGTAGGAAAAGTTGTAGAAATTAGTTTTAAGCGAAACCTTTTGCATTGAAAAGTTTACTTATAGTATTATAATACTGTAAATTGAGATTAATATGGTGGAACACACAAGGAATTGTGAGCTAGTCTCCGAATTGATCTACATTTAATATCAATCGGATGAGCAGGCCCCTGAGAACAGCTCACCTCAAAGTGTCCTTGAGTAATAAAATTGACAAGATAGTTTCCTTGTGTGTTATATCATATTATATAAATAAGTGACCCAGTAATTGTGAGCTAGTCTTTGAGTTGATCTACATTTAATATCATTCGGATGTGTAGGGCTTTGAGAACAGCTCACCTCAGAGCGTCCTTGAGTAATAAAATTGACAAGATAAATTCCTCGTGTGTTCCGCCATATTATCTTGATTGGTTGAAGAAGGTTAGGCATTGCAGGGCAAACCTGGGTATCAATCAATCCCACTAGAAAGGCAAATCCTAAGTGCTTAAATAAGGCAAAGAACTCTTGTAAGAATTTATTAATTTGATCTCCTAAGTAAAGGAATCAATGTTAAGTTAGTTAGTTAGTTACTGAGTTTTGTGCTCACTATGTTTGGGATGACGTTTCCAAATTTAACTTGACATTGAAAAGTATGTCCGGACTACTCGTCAGCATTTCAATGTAGAGCTTCATTGTTACCGGATCATAGTTACTAGTTAGGGTCATAATTGAATAGTGTTAGTTGCTATCTACTGAATGATTTGATTGTATTTAATGCAACTGTTGATTTAAAGCCTAGAAAGTATTCAAATTTTATTAGGTTCATATTTTTATTTTTATCAAAGAATAAGAAATTATCTTGGTCTCTAGTACTAGACATCTTCCTAGGTGTTACAGTCATACTGATATACGCCATGCCGCTATCCAACTTTTGGAGTCGGCCGCTATCCGAGATTGAGTACTATGGTTGTGGGAGTATTTGATATGATTCGGTTAAGATTGGAAACAATCCATATTTCACTTTAAGATGTAAGCCAATGATTTTTCTAAGCTTGAGGTCATATTGAGTATTCTGTTAAAAATACCTTAATATAATAATTTAATTGTAATATATAAAAATATAATTCAGGGAGACTTTAAGAAATTAGCTATGCTGGACACAATTTTCTTGGACAATTCATATACATTTAGATACTACAGTAACAAATTGTTTTTTTTTTTCCTTTAAATAATTTTATTTCATGTCAATACATATATGGGAATGCCACAATGATTAAATGATTAATATCATTTTATGTCATTTATAATAATAACTAAACTTAATTATGAAATATTGTATTTCTCTATTATTTTAATTTTTGCTGTTATACTGTTAATTTTAAAAAAAATATTTTATAATCATGTTGTGTTCTATATAATGAAGATGTTTATTCTGCTGTCATTGCAGTGGGGCACATAGCGAAGATGAAGACTCCGAGCAAGATAAACAAAAGAACTGCTGACAAAGAGGGTGAAATCAATGGGGGTGATTCCTATATGTCAGAAAGCAATGTAGTTGAGGATCTGCCTTTGGCCAAAATTAATGTTGATCTACATTTGGTCAAAAGCAATAAAAGTGAAGATGGTGAGCAAAGCAAGAAAAAAAATAAAAAGAAGAAACAGAGTGAAGAAAGGAAACATAAGGAGTATAAGGAGTTCAAAAGCAATGAATGTGAAGATGATAATCAAGGAAAGAAGATGAAAAAGAAGCAGAAGCTAACTGAAGGAAACACGCCGAAAGAGTGTAATGATTTTAGAAGCAATGGAGAGGAAGATGGCCAGCAAGAGAAAAAGATGAAGAAAAAGAAGAAGAAACAAAGTGAAGAAACCAAACATAAGGAGCATAACGAGTTTAAAAGCGATGAATGTGAAGAGGACCAAGGAAAGAAGATGAAAAAGAAGCGGAAACTAATTGAAGGAAACACACTTGATGGTGAGTGTAATGATTTTAGAAGCAATGGAGAGGAAGATGGCCAGCAAGAGAAAAAGATGAAGAAAAAGAAGAAGAAACCAAGTGAAGAAAGCAAACATAAGGAGTATAACGAGTTTAAAAGCAATGAATGTGAAGATGACCAAGGAAAGAAGATGAAAAAGAAGCGGAAACTAAATGAAGGAAACACACTTGATGGTGAGTGTAATGATTTTAGAAGCAATGGAGAGGAAGATGGCCAGCAAGAGAAAAAGATGAAGAAAAAGAAGAAGAAACCAAGTGAAGAAAGCAAACATAAGGAGTATAACGAGTTTAAAAGCAATGAATGTGAAGATGACCAAGGAAAGAAGATGAAAAAGAAGCGGAAACTAATTGAAGGAAACACACTTGATGGTGAGTGTAATGATTTTAGAAGCAATGGAGAGGAAGATGGCCAGCAAGAGAAAAAGGTGAAGAAAAAGAAGAAGAAACAAAGTGAAGAAAGAAAACATAAGGAGTATTACGAGTTTGAAAACAATGAATGTGAAGATGACCAAGGAAAGAAGAAGAAACTAACTGAAGGAAACACACTTAATGAGTGTAATGCCTTTAGAAGCAATGAATGTGAACATGATGAGCAACACAAGAAGATGAAGAAAAAGAAGAAGAAATCAAGTGAAGAAAGTAAACATAAGAAGAAACCAAAACGAGTAACTTTTTCTGATGAAGTGGAGACATTTTGTTGTGATGGCTTAGTGCGAGGGAAAAGGTATACACCTGAAGAAGATGAGAAGATCAAAGCATCTGTTTTTGACTATATAGATTCTCATGGTTTGGGAGATGAAGGTCTGTATAAGGTTCTTCATTCCAATTCATATCCTGAGGTTAGAGGTTGTTGGAAAGAAATTACAAAAGTCCTACCTCATAGGCCCTTGGCGAGTGTGAATAAACGTGCTCATAATTTGTTGGAAAACATCGAGAGGAAGAAGTGGACACCTGATGAGTATGAATTCATACGGAAGTCCTACAAGCAACATGGACCTAATTGGAGGCTAATAGCTGATACTTTGGGTAAAAGTATATATCAGGTAAAAGATGCATGGCGTGTGATAAAAAATGATAAACGTAAACGCGGATTTTGGTCCCAAGAGGAGTGTCAAACTTTATTTGATTTAGTAAACCTTGATCTGCAAGCAAGGGCTTTAGAGCCTTGTAGAAAAATGAAACATGGTATGTTGCGCGACAATATTTCTTGGGAGGCAATTGGTTAGAAATTGGGAACCCGAGACAGTCCACATTGCTGCAAGAAGTGGTATAAGAAGTTAGCATCGCCAATGGTTGCTAGTGGTGATTGGTGTGATACCGATGACTACCGTTTGATCAATGCTTTATATGCTTTGGATGCTTGCTGCATGGAGGAAGTTGACTGGGACGAGCTACTTGAGCATAGGTCTGGTGATGTATGCAGAAAGCGTTGGGAACAAATGGTCCGACGTCTTGGGGAGCATGCAAATAAGTCATTTATTGAGCAGGTTGAAGTTCTTACAAAGAGATACTGCCCTAAATTGTTGGAAGCAAGAGAGGCCTTTGACAACAAACCTCTGACTTGTTAAGGTTTCAAACCTTTAACAAAGTTTTGCATGGGGTAAAATGATTTTGTTAAACCAGAATATATTATGTGTTTGAGGTTTTTTGCGGGATTATCGAAACTTTTTTAATTGTATTTCAGAAAATGGACTTTGTATTGGAATTTGAGGGGGTAGTTTAATAATCTTTCTTTTTTATAGGGTAGTTTATATTATCTATCTCCACTGGTTTGTTTTGATGAAACTCATACTCATACTAATTCCATTGTTAACTTAATTTGGTGAGATAAAATTTTGAGGCCTATTTATTGGCTCAAAAAACTATTTGTGGTTGTGGTCATAGTCATATTCATTTTTTATGAGAATGACGGAAGTTACAAACAAGGTGTTTGATCTAAGCTGAGCATGTTTTAGCTAAACAAGCTTTACTAACTCAAATGGAATTTGATGCTTCATTAACTTGTAAGGAAAAAACATTGTGTTGTATTTATATTATAAATATCTTCAAAAACTAGCATCTGACTTAGACAGGGGAGCATCTGCATTAACTTGTGAAAGTTTATAGCAAAGAGGAATGATCAAATTGTATGATTGTTATGACCTCGCTCGCCTTCTCGGCTACTCCTAATGGATTTCTACTTTTGTGCATCTTATTGTGTCCAAGTTTCTTACAACCAAGCTCTTTTGCGAGCTTTTCAGGATCCTGGTGCAAGATGTTCTGTTCAATTTCATTGGTGCCGATTTTAGATTGTAGTCCCTTCTAGTTACAACTATTAAATTGTGCTCCCACCCGATTCTCCATCGGGTTTTTATTCCTCTTTTCGTTGTCTCATCAGATGTTTAATGGGTGCAAACAAGGTAGTTAATATTGGGATTTAACGCCGAATCGCGAAGATAAGATTATACAAAATTCATATATTATAAAACACTATTATTAAAACAAAGAAAATGTTAAATTCTAATTCACTTGAAATACTTGTGTAAATTTATATTTATAACCATAGATTACAAGTAAAATGAGGGAGGATAGATGTAAATTGAGTGCTATGTTCCCTTTTTTTTTTTTTTTTTTTTGAAGAATTAACAAATAATGTTTAAAAAGTAAAAGAAGACGGAAGTTGGTACACAACAAATTGAAAAATAGAGGGTGTGTGTTTTTGTCTTACATTTAGATAAATCTTAGGGGAGATATATGTATTTCTCCCTAGATTAAATGATTCGATGACTTATAAGGGTGATTCCATCCAAAGAGGATTTTGTGTATTTTTCCCTATTAAATATTAATAAGTTGATAAGTTGAGTTCTTAAAGTAAAAATCCGCAGAAAAATTTGTAGAAAAATCTATAAGAAACTTGTAAATTTTCATGCGGAATTTAGTTTTAAGGATCAAAAACAAAAAATTTAGTTGATTCAGATACTTATTTAAAACAAAAATCAATACAAAGACTAAAATCAAAATTCCACATACATAGACACAAGTGATACTTAAGCCATATTAATAAGAAGTTGAGTCCTGAATTTTGTTCATTTCTGATTATGCGGACGGTCAAAGCTAGATGTCTATCAGCTACTACTACCTTTTGATTGTTGTAACTTGTATCTATCCACAAATAATACCTCAACCTTTGCCCTCACTATGCTGTTTGATGATTTAGAATTGAAGTGTAGTGTAGCCAACTTCTGTCTTAGTAGTCCTCAATCACTCTTCGTGGCATATTATTTTTGTAACTGTGTTGTTAGTTTTTACTCTCTCCGATTTTAAAATAAGTGTCCATTTTTGTATATATATTAAAAAAATGTAGTTATGAGGTCAAAAGTAATACTCCTTTTGTTTCTAAATAAGTGTCGTTTGAGTTACATGCGTACTATTCATATAACTTACTTTGACCATATACTTTGATTAATATATAAAAATAAATATTAACATATAAATTTGTCTCGATGAATATTTTAAAAATATAAAAATTTTAGAATTTTTTTCATAATACATAACTAAAGATATTTGTGAATTAAAAATATGCATTGACATACGTAAACTGGTCAATTGTGACAATTATTTAGGAACGAATGGAGTAACACTTTTATATTTTTTGGTACATAGGAACACACTAACACTTTTATTAAATTAATCCTATTATATTGATTTATTTGCTTGAAAATAATTAGAAGTTAACTCAAGGGGTGTGGTTGAGCGGTTGGAGCTCATACTCCCTTAACCAAGGGTTGAAGGTTCGATCTTCACCTTGGGTATGGAGCAGCTTTAAATCTTTGGCCCAACTATCCCACCCATCGAGGTGCCTCCAATCTAGCGAGGGAATAGTCACTGCGTTCGGCGGTGGATACCCCGGTTTCGACCAAAAAAAAAAGTAATAATTAGAAGTTAGAATTGAAAAATGTTGCATTGGAAATTGAAAACAACATTTATTTTAAAATAATTATTTTAAGTTAAAACGATACTCATTTTGAAACGGAGGGAGTAATATTTAAACAAAAAATAATTTTTATTGCCAAAATAAAGAAAAAGGAAATTGATGGTGGAGATGGGAAGCAAAGGGACACTCATTGTTTTTCTTCTTTGTTTCAAATTTCAATGGTGAGTCTCTCAATTCTTCCTTCTACACTTCATTTGTTTGTTCCTCCTTGTTACTTTCTTTTTGGTGCTTAAATATGTCTTATGGAAATTTCAATGGAAGATAATGTAGCGAGTTATTGTATTTTGAAATATATCTTTTGTAGATTTTTTTATTTTGATTCTTAGAAATTAATTCAAGTATCAATGAGAATTAAGAAGTTGCAATTATTGAAATATTTTAATATAACCAAATTGAAGTCACTGTGATTAAATTCTTGCCCATGTTGATTTTTTCATAACTAATAAGATTTTTTGCTTAGCAATTAAGAGTAGCATGATTGCATTGAAAAAGAGATTTCCCACTTCATATCATTTTATCAATTTTCCAAACTTGTATAGTTTGAGCTCCTTTGTATCCTGAGTTGTGTCACAAGTTCCATAGATTATTTTTAATCTCATAGCAAAAAGCCAGAAAGGTAGCGAGTTGGTAGTGTGGGAGGGTGATCGCCGATCGGTGGAGGTGGTCTAATGTTCCCAGTTAATATTGGCAGATATGGAAGCTGCCGAGTCCTTTGTGATTCGGAGCATTTGGAGATGTGCTGCTCCTTCCAAAATGGCGCCAATTGATCAGGTTAAATGCATCGTTTAGCTGCCAGTTCCTAGTTTTTGTTTTGGTTATAGGTTACTTATGTTTTATCCGCGCATGCGTTTTCTGCTAGAGAAATGAAATGATTCCATACACATTCTATTGCAACCTACTAGAACACGGAAAGGAAAAGTCTCACTATTGCAACCTGAAGAACTCTCGCCGGATATCGAGAAGTTATAACCTCCTCTTCATTTGAGATCCCAAATTCTTGTTGCATCTAAAGTATCGTGCTTTAGTTGGACTTGGTTCATTACTATGCTAAAGAACGACTATTGAAACTAAATCAAACTGACTTTTATTATATATAATTCATCAGGTCTACTTAGGTACATTCAAATGCGACAAAGAGAGAAAAAATAAACTTATGATCAGATTTATAATACAAGTTTAACTTTCAAATGACAATACTCCCAAATGAAAAGAATAAAAAAACTAATCAAAGCGATAAACAGAGAGTCCTAATTTATCATATCTTCAAAGGGGTATAATGGCATATCTCCTAATTGATACTCTTCACTTTTTCATAAAAGAACAGTGCTATATCTCACGAAGACATATTTCACGAATTTCAGAATTAGTAAAAAACACCCCAAAAAAAAGACTTGTACGTTAGCTTCAACAAAATACCATCCCCTGCATTTCTTCAAATTCTCGTACAAATTTTGAGCTGAAGTTGGCATTTTAAAAACTCTTTCTTAAGGGTTTGTTTTCGGGACTATGTTTTCGCTACAAGTAGCATTTCCCTTTTTTAGGTTTAGTATCGAGTTGAATTTATTTCAATTACAATAGAAAGGGATTAATAGATTTTTACTATAGGACATTGAAACAACTACATAATCATATGGTTCGAATTATTTGTGGAGTTAGAGAGAAAAAAAAAAAGCCAAGAACTAAAGTAAGTAGTAATAATAACTATGATATTCATGTGAGGAAACTTCAACAATACAGTATATTGTTAATTTTTTTGGTGGGAACCCGGAATTGTTATACAAAACAATTTAATAAATTATCATTAATGTTCTGAAATTTCACTTAGGTATGAATCGTCTAAGGGGGGTTATTGGATTGGGATTTCGAAGGATTATTTTGACAAAAAAGTCTTGAAGATTTTAAAAGACTTCGTGGGATTATATTGATTTTGTGAGATTTTGAAAGACTTTTTTTAAAAGATATTTTACAATCAAGATTCTTTTTTTTTTGCGGCGTGGAAAAAAAAAGTCTTGATTAAAAATCTTGATTGGATAACAACATATTTTGTGGTATTAAAAAAAAAAAAAAGAAGTTTTGATTAAAAATCTTAGGTCTCGTTTGGCCGGACTTATTTTCTACTTTTTTTCTTCTCCTTAAAAATAGTAAAGTAGGAAAAAAATGTGTTTGATTCTACTTTTTTTTATTTTTTAATTCTTTAGTTTATTTCTCTAATACTTTTAAAGAGAAATATGGCTAAATTCAATTTTATACTTCTCTATTTCATTTAAGCTAAATATAAAAGTAGAAAATAAGCCGGGCCAAACGGGTACTTAATTGAATAACAACGGATTTTGTGGCATTGAAAAAAAAAAGAAAAAGTCTTGATTAAAAATCTTCATCGAATAACAACGGATTTTGTGAGATTGAAAAAAAACAAAAAAATTCTTGATTGAATAACACAAGACTTTTAAAATCCATTAAAATCCCTCAAAATCCATTAAAATCCTTCAAAATCCTAATTGAATAACCCCCCCTAATTGTATTCAGCTAAGGCTTGTTAAATAAGTTCTCAGAGCATGGGATATAGAGTTAACTCTCATGTTTTCTGCCCCTTCAAAGTTCTCTTCATTTTCCAGTGTTTCAACCCATCATGGAATAGAGGTAACTTCTCTCAACCTTTTCACCCATATCGGTTTCCACTCACCACCTATGCAAAGCAGTCAACTATGCATTGCAAAGCAATTTACATCAAATTTGAGCAGAGAAAAATATTAAAAGGGCATTATAGTCTTCCTAAAATTTGAGTAGTCCAATTCTTGCATGATCACGCAATCAAGTAAAAGGGCATTATAGTCTTCCTAAAATTTGAGTAGTCCAACTAATATGTAAATACACATTTTAACATTCCTACGTATTCGGCCGGCAAGAGGGTTGGATTACTGTAAGTGATTGTAAGGATTTCTGATGAGGCAAAGTTAAGGCTATTTCAAATTGTACCAGCACTCAACACACCAACCCACATCTGAATTTCGGGTTTGGTCATGACTTACTTCTAGAAAATATGACATTTCTGAAGGTTAAGTATTTTCTATCGATATTGATATAGAAGTCTGGATTCTTTTCAAAAGAGGGCACATAAAATTGTTGTGGATATTGAGAGGTATTCATGATAAACTAAAACTATGTCAGTATATAAACCAAAAAGACAAATGACGCCTTTCGAAACACAAGAAAAATCATATATTTATGAATTCTAACCAATCTGATTAATTAAATGGGAATGATAAATAAGTGCAAACCATCACATCATTATCAAAAATACCAAATCATAGTCTAAACTCTCAAGTATAACTTAGAGCATGATGTAGAACAAAAACAGGATAAATTAGAGGCAAGAAACCTAGTGCAGTACAACAACATTTAGCACTTGATTTCCTTCAAAGCATAGGCAAAGTAGAGAAATGTTGGATCGGCAGCACCATCCTTGTAGTAGGCAAAGACCAAGCTACCATCATCATGCATACTCTCACCAACAAAGCTGCACAAAAATTCAACTCAGTGTATTGTTTTCATTGAACACTAAAACAGAATGAACTAGAAGGAACTTAAAACACCATTTAAAAGTGATTGAGGTTGAAGATTTTACAAAAGATAAAAAGAGTAATTAAATGTTCTTAGTGAACATTTGATTCTGCAGTGAGAAAATTGATTCAAATAAAAGTGATTTAAACATTAAATTTTAGAGTAAAAAATTATGTAGGAATCAATTCTACTTCAAAGAAACCAAACATGTCAGAATCAATTCTAACCTCTCAAGAATTGAAACCAAACATACCCTTAATTACATAAAATATAAAATATATGTTAATTTAAATATACTACACCCAAGATCAGCCAAAAGAGAAGGAGTAAAAAGTTTTAATATTATTGTCTTCTTGATTTAATAATCAATGAAAAAATCATACCAAACCCTAGAAAAATTGACAAACATGATGAAAAAATATAGTATCTACGTAAACTAGAAAAAATAAATGAATACTTCTTGAAGGTGCATAATAGAGGTTCACTTACAACTGAAGGTCCTTGAGCTTGCCAAGGAGGTATTTGGTTGCTCCCTCAATGTGCTTTTTAAACAGCTCTTGTTTCTCTGCATCTAGTTTGGGTGTCAACAACTTGATATACCTCTTAACAAAGCCAAGAAACTACTTCTTGTCAAAAGCAGGTTGTTCCTACAAAAGATAATACATCACAAAATAATTATCCTCCGAAATCAAGTTGAGCTCTGAAAAATAAATTAAAGAATATATCCTACAAGGATATAAAGAGATGTCGGTAGTTGAACTAACCTGAAGTCTGAATACATCAACAATGTCAACAACCTTCACAGCACTGTCATCAACTCCCTCATCTTCACCACCTTCAGCTGAAGGGTTGGCACCGATGTCAACATCACATGCTCCCCTAACAACCCACTGCACAACAAAAGGAAATCGTATTAAGCTTGACAGCCCCGGGTGTAACCAAACGACTTCAAAAATAATAAAAAATAAAACATTTTTTTGATAAATGAACTTGAAAATCTAAATAATTGCACAACATTGAACTAACCTTTCCTTCAACTTCCCACAACATTCCATTCTCAATTTCCTTGTAAGGATAAGAGTCGGACAGAAGCTCGTCACCTACAAAACATGTCAATGTATGTCCAATGTTACTCCAAGCATTCAACTATTACATATTTCAAACAAAAACACGGTAAACAACAAATACTGATCTGATGACAATTCCTATAGTCCAGTAATTCATTCGAATTGAGATCAAAGTAATCAACATCTAATTGGCAAATCGGCTAAAAATTTCAAAAAATCCAAACACGGATCACAAGCCATCTAATTTCAATCCAACGGGACATATTTCTAGACTATGCCAACTGTGTCATCACTCTGAATAAACTGTTCTATTAACAAGCAAGCAATTACCCGCAAAATTATTATTTTTTTCTTAATTAAACCCTTAATTCCTAATTGAAAAGATTCCCTTAATTCTTAATTCTTATTCAAAATTATATTTTTTTTCTTCAATAAAAATTTAAACAGAACTAGGTAAAACAAAATTGAATAATCAATAATCAAAAAACAGATCAAAAAGCAGATAGAGATTATTAAAAATTAAAATTAAAAATAAATCTGTATATCAATAACAACCACAAATTCACCGAATATGCATCAATTGAAATAACTCAAAAAAATCAACAATTTTCAGATCCAAAACATCATCAAAATTATAAAAAAAAATTCAATTCATAACAATAACAATCATATTCAGATGCGAAATTCAGTTAGATCTAACCGAAAATTGAAGAAAAAATTTCTGAATCGATGGATCTAAGAGATTGATTATTACCAGTAAGGAGATCCTGATAAACCAACATGATTGAAGAGTAGTTGTTGTCTCTTAGATCGCTCCTGATGAAAGAGAGTTGGTGGCGGTGAAACTAGGGTTACGGAGCGACCAGAGAGTGAAGAGGAGTTGAAAGTACGGTTTCTGTGTGATATATATAGCCTAGGGTTTCTACTTTATTCTTTCTTAAATTATATATGCGCCTCTCATATTTCTACAAATAACCAATCTGTACTGTTTGTCTTAGAATAATTGTCACAGTTTGACTATTGAGATTTATTTTAACCGTGTTTTTTTTTATCGGTGTATCTCTTTATGTATAAAAGTAAACAAATTTTTGTTTTTTAATATAAGAGACAAATCACTTTTTAGATACATTAAATAATTAATGTATCTGATTGAGGAACAGAGGTAGTATATTATAATATTTTGTTTGATTTTTTTTTGGTACGGTAATATTTTGTTTGATTTATTTCAATGAGTACTTTAATATTATTAAATTTTTTAAAATTTTCATGAAAAAAAAACTAAAAATATTAATGAATAAAACTATGTGAAATTCTGGCGTACTACTTATAGTTAATGATCAAACAGAATGATGTGCAGTAAGATGTGCACACATTAACTAACCTTACAGAACAAGTAATAAAGATATAAGTTATAAAAGCAGTAAACAACACAGGAAAATTGTTAACCCAGTTCAGTGCAACGTCACCTAATCTGGGGGCTACCAAGCCAGGAAGGAAATCCACTAGTGTAATCCTATTCTTAAGTTATCCGGCTTACACCTCGGTTTACAACTTAAGAACTCGTCAATACCTGTGCTATATTTCTACCTAGGTACCCCATAGGTAAGAGAAACTCATCTCACTTCCACTCTATAACAATTACAATCAAATAGATTTAGAGAACACTCCCCAAACAATAAACACCACTCGTACTTCACAGCTTAGAGTGATGAACAATATTCCTTGCTTAAAAGCTTCGGATTACAACTCAATAAACCCAGTCCTTATGCAAGCATCTAGGTGACACAAGCAAAGGCTCACAAATAACAAGAACACAAAGAACAAAAAGACTCAAACCCTAAAAACTCTAATCTTCAATATTTGTTTGCGTGAATATTAAGTTTAGTCTTCATGCATATATATAGTCTTCAGAGTCTTCTAGATCTTCAGACATGTCTTGGGCTTCAAGCAAATAATTCCTTGTAATAATTCTGACCCAAGAAATATAAATTTGAACCAAATAAAATATTCTCTTGATTGGAAAATATTTTTTACAAATAAAATTAGGTTAGCAAGTAACCCTGATGGTTCATGGAACGCGCGCGACTTAGCCTGCAAGCAAGCGAAGTAAAAACAAAACAAATCTTTCAAGAAAGATATGGCGCGTAAATAAGTGTTGAGGTTCAGGACTTGTATGATGTGCGCACATTGTTCTCACTTCTTTAATGATGTGCGCACATTGTCCTCCACATTGTGTTTTGCCAAAAATGAGGCCAACACAAAAACACTAACAATCTCCCCCTTTGGTAAATTTTTGGCTAAAAACAATCTTGAACCGGATATTAATGCCAGAGAGATAAAAGTAACACACTCCTTCATATTAATCAGAGACTAGCAACTTGAAGGAGCACAATCAACAATTCACATAGTGGATTCCTTATAGAAATGCTTACCAAATAAGCTTTCAACAATGAACATCAGAGGCACATAGCAGCGGATAAAAACGGCCTCACACAAGAGAAACATAGGTGTTTTAGGAAAACACACATAGGGCTTGACATGCTAAGAGTAGCACATACGCATGCAAGCACACAATCAACAAGTAACAATTAACAATCAACAAGAGAGTCAAAACTCCCCCTCAGTGTCAGCTTCACATAAGTGGCACTCCCCCTCAAATCATGCATATCTCAGATTATGCAGACAATTAACAATTAACATAGTGACACCAACCATGTGTCAACATTCTCATGCACATCATGCAGACAACTCATAATCAACAACTAACAACTAACATTTATCAGGTGGCAAACAATGTGCCCACATAGTCATGCACATCACACTCCCAACAATTAACAAAGCATACTTCAACATCTTCAAGTCTTCATGGCATAAGTAGGTAGTAGAGAAAATTAACAATTAACATCAGAACAACAGCAGAGCAACAAGTAACAACTAACATCTACTCCTCCTTTTTAGACATAAAATTTTGCCAAACAGAACATACCATGCAATATGTCTTCAACAAAGAGATATACCAGAGAACTACAGGTAAGCTAGCAGATTCGCATAGCATCAAATCATGGGAGATAATAAGGAGTGCATACCATAAGATCAAAAAAAATTAAGCAGGGGGGCCTTTTTAGTCATGATTGACGTTTTGAGAGACAATTTGCAGAGAAAGAGCAAGATATGGTGTGAAAATAGAGCAGAGTGCCACAAGAATAGGAGAAGAACCAAGGCGGTTAAGGAAACTAATGATGCTTCCTACACAAGTTGCGTGCACGCATTGATATTTGAAATTTGCCGTTGTGCACGCGTTTTTCCTTGATTGCTACAATTGTTCTATTAGGCAAATGCCCAATTTACCCCTCAACTTTTCAAATTGAGCTGCATCGAGGGCCTTAGTGAAAATATCTGCAATTTGTTCTTCAGTGGCAACATGCTCAAGCAAGACAAGTTTCTCTTCGACCAGGTCACGAATAAAATGATGTCTTATGTCTATATGCTTGGTCCTACTATGCTGAATGGGATTTTTAGAGATGTTTATAGCACTTAAGTTATCACAGAATAGTGTGAGCACATCCTGCTCCACATTTTACTCCTTTAGCATTTGTTTCATCCAGATCATTTGAGTACAACTACTTCCAGCTGCAATGTATTCAGCTTCAGCAGTAGATAAAGATACACTGTTTTGCTTCTTGCCGAACCATGAGATAAGATTATTGCCCAAGAAGAAACAACCACCTGAAGTGCTCTTTCTATCATCAGCACTTCCAGCCCAGTCAGCATCACAATAACCAATCAGCCTTGAGTCTTCACTGTGAGTATATAATAGCCCATAATCAGAGGTCCCACTCACATACTTTAGAATTCTTTTAACCTGATTCAAATGGCTCTGCTTTGGATCAGCTTGATATCTAGCACATACGCCTACAGCAAAAGTAATGTTTGGTCTGCATGCTGTAAGATACAATAAGCTGCCTATCATGCTTCTATACTGACTTTGATCCACACTGACCCCTTTTTCATCTTTAGTAAGTTTTAAATGTGTTGGAGCAGGTGTTCTCTTGTGACTAGCAGTTTCTAATTCAAACTTCTTGACAATGCTCTTGGCATATTTGCTTTGAGATATGAAAATTGTGTCTTCCATCTGCTTAACTTGTAAGCCAAGAAAGTATGTTAGTTCTCCAACATGGCTCATTTCAAATTGCGATTGCATCTGTTTGACGAAATGTTGAACCATATGTGTACACATGCCTCCAAAGACAATATCATCAACATAGATTTGAGCTATCATCAGATTTCCACTGTTTTCTCTTACAAATAAGGTCTTGTCATTTCCTCCTTTTCTGTAACCGTGAGTGGTGAGAAACTTAGTCAGTTTTTCATACCAAGCTCTTGGTGCTTGCTTCAGCCCATATAGAGCTTTCTTTAATTTGTATACATATTCAGGATGTTTGTGGTCAATAAAACCTTTTGGCTGCTCAACATACACTTCTTCATGTAGTTCACCATTTAGGAATGCACTTTTGACATCCATTTGAAACAATTTGAACTTCAGAATACAAGCAACTCCAAGCATTAGCCTTATTGACTCAAGTCTTGCTACAGGTGCAAATGTCTCATCAAAGTCAACACCTTCAATTTGTGTGTATCCTTGAGCAACGAGCCTTGCTTTATTTCTGGTTACAGTACCACTTTCATCAGATTTGTTTCTAAAGACCCATTTTGTTCCTATAACATTGGTGTCTTTTGGTCTAGGAACCAAATCCCATACATCATTTGTTCTGAACTGACCAAGTTCTTCCTGCATAACGTTTATCCAAAATTCATCAGTCAAAGCTTCTTTCACATTCTTTGGTTCCATCCTTGATACAAAACAAGAGTTTGAGACAATGTCATTTGATCTTCTGGTGGTTATTCCCTTATTTAGGTCACCTATGATGAGATCAGTAGAATGATTCTTTTGAACTCTGATGGACGGTGCTTTTTCAACAGGAGGTGCTTCAACTTGTACAGTCTCAGGATCAGATGTTTGTTCAGTGTCATCATTTATCACTGGCTCCAAATTCTGCTGATAAAATGTGCCCACATCATCGTGCACATCTTCCACTGGCATACTTGGCATATCATCAACAACCACATTGACAGACTCCATTACAGTGTTTGTTCTATAGTTGAATACTATGTATGCTCTGCTGTTTGTTGAGTATCCCAGAAAAATCCCTTCATCACTTTTAGGATCCATTTTTCTTCTCTGTTTTCTGTCAGCTAGAATATAACATTTGCTACCAAACACATGGAAGTATTTAACTGTGGGTTTTTTGTCTTTCCATAGTTCAAACAGAGTATTGGTAGTACCTGACCTTAGAGTGACACGATTGTGTATGTAGCATGCTGTGTTCATGGCTTTAGCCCATAAATTCAAAGGAAGTTTCTTAGAATGTAACATAACCCTTGCAGATTCTTGAATGGTTCTGTTCTTCCTTTCCACTATGCCATTCTGTTGTGGTGTAATGGGAGCTGAGATCTCATGCTTGATCCCTTCAGATGAGCAGTAATCAATAAATCTTGTGTTTTCAAACTCTCTTCCATGATCACTTCTAATTCTTATGATTTTTCCATCCTTTTCTCTCTGAAGCTGTGTACACAATTCCTTAAACACATCAAAGGTGTCTGATTTTTCTCTAATGAAGTTGATCCATGTGAATCTAGAGAAATCATCTACAACAACATAAGCATATTTTTTGCCACCAAGACTCTCAACTTGCATGGGTCCCATCAGATCCATGTGCAATAATTCTAAAACTTTTGATGTGACTAGATACTGGTGTTTTGGATGTGGTACCTTAGTTTGCTTACCAATCTGACAATCACCACAGATGCTTCCTTCATCTATGTCAAGCCTTGGTATTCCTCTGACAGCCTCTTTTGAGATTACTTTCTTCATTCCTCTTAGATGGAGATGACCTAATTTCTGGTGCCATGGTTTTACTTCTTCAACTTTGCTTAAGAGGCTTGCTGATAGACTGTTCTCTTCCTGAGGTGACCACATATAGCAGTTATCTTTGGATCTAGATCCCCTCATTACAATGTTTCCTGAACCATCAGTGATTAGACATTCTGTTTTGGAGAAGCTTGCCTTGAATCCTTGATCACAGAGTTGACTGATGCTAATAAGATTTGCTGTTAAACCCTTTACCAGCAACACATTTTCTATTTTTGGCAGTCCACTGGTGATTAAGTTTCCAACTCCTTTAATTTCCCCTATTGCACCATCTCCAAAGGTTACATAGCTAGTAGAGTGAGGTTTTAAGTCAGTTATGAATTTTTTCACTCCTGTCATGTGCCTTGAACAGCCACTGTCAAAGTACCAATCTTCTTTTGATGAAGCTCTGAATGATGCAATCAATCCAACACATTTGTCCTTTGGTTTCCACTCCCTTTTTGTTTCTGATTTATTGTAGTATTTTTCAAAAGAATGATGATTTGGGTACCCATACAACTTAAAACAAAACAAAAAGGTCTTATGTGTCCTTTCCTGCCACAGTGATGACAAACCCAAACTCTGGTGATGTCCAGAGATGTGATCCTAGGATGTGTATACGTATTTTTAGGAGAATGTGTCCACATGGTGTCACACATTGTTGGATCATATGTATCTGTTGCTGCAACAAACTTTGTGACATTGTTTTTCTGACGCTGCTTGCTTTGAGATTGACAATCAAATCCAATTCCTTTAGGTTTCCCAGGAAGTTGAACATCAAGAATTTTTTCCAACATATCTGTACCATTGTTCATCATTCTAACTTGTCTTTTCATATCTTCTAGTTTTGAATTTAGTTGCAACACTTCTTCATTCAGCTTTGATATTTGAGATATGTTATTTGTTCTTTCAGTCATCATCTAAGTGATAGTTTGACTGTTTTCATGCAGTTTTTTGTAAGTACTTTCAGTCTCATAGCATAAATCCTTAAAGCTTGTAGCCAGTTCTTCATAAGGTACAGCACGATTTGAAGATTCATGCTCAGGGGTTTCACATATCCCAGTCAATGCAGTGACAAGTTTAGCAGCTTCATTGTTTTCATCTTCTGAATCATCATCTGACCATGCAGCAGATAAACCTTTCTTTTGATTTTTGAGAAAGGTAGGACATTCAGATCTGATATGCCCATGTCCATCACATTCAAAGCATCTTACTCCTTTTCCTTTGCCTTCAGTTGTTTTGCTGGGAGACTTTGATCTTCTGTCATTAGCTTGTATGTCCTGTTTTGGTTTTCCTCCAAACCTTTTTAAAATTTTGTTGAACTGTCTTCCAAGAAAAACTGTTTCATCTGTACTGTTGCCACCAATCTCATTCTCTTCAATTTTCTCAAGTCCTACATTTGATATAAAAGCAATACCTTTAGTTTTCTTATCAGTTCTGTCATTACATGCACCTTCAAATGTTTGAAGAGATCCTATGAGCTCATCCATCTTCATGTTAGCAATGTCTTGAGCTTCTTCAATGGCAGTGACCTTCATATCAAATTTCTTAGGAAGAGATCTGATTATCTTTCTACACAATTTTTCTTCAGCTATTGGTTCTCCCAGAGAATCAAACATGTTTGCATAATCTAGTACTTCCATTTGAAAATCATATATATTTCCATCTTCTTTCATTTTAAGATTTTCAAATTGTGTTGTTAGAAGCTGTAGCTTTGCCATCTTTACTTTGGATGTACCCTCTTGATTTGTCTTCAGCATATTCCAGGCAACTTTTGCTATAGTTTGCTTTTTAATGAGTCTGAACATGTTCTTATCCACAACATTGAATAAGGCATTCAATGTCTTGTTGTTTCCGTATGCAAGTTCATCTTCTTCTTTAGTCCAATCTTCTGGAGACTTTAGTACACCAGTAGCATTACCATCCTTGTCCATGATCATAGGTGGTTCCCACTTCTTCAGAATAGACTTCCAGGTTAACAGGTAGAGATTGACTAGATTTGATGTGTGTTGTTGGGTGTAGAGATTGACTAGATTTGATGTGTGTAGTTGGGTTTCTGTTGTGTTCCAATCTTAAACAAGAGCCCTGATCTCAAATTTCTGGATTTTGGATTTGATGAAGATGATGAATGTTCATCAATAATACTTTTTTTTTTTTTTAATGAAAAAATATTATAAACCATAAAAGTATAATTTTTTTATTAAAAAAAATCAGAAAATGAATTTATATGTATGTATATATTATAAAAGATAAAGGACCAATTTGTTACAAACAAAAGATAAATGACTCAAATGTTACAAATCTAAAAGATAAATGACCAATTTATTACAAATAAAAAATAAAGGACTAGAGTGTTACAAATAAATAAGATAAAGGACCACATGTGTATTTTTGCCTAAATTTTATTAATAAGTACAATGAGTACTAGTACCAAATAAGTGTTACAAAAGGGAACACTTGAAACAAAAAGCTAAACAAAAAGCTAGGCTATAATGAGGGGAAAATTATGAGGTCCATCAATTATAATGAGTAAAATTATGCAGAATCAAAATAGAATAAAACAAATTGATGATTTCTGCAATATTTAAACTAGTCAGATATGACAAATACCAGCTGAATTTAAACTAGTTTCTGAAATATTTGCTCTTCATGAACAGTAACACACTGAATGAAATTCTCCACTCTCTTTAAGAAAACCTGAGGTGTTGAAAAAAAGAAAATTCCACATGAATGACTTAAAAGAGTCAAATCCAAACACGAAAAAACAACTAAAGGACTGCTGAAAATGCAAGAACACAAATTCAGAGAAGAGGAATTTACCTCACCCGCATCAGTAAGATAACCACCCATGGCAGTGAATTCCTTTCTACAGATATGCATCAATAAATTCACATCCCCCTGAGAAAGTAAAAAGCTTATCAAAGATACACCAATCATGAGGTGGAAAGCAAAACATTCGGATAAAAGGGCATAACTCAAGTATGTTACAGTCCTACATCTAAAGAATAAAGATCAAAACACAATAATAAAATCGAATTGGCATATTTTCTGTTTCAAGGTACAACTCAGTTTAACATGGCACATGCAAGATGCTTACCTCACGTATCTCTAATGTTGGCATATGCGAAAGAAAGTTATTGCCAACAAAGAAGCATAAGAATACAAAATCATCTATTATGCGCTCAAAGTCAATCTCAAACGGAGAGTTGGAATTAGAAAGCAGTTCAAAGTTAAATAAGTTGTACAATCTTAACATTACAGAATATACACAGAAAGACTGTTGCCTTCCAAAAATTGGATACAGGTTTTAATTTTTCTGTTTTGGCTTTTCTGTTTTTACCTGCACTTATACGAGTATTCACTTGAAAAGTGATTTGCAGTAAATTTGAATGCTTAAGAAAAAGGTGGGAACCATGAAATGCATATTTGAAAATTAGAATTCACAATAATTCCAAGAAAGCAAAGCATCATTGCCCTTATTACAATCATAACAATATAACAGTCATAGAATAGCAAAAAAGCATGAAATCTTCACCTCCCAGCATAGGCATTTGTATCTCACAAGTAAAAGTTCATCAACTCATTCCCCTGCCATTCTATTTAGGCATTGTTTTTAAACCCTTGCCATCAAAATCAAGAAAACACATTCAGATTCAAACCAAAATGCAATGAAACAACCACCGACTCCAAAAAGTTCATACACAAATAATGAAAAACATAAAATAATAAAAAAGATTTAGAATAAAAGGGATCATGAAATTTCATAACATTAAGAAAATCACACATTTATTCATTGCAAGATATTGTTCATTACAAGGAATGCACAAGGGAGTTGAACATCTTGTACAAATAAAACCTCAGCTATCCTCACATATATAGAACTAAGTTCTATTTTAAACACTTAATATACAAACAAAAGGGTAAACCACAACAACCATAGCTATCATTCATCTCAAAGATAGTTTCTTCCACAAAAAAAGGAGAATATGGGATATGACCAAAATTAGGGATAGGACCGAGTAGATTATGACTGACGCATGAACATTATAAACTGTATTCAGAACACTATCAACACATTTGAACAAGCAATCAAACTATGAAAGTGAACGAATTATCAAGTGCGTTCAACCAAAAGATCTAATATCACAAGAAATCCACAAATTCATACTTTTTTTCATTTGACTACTAAGATTGTTTTAATTATTCATCAACATAGCGATTTTAAACAAGAGGCGAAGTTCACCTAATTATGAGAACGAATTTGAACACAAGAAACACAAAATGGATTATAACGATAAACATACGGTGGAAAAGCAAAAGGCATTGCAGCAGGAGGAGTAGCTTGAGTCCTAACTCTCCGAATGTGCGGGTTTTTCTTCGGATCAAATCTCTGTTCCTCAATTTTCTCAGGTCCACTCGTTCTACGAATCGGTAACTGAGTCAGAACAATGGCATTGAAGTTTAGTATTACTAGTAAGCTTAATACCGAAGACAATAACACAAAATAAAAGGAAAAGTAAGCTACCTTTGTTTATGTATGCATTAAAATCAAACTGGTTTTTAGCTAAGAAATCCATTGAAGTTGTTTGGCAGAGATATTCATTACATGGGACAAAATCAGCAAGAAAAAGCAATTTTCTAAATCAGAATAACAATAGATAATTCTTTCACGTGAATAAAGAAAAGGAAGAAAAGAATAGGAGTAAGATGAAACCATTTCCAGTATCAAATAAATAGCAAGCATAATAACCACCACACTAAATCTTCTAGCTATTTTGTCAAAGGTATGTCAATCTCTCCCTCCTAGAAATAGTACTAATCAAAGCACTATGGTATTTATAACTTTCAAGTTCCAACTTCTCAATTAACAATTAAACTAGTTAAATTTGAAATAATCTAACATATATAAAAACCCCTAGTGAGGCACGAACTAACAGACTGTACATTTAAAATAATTATGAAAGTGCATAATCAATCTCATTCTTAAAACCAATCTTGCTTCATTTCATTTATGATCAATGTCCTTTACATAACAGTCAAGAAAACACATCAAGACTTATTACAATCATAACAGTCGTAGAATAGCAAAAAAGCATGAAATCTTTACCTCCCAGCATAGGCATTTGTATCTCACAAGTAAAAATTCATCAACTCATTCCCTTGCATTGAAGCATTCAATTTAGGAACTGATTTTAAACCCCTGCCATTAAAATAAAGAAAACACATTAAGATTCAAACCAAAATGCAATGAAACAACCACCGACTCCAAAAACTTTATTCAAATCGACTACAAGGAAGTTTCTTCCTCACCTCAAGGGTTTGATTTTTGATTCATTAACTATGAGAAAACCCCAACCCTACTAGAGACATCAAAACCAGAAACCAAATAAGCAAAGTAATAAAGTTACAAATGAGACTCCATTAAGCTTCTAACAGAGAAATAGTTTCAAAGTGCAGTGCAATATCTAACCATTTTACATTTACCGGCACCAGTAAAATTGCGGCACAATTGGATTTGCTTACCAATTGATACACACCAACATTTTGCTCTGATATTAAATATTGATTACACACACTCATGATAGCTATTAGCTATTAGAATGAAGTTCAACATATTATTCCTTTCATATACACTAGATTAGTAGAAAAACAACAACTGGTGTTGCTTCCAAAACAACTAATAACAACAAGTGTTACTATAAAAAACATGCAGGAACAATTATATCATTACAATGGAGTTTAAACACATCATAAATATTAAATAGCTTATAAATAAGAAGAAAAAAAGATTAATTACAAAAGGTAACATGAAATTTCATACACAAATAATGAAAAACATACAAAACAATCTAGAAATTGAAAAAGATATAATCATATGAACACAATGGATATGAGTAAGAATGAAAATAACCTAAAAAATGAAACCAATCGAAGAAAATTTTGAAGATGAGAACGCTCACCGATTAACTGAAATCAGTTGACTGCATGGAAGAGAGAAATTATAATGTTGAATAGAGGAGTTGCGATTACGAATTGAATCGATGGTGAAACAATTTGAAAGAGGTGAAAACCCTAATTCCATGGTGTTAAGCATTTGTGAATTCAATCGATTTGGGAGAGGAAACACAATTTGTGGTGAGAACCCTAAGTCATTGTGTGAATCGATTTGGGAGAGGAAACACAGATTATGATTTCTGTGAAAAAGTGTGAAGAGGAAACACAATTTGTGATTTGATCAGTGTGAAGAAATTGTGAAAGTGAGAACGGTGGTAACACGCGATGAAAAAGTGATCGAGAACGGTGGTAAGTGGTAGCTGGGGTAACATATGCGAGAAGAAAGTGGAAATGATTTTATTTTGATTAAAAACTAGCAAAATACCCGTGCACGGGTATGTTAATTATTAATTAATAGTTAAAGTTTTGAAAATTTATGAATATTTTAAATTATTGTTTTAATAAAATATTTGTATTTCATCACGTTGTAGATTTTATATTTTTATATATGTAGATGCAATTTGTTATATCTCATATATTTTTATCAATGACAAATATTTATTTTTTGTTAATGTTATATATTAGTGACATATATTTTGTCCACTTTTACAAATTTTAATGTTTTCTTAATGAAATTTTAAAGTATGTTAGTTAAATATGGTTATTTTAATTATATTTGACGGTAAGTGTTGTTTTAACATGGAGAAAAATTATTAAATGATATTTTAAATATCAATATTAATACAATATTCGAATAAAATATTTATTTATTTTATATTTGAAAAATCATTTTAATATTATCCCGTGCCCGTTGAAAATTTATATGCTTATATTTGTGTTTACAAACATTTTTGTTGTATTTGTCGAATTTATTCAAATTATTGTTTCTCAGTGACAAACACTCATCTTGTGCTTTTTTTTATAACTTTATGAGTGACAAAGACTCATCTTGTCACATTTTTATTTATTTAACAATAACATATATTTGTTTCATATTTTTAATTAATACCGATCAATACACAATTATATATACCGAGCTTTCAAAAAAAAAAAATACACAATTATATAAATTCAAATAAAGCTATTTTCGAGTCCACAATAATAATGAACCACAACGATAATATATTATTAAAATAATTTTTAATAAAATGTTGAACATTCGTTAATGAGAGTGAAAATACGAAGTAGATAATGAAAAAAGAAATTAGAAAATAAATAGAGATGTAAAATATATTTATCGAAAAAGTGAAAATAAAATTTTGTATTAAGATAGATGATTTAAATTTAAATAATAAATTAAAAGAGAAAAAATAAAAAAAAGTTAAAAAAGAAAGTAAATTAATGTAAATTTGAAAAATGAGAGAGAGAGAGAATAATAAATAATAAAAAAGTAAGAGAGAGAAAAGTGGTGGAAAGAGAAATAATAAAAAATTTAAAAAGTAAGAAAGAAAATATAATATAAAATAATAATAAAAGATAATTAAAAGTGAATTGACACATAAGGGTAAAAGATTTAGAATTTCACTAAAATTTGTGAGGGTAAATAAGGAATTTCGGTAGTCATTAATTTTATTAGATTAGTAGTAGACTAGTAACAGTTCTGCAACATTTTTTATGAATTGTTACTAAATGGATGCATTTAGTAACATTTCTAAAAAGTGTACACCATAGTGTTACTAAGGGTGCGTTTGATCTGCAACATGAAAGTATTGGACAGAATAGTACAGGACAGTACAAGGTAGAACAGTACAGGATAAATATTTATGGTATTGAACAAATTTTGTCTTGTATGATACTTGATGGAGAAAATGTTACTTTGCTGATTTAGACAAGTTGTACTGAGGACAAAAAGTTGTCTCATGGTTCTGTAGGGGACAAAAATATCTGATTTTGTCCAATTCCTTGACTCCCAGTTTGTCCAATCCCAGTAACAGTTTTAAAATCAAACACAGAACAACAGAATTTATCCTGTTCAATCCCTTATTTTTTAACAGATCAAACGCGCACCCTAAAGTGGTTAATTGTAGTAGTGATACAACCAGTTCTTCCCGACGATAAACACACCGAGGTCACAATACACGAGAATATCACAAGGTCGGTAACTCAAACAGACACATGTTAAATTATTTTAATAAAGGAACATGACAATTTTGTTTTGTAAGTAACAGTATGATTGCCATAGAAGAGATTTTCTGTGTATCAAAACCGCGCCTTATACTGTTGTATATATATATGCTCATATATATTACCGATATATTCCTCTTCTATATGCAAAACATAATTTTACTATTAAAATTAATAATTATAATTAATTGAGAGATTGAGGGGATAGTTGTTACATAATAGGTTTGAGTTATTGGCAAAACATGTACCGTAAGTCCGTAAGTAATAACAATGCAAAACTAATGGTTGCTATTAATTAGGTGGAATATAGGAATAACACACACTATGTAAATACTCGGTCAAAAATTAAGGGTAGTTTTCCAAATAAATTAATTAAATTAAACCAAAATAAAATTGAATAAAGTCACCTTTTGAAATATACTTAAAAATATCCAACAATATGTTTTTTTTTGAAACAACAAAAGGTAATTTATTATAATGAAAATTAGACTAGCACAAGATGTGCTTCATCTAGAGGCAGAGTACAAAAGTAACAAATGATAAGTCCGGAAAAGAAACAAACGGGCAGATCAAGTGCCCATCCATCCTAAGCAAGTTAAAGGACTAGTACACCACAAACAAAAAGCAATCGAAACATCAACGCGATTTGCCTTTAACCACCACCAAGTGTGAACTTTAATTTGATCGATCACCTTATTTGCTTCGAAAGCCTTATTCTGAAAAATGCATTCATTCCTAGATTTCCAAATCAACCAAGTAGTCGCCAACCAGAGGACCTGAAAAGTATTTTTAGGCTTAATCCCAGGAACTTGAAGACCACTGAACTGAAGGATGTGAGGGACAACCTGTAATTGTAATGCTCCATGTATACCAAGCCAATTTAAAACTCCACTCCAAACCAAATGGGACTTTTCACAAGCAAAGAAGAGATGAGAAAAGGACTCCCGTGAGGAGCAACCAAGACTACAAATTTGAGCTCCTTCAGTAATTATTCCACGGCGGAGAAGATTATCTCTTGTCGGAAGACGATCGCGTAAGAATCTCCGAGCAAAAACAGATACCTTCACCGGAATGTGCTTGTGCCACGGTAGCTGGATAACAGTGTCTGGGATGTGGTCCGCAATAACCTGTCTAGTCAAGGACACATAAGCTTCACGGACAGTATAAGAGTCTGAATGAACACCGTGCCAACGCCACCTGTCAGACACAAGAGGCTGCAGAGAAAAATTATGTAAAAGAGCACAACAATCAGCTAACAAATCTTCCTCCCAAGCAAAAAGTGATCGCCGCCAACTCCATCCACCACCACCAATCTCCCACCCCCTTCGACACATAACACCAACAGTCACATGAGGTTCGTCAGAAATACTAACCAACCTCGGAAACATTCTGCTCAGCACAATCCCCTCCCCCAACCATGGATCAAACCAAAAAGACGTAGTTTCCCCATCTCCCACACGTTTAGAAAGAAAGATCTCGAACCAGCCAATAATGCCATTATAATTACCCCGACTAAGACTTAAAATATTTTTCCACCAAGATGATGCCCGATTCCCACCGTCTCTAATTATGCCCCCCTCCACCCCATATTTGTGCACAAGAACTCTACGCCAGAAACCCCCCTCCTCAGTTTTCAACCGCCAACACCATTTACCAAGTAAGGCTAAATTAAACTCATGCAACTTCCGAACCCCCAACCCTCCTTGACTTCTTTCACAACATACTTTATCCCATAACACCCAATGTACCTTATGAACTTCCCGATCCCCTCCCCACAAAAATGATTTAAAAAGAGCTTCAATGACGGAAATAATACCTGATGGAGCTTTGAAAAAGGAAATATACCGGGATCGACGACAATGCAGAATTGAGCAGAACCAGGCGGCCACCCATCGATAAGTTACGACATTTCCACAAGGACAAACGGGCTTTAATTTTTGCAACGACAGGATTCCAAAAGGAAATTCTTCTAGAATTACCACCGATAGGCAGACCCAAATACACAAACGGAACAGAACCAATTTTACAACCCAGAATATGAGCTGCCTCATTCATCCAAGACATTGCAACATTCACTCCAATCAACAAACTCTTATGAAAATTCACTCTTAAACCCGACAGAAGTTCAAACAGTAACAAAACAGCTTTAATTGCACGGACGTTGGCCCAACTCTTGCCCCCACTTAACAATGTATCGTCAGCAAATTATAAGTGGGAGACATAAAGAGGATCAGTTGAGCCAACCGGATAACCTGAGAAGAGACCAGACTGAACCGCAGAGGACATCATCACACTAAGACCTTCTGATGCAATTAAGAAGAGAAACGGGGACAATGGATCCCCTTGGCGCAAACCCCTCTGAAAACTGAATTCATCTGTTGGACTGCCGTTAACCAGTACTGATGCAGAAGCTGTAGATATACATTCAGAAATCCATTGGCACCATTTAGCAGGAAACAACATTTTAGACATTACAGATAAAAGATAATCCCATTCCACAGAGTCAAACGCCTTTTCGAAATCCACTTTGAACAGAAGCAATTCTTGTTTATTCTTTTTTGCATCATCAACTAACTCGTTGGCGATAAGGATACCATCTAAAATCTGCCTCCCTGCAACAAATGATGTTTGCACCTCAGATATTACATAACCGATAACCTTGCTCAATCTAGTGGAAAGAACCTTGGCCAGTACCTTATAAACACTACTAATAAGAGATATCGGACGATAATCAGATAACCGTTGAGGAGCTTCAACCTTCGGGATAAGAACAATAAAAGTGCAGTTGACCCCTTTAACAAGCCTACTATTTGAGTGAAACTCCTGAAAAAACCGTATCAAGTCATCCTTCAATTCCAACCAAAAATCTTTTAGAAAACCACTGTGAATCCCGTCTGGTCCCGGACTCTTAAAGCTGTCACATCCCCACACTGCCTGTTTTATTTCATCCTCACTAAAAGGGGGATACAAGAAGACCAGCCTCAGCTGCATTTAAAGATTTGAAAGGCAAGTCCCCTACTTCAGGTCGCATACTACTGGAAGATTTGAAATGATTAGAGAAATGAGTAAAAACAGTATCGCGAATATTCTGTACCCCTTCAATTTGATCATCTGCTACACGAAGAATAACAATCAACTTTTTCTTTTGCTGATAATTAGTCAATGCATGAAAGAATCGGGAATTAGCATCGCCTTCTCGAAGCCAACGAAGTCTGGATTGTTGCCAAGAAATACTACATTTAGAACGTGCCAGAGAAAATAAAGAAGCTGTTAAGTTTCTCCGCTCTAGTACCTCTGCCTCTGTCAACGAAGAAAGCTCACCTTTCAAGTCAAGGTCACCTAATTTCTCTTTTGTTTCAGAAATACGACTTGGAAGGTTCTTCGCATGTCGGATATGCCATTCCTTAAGAGCACTTTTAACAAACTTAAGTTTCGTCTTCAACACATAACCACCCCAACCAGCCACTTGACACGAACGCAAAGAATCCTGAACAAACAAACGATAACCTGGAAAATCAGACCAACATTTGAGCATCCGAAGTGGTCTCGGACCCCAATCATCAACCTCTTCACGTAACATGATAGGACAATGATCAGATAAACCTCTCAAGAGAGCCACTTGTATACACCGAGGCCATTTAGCCATCCAATTTTCAGACAACAAAAATCGATCCAATCTGCTCATTGCAGAACCATCAGTACGGGACCAAGTGAATTGACGAACTAATAAAGGTAAATCAGCCAGTTCAGATTGAAAAATGAAGTCATTAAAGCGTGCCATATCGCCTTCAACCCCTACTAAACCACAACCCTTTCGTTCACTGCTATTGCGAACAACATTAAAGTCCCCACACACACTCCAACATCCACCCAAATCCAACTGAATCAAACCTCCCAGCCGTTGCCACAAGTCGGCCTTCCCCCTCAAGTCACATGGGGCGTAGACATTAACCACAGTAAACTGAGTTCCGGTAATAACATCACTGCCACGCACAACAAGGAAATGGTTGTGCGAAGATGTAGAGGTCATAGTAACAGTTTTCGTGTTCCAGAGAGTAAGAATACCTCCTGACGCCCCTACAGAAGGTCTAAAAGAGAATTCAAAATCAACACCAGTCCACAAAGATTTGCATACAAAACTATCAATCCACCCCATTTTTGTTTCCTGAATACACACTATATCGGGACAATGATCAAGAATGGGTTTTCGAATTTCTTTCCGTTTAAAAACACCCCCTAAACCTCGACAGTTATAACTAATAATCTTCATGAGTAAAGAAACAACACCAAAAAATTACAACCCCTAAACCTTGTTATTGAGCTTTCACGCCCCCATCTCCCACCTTAACACATTTAGAAGCAACAAATTTTGTTAATTGATTCACAATATTAACCGGATCGCTGGGAAACTTAATTTTGAGCTGTTCTCCAACCGCCACAACATCACGAGCATATTCACCCGCATCAGCATTCAAGACCAGTAAATTATTCCAATCTGCCCCCTTGTTTACACATGCTTGAGTTGAAGATGAAGAAATGCCTTGGAGCGATGAAGCAAGGGAACTGGTCTGTTGGTGTTTAAGTTTAGTCTTGTTCATAGCTTTCCAAGTTTCAACCCATTTTGCTTCCGGCATTCGAGCCAGTGATTTAAGCGAAACAGCACCTTTCCGTTTGGATTTAAGCTCGATTTCAATGACTGGATTTGATTCATTCTCTGGAACAGAAGAAGCAACACGATTCTCTGGATTTGGTTCTTGAGTTGGCATGGATTTACAAGGAGTAGTTGCTACCTCTTCAACTGATTTGCAAAGATCTCCCAAGGACATAAAAAGATCGCGATTCTGTTGACGGTTGGTAACATAAGAAGGACAATGCATTTGATTGTTCTGACTGTGTTGTGTTGATGACATAGAATCCTCATTACCAATTGGATGATGGACCGGTGCATAAGGTTGGTAGAGAGTAGGCCCAAAAGGTTCTAATTGACATTGAATGTGGCCTACCCCATTGCTTTGTTCACCCCCACCCCCTGCTACCATCTCCCCTAAAAGCACTGCCTTAGAATTTTGCATCACAGATTGATTTTGAGACCCAACTTGGTCCAATAAAACACCCACCTTCTCAGCTGGCTTGCTTAAATTAAATGTATCCCCCTCGGACTTGCTTAAAATTTTACCATGAAACACCGGATCTTCGTGACCATCGGCTTCACTTTGAGTCAAAATTAATTTCTCCCACTCCTCATTAAGGTCCTTAGCCAGCTCATTGATATGAGCATTACTACTCAAATCCCGACAATCAAAAGACACATCCGAATTGTTGAAGAGACTAATCTTTGAACACGGAGAATCCACAGTTACTATAGGCTCAAAGCACTGCTCGAAATCAACTTGTTGATCAAAAAGACAGTCCTCAACCATGCGAATAGAATAAGGTACACCACCAACCCACGCTTTGAAGAACTTATCAATAGCAATATCAGAAGAACAGTAAACTAAAATACGGGCAGCATCCAACCTTAATTTCTTTTCAGTAGAAGCAGCCACTCTCACATACCTTCCAGCTAAACCAGCAATAAGCTTAAAAAACTCAGAATTCCATGCGTGTAAAGGCACGCCACTGACCCGTACCCATGCATAGCGGTGTGTATGCACTGTTTTTGGAGACCACACAGCCACATTCAAAAGATAACTTTCAAAAAATTTCAAAGCTCCAGCAATAACCAATTTAACATCCTCCTCCTTGGAAATAGAATATAAGAATACCTGATCACCTCCGATTGGACTGACCCGAATCGACACGAATCCTGCGTCAATAAGAATTTGTTGAAGAGAAAACACAAAGTTGGGATGAGCGACTGTTGCCACAAGACCCCATAATAACCACTCTCTGTCTATTGAATGAGACTGAAATTGAATTTTGTTGCTGGGCAAAGTCACTGCACCCGCTGCTGCTGTTTGTGCAATATCAGCATGTACACCTTTACATGCAGCAACGTAAGTATTGTTGCCCTGATGAATATTCTGATCCTTTCCCGCTAGCATTGACTGTTGACCAACCACAACTTCCTTCAATGACTTGTTTGCCCTAGCCAATCCTTCCTGTGAGGAGCCATGATCACCAACAGAAGTTCTATCAAACCGTGCAGAATTGGCTCGAAGCTTGTATGTACCAAACCAAATATCATTCAATGCCGCAAGCATTTTCGACACATCCTTAATATCATCAAACCGGACGAAATCGAAGCGATTGCCACGAGCGTTTCGTTTTAAAGCCACATAAACATCAGCCACTCTTCCCCGTAATTGAAATTCATTTCGCAGATCTTCTTGAAGCACATGATCGGGGAAATTGGTAAAATAGAAAGAAGTAACACCCTCAAGAACCTGTCGTTGCAAAAACATGTCCGCTGTCCTGTAGTCATGTCGATTACCTTTGCGAAAACCAAGCCTGGACCCGTCATCACCACCCGGTAACCTCCCTTTCCGATTCCGTGCTCGCACCACAGTCCACTCCGCATCAAGCTCTCTCATCTCACCAGTGTTTCTCTCCCCTTGTTGATCCCGCACCCCCCCAGTGTTTACCTCACCATAGTCACGATAGAATTTACGTTTGAACGGTGTTTCCCGGTATGGAAAACAGCCATTCTTAGAAGGAAACCCTAACAGACCTTTTCTCTCTTCTCTCATTTTGTCCAAAAAAGTTTTCTATATCCAACAATATGTTCATTTAATAATATATACATTCTCAAAAGGAAAACTGCTACTACTACACTAGCTTTTAATTGTATAGTATTTTGAGAAAAAATTTTGTACTATGATGTTGATATTTTTTTTTTGAATCAAGATGTTGATATATTATCTATAGAAGAAAAGTGGTACTGGTACTATTATACTATAGTACAATTTGTTGTCTCATAAAACACATCGTGTGCCATTTGTAAACGATTAGAGAGCCACAAACGAAAATCATAAGTAAAATATGTCATCTTCTCTGTTAGCCACCATCAAACCTGAATTTTAATCTGGTCAAGCACTTGAGATATGTCGAAATAGGGGTGTATATGGGCTGGGCAAACCCACTTGATCCGGTCAAACCCACCCAATCCAATCCAAAAAAGTGGATTGGATCGGGCAATTGGGTGGATGTGGATTTCAAAATGACAAATCCATAAAAAAAAATCGGGTTTTGGGTAAAACCAGACCCAACCCATAAAATCCACTGACCCACTGTTTTAGTAATATTATGACTTTTTTAAAATATTTTCCATATAAACATGAAATATTTTGCTTTTATTATTTGATCATTAAAAGAGAAAATCTCAACCTCCAACATAGAAATTTCTAAAATAAATTGTATGCATGTATATTTTAAACGAAAAATACATATTCTTCATTACTTTATATTTTCAATGCATTATTTTATCATTGTTGTTGCGTTTATATCTTTTGACTTCTTTATGTCATTTAAAAAAAATAAGGCGAGCAAAATGTAATTATTTGAAAACAGTAAAAGTAGATTATTTTTAAAAAAAACAATAATGATATTATCATTTTATGATACTAAAATGAAAATATTTGCAATATTTTTTAAAAAAATTTAAAGTTGAATATTTTTAAAGAAAAAAAAATGATGATTTATGATACAGTAATTTAAAATAAGAAAACAAAATTTTAATTTGGACAACCCATTAACCCACCCAACCCAATCCATAAATTAGTGGGTTTGCCCAATCCAACCCAATATTAAAGTGGGTGGTTATTTTACTGAACCCAACCCACAAAACCTCAAGTGGTTCGGGTTTTGGTTTTGGTCAAAATCAATCTAATCCGGCCCACGTACACCCCTATGCCAAAAGGCCTATTCTATAAAATAGATGCAATCAACATATAAGATATCATGGACATTCATCGTGGCTCATTAAACTAGATTAGTCCGACTAGAAAAATAGTATTTTTTTTTCTTAAATTAAAAAAAGGGAAAATATTTATTAATCATTAACACCAATAATTATTTTATAACTTTTTTAGTAAAATTTGAACTCGAATTACAATACTAAACTAGATTGTTGTCAAGTTTTTTTCAAAAATAGTATTATAAATAATGTATTATAAAATATATGAATAATATGATCCTATACTCTAAGCATGTAGAAAGTTTTTATTATTTTAGAGATTTTTTAAAATTTATTTATCCAGAAATTTTTGTCACAAAATGAAGAAATACATAAAAATCATTATTAAAAATTCTTTAAACCAATTTTTCATTTTTTTAAAAAAATCTGTTAAAATAATTTAAAGAAAAAAATGACACATTATAAAAATTATTTAACACACTCTTTATATCGTCATTAATTCAAGGAGTTATATTGTTTAATGAATAAGCAAGTTAATCGGGTGTTACGTTAATTAAAAAGAAAATACACATGATCATGCAATGAGAGATGACACATAAACATCAACTAAACCTTAGAAAAAAGGAAGAAAAAATAGAGAATTTTGTTAGATTGACACGTCAACAAAAATAAGTTCTCGAAATTTATAATGCAAACATGAAGTTGTGCATAAAGTCACATATTTATTTTTTGCGAAAAAAAATTACATATTTATACACACATTGGTTAAAGATAGAAAGAAAAATAGTAGTTCAAATCAATTGGATATAGAAAAAAACTACTAAAGTAAAATTGAATGAAAAGTTTCATCTAACAAAAGTGCGGCTCACATAAATATGAAAACACTTACATTATATTTAACATGAATCTCTCAAAAATTATTTATTCGAATTTTAGTACCATTCAAATATATACTTACCTTAAAGTCACTACCACACATACGTACTAAAACTCTCAATTGCAATTTTTTTATTAAAAAAGAAGGTATATTTAACATGAATATCTCACAAATCATCTATTCAAAAGGTAGTGCCACAAAACTACTAAAATAAAATAGAATGAAAAGTTACATCTTAAAAAAGTGAAGGTCGCATAAAAATGAAAGTACTACTTCACATTATATTTAACATGAATATTTCAAAAATCATCTATTGAAATTTTAGTACCACACATACGTACTAAAGCTAACTCAACCGCAATTTTTTATTTTTAAGAAAGTATATTTAACCTGAATATCTCACAAATAATCTATTCAAAAGGTATACCACACATATTTACTTTAAAGTCAGTAGCACAGATACTAAAGCTTTCAACGGTAATATTTATTGTTGATAATAGATGTTTGATCTATAACTTCAAAAGAAACAATAAAATGAGATCAACAAAATCGTACAAAAATATTATACAGCAAATTAAAATTTTAAATAGATTATATCTTTTCAATCTCAAGAATCAAACATAAATAAATAAAAAAAGAGAAATAATACATTATCTCTTCTTTCACCTCCCAAAATTTTTCTCTAACGATGATTAAGATACAAAAGCATAATTTGTGATTCGCAAACACACACACACACAAAAATTAAATCATTTTGTTATGCATCAAAACTAAAAGCAAATTTACAAAAAAAAAAAAAAAAAATAAATGAATTTCAATCGAAGACATGAATATACTCTCGAAGTGTATATATATATATATATATATATATATATATATATGGTCTTATAAGCCTTAATTATCAATTACATATATTAGCCATTTAAAAGAGACCTATACCCTTTCAAAAAAAAGAGACCTATACAATTGCTTAATTAACCTTAATTCTAACTCTTCATATAAAAGTTGTTACTAAACTTTCGGAGGCACCTCGCTAGATTGGAGGCACCTCGATACACTACAACAAACAGGGCAAATTGCGGCGGTTATTTAAGCTAATTGCGGCGGTTAAAACTGCTGCTAAAAGACGTCTGCGGCAGTTCCATGTCAGCCGCATTTTTGAGGGTCGCAAACATTTTGCGGCGGTTAAAACAAACTGCTGGAATGAGCGCTGGAAGAGTATTTTGCGGCGGTATCCGTGGCGGTCTTTTCTTAGCGGCGGTTTGAAACTGCCGCAATACGTAACCAAGGAAATTATTGCTTTATTCGCTTAGCAGCGGTTTGAAACCGCCGCAAAAAGTGGGCACATGAAAAAAAATATTGCAGCAGTTAGAAACCGCCGCAATTGTGATTTTTTTCCAAAAAAAAAAACTGCTCCCTTTTTTTCAGCACCATTATTGTTTTATTACTTTATTCCTAAAGTAATGATCATCAAGTCTTAAAATAATAGAATAAAAATATACAAAAAAAAATATCGAGCATTTAGAATAAAATAACACATTCAAGTTAAAACATAAATTTATTCATTAGTTTCAAAACAAAATGAACATCATAGAGCAAACCTCAGCACGACAACACAAGTATTGCAACCCTAAATTGTGCATGACTTGCTAGTATGCTATTGAATCCTTAGTAATTAAGGGCATCATAATTATAATATCTAAGTATACATGCTTCATTGATAAGCACTAGAATTAAAACTATGCATCTCCATGACGAGTTCCAAGCATATGTCCATCTCTTTGACTATTATTATCCTTATTTTCCAATACTAAAAAGAGGATGACGAACGTCTCATATCTGCTAGTGAAGTTCAATAATAGTAAACAAAGATGGCTTTAATTTATTTTTCAAGTTCACATAATCAAAAGTATGAGACAAATATCTGGTCAATAAAGAATGAAATACTTACAGTCATGATGTCACCAACATGCATAACCAAAGAATCATTTTTCTTTTCTCCTGCAAAAGTAAAAAACAATGAAACAATTTTACTACTTACTACTTCGGACACTAACGTTATCGTTTTGATTCAATATAATGCTTCTTTAAAGCATTCTCTTATACCAAACATTGTCAAGAACCATGGCTAATAATGAAAACTTAAAAAGCTTAAATCATTTGTACCAAACACGATGAAAAACAGTTACCTGCTTACTTGAGGTAGCATCAAACCTATCACTTTATGCATCCATCAAAATTTTCAAGCCTCTAATTAAATCCAAACAGATCAGCAGCAAGGCCAAACTATAAAATGGAGCAAGCAAACAACTGACAAATCACAATTAATGACTTTCAAGAACACAAGTGGATTCTTAAATTTCATGAGGTACTTAAATTTCAATACTTTACCCTTAAGATAGAAACAGTGATGAACTAGTGATGCAAGTAGTATTGAACTACTTCTTCATACCAAGTAAATAACATATGATATGAAACTATTAAACCATAACAATGATAGCATTTTGTACTATGTAATCAGTGGCGATGAAAGGGTTATCAATAAGTTCAAAAATGATGTAGTGTCATTCGAACACTTCCACAAACTAGATTACATATAAAATATCCAAACACTTCCACAAACACAAGTATATATATATCATCAACAGATTAATAAAGTAATAGAAGTAATTTTATTCAAAAGAAATATACAAAAATATAGCAGAAATTAAAATGGAATAGCCCATACACAAATAGTTAGGTTCTAATAGATTCTTATCACTCCCTAAAATAAAATTGGCTATGATGAAATGAAAGTGACCTAATTAAACTCAAAATTTGTTCATAAAAAAGACATGAACTAAAAAATCCCAAAAATTAAACTCAATAAAACATAAGCAGAAACTCTAACAACGCAATTTTAAAGCAAAAACCCAAATAAGAGAGGTGAACACACTTGTTTTGAAAACTGAATCCAAAGAAAAAAAATAGAAAAGAATAAAAGAGGTGAGATCACACCTTTTGAACTAGTGGGGAGTGCAGAGTTACTAAAGAATACAGAGGCAAAGGTTTTCAGCTGATTTTCTATAATAAAAAAAAAAATAGACATCAAATCAAAGGTTTCTAATGCGAGCAAAAATAATAGGAGGATCTTGTAACATACCTTTAGCAGAGGCTGTGGATAATGGGAAACTGGTTATCTGAAACACATGTAAATCGCAAACTTATAGTCAATCACTAAACACAAGTTATTTGCAACAAGTAATCATTTAATCTCGCCACTGAAGTCTTCTCACATTTATTACAAATATGGTGAAATTACAACTTCTAACAATTTATGACTACTTAATGAGAGGGCGTTACAAACCAAACCAAAACAAACACTCAGTCTAACCTCTTTTGTCACAACACAAAGAGACCAAAAAAATATTCATTAGCCAATAAAATATCCAAATAAAAAAATCGACAATAGATAAAAAAATTCTAAAGATACATTCTTTAATAACAAAAAAGTTAAATATATCATATTAGAACAAAAATAAAATGTTAGGGTTTTCAAATTTGGGAAATTTGATTTTCTACACAATCTTTACAAACAAGGGCGAAATATGCACAACCCATTATATAATTTCACCTAAAGCAATCAAAAATAAAATAAATCTAAAAAATTGATAATAGAAGGATCACAAATATATAATTGTATATCAACGAGAAAGAGAGATCTAGAGAGAGTACCAATAAATCAATCTTATGAAGACGAAAATAGTGGAATCAATCAAATTCATGTTTCCCCAAATTGAAGAAATAGAAATAAAAATTAAAGAATGACTTACCCAAAGTAAACGAGAATCGATTGACTGAGAGGCAGAAGGGGAGAGGGAGAGCGTCGCTTTAGTTTCTTCTGTGTTAATTTTTGTTTTAATTTATTTCTAATTTCTAAAGCAAAACAAAAATCGCTACTAACTAAATATTTTTTTCTTAATTAAATATTTTTTTCACAAAAATTTATTATATATTTTATTTCACTTATTGTTACTTAAAAAAAAGTATAATAAAGTATACGTCAAAAACAAAAATCATAATAAAGTGTTTAATATTTAAATATTATTTTTATTCAACAACAGCACAATAAGCTCGTGGAACCGTCGTAGTTAGCAAATTTATTGCGGCAATTCCATTGACCCGCCACAGTTAACTAATTTATTGCTATAGTTTCGTTTATCCGCTGCAGTTTGTTCCCTATCCGTTGTAGATAGTCAATTTATTGCGTCAATTTTGCTGACCCGCCGCAATTAGCATTAGCAACCGCCGCAATTAAATTTTACAGCGGCGGTTCCGTGTCAACCGCCACAATTAACTTTTACAAGTGGCGGTTCCGTGTCAACTGCCACAATTAGCTTTTATTGCGGCGGTTCCGTGTCATCCGCCGCAATAAGTCTGCCGCCATCATACTCTTTTTTTGTAGTGATAGGTGGGATAGCTGACCCAAAGATTTAAAGCTGCTCCATACCCAAGGTGAGGATCGAACCCTCGACCCTTGGTTAAGGGAGGATGAACCCCAACCGCTCAACCACACCCTTTAGGTTAAACTTTCGGTGTAAGTTGAACATTCATTAAAATATTTAACTAATACAATAAAGAAAAAGAACTTTAAAGGTCAAGAAACCAAACATGTGAATTTTTCTAATTTAAAAGACTTGTATGATTTAATGAATATTTGTAAAAATTGTAATGATAAATAACATCGACTAAAATTGTATAAATACAAATTTTATAGAAAGAAAATATGCCTTTTTTATATAGGGACTAAAGTTGTATGGATACTAAAATTGTATGGCTAACATTTTTGCAGGGACTAAAAGATAACACTTTTTTTTATTGTACAAAAAAATGTGCATTTTTTTTATAGGACCAAAAAAAAACATTTTTTATAGGGATTAAAATTGCTTTTTTTGTGATAGGGGCTAAAATTGTATGGAAAATGATACCTGCAACAATATTAACACTTGTCAGTACAGAAAAGAGAATTATATATGCTATAAAAGGAAACAATTATAAAGGTTGAGCTACCATTTTTCGTAAAATAGGGTACAATTAAAGTGAAAATATATAGAAGTCTTTTTGATCCTCTTATACTATTAATTCACATGAAAATCAGTCATATCCACATTGAAGATTAAAGAAGATAAGAAATACAGTTGGAAAATATTAACGTTTGCCTCATTTATATAATTGAGTAACTTGAGTTCATAGTAAGCAATAAAGAGTAGACATAAGGCAAGCAAGAAAAAGGGGGGAATAAACTGCAATACATATAATTGAAAAAGGTGACACTCAAGAGTTGTTTCGAGAAAGTGACGAAAATCCAAAACTCAAATTATCATGTTTTAGTTTTCTTAATAAGTGTGATTTTTTATTTTCTCTTATAATTTGGAACGGAGGGAGTAAGCAATAAGAGTCATGGAATAGAAAAAATAGTATTTCAAAGATTTGTGTGAGAAAGTGATTTTTTAAAAAATCAAACTCTTATAATAATTAAATATCAAATTCATGAGTTAATATTGTGTTCTCTTGTAATTATATGGAATAAAAATTGGCAATGATGAATTGGAAAATAAAAACCTTAATTTTCTTCTCTTGAAATAATTTTAAGTTTTTTTTTTTGACCGTATAATTTGAAGATTTTTAAATATTATATATATAGAATTATAGAATGAGTTTTTTTAGGATAACTTGTCATTCTATAAAATTTGTGAAAATCTTTGAGAAAGTGATGAAGACCCTACATCTTTTGTTACCTCTCATAATTTTTCTCTAACGATGTTTGAGATACAAAGACATATAATATGTGATCGGCAAACACACACAAAAAAAATATAATAAAAATAAAAAAGTAGATTATATTTTTTCTCAAGAACCAAACATATAAAAAGGAGAAATAATGTACCAAAAAAAAAAGGAGAAATAATACATTATCTCTTCTATTACGTACCTCACATAATTTTTCTCTAACAATAATTAAGATAAAAAGGCATAATTTGTGATCTGCAAATTAAGCGCACACACATAATTTGTTCCCCAATATTATTCCCCTATGTAAAATCAAAATTACAAATCAAAATTATAAAGTTAGTTGTTCTAATAAAATTTTATCATAAAAACAAATAAGATATATACACATTATATAAAATACTACTGATTACACCATATAGATAAAAGATACTAAAGTGAATTAAGATTCTTGTATCAAACATGAATTGATAGGTGTTAGAATTAAAAGTAAAAATTATGCACTTCTATAGTCTCACATGTTGAATCTATTAATATAATCACAAAAGTATGAGAAAAAAAATCTTACAATGCATACACGGCCGTAATTAGACCAAGTTGCAACTAATCCTAATAAGTGAGATACTCATCAGTCTCCTACATCACATTCACATCTTTAAGTACCATGAATCATGCTACTTCACAATTTCAAAGACCCAAAAATTGTTTCTGGATATCCTAATTACACAAAATAACGTAAAGTAGAAATAAATTGAAATCTATCGTTGGGTAAATTATAAAAATGTATCTTTTAGTTAGTTTATATTTAAATGCCATCTTTAAGTGTTTCTGCATATGATAAATGATTATAAAAATGACATACCTCAAGATCATTTTGAAGGGAAAACTTATCCTTTACATATAATTTTTTCTTCAATATTATTTCCCTACATCAAATCAAAAGTACAAATCATACATTAGTATATCCATATAGATATCATGAAACGCAGATAATAAAAATTAATTGATTACCTTCATTTCTTTTCTTTTCATCTTCGAAGATCCGACTCTCTCATTAATAAAAGGTGTATATTTTGATTGAAGAGACGAAGGCAAGCTCACACAAAAAATTATTTATAGGTTAAATTATACCATCAATAATAAAAAGATACCACAATCCATACAACGGTTATTCAAGACCAGTAAACTCGAGATCATTCAACAACCAAACTCTCATAACCTACAAACCACTTAAACTTGAGTTTTTATAATAAATGATTAAATTATAAAAATGACATACCTCAACATCATTTTGAAGAGAAAACTTATCCTTTACATATAGTTTGTTCCTCAATATTATTTCCCTACATGAAATCAAAAGTTCAAATCATACATTAGTATATCCATATAGATATCATTCTAATTGATGAAGATAAGAAAATTCGAATTAAAGTGATCACAACATTATTAAAATGATGCGTAGCAAAACCAAATATACGTTAAACAAACCAAGATTTAATCTTCTTACCAAAAAATTTCAAGTGAGATGTTCTAATTAAAATGAGAGTATTTATCTATTAAAAAAGATTTAAAATGTAAGAAAATACCTTATATATAAAGGAAACGAAGGATAAACATTCATATTCATGTTCATATTTTATTCATTTCCATTAAGGTGAAAGGGTTAATTTTTATTCTTGTTACATAATTGCATGGGTTCATTTTCATATTCTTGTTGCTCATCGGTTTCTCTCGTAAATAAATAGATGCTTTTATTTTTGACCTTATATTTTCTTTCCACTAAATTAATATCATTACTCATATTTATTTATTATTTGTTTTTTTTATCAAAAATTTCATTGTTTCCACTTCCTAAATTTATTATTCATAACAATATTAATATATTTTAATTATCAATTTTAATAGAATAAAAAGTAAGAAGTGAGAGGTTCTTTTTAGAGATGACACATCATCTCAATACTTACTTAAGAATGAAAGTTAAAAATTGATTTTTTTTATCAAGTTGACACATAAGCAAAATAAAGCTTACTTTACATGTATATATAGATTCATGCCACTAGCTAACACTTCAAGGGTAGCTAACACTTCAAGGGTAGAGAAATAGTATTTATATGAACACGAACCGAAATAATTATACTTTTTCTTAAACACTCACAATAAGTAAAAATTAAAGTAATATTAATTGATGTGACATCACAATTTTATTTTTCTATTCATTTTTTTGATTTGTGAGTGTATAAATTCTTGTACCCATATGTAAGACTACCCCAGTTACGTTTCAAGTTGAGAATAATTCCACGTCAAAGGCTGAAAAGGTATTTTCATATTAAAGGAATTAATTCCACACCAAAAAAATATTAAAGGAAGGAATTAATTTTGGTAAGTTTGCATTCTATATAAATCTCCACTATTTTATTGTTTATGCCAGAGAGAGAAGTAAGTAAAAAAATTTATGGATTACAAAAAGTAATTTTAATTTTTAAAATAATGTGAAGTATTTTTCTTAAATTGTTTCACAAATAATTATTTGATGAAAATAATATGTATAACTTATGGTTTTTTTTAATTAATTAATTTTTTTTTTGACAATTGAATTAATTAATTTTATATTTTTTTTGGTACATCGAAAAGATAAATTACTCCCGCAAAAAATTGAACTCTAGATCTTCGTCCATCCAACACATATGTCCCTTAACTTAACTCTTACCACTTATTTGATGTAAAATTTAATTGTTGCTTTAGAGCATATGATAAACAAATTAAGATAAAAATCATATTTTTTTAAAGTCGTGGATTCAATTTTTAAAAGTCAAATTATTATTGTTAGTAAAAAAAAGTCAAACTATTATACTTTTAATATAAATTTTTTACTTGAGGATTTTTTTTATGTCTCCCTCTTTTTATATTTTTTGCTCTTTTATTTAAAATTATTTTTACGGCTTACAATAAAAGTAAAACTTTTTTAACATATGTTTCTACGGGACAGATGGCGAGACAGAGACATTTTAATTAGTGTAGACAACATGTATATAATGGCTAAGTACAAGTACCAAAGATTTTTAAAGGGCATAGATTGTCTCCAGTGAGAATTTCGTTTGAGAAAGTTTAGTTATGATCAAGGTTTTAAATTGCTATATTGTGCATGCGGAACATAGTACAACCGTACTGCATCGAACCGCAATTGTGATGTAAAATGAAATCATAGTTGATGCTGTATCAAAACTACAACGCAATCACATTTTAACCGTAATAGGATCGCAACGAGACCGCAACATATCATAATAATCTTTGTTCATCGTTCTTTTTCAGAAAATATAAGAAAAAACAAAAAAATAAAGCATCTATTTTCATTTTTTTTGAAGCGAAAGCATCTATTTCATATCACAGAAAAGAGGTTATTTAGAATGTATAATGTTTGTTTTATTAGAGTTAAATTTATATTATTCATAAATATGATATGATACAATACCCTAAAAATGAATTGAAATTTATACAAAACTAGGTATATAAGAAATTACAACAATTATATAGATTTTTTTATTTTTGGTGCGAATATAAAATTATTTCACGCTGCAACAGCCGCAATGCTTGTTGTAGTAATCGCATTAACCACAATCACAATGACTGAACCGCTACCGCATCTGCGGCGGCTAATGCAATTTAAAACCACTTGATATTGGAGTAGTTGACCCCACTAACTCTTATTATTTTACAGCCAATAATAACATGTTTTGATATATCGTCTCCCTTTTCAAATATATGAATGCCCCCACTCATAACACAACATCTCACACAACTCACACTCACTACTCACTACATACAAACTACTGCCAAAGGAAATGATCCTTTTTAGTTTCTGGCTACACTTGGTGGTGTTTATGTCATGGTTTTGTTATTTAGATTGTTTATAGCAATACTACTCCTACTCAAAGATGTCATCATTAACAATTATGATACTTTTTAGTTTTGGTCATAGTAGAGTAGTAAATATTATACTAGTTGGTAAGTGTAATAAATTCAAATTCAAATTCTTGAAGTGAATAAATAATATAAAAAAAATAAGAACATTTGTGGAATACTCTTCTGATTTGTTTAATAAACTAGTGTGGACCCGTGCGTCTGCACGGTTCTATTAAATTATACTTTGTATACAAATTTTTTTGACACAATTATCATATACAATTATCATTACATATATGTTTATGCAATTATTGACATAATGCTATTTACACAATTATTTTTTAAATTATTTTTCGCACCTTCAATCGTTTCGCATATTTTCGGCAATAAGATATACTCCTCTCGCTACCTAGACAACGAATCAATGCTCATTACTTATATGTTGAATCAAACATTTATCTACCGTCCATCCATCCACCACAGTCACAAAGATGTACCTTTTTCAAAAACGTGTATGGTATACGATAAAATTAAAAAATATTAACCATAAATATATAAAAATAGTTTTAGTGATTTTCATTTTATTACACAAAGAAAAATTATGTCATAAAAATATATTTCCGGTAACTGAATATCTTCTCCACTTAACTGTAGATGTTCTCCGTGTAAATAATATTGAGTTGGTGGATGGAAGAGTTCGACGTGGAAGTCCAAGTTTTTTTTTTCTATTATCACAAGATTTGTGTTGGACATGTTCACCTCCACCTTTGTCAATACCATTTGTTTCAATTATCCACTGGTCAAGTTTCCTTGCATACATGCAGAGATGTCACGCTGCGCGCGATATCTTACTTGATGAAGTAGAATTGTTGAATGAATATGTTTTTTTGGTAAGTATGTTGAACGAAATGTTTACAAAAATATAATAAAAAAATTACATATCTAAGCAAACATAAAAATATAATAAAATAATGATCATAATAAAACCGCAATGTATTTAAGGATTATTATAACATTCTTCGAGATTCAAAAGATTTTCTTAGTCTCATAAGTTTAACTCAATTGGTGGGATATATTGAACGAAAATACATAGATCCGAGTTCGAATATAGATACACCCATTTATTCATCTTTAAGGGGTAAATTTCTAGCTATTATGATACCTGGAAAAAAAAAATCTTAATACAACTCAAAATATTAAAATTCAACATATAAAGTTCTAAAAAAGTTAATAATTAGTTCACACAAGAAAATTGGAAATTGAAACACCATATATAGTTAATTATCCTACAACCAAGCATAGTCATGAAGATATCATCATCAACAGGTATAATATGTCTGATCTTTACGATGAACCAATTTGTAAAGATTATTTAGAGGAGAATCAAGTTTGAAAGTCAAGATATCACCGGGTTTGGAACTGTGCTTTCAAACATAATTGTACCATCATTGACCGATGTATTTTTCTTTCTTGTTCCTAGCAGCAATGATAATTTGTCCAGTAAACCTAAATGACGTATCTTTCGATTCCAGACAAATCATTGTTCTATTTTTCACTGACTTTGTTATCGAACCTTTATGGGAAATGCTGAAAATCAAGTGGTTTCAATCTACCCTTAAACACAGTTGCAAGAGATCGAACTATGTCTCTCTACCAAGTCCAGCGTCAATCACTACTTGACCAACTAAGTTTGTAGTTCAATAGAATTTTACAATCCAGATAAATTTATATCAATTGTTATATACACAGCCACACAGGGATGTCAATAGAGCAAAGACTGTGAGGAGACTGATTCCCCGATCTCCGCCCCATAGAATTATCCTCGTTCCCCATCCCTAAACATATAAAGTTATAAAATTGAAATGATATGTTCGGGGGATATTTGTGGTGGCAAATGGACCTTTTATGTTCCCCGTCCTTAATTATCAAAAGAAGAATTTCTTCCTCCATCCTTATCCCCGTGGGGGGAAAAAAATCTGCAACATCGAATCCTCGTATAGATAATTTCCACGAATAAAACTGTTCCCGGATGCAAATTGACATCCCAGTATATACAGTAGATTAGAACTAATATTCATAATTTCAAAAAACGCTCTAAAACCTTTCGAAACACAAAAAACTCTTTGAAACATAAACTACAACATTAACTTAAAATAAAAACTCTTTCAAATAATAAGCAATTGGTATTATTATATGAGTAGAAATAAAGATCGAATTATAATTAGAAAAAATATTTCATAAATTAATTAAAATAAAAATTCCACCGTGATTAAATTAATCTACAGCACACAAGATAAATTCTTTCCTTTCAATCGATTTATTTTAATACACATAAGTTAAAATCTTAAAATCGAACTCCTAATCATGTTTACATTGAATTAGGTTTGAATCATGTTCATATTTATTTAAAACAAAAAAGTTAATATTTTCTTTTAAAAAAACAAAGTTAATATGTATTCCTAAGGTATTTGTTAGTGTAATATGATAAAACATTTATATTAAAAATTATAAATTTCGGTAAAGTGACAAACATGCATGTATTCTTTTGTAAATACACAAAAATTGCTTGTTTTGACCCATAATTTTTTTTGATGTTTTACCGTCTTGTAATATAAGATTATGTGTTTTATTCCCTTTGACTTGGTCAACCGCAATTTTTTAATATAATCTGCGGCAGTTATATTCATTAAGTTATCTATATTTTCATCAAATAATACAGGGTCAAAACTCAAAAACATTAAGTTATCTATATTTGCATTTTCTCAACCCAAAAAATTCAAAGTAATCATAATCGAACTGATCGTTGAACCGTTATTTCTATTTGTTCAAGATCTAATTGATTGAATCAAGGTAGAATTGGTTGAACCATTTTTATTTAAATTTAATATTATTTTATTATAATATTTTATACAAAATATATTTTATTATATTTTAGAAAAAAATGTTCAGGCGCAAGGCCAACACTTCAAATATAACTTAATTTTTTTTTTATGATAGAAAAAGTTAAAGTTTTTTATTTAGAGATAACAATCTATCATTATTCCACTCGTCGAAGTCCCTCCAATCTAGCGAGAAATCAGTCATTGTATTCGGCGATAAATATTCCGGTCTCAAAAAAAAAATAATCTATCATAAATAACCTCTAAAAAAAAAACCAATCTATCATAAACAAAAACTTTATGTATCAGATTATCAAAAAAAAAAAAAAAACTTTATGTATCCATTTCATTATGAAGAAAAACAAATATAAAGCTATTTGGCCTAGTTTTATAAGCCCAATCCAACATTAACCCTAACTCTACCCGTGCTTTGCATGGTTTAATAAATTTTATTTTATTTTTAAAATTAGGATTTAATTTATTGGACTGATTAATTTGATTTAGGACGAATTTTGAAATTAAGTTGCTTCAATATATTCACACAGTTGCCAGAATTGAATTGCGTCTCCTTACGAAGTTTAGCGTCAATCACTACTTAACTAAAATTTATGGTTCAATAAAATTTTACAATTCAAAAAAATTTATATCAATTTTTTTAACAGAAGTAAAATTATATCAATTATCATATACAATATATTAAAACTAATATTCATAATTTCAAAAAACACTCTGAAACCTTTCAAAAAAAAAAAACTCTGAAACATATACTACAAATATGTATTACGACATAAAAAGCCAATATAATAATTTTTAAAACAAATGCATCGAAAAATTCTTTAAGTTTTACATTTATGACATATAGATCCTTGAAGAACCTATGGATACATTTGACTCAATTTTTACAAAAATGATAAGTTTAAAAGACTTATAATGTTTTATATAAAACTTAGATTTTGTATTAAAAAAAGGTAAAATGAAGTAAATTATAAAAAATAGAGATACTTATTAATATATGAGTTGAAATAAAAATACTCTTAAAAATTACAAAAAAAAAATATTTATATTAAAATATAAGTAAAAATATTAGTCGTTGTATAACTTAAAAAATATTAGATGCCCGAAGAATTTTAAAAAAAATTTAGATACCTTTTGAAATTATAGCTAAATAGTCTTCAAATTAATTTATGAGTGAAACTAAATAAAAATGCGTAATATCATATGAGTACAAATGTAGATCCAATAATAATTAAACAAAATACTACATAAAATTAATCTAAACAAAGACTCCACTATCATTAATGATGATTCACTCCTGTTAGAAAATATATAGCGCACACAAAGCATTAGTTATTTGATTTCAATCAAATTTTTTCTATTCACATGAGTTAGGCATCGAAATTCAAAACACATATTTAAAATGAAGTATGGTCATATCATGTTCGTAATTAATTTTTTTCACACATTATTCTTATCTTATTTTATTTAATTAAAATGCAAAAAGTTCATGTGTTCTTAGGGTATATATATTTTATATTAAAGGTATATAAACATTTTATAAAGTGACAAACATGTATGCAAAAAATTATTCAAAAATTTAAGAATTTAAAGTTAATTATACAAATTATATTTTAAAAGAGACTAAACCTATGTCCCGTATGATAGCTCAAGTAGTAAGAACTGAGAGAAATAGGTAAGATAGGGGGAGGTTCAGGGATCAGGGGCGGAGCTGCATTAGGGCAGTGCAAGCCCACATCCAACCCTTTAAAAAATAGTTTTTTTGCATACAATTTAGCGGCAGTTTTATGTTATTTAGCGACTTTTTTTTAACTATTTAGCGCGATTTTAGACTTCTGCATATTTTTTCTCCGGGGGGGGGGGGGGGGGGGGGGGGGGTTCAATCGCTTAGGTCTATTTGTAAAGTATAACTTGTGGGAATTAATAACCTCCCTAAATCTAAATTGTTCTGCTAATTCTTTTTTCTTTGTTAATGTTTTAAATATAGCTTCCTTCTAATTTTATTTTGAATAATTTCTTCTAATCTTTTGTAGTTTAATTTAATAATTTATAGATGCTTTAAAATCTGTAATTTATTTTGACAGCGTATGAAAAAGTAAATTTTGAATCAATTAGTATTTCTTTTTAAATCAAGGTCCTCTCAACGCGTAAAGTAGCATTTTAATGTATTTTAAATCATATAGTTTGATTTTTTGATGATCATATTTGTAAGCTTTTTCCGGCCATTTCCTTAAGATTTTGCTAGCTCCGCCATTATCAGGGATCAAATCATAGTGGGAGTAGTTCAGTTTTTCGATCTATCAATAAAGAGACTAAACAAACACTCATTCAAACTAAATTTGTTGGACTAAAAATATCATTAAAATTAAGTAAACTTAAAATGTCATCATTGTAATATGTAGGATCAAAATTTAAACTCTGGTATATCTACTTATTTATCTTTAAAGATAAAATTTTAACTAATAAACTACTTGACAAAAATAAATAAATAAATGCAAAGGTTATTTTATAAACATGATTAAGACTTATAATCTTTCGTCCAGAAGTCCTAGCTCAACTGGCAATAAATGTCGAAATTTCTAGGCCGGACGTGCATGAATTGAGTTCGAACTCCGGTCACTCCACTTATGTGTATGACCTTATTGGTGGATTTGTCATCTCGTCTATGTAAAAAAAAGTGACTTACACAAATTAAGTTAAGTATACTCCCTCTGTCCCAAAATGTAAGAAAAAAAATAAAATCACACTTATTAAAAGAAAGTAAAATATAATTATTGGGAGTATGTTTTTTTGAAAAAAGTTGTATGGAAAGATGTAAAAATAATTTTTATTGGTTGTTGGTTACAGAAAAAGTAAAAGAGAGAGTAAACTTTTCTTGAAAAGATAAATGTTTAAACTTTTTCTCTTATATTTAAGATAAAATATTTGAGTTTTTTCTCTTACATTTTAGTACGGAGGAAATAAATACAATACAACACAACAAAACACATTTACCAATATTGTAAAAAAAACACACACACATTTACCAAGTTAATAATCTATTTTTGTTACAGTACGTGAAATCCATCCAATTGAACATTGACATTAGCCCAATATTCAATCAAAACAAACAGTATTAGACCCAATACTAACCCTAATTCCATTTACCCACAACACAACATATCTCATTAACCACTCCAAGACTTACACTACCGATCCAAATCATTTCACCATCATCATCAACAATCGGACCACAGAAAAATCAAGTTCAAAGAACACCAACGCACAACCACCATCCCAAATCGAAAAACGAAACCGGAGTAAAAACAACCGAAACCAAACATCAATAAAAAGAGAAAAAAGAAGAAGGTAACAGATAGGATATGAATATCTTTTTTAGGTTATTTTTCTTGGATTTTTTGTTATATTAGCATGATTTTTTTGCCAGATTTATCCTAAAAGGTAATTTAAATATAACCGCAATAGGCTATAGCAGCACAAAATTTCATACATGAAAATAAGCTAAAAATAGCTTATATCATGTCATAAGCTGTTTTTATAAAAATTTTAAGTACTTGTTGGATATTTACAAATATAGCTTATTTTTTAAGTATTTGAAACTTTGATGTAGAAAACTCTAATTTGATGTATAAACTCACTTAATTTATACTGTTAAAATATGAACATATCAACTTGAGACATTTTAATTAAAATTTATAGTAATGAACATATATCACTTAATCTATGTTGTAATGATTATTTTTCTGTTGGTTTTCATTGTTGTTTATCGCCGACCACCATGTCGGGGTCATCACCGTCATGGAATTTACTGTTTGGACGATGATATATGGCTAACACCATATCCCTTCCTCTTACCATCTTACTTTAAGTTTCCTTTTTTAAATTTATTTTGTTCAATATAAAATAAAGGAAAATCAATTCTTATCACTTGAGCTATCCTACAGGAATACAGATAGATCTTTTAAAAGACCTCTGGATATATTTGGCATTATTTTTAAACAAATGATAAGTTTAAAAAAATGATAATGTTTTATATAAAATTTATAATTGGTATTAAAAAAATGGTTGAATGAAGTAAATTATAAAAAAATAGACAAATTTGTTTTTGAAGCAAAAAAATAGATATACTTATTATTATATGTATGTTGAAATATAGAAATATTTGTCATTGTAAAAGTAAAAATAAAAATTAAGTGTCCATAGAATTTTTAAAAAAAAATTAGCTACCTTTGTTTTTTATTTATTTTTATTTTAATTTATATATATATATATATATATATATATATATATATATATATATAATTTAATTTAGCTATCTTTTGAAATTATATTTTGAAAGTCTTCTATATTTTGTCCGTGAGAATAATTTGATGCATAAATAAGGGGTCTCACTAAATTTGTGGTAAATTAATAAATCAAAATTAACTAAATTAAATTTTGTTTCAAGTCCATTAGCTTTTTTGTTATTGAATAATATTTCAAGTCCGTTCAAATATGCCTGTGCTGTCTCTCTTTCTCACTCACACAAAACATGCTTGTCTTCTTCTTGCCTCACAAAAACCTTAGCCGCCCACTGATCTCTCCATCCCTAGCCGCCTAACCAAACACAACGAATCTGTTCTTCTCACTGATTTCTTCCGTTTATTTTCTCTAAATCATCTATTTTTGCCGAACTCGGCCGCTAAAACACCATTTGTGACTATTTTTGAGCTAATATGGGTTCTGTAGCAGATCTTTGATCTTCACCATGTAAGCTCTCTTGTAGACCTATTAATTTTGCGGTCTACTCACAAAACTGCTCAAATTTTTCTCCATTTCTGCAACAATACTGAAAAAGTTGAATTTGGTCTTTTGCACCTAATTTTTTTCGATTTTTACAATATCAGCTTCATTTTTGGCCATGTATTTTTCATGAAGAATAATAATGATTGGATTAGTATTCATTTAGATGTATTTTTAGATCTGTGTGTTTTGGTACAAAATTGATTTTTTTTCTTCGGTATCCTTGTAAATTTGTTGAATATTGTTACTTTTTTTCTTTCTGGATTCTCATAAAAATAAAATATATCTAGATAACCTAACTAATTGTTTTTTGTAAACATGTTTTCAAATAAGTTTCTACTCAAGGTTAGTTTTTTTGCTGTCCTTTGAGTTCAAAGGTTACATTGTGTTGCCAAAAATTCTACATAGAGAGTAATGTACGACTAAAATCAATTTACAATCTTATGAATGTCTAATGTTTTTACCATTTCCTTAAGTTTATCCATAAAATCACCTCTGATTTCAATGGAGTTTGACTCTTATTCTCCTTGTGTTTTCTTCATGAATGATTGATGCCTTTTATGTTTACATGCAGGGGAGGTTTTCTCAGATACACAACCTCAGGCTGAATGATCGGAGTAGTCATTGTCCTAGGTGTGTGCAGATCAAGTTCATCTTTTAATCTCTTCAACTTTAAAGCAGTGATTTGTTTTTTAACAATACAATCAAGCTAATCGATGAGGGTTTTCTAGTTGTACCAGAAAATAGTTTTAATTCTTAGAAGGCATTATAAGTGAAATACTTTCTTCCTCTACACTAACAAATTATCTTTTCATTAAACTTATTAAATAAATCCAACGATTTTTTTTTAAAATTCTCTCTTTTTTGACTGATTGCATTGTGTAGTACCCGGCGCAAAAAAATATACAAATAGGCAATGATGAAATGCAATGCACAAATGTAAACAATGAAGCCGCCACCATATTTTATTTATCCCATGAGGGGAAAGGAAAATAATGATAAAACCTTAAAAAGATCGAGTTCGGGAGTTGGTTACATGAGGGGAAGACGTTAACACCCCCTCATATCCGTTGTACTCAACGGGAACCATTTGAGAAATTTGGTTTGCTTAAACAGAAATTAACCGCATAAAAGAAAAGATTACCGCATATTGAACATAAAAGGGAAAAAAAAGAGTTTTTATTATTTGGCTTGACGAGAGAGGCTCTCGCTCCTACGTATCCCCCAAGTACAATGAGGAAGTCAAAGCTCACGTAGTTCTTCCTGAAAAGAAAGATTTTTGTTTGTTGATTGTTTTTAGTGAACGATGCTTAGGTAGAATTCCACTGATACAACAGTATGCTTGTATGCTCGCTTCGGAGGCTTAAGCGTTTGTCTGTAGCAGGGGAATGGATAAAGCGTCATCCGTTTATGAAAAAGAAGTTGAAAAAGATCTGATTGCGCAAAAGCAGTTTGAAAAGCTGATTGAGTGTGTTGAATGTTTTTTAGGAGTTTTCAAGATTGTTTAGCGAATGAGGATAAGTCACAGACACAAGCAGTGCAGCAGGGACTGTACTATCCAGAGAAGCAGGTCACTCACCATACATCCCCTTTTCATTCAAATAAATTAGTTAAACTTTATTAAATAAAGTGAGATGAATCAGAGACAAGCCGTTCGGCAGACACTTCCTCATTCTCTTTAATTAACAAAGTTCCGGTTTTAATGGGATGAGAATAATTCACAGACACAAGTTGTACGTCAGGGACCGGATTTATTCTCATTCCAATCGTAACAGAAAAGAGTTTCTCATTTTCAGATCAGAACCAAAAAGAAAAGAAAAAGAAAGGGTAGAAGAGAGATATGCATATATGAATGCACATGAATGATATGATAACAGTGATGATGCTGAACAGTCAAATGCACAGAATATATACGAGCAGAAAACAAGCAAGTTCAATAGATGGGTGCAAAATAAAAGATCGAGCATCACATGACAGTTAGATATGAACTTCATTAATTAAAATGAATTAAGTCGGAGACAAGCCGTGCGGCAGACACTTCCTTAATCCTTTTTAATTAACAAGTTTCCCTTTGACTGGTCTGAGTATAACTCACAGACGCAAGCCGTACGGCAGGGACTCGTTTATGCTCATTTCAGTCAAAGCTTTTTTACAATATCCTAGTTCAGACAGATCACGTGACATATCACAGATGTTTGTACAATATGAAAGTAAACGCATAAATAAACAAATAAATAGCGCATACATAGACAGATAAGCCAAAATAATTAACTGAACATTAGATAAAAGGTTTTGACTAAACTCTATTAATTAAAATAAAATTGAGTCGGAGACAAGCCGTACGTCAGACACTTTCTCTTTTTATTTTAATTAACGAGTTCCTTTTTAATGTTTGAAATAAAAAAAATAACTCTCGGACACAAGCCGTACGGCAGGGACCCGTTTATTTTTTATCTCATTTTGAAAAAAAGTTTTCAAATAACAAAGAAAACAAATAAAATAATAACAAAAATTACAAAGAAACAAAAAAAAAAAAAAAAAAAGTTCCACCACCGAGCCAACCAGAAGCTGACACGTGGCATGGAGTCTTCTTCAACCTTGCACAAAACCTCCATGAAAATACGACGGAGCTTGGTTTCAAAACAACACAATATTCAAACGGTCACCGAATCACACAAACGGATAGTCGATTTGATAGTACTTCTCGCGTAGATCCCGAATATATCATTAGTTTTTACAATCGGTGTTCGTACAGGATGAAAAAGACCACGCAAATTTGAACTCAAAATTTCAAAAATTATTTTCACATGGAAACAATTAAAAACAACAATCGAAACTAGTTTATAGATGTTCCAGAAGCATGAATTGATCGTTTTGTACCTTCGATTGTGAGCGAAATGATCGATTCAGAGAGTTTGGTTTTGGCCGGAACTTCAAGCTCGCGATTCACTGCTTTCCAGTCGTTTTTTGGCGAAACAGAGGCCGGATTTGGATTCAGGAGGGTCTAAAGCTTTAGAAATGAGTGTTTGATTGTTGATTTAGTATCGATTTTTGGTGGTTGAATTTTCCGGTGAGGGGTGGCTCGGATCCGGTGGTTTCCGGTGAAATAAATAACGGATTTGTGATGTAGAGATGATTTGGAAGCTAATGGTGTTTTTAGATTTTGATTTGGAGGAGTTTTGAAAAATGGGTGGTGGTTGTGGTGGTTTTCCGGCGACCGGAGGTGGTTTTCCGGCGGTGGTCGCCGGAAAAGTGTTGGTGGAGGAAGGAGGAAGATTTTTCTGATTTTTTTGAGAATTGTGTAAAAATAATTGTTAATGATTGAGTGATGTGAGGTGTGTATTTATAGAGGTGAGATTTGGTGGGATGGCATTAGTGTAATAAAATGATTATGAGGTGGAGATGATGAGGTGTCGCAATGTGATTAGTCAAAAGCAAAGAATTTTTATAAAATGATAAAAATGTAAAAAAATCAATAAGAAATAAAATGAATAAAAATGTAGAAAAATATAAAAATGAAATATAAAGAGCTAAAAACTATTTTTTTGGTATTTCTCATAAAAATAAGAAATAATTTTTAAATAAAATATTTATTTTAAAAAGCGCAACATTAGGGTATTACAGCTGCCCCTATTTAATTGTCTAATACTCGAATGCGTAAATGACTTGCGTCTTTACGTGTTCGAAGTAAAAGATAATTAAATACAAATGCCCTAATTTTGTGGTGTGAATGTGATGTAATGGTAATGAATGCATATGGAAGATGAAGTTGGAAACATACCTGGAATTACTAGTAACTGAATACCTGAGAATAAAATGATCATTACATCTCCTCCGGGTGTGTTTTCCATAAAAGAAAAACGAAGTCTTCTCCCCTCAGGGTACCTGAACTCCAAAACTGATCGTTACCACTTCACTAGTGTGTCGACCACAAAAGAAAAATGAAGTCTTCTCCCCTCAGGGTGCCTGAACTCCAAAACTGATCGTTACCACTTCACTGGTGTGTCGACCACAAAAGAAAAATGAAGTCTTCTCCCCTCAGGGTACCTGAACTCCAAAACTGATCGTTACCACTTCACTGGTGTGTCGACCGTAGAAATCATGAGATAATATAGCTTACTAGCAAACAATGATTTGAAATATTTTCTTTACCAATCTGAAGAACCATGAAAAGGACAACCTTCCGACCAATCCGGAAGATCAGGAGATAACACAGCTTACCAAGCAATCTGGAAAACCATGATATGAAATGATTTATCGACCAATCCGAAAAACCTTGAAAAAGACAACCTTCCGACCAATCCGGAAAATCAAGAGATAACACAGCAAACCTTGAAAAAGACAACCTTCCGACCAATCCGGAAGATCAAGAGATAACACAGCTTACCAACCAATCTGAAAAACCATGATATGAAATGGTTTATCGACCAATCCGAAAAACCTTGAAAAAGCTTACCTTCCGACCAATCCGGAAAATCAAGAGATAACATAGCTTACCAACCAATCTGGAAAACCATGATATGAAATGGTTTATCGACCAATCCGAAAAACCTTGAAAAAGCTTACCTTCCGACCAATCTTGAAAATCAAGAGATAACACAGCTTACCAACCAATCTGGAAAACCATGATATGAAATGGTTTATCGACCAATCCGAAAAACCTTGAAAAAACTTACCTTCCGACCAATCCGGAAACATGCGAGATAACTTTCCGACCAATCCAAAAAATCACCTTGAGATAAAAGAATTTCTCGACCTATCCGGAAAAATGTGAGATAACTTTTCGACCAATCCGAAAAATCACCTTGAGATAAGAGAATTTCTCGCCCTATCCGGAAAATTGTGAGATGAGATACTGACTTGAATCATTCACCATCCAATCTGGAGAACTGACAATCTGAACCGTAGCTCACTGAAAATTTGCTGAGGTTTGAGGTATCTTGAAAAAGAGTACTCGTTGGGGAAAGAAAGTTGAACATTCTGCCATTATTCTTTGCAATTGTCAGACACCTGTCTTGTTGAGAAACATGGTTCATCAATCAACTTGTTGTAGATGCGGAAACTCCATTGAGGATATGGTTTGGGAAACCAACTTGCTGAGGTACGGAGTACCAACTTTACTCAGGATGTTGTATGCTGATCAACTTACTGGGGATAATGACTTATTGATCCATTCGCTGGGGATGTTGTGCATAAGTCAACTTTACTGGGGAAAACTATTTAACAACCGACTTGCTGAAAATGCGGTGTTCCAACCGACTTACTGGAGATGAACAAATATCAACTGCCTCATTGGGGAAAGAAACGATTCCTCAACCTTTCTCATGGAGAATATGATGCACTGACTGATCTGCTTGGGGATGACACTTTGTTGACCAGTTCACTTGGGAAAAGATTCGCCAACCCTTCTTGTTGAGAAATTGCGATTCAATGACTGTTTTGTTGGAGAATTAGGTACATCAACCTTTTTCACTGAATGAGAGATCCAAGTTTGCTACCTGTTAAAACAAAATTTTGAACATGTGCTTTATGAATGCATGATTATGTATTTCTGATGCCTAAATGCAAAACTAATGCGTATGAATTATCTGATAATATGCAGGAGTTTGTGTGCATGTATGCGTGAATGCATGTATGCATGAATTTATGAGTTATGTTGAAGATAATTTGAATTTCCCGGCACCGAGAATCTGAATAACTCTGACATTGTTGAGATGAGGACCCTTGCAAGCTTCTGTTGCAGGACGGGTGTTCAAACAAGCTTCCAAAGAGGAATAACAGCTTTCTTTGACTACAACAGCGTGCACTAAGAGTGAAAACTCTTTACCATTCATTGTATTGACAACCACAGTTCTGCTGTATTTCACCACATGTGACTTTCAGGAAGATGTAATCTTGACATAGTTTGCCCCAAGCAATTGAATCCATGAAGGATATGCCCCTGATCAACTGATATTTGTAGTGTATCCAATTGTTGAACCAATTCACTCTTGATAAGCAGGGCATTTAACTTGTTTGCTCCTGATTGACAGAATCCATAGATGACTTGCCGTTAGCTAGGAGCGTATTCAAATCATCTTTGTCCATGGTCAGACCAATGTTCAAATTTCTTTAATGTCAAGCACTAATTTGCAAGTAAAATCATTTCTTTTGAACATGCAAGTTTTTTTTTTTTTTTTGAAACACATATGATGTGTAGAGAGATAATTATTAATTACTCAACAAACTAGAGGAGTCAGCTTAACAATACATTTGCCGAATGCTTTCAAAGGGAACCTAGCTTCAATTAGGTCTTTTGAGTATTATAACATGCAATTAGGATTCATGTAAATCAAGCCAGAAAATGATATAAATTTGTGTCATCTGATTTCTCCATACTTGAACATTTGCTTGTCTTTAAGCACAAAAATAGTAACTCTTTTTTAGTCGCAGGTTTGAAACAGACATGACAACTCTATTCATACGTGGCTGCCGGCTAGATAGGAAAACCAAGTAATTGATATCAAAACCAAGGGTACTGTAGTAACACAAAACCACACATTGTAGTCAAAGACTCTCCTCATATGAAGACAAATCTGAAGCATTTTATTGTGACTCTAACTTTTGCTTAAATTTTATTCACCCTTTTCATTCAGGTGCAATCACATTAAGCCCGTTATCTTGTACACGATCATGGTAGAAAAATCTGTTAATGATTATGATCATATATCAAGGGGAGCTGGTAAAAATCAGTTTGGTAAACCCCTCTTTCTCTTCCACATGCAGTTGTGGGGGATCGGATAGCAACCCGCCCTACCAAGTTCAGAACCAGACTCCTCTGAACCAACTACTAAATGGGTATATTTACTATGGTTTTTCAACAACTGCTGGGTTAAACAACCGAGTGAGGGTCATCTAACTCAATAAGTGCATTAACCAAAGTATGCAATTTTCACTTCTGGATCATTCACTTATGTTCATCAATTTCCTACTTAGTTTGTGTACAAGATGGTGCCGACTGCTAAGATAAACTATTGAGGGTTATTCAAAAACTTATGTTCAAGTCTTCGTCAAAATTAGTACTCAAATTAATCTTGCATACTTCTGAGAGTCTAAGGTGTTAAGACAGTATCGATTTTATTGAGTCATTACTGAACTTTCATAATAGCCTAAAGTACAAACAACCTATATACTCTTAAAGTGTCATGTCAGGTGTCAAACCAGAATTGCTTGTTTTTTCCTTTCTTAAAAAGGTATATCTCAAGAAACTAGGAGAATCAGATAACAACAAAACATATGCAAGAATGGCTCAATTCAATGATTTTTATTTATTATGAAAAGAAAGTGAAATGATGCCTTGCATCATCAACTAGGTTTTTTTCACCATTGAAAGCATAAATCAGCAAAGACCAGTTATTTGTTTTCATCATCCTCGCTCCAAGTTTGTAAGCAATAAAATAAAAAAAGAGGTGAACACAAATGGATTGATTCCAAAAACATGCATGTTTATTATAATACTTGACGAAGTACATAATCTTAAAAGCAAACAAATGCTTGACAAGAAAGAAGTAAAAAGCCTAGCGATCATAGGGATGAGCTTCCTAGTTTGCAAAAAATGTGTTTGAAGAACACAGGTGCACCCTAGCTGGACTATTTCCATTATTCTCTTCATCCTTTGGCATAGTAATTTGGTCATCATTGGAAACCAACATTGGAGAAATTTGTTGAATTCCCCACTTACTGCTTAGCTTTGATAACCGGCTCACCATCCTCGAAAGACAACAATTGCTTATCACGAAGCTCTTGTATCTTATACTTGAAAGATCTACAGTTATCAGTGGTATGCCCCTCAGTTCCGGCATGATAATCGCACTTAGCCGCTGCGTCATACCAATCAGGGAATGGTTCAGTCAATGGCTTTTGAACCTTAGGAACCACCAATCCATTGTGTACAAGATAAGGAAGGAGTCGACTGAAAGACATAGGGACCGGATCAAAGACTTTTCTAGGTCGCTGCTGGGCCTGTTGTGGTTGTTGAGCTTGTTGAAGCACATGATTCACAGGCATTTGAACAGGATATCCTTGGAACTGCTGATGTTGCATTGTTGCCACATATGGATATGGAAAATATGGGAACTGAATAGGAGCCTGGTCATTTTCAGAAGTATCAGCATCAATTTCCTTCTCTTCTTCGTTTGTGAAGTTATTACTAGCCTTCCATTTTCCATTCTGAGAACTAGCAGTAAGCTGAATCTTGCCATTTTTGATCCCCATTTCAATTTTTTCCCCAATTCGAACCAAGTCAGAGAAGTCCGAGGAAGTACTAACAATCATATTTTTAAAGTATACCCCTTGCAGAGTGTTGATGAACATGTCCACAAGTTCTGTCTCTAGGAGTGGTGGACGTACTTGAGAAGCCAATGCTCTCCACCTTTGTGCATAGACCTTGAAGGATTCATTATCATTTTGAGTCATATTCTGAAGTTGAGTACGACTGGGACCCATATCCATGTTGTATTGGTACTGCTTAAGGAAGGCATTTGCCAAATCTCTCCATGAAAGGATACTACCACCCTCGAGTTGCACGTACCAGTTAAGAGGCACCTCAGCAAGACTGTCTTGGAAACAGTGTATCATCAACTTATCATCATGAGAATAAGAAGCCATTTTCCTGATATACATGATCAGATGGTTCTTTGGACAACTCAGACCCTTGTACTTTATGAAGTCAGGCATCTTGAACTTTGGTGGGAGCACCACATCAGAAACCAAGTACATCTTTGTGAAATCTAACGCATCACTACCTGCTTCCATCTGATTCAACCTCTCCTCTAAAGCCTGGAATTTCTGCATAGTCTCCTCTAACTGAGGGATAGTAGAGTCCACTTTTGACACATCAGCATGTATCACATTACCCTGGTGAGCATTCATAGGGTCAACCAAATTCCCTTGTGACAGATTGAGTCCTTGACGAACTGGAGGTACTCTATTATGATTCTCGACAGCTTGGGAACTGGGTGGAACATCAAACACAAACGGCACATATTCAGGTAGAGCATATCTAATTGGTACACCATGAGGTGGCCAATTCACAGCAGTCACTGAAGCATTCTCTCGTGGGACCTCAACACTAGGTGCCGAGACCTCATTCATAACCGGTCTTGGTGACAAATTCAAACTAGACAACATCTCTAGAAGTCTGTCCAACTTTCCACCCATCTGATTCACTTCGCCTTGCAAGACATCATGTTTTTCCTTCCAATTGTCCATGGTGCAGTGTAAACTTTCTAATCCAAATACCAGTGCCGGGAGGGTAGCTGTTGGAATGAATAAATGAAAATGAGATTTTTTTTTTCTTTTTTGGTTAAAAAATGTATGATTTTTTTTTTTTATGAATGAAAATGCATGATTTTTTTCAAAGACTGTTTCCAACGTTTTTTTTTTTTGTAATTGTATGAAAGATGAATATGCATGATTATTTTCATGGATGCATACATGTATGAATGCAATGAATGTATGATTCCACCGTAGCATTATTGTATCATCTGGCGAACTTGATCTCAAAGTCACATATCTTCCATATTCACAACAACCAGGTTCTTTTCAGAATGGAATCTCTGAGGCTAAAAGTTCAAAGTTACCTGTAACCCATCCCTCTCACATGTTGTTCTAGGTTGACACGGTTCCCAAAATCCTCGATTACTTTTCCCAAAAGCAACCTCATCTGGTTGAGATTATAACGCCGACTGGATGAGTCAACATCATAACCTCGACACAGGTTCTAAACGGTGGTCCCTAGACAAGAATTTCGGTAACCTAGACTAGATAAAAGGTCCCCAGAGTCGCTGACCCAACAAGAAACACTGATACACACAAGACGTCAGTCAGGGAGTACCAACATTCCAAGTGAATCTACTCTGAGCGGAATTTTCTATACCGGAGCACACGAGCCGTACGTCAGGGAGCCCGATACAAAAAATCCCTCAACTAGTCCTAAGTTTCTCTCGGGTCCGGTGATGGACCAAGCACACAGTAACCAAGAGCCAAGCCATAAAGGCAAAAAGAAAAAAAAGGAGTAGAAGAGAAGAAAAAGCCAGCAAATCCAGACAGTTCAATATTTTGCGGTAAAGTAAAAGATAGGACAGATACGGCTAACCTTGTATAAGCAAACCAAAAGCCTCAAACTAGGCTTAACTCTCTACAAAAGTGTCCCCAGTGAAGTCGCCAGCTGTAGTACCCGGCGCAAAAAAATATACAAATAGGCAATGATGAAATGCAATGCACAAATGTAAACAATGAAGCCGCCACCATATTTTATTTATCCCATGAGGGGAAAGGAAAATAATGATAAAACCTTAAAAAGATCGAGTTCGGGAGTTGGTTACATGAGGGGAAGACGTTAACACCCCCTCATATCCGTTGTACTCAACGGGAACCATTTGAGAAATTTGGTTTGCTTAAACAGAAATTAACCGCATAAAAGAAAAGATTACCGCATATTGAACATAAAAGGGAAAAAAAAGAGTTTTTATTATTTGGCTTGACGAGAGAGGCTCTCGCTCCTACGTATCCCCCAAGTACAATGAGGAAGTCAAAGCTCACGTAGTTCTTCCTGAAAAGAAAGATTTTTGTTTGTTGATTGTTTTTAGTGAACGATGCTTAGGTAGCATTCCACTGATACAACAGTATGCTTGTATGCTCGCTTCGGAGGCTTAAGCGTTTGTCTGTAGCAGGGGAATGGATAAAGCGTCATCCGTTTATGAAAAAGAAGTTGAAAAAGATCTGATTGCGCAAAAGCAGTTTGAAAAGTTGATTGAGTGTGTTGAATGTTTTTTAGGAGTTTTCAAGATTGTTTAGCGAATGAGGATAAGTCACAGACACAAGCAGTGCAGCAGGGACTGTACTATCCAGAGAAGCAGGTCACTCACCATACATCCCCTTTTCATTCAAATAAATTAGTTAAACTTTATTAAATAAAGTGAGATGAATCAGAGACAAGCCGTTCGGCAGACACTTCCTCATTCTCTTTAATTAACAAAGTTCCGGTTTTAATGGGATGAGAATAATTCACAGACACAAGTTGTACGTCAGGGACCGGATTTATTCTCATTCCAATCGTAACAGAAAAGAGTTTCTCATTTTCAGATCAGAACCAAAAAGAAAAGAAAAAGAAAGGGTAGAAGAGAGATATGCATATATGAATGCACATGAATGATATGATAACAGTGATGATGCTGAACAGTCAAATGCACAGAATATATACGAGCAGAAAACAAGCAAGTTCAATAGATGGGTGCAAAATAAAAGATCGAGCATCACATGACAGTTAGATATGAACTTCATTAATTAAAATGAATTAAGTCGGAGACAAGCCGTGCGGCAGACACTTCCTTAATCCTTTTTAATTAACAAGTTTCCCTTTGACTGGTCTGAGTATAACTCACAGACGCAAGCCGTACGGCAGGGACTCGTTTATGCTCATTTCAGTCAAAGCTTTTTTACAATATCCTAGTTCAGACAGATCACGTGACATATCACAGATGTTTGTACAATATGAAAGTAAACGCATAAATAAACAAATAAATAGCGCATACATAGACAGATAAGCCAAAATAATTAACTGAACATTAGATAAAAGGTTTTGACTAAACTCTATTAATTAAAATAAAATTGAGTCGGAGACAAGCCGTACGTCAGACACTTTCTCTTTTTATTTTAATTAACGAGTTCCTTTTTAATGTTTGAAATAAAAAAAATAACTCTCGGACACAAGCCGTACGGCAGGGACCCGTTTATTTTTTATCTCATTTTGAAAAAAAGTTTTCAAATAACAAAGAAAACAAATAAAATAATAACAAAAATTACAAAGAAACAAAAAAAAAAAAAAAAAAAGTTCCACCACCGAGCCAACCAGAAGCTGACACGTGGCATGGAGTCTTCTTCAACCTTGCACAAAACCTCCATGAAAATACGACGGAGCTTGGTTTCAAAACAACACAATATTCAAACGGTCACCGAATCACACAAACGGATAGTCGATTTGATAGTACTTCTCGCGTAGATCCCGAATATATCATTAGTTTTTACAATCGGTGTTCGTACAGGATGAAAAAGACCACGCAAATTTGAACTCAAAATTTCAAAAATTATTTTCACATGGAAACAATTAAAAACAACAATCGAAACTAGTTTATAGATGTTCCAGAAGCATGAATTGATCGTTTTGTACCTTCGATTGTGAGCGAAATGATCGATTCAGAGAGTTTGGTTTTGGCCGGAACTTCAAGCTCGCGATTCACTGCTTTCCAGTCGTTTTTTGGCGAAACAGAGGCCGGATTTGGATTCAGGAGGGTCTAAAGCTTTAGAAATGAGTGTTTGATTGTTGATTTAGTATCGATTTTTGGTGGTTGAATTTTCCGGTGAGGGGTGGCTCGGATCCGGTGGTTTCCGGTGAAATAAATAACGGATTTGTGATGTAGAGATGATTTGGAAGCTAATGGTGTTTTTAGATTTTGATTTGGAGGAGTTTTGAAAAATGGGTGGTGGTTGTGGTGGTTTTCCGGCGACCGGAGGTGGTTTTCCGGCGGTGGTCGCCGGAAAAGTGTTGGTGGAGGAAGGAGGAAGATTTTTCTGATTTTGTTGAGAATTGTGTAAAAATAATTGTTAATGATTGAGTGATGTGAGGTGTGTATTTATAGAGGTGAGATTTGGTGGGATGGCATTAGTGTAATAAAATGATTATGAGGTGGAGATGATGAGGTGTCGCAATGTGATTAGTCAATAGCAAAGAATTTTTATAAAATGATAAAAATGTAAAAAAATCAATAAGAAATAAAATGAATAAAAATGTAGAAAAATATAAAAATGAAATATAAAGAGCTAAAAACTATTTTTTTGGTATTTCTCATAAAAATAAGAAATAATTTTTAAATAAAATATTTATTTTAAAAAGCGCAACATTAGGGTATTACACATTGCAATAAACATTGTTACTTTCAAATTACTATTTAATCTTGTATTTGTTGCATAATAAAACATTGAAATATTACTGAATTTTTTTCTCTGTTATACAATGGAATCAAGTTGGTCTTAGTCCTAGTCCAGATTAGCATTTGGCATGGTGATAGTATACTTAGAGTATTCAACTCTCAGTTGTTTTGTGTCTTTCAGCATTAGGCATTAGCTACCGAAACTATACTAATACATATTCCTTTGAGATATAATTAAAACTTGTTTTGCTGGTCCTATATGATCCTTGTCCTTTACCTTGAATCTTTATCAATTATAAATTTTTTTATACTACTCAGCACACTCACTGGAAATGCTTTTTATCCTTGAGATTTATAATGTTTTTACTCTTTCCTTTTGTTTTTGTCTGCTACCAAAATGCTTTTGAATGATTGCATTTAAACATTGTTACTTCCAAAATAGTATTTAATCTTGTAATTGTCGCATGAAAAAACATAGAAATATTTGTTACTTCCAATTCGTATGTAGTATATATGGCTTAATTTGAGCTCCTTGTTTGAAAACAGGTTGCTGCAAGATAAAAGAATGAGTTGAAGCAGTGTAATGACTTTTGTTGGGAAGGTGCTCTAGGAAGAAAGAACTACTATCCTATTGAAAATTTCTTTATTTTTCTCATCAAAGGTACTTTAAATTAGTTCAAGAGCATATAAGTAATTTTTTCAATGAGTTTCCACTTGGTTAAGACTATAGATTGATGTGAATGTCAATGTCTAATGCACTAATTTCTAAAACATATAATAGTTCATAGAAACACATTCTTTACCTTTGTGAAACACAAGCAACATCTTTGAAAGATGTGAGGCTCTCTTCTTTTGAATATATATATGGCTTTTAATTTGGGTTGGCACAAAATCAATGTGGAGTAAATTTAGATGAAAATCAGTTCTGTTTGGGTTGGCACAAACAGAACTGAGAATAAATTTAGATGTAGAGGATTCAATTCTGTTTGTGCCACTGAGATCTAAATTAAACTCTTTGAGCTTCATCGTTTAGTTCTTCATTCTTTTAGGGTAAATATGTGATAATCTATTGATTAATAAATAGAATAGAGAAAATAAAACATGTATGAATGTTTTGTAATGCTTATGATTCTTTTATTTAACTTGTTAGAGATGCTCATAAACAGGGTGCAATCATTGTTCTCATTCATTTCCTGTGTTTCCAGTTTATGTTCATAAACATGTATTATGAAAAGACTCGTATGAGAAGCTAAATAATTGGATGGATATATCAAGTTTTAATATAGCTAGTGATCATATAGTTGAAGAAAAAAATACCAGATGAATTTTCTTGTTGATAAAAGTGAGGCTCACCTATAAAAAACAGAGAACTAAAATAATCACAACGTTAGTCTTAAAAAATGTAACATATTAGATGGTTCATATACTGTTTTCATGGGAGTTGCATTTTTTGGATCTTTTATAGATTATATTAAATGTGAAATCTTTCAGAGTCTCTATTTCTGTATTGAATAATTATATGCAGCAATCATATTTGAACTTAACATTATGAATAGGTGATGTTAACAGCATCAGAATTGGAAGTGGAACTAACTTACAGGATAACTCTCTGGTGCATGTTGCAAAGACAAATTTAAGTGGGAAGAGATTGGTCATTGAGAATGGGAGAGAGCTGAAAGAAAGAAGGAAATAGCATGTGGAAGAATGAAATGTATGAATGCCAATTTATAGTGTGAAAGAAAAGGAATGAAGATTGGTTCTTCAATGATGAAGATTGGTTCTCCAATGATGAAGAAAAGAGATTAGAGAAAGGGTTAGAGAAAAATTTGGTGTGTAAGAATATTGTGGAAAGCTTTGGATATTTATAGCCATTTGTAAAATTTTGAGACGGGAGAGGCTCCCATATAAGCCAAAAGAACCACTGTTCATATATATAGGACAACAAACATTTAATGCTTTTTGTTTTTTTCCTCATCAATGCAACAAATAGGACAAAATAATAATTGCAGGAGAAACAAACAAAAAAACTACAGTAAAGCCTAGGATCTATATTAAACTAATACTCCCTCCGTCCCAAAATGTAAGAGAAAAAATTCAAATTTTTTTGTCCCAAAATATAAGAGAAAAACACAAACTTTTACATTTTCAAGAAAAGTTTACTCTCTCTCTTACCTTTTCCATAATCAATAACCAATCAAAATTGTTTATACATCTTTTCAAATAACCTTTTTACTAAAAGCTTACATCCAATCATTATATTTTACTTTTTCTTAATAAGTGTGATTTTTATTTTTTTTCTTACATTTTGGGACGGAGGGAGTAGGGGGTTTTAAGTGGGCCACCCCCTACTAAAAACTTTATGATATAATAAACAATGTCACAAACATAAGTCCTCAATATCTATCGAAAGACATTACACGTGGACACATTTCTATTCAATTCTTCAAATAAATTGATGCCACATTACCAAAATTGAACGTAAACAGTACTGTAAGGTTCAAATTGACTGTGAGGTTCAAATTGAGTTAGTTGCTTTATTAAGATTATGGATGTAACAGTACAGCTAGTGCAATTTACACTAAAATGAAAAGTAGATATGCAACAAATGTGAGAGTTAATATTGTTGCTTTATAACTTTATTAGTCATTTAATTATAAAATGCTATAAAGCATCCTTTTATCAAAAAAATCTTGTTGCTTTAGGATGGCTTATTTTTACTATATATGTATCAAAAAGGTAGACATGTTTCAACTTTCAATATTTGTAAATGCAACAAATAAAATGTGATCTGTAGCTTTATTTTTACTTCTTGAGTTCTTGACTTCTTGTACTTGGTCTTTCTTTATCTTTTTTTTTATGCAATTAATGTACTTCAAATTATTATTGCCAAATAATGTAATTAATCTAATCATACCATGAAAATAGAATCTTAGATGATAATATTTATCATCTAAGATTTGTATGGGTTGGCGAGAAGTGTAATTTTTGTTTTTTGTTGTATCCGGATTATGTTTAGCATCTAATTTGTGCACTTCTTATGCCATTTTAGTGTTTTTTTTTTCTAATATAATTGATTCTTTAATTGTTTCAAAAAAAAGGTGAATATGGTGGAAATAATGTAGAATAAGATCGAGTGCATTCACTAAGAAGTGACTAGATTCTGTTAGATCTAAAACTTTTTTTTGTAAGATTTAACGGTCAAATTCAAAATTTAATTTTATATTTAAATATAAAATAAAATTTAAATTTAAAATTATGATCATATCATTCCATCAAAATAGAACAATATTTACTAACTGCAGAAGAGTTTACAGCACAATATCCATTTCCCAATTATAATGGTTTAATTAACATAAGGGACTACTATTACTTTCCTAGTGTGTAGGGCTTTCACTTCAAGTTCAAAGTCACGTTTTCTCTATGACTTATCACTTGAAGGATTAAGAAATTTCAATGGGTGGGGGCTACATCATTTTTTGTTTTGACGGACACAAGGGCTACATATTTCATAAATATTTGTTTAATATATATATATATATATATATATATATATATATATATATATATATATTATATATCATACATATTTCATATATACTACCTCTGTTTCAAATTATAAAACTCATTTTGACCACTGCACGTTCGTCAATGCACAATTTTGATCATAAATATCTTTAATTGTGCATTAGTAAAAATTATAAAAATTTGATATCTTGAAAATACTCATCAAGACAAATCAAACAAGATCTTATATGATAATATTTACATTTATAAATTTTGAAAAAAATACGGTCAAAGCAAGATACATAAATAGTGTCATTTAGTCAAAAAAAGTCTTATAAATTGGGACGGAGGTAATATATAAGAAGTTTCAAAGACATGTATTGTTAGTGTAACAATATAAAAGAGTGGTTTAAAATTTTGTCATTAAAAAAAGTAGAGTGAAATGTTGTGACATTTTTCATCTCTAGTATATGTTATCTTATATTCATCTATATCATGTCAAAATTGTGCATTTCATAATATATTCAAATCAAGATATGTCACATGTCAAAATTATATCTATTAAAATTCAAAATCGAAATAGAAAAATTTGAGGAAGACAAAAACACCATAAGAGCACATACATAGAAGAGTTAAATAAGTTTTTTGTTTTTGGAAATATAGTGCATTTTGATTTTTTTCTGAAGAATAAAATTCGGATGTTTTTGTCCTCTTAAAAATAATTGCTTTGCTTTTAGTCTTTAATTTATTGTATATAATTTTAATATATTACTAACATTTCTTAATCATACTATGAATAGACATAGGCTTGAAATAATAGACTAACATAATGTGGAGACATCTTTAAGATTTTTTTGAAAGATTAAAAAGTCATAATTTTGACATTAATATAAACATAAATTATTTATCATATTAGTAGAGATTAAAAATAGAACTTAAAACTAAAACTAAAACATCCCATATTCCCATTTATATTTATAAGGACTAAAATAAAATTTTGTTATATTCTTAGGGACAAATAATTATTTACTCTTTCAAAGAATAAAGGAACATTGAATTTGTTAGTTAGAACTTAGAAGGGCAATGGGACGTGGACTGGGTTGTGGTCCTTGTACCTCTTTTATTGGCTTTTTTTTTTTCATCAATACCAACTGTTTCACGAAATAATTAAGTACCAAAATAAGATCCTTTGACATTATGTACCATTATACCATTTTTTGTTGGTACATTTTTTTTATAGGATTTTTTTGGTACATCATTATATCATCCTTCTAATTTGCTTAATTTTGAAAAATCGCATCTTGTAACCACAATTTCTCACCAACATAAATTTTTTACTTTAGTGTTAGAAAATCACTTTTAGAGGCTGCAATTTTTTTAATGTTATTTTTAGATCATGTAGACTAAATGAGAGACCAAAAATGGACAATTTGACTTTACAGGGACTAATTTTAAACTTTTTTTTAATAGGGACTAAAGCTTTTCAGTTCAAAACGAATTTTGAAACATTGTTCTTCAATTCCGTTAAGTCCTTATGCAATCCAAATTGAATAAACTCGTATGCAGAATTTTCTGCATCAGATCTCCAACTTCAAACATGATTTCTGAGTTTGATTTAAATCCGAAATATACCAAATTAGTAACCAAATCGAAGGGAATTTCATCTAGGTTCCAGAAAATCAAGAATTCTTTAAATCTGAGTTACAGGGTGGGAGTTATTACCTTCTGAGCACAGAGATGTCCAAAAACGAAATTCTGCATAATCTCCAATATTTACTTCAAACTCTCAACCCATAACTTCTAGGTTCTTAAATTCCACTTGCAAGTTCTCAAACTCATAAAAACAGGGTATATATTACCCAAGCTTCAAAACAACAACACTCTTCCATCACCTTGTTCCTTGAACTTGTAGGATTCTAATTATGGGATTGCATGTTGATTTCAAATAAGAGAAATTGTGTGGGTTGAGCTTGAGACTTAGAAATGGAATGATGATTTATGTTGTTGTTGTTCGTATGAGAAATGTAAATTGTTGTAACCAAAAAAAGGATTCCATTGTGGCTCTCCTATTTGACTGCTAGAAGAAGAAGAAAAATAACCAAAAAAATTAAGAATGTGGACAAAGAAAATGCTTACCCTCATAAGAAAGCCATTGATTTAGACATGTTCTGGTGGTATCTTCTAAAGAGCTAGTGTAATAGCTATCATAGATCACATGCTTGTAATTATAATAGCTATCTTAGATCACTACGAGTTAAACGTTGAGATAGTTTGTTTAAAAAACTATAATGTCACAACACTACCAATTATGACATTTTAAGACTTTAGAAGATTGAGCAATGATCCCCTAAAGATTATAACTAAGTGATAAAATGATGAAATAAAAATATCTCTTTTAATTAACAAGTGTAAAAAAACAAGAACTTAGCATTGAAGCAATGACTTGAACACCTGAATACTTAACATCCGAGCTAATTAAATTATGTCATAGACCAAGTGGTTCCACCAAAATCATAAGCATTATCCAAAACATATTCTACATTTTTTTTGTACCTATCTATCTAAGGTAAAAGACAGAGTATTAGCAAAAATTTCAAATTGCTACCTATCTATCTAAGGTAAAAGACAGAGTATTAGAAAAACTTCAAATTTCTACCTATCTATCTAAGGTAAAAGACAGAGTATTAGCAAAAATTTATTTCATACTTTTGGTTAAACATAATAATACAATCAATGAACCCTTAATCTACCTTGAAATATAGTAATACATACAATCAATTCTTTTTATTGAATATGGTGTGAATTATTGAATAATTCAATTACTACTATTAGTAATACTTAATGAAATTAATCTAAGTAGCTTTGAATTTGTTTGTTCCTTAATTATTTGAACAAGTTAACTTCATTATATTGTTTCAACCTTAATTAGTACTAGATAACATTATTACTGTATTTAGTTAAAGCTGCAATGAACAAGTTAACTTCATTGTTTCAACCTTCATTGTTTTAAAGGTAATAAATATGTTCACATTAGAATACACACTTAGTCAACACAACACATTATTATTAAGTTTTTAGCATGAAATCCCAAATTAAAGCCATGAATGAGGTGTCTCCCAAAAACAGAAACACAAAAGTATTATCACCAACCAAATTCATTTCACTTCTCTACCTTCTCAATCCCACTACCTTTCATTCATTAAATTCAAAGCCTACATACGAAAAACCCCAAAACGCACGAACACCGTTTTTAGCATTTGAAAGGGATTTTGTACACTATAAAACAAAAACTATCCTATTTTAGCAATTTTAAAACTTTCACGATATTGATATAGGTATAGAGATTTTTATTTACAAGCAACCGCAGGTTCACATAAATATTCACATTATTCTCTCACTTTTCAAAAAAACATTGTCTCACTTTTCTACAATTCTCTCTGCATTTGCGCTGTTTCTCTCTGGCTGGGCTCTCTGGTTCTATAAAACAACAGGTAATTGTTCTCTCTGGTTTAATTTATACAAGTTTTAGAACTTCAAACGTTTTCTCTCTGATTTTTGTGTCCAAACGTGAGTCTAACTCCCTAAACGCAATTAGTTTCTCAAATTCAAGTTATGTTTGGATAAAATGAAAAGCAATTATGTGAAACTAAAAACGCGAGTTTTCCGGCTTCAAACATGATTCTTTCAATTTCTGGGTTGTTTGGCTAAAAGCAAACGTGAGTATTCCTTAAGCTACTAATTGAAGCTTCTGCGGCAACTCAAAGTTTTATGATAGAGATTAGAGAATTTACCCAGGACTTCTTTTACATTTTTCTACCATTTTAAACCAACTTTTTTCCATTTCAATTTCAACGAAATGTCAACAGCCAACAGTTAATGATGATCTTCCCTTTCCATTAAAACAAACATGTTTCCTGTTGCAGAACACACAGCAATTTTAGAATATTCTCTCTCTTCCTATCGGTTAGAGAAGAAGTTTGAATTGAACTATGAAAGCCCATTTATCATTTTCTTAAACAAGCCCATTAATGAAGATAAATATCAAAAATTAAATTAAAAAAAATTGACAATTTTTTTTTTTGTTTTTTGACATATTCTTTTTTAAATAGTAATTAATACCTATTTTAGTAATTATACATTCAAAATCAATTTTAATTCAAATTATTTAAACATCATGAAATGATCATAATCACTTTTACATTAATTTATCCAAACATAAATCAATTCTGTTCAACTCACTTTTAATCAAATTCAATTCTATCAAAGTCAATTCTTCCTGCCGCCAAACCAAACATTCCGGCATATCAAACGCAAACGCAAATTCAAGCTTTAAATATGATTTATCAAATTTGCGCCTTTCCATAACATGACCTTTTACAATTTCTGTGTTGTTGTTTTTCCAGGTCACTATATTTTGTCATTTTACCGTGTTCAGCATCGCCAGGTTAGAGATGAAGCTAGACTATTATTTTTTTTGTTCCCCTTTCCATATAGCATTATTGTTGATGTTACTAGACCGATTAACATTTTGTATGATGAGTGTTGTTATTAGATATTTAGTTGGATTAGTTTTGTAGTAATCTTTTGGTCTGTTGAAGTTTAGTTACGAGATTGCGTAGTGTTGGCCTTCGGGACGTATATCTCGCTTGGTTGGCATGAAGATCTCGCCTAGAATAGATCCCAACTGATATAATCTCTGTAGAACAGTTTTTTTCAAAATTATAAGACAAATTTTAAATTACATTTTTTTTAAATATACTCCTCACTAATATATTAAAGCAGAATACTTTTCCCTCCTAAACTTCCCATTAGTCCACCTAATTACATTTAGTTTATTAGACTTCTTTCATTTATTTTTAATAAAATATTTTTTTTATATTTTAATTTTAATGCACATTAATTAACTAATGTCAATTTAAATTAAAATTAAACTCAACTTTAAAAACTTATTCAAACTCATTTACTCCATTTTTTTACTCTTCTCCTTTCCCCATGCAATGAACTTCATATTAACCTATAGAAACATCCTAATAATTTTTGAATTGGTATAAGAGCATATTAGGAAAGATGGATCTAAATAAGTGCCACTCCTATTTTACAAACCTCCATTTTAATTTTTCTTTAACATTTTCCTATAAGTTTTGCTGCAATAAATATCTCTTAAAAAAGTATTTTATTAAGAAAATGTGCACACTCTAGTTTCAAAGACATGTATTGTTAGTGTAACAATATAAAAGAGTGGTTTAAAATTTTGTCATTAAAAAAAGTAGAGTGAAATGTTGTGACATTTTTCATCTCCAGTATATGTTATCTTATATTCATCTATATCATGTCAAAATTGTGCATTTCATATTATATTCAAATCAAGATATGTCACATGTCAAAATTAAATCTATTAAAATTCAAAATCGAAATAGAAAACTTTGAGGAAGACAAAAACACCATAAGAGCACATACATAGAAGAGTTAAATAAGTTTTTTTGTTTTTGGAAATATAGTGCATTTTGATTTTTCTTTCTGAAGAATAAAATTCGGATGTTTTCGTCCTCTTAAAAAAAATTGATTTGCTTTTAGTCTTTAATTTATTGTATATAATTTTAATATATTACTAACATTTCTTAATCATACTATGAATAGACATAGGCTTGAAATAATAGACTAACATAATGTGGAGACATCTTTAAGATTTTTTTGAAAGATTAAAAAGTCATAATTTTGACATTAATATAAACATAAATTATTTATCATATTAGTAGAGATTAAAAATAGAACTTAAAACTAAAACTAAAACATCCCATATTCCCATTTATATTTATAAGGACTAAAATAAAATTTTGTTATATTCTTAGGGACAAATAATTATTTACTCTTTCAAAGAATAAAGGAACATTGAATTTGTTAGTTAGAACTTAGAAGGGCAATGGGACGTGGACTGGGTTGTGGTCCTTGTACCTCTTTTATTGGCTTTTTTTTTTTCATCAATACCAACTGTTTCACGAAATAATTAAGTACCAAAATAAGATCCTTTGACATTATGTACCATTATACCATTTTTTGTTGGTACATTTTTTTTATAGGATTTTTTTGGTACATCATTATATCATCCTTCTAATTTGCTTAATTTTGAAAAATCGCATCTTGTAACCACAATTTCTCACCAACATAAATTTTTTACTTTAGTGTTGGGAAATCACTTTTAGAGGCTGCAATTTTTTTAATGTTATTTTTAGATCATGTAGACTAAATGAGAGAGCAAAAATGGACAATTTGACTTTACAAGGACTAATTTTAAACTTTTTTTTAATAGGGACTAAAACAAAAAATTTGTTATTTTATGAGGATCAAAAAAGGTATATTAACCTTAAAAAATAAAATTTCAAATTAACAAATTTATATATATGTCTACACTATTTAAAATGTCTGAGTCCATCCATTTCTACTGTAAAGACATATGTTAAAAAATTCATAAGTAAATTTTTTATATTTTTTGACAATAAGTAAAAAATTTATATTAAAAATATAATAATTTGACTTTTAAAAAATTAATGCACAATTTTAAAATATTTATCATGTGCTCTAAATACACATGTTAAATTTTACATTAGATAAAATTAATTTATTCCAAAAACATAAGTTATTATTAGTATTTTTTTCATCAAATAAAAGTTTGTGAAACAATTTAAGACAAATACTTCACATTATTATTGCCTTAATAATCTAATTAATTAATCCAATCATGCCATGATAATATAATCTAACATTAGTGTCTCTAATTACTTATTAAATAATTATGTTTCTTAAGAGACATTATTTTTCTTCTTCAGAAAGAGACAATATTTTTCACCAATGTGAATATTGTGGGAGTATCAGGCCTTTTGACTTCATAGTCACGTTTTCTCTAGAGTTTTGTTTTGTTTTATTCTTTATGTATACTTAGTTAATGGACCCACTTTGATCCTTTCGCACATTCTTCATCAACTTCTGTTTTGACATTATTTTATTCTTTATGTATACTTAGTTAATGGACCCACACACTGACATTCTTCTTTTTGTTTACATGTGAGAGAAAGTAGCATTGACCCACATGCTTAAGTAAGTTGTACCATCATGTGACACAGTTCAACAATATATATGAGAAGTAAACAAGCAAATGAGAGACTAAGTTTAATTTAGTTTTTGAAAAATAATATTAATACTACTTACACATCAAAGTTTTAACAAAATTATACATATAAATTTGAATATTGTTACCAAAAAAAATTGAAATTGAATACTAGTATAAATTATTTGGGGATAAATTAAAAAAATTCAAAAAAATTGATTACGTGAAAAATTAACAATTCATTTGCATTGTATAAAACAAATTAATCATTTGCAAATAACAACATAACCCTCTAATTAAAATTCCAAAATCGATTATTAAATGTTAATTGTTTCAGTGGTGATTAACGTTATATTTAATAGAAATTATCACGATTTGATTTTCACAACTATGTTTGAAATGATACTGAAAATCTAAAACAACTTTATATCCTAACTTATTCGAACTTTTGATTACTACGAGTCTACGACCACATTTTCCTAGGAACTAGAGATTGAAAAAAAAAATCCAAAATCAATTTATAGATATTAAATGGTTCATTATGTACTAAGTTTAATTTATTTTTTGAAAGAAACTAGAGGTGTTTTCAACTTTTCGTTGATGTAATTAGTTTGTATAATGGTGTAGTTGTCACGTATAACTTTGGTTTGATTTGTGATAGAGTGTGAATAATAGTTGTCATTTGTCACTGACTTTTTTCATTTGTTCCCAAAGTTATTGAGTAAAAAATAGTTTTCATTTAAAATAAATAAATATAACTATGTAAGACAATTTTTAAAAACAAGTCTAATTCCAAAAAAAAAAAACAAGTCTAATTCTGATTCATAAAAATAATAGTACTTATAAGTAGTAGTAGTACTCTAGTATAGCCGTTTGTTCAAAAAAAAAAGTACTCTAGTATAGCCTAGCTCCTGCAATATTCAGATAATACTAGTTTCAAATAAATGGCTAACTTGTGAAAAAATTTGGTGAAAGGCGACATAGTACTAGTTTCAGATAAATTAAACGTTTGATTCAATTATTTTTAGGTTATCATTACACAATTTTTTTCTTATTAACAAATATTTTTACACTTTAAATGTCTAAATTTTGATGTGAAACTTTTTCTTATTATTGTTACATCTTAAATTAGTCAAGTTACAAGTGACTCGTAATTTTTGTACCAAAAAAAAAAGTGACTCATAATTTAGAGCTAACAACTTTTTAGATTTAAAAATGTGACACATATTTTATTCTTCATGTGAGTGAGATTGTAATTTTTTTTTTTTTATCTTTTGACAAAAGTGAGACTATAAACTTACATCCTAATTTTATTTTATATTCCAATTACATCATAGTAAGGACAAATTTCACAAAAGTACTCCCTTCTTTCTTTCTTTCATGTTGGTTTTTTTCCTTATAATTTTAAATAAAAAATAAGTAATTTTTCCTAATTGATCATTTCTGTTTAAATCAAAATAGATTTTAAAAAACAAAAACTCAGATATAGATGCTCAAAAAATATTTAGATTAGATTGTTATGAATTAATTCTAATTGATTTTTGTTATGTCATGTGGTCTTTTATTTGGGTATATATATGTCGTGTGGTCTTAATTTCATGGAACGATTATAATGTCAAAAAATTGTGATGTTTTAATTTATTCCTACATGGGAACATATAAATTTAAAGTAAACTACAATAAAGTACTATCAGATAAGAAGACTAGGAGAGGATAGAACTTAGAGATGGAATAAGTACATTCTCCTCCCTTGAGCATATTTATTGTTATTCCTATAAAGTATATCTCCTTCTTAACTCTTTAATCTATGAATCACCTAATTCCAATTGTCATTTTTCATCATAAATTTCACCTACTACTATTCCACATATACCTTTATTTATTCATACTACTACTACTACTACTACTACTACTTTGTGATTTTGAGTTCAGTATAGTTACTACTACTTCTACTACTACTTTATTTACTTGTAATTCCAAAGAAAAGATGCAATGCTCAGTTGCCTTTATACTGCTTCTTCCGTGAAGTTCTACTTACTACTATAAATACACTGTGCTACCTATGAGGCTATGAACATTAATCTCTCAATGCACAGTTTTAACAGCAAGTTCAAGTTGGCTTCAAATACCCAGCACCAAGTTATAACAGCTCGAAGATGAACTCATATCATGAATAAGAGATTAAAGCTACTGTATGTGAAAGATAAGCTACTGTGAGTGAAAGATGAACTCATATCTTATATTATTCGATACTGTGAAAGATAAACTCATATCATGATCTCACCAACTCTTTAACAATGTCTTCTTCATCTTCACCACCACCATCACCACCACCACAAACAGAAACACCACCACCACTACCACAACAAACAGAAACAGAAACACCACCACCACTACAAGCAGAAACACCACCACCACCACCACAGCAAACAAAAATAGAAACACCACCACCACCACCACCACCACCACCACAGCAAACAGAAACACTACCACCACCACCACAACAAACAGAAACAGAAACACCACCACCACAGCAAACAGAAACACCACCACCGCCACCACAACAAACAGACACAGAAACACCACCACCACCACATGAGATTCAACTTGAGATTCAACTTGAATCATCTTCTTCTTCTTCTGAGACACATGACCCAGAACAGCAGCCCCCACAATTCCAAAACCAACAAGATCAAATCCAAAATGTGCCCCTATATAATGAGCCAGAGCAGCAGCCCCCACAAGATCAAATTCAAAATTGCTTTCAGAGGTTTAGTCACTATGCAATTGCAACTTTTCTGCAATTGTTATTTGCATGTATGAACCTCTTGACCAAGTCCGCCATGAATTACGGTATGAGCAACGATATTGTTGCAGCTTATCGGAGCATGTTTGCACTCGGGACTGTATCGCCATTCGCTTTATATTATGAGAGGTAATGTTTTTCTTATATTATTCATTTCATGGCTACCGAATTAAAAAAATAATATATTGTTTGTGCAAAAAAAAGTTATTCATAATTAATAATATATATGCAAGATAATTAAGGAAGCGAAATACTCAAAATACAAAGAATAATTAATACTTATATATGATGGTAGTTAAGGGAGTGAAATACTTAGAATATTGTGATTAAGATGTTATGGTGAGTAACATTAGGATATAGAGATGGGTATTTATAGGCCATTTGGGATAAACATATGGCCATTTGTGATTCTTCATGTGCTTGTCCACTCGACCATTATTGTTAAGTGTTGTTTATCTCCTTAATATGCAGTCCTCTTATACAAAACAGAACATAAGCATCTCTTGGTTAGATATGACTGATCCTCAAACAAGTGAGACTATAATTCATAGAGTTTACAAGGATAGTATAATTACTAGACTTTTAAGTGATATCAAAAATCAACTCTACAAATTAAGACTTGAAAGTTGAAACTATTTACAACTATCTAAGAATAATTAAAAGATGTATTTGGGATATAATAGTTTATTTGACTTAATGACATTTTTTTTAATTGAACTACATAACACCTACAATAATGAAATTGGCAAATATGATGGAACTGTGAAAAGCTTATTTTTAGAATTATTTTTCAAGAGAATTTATTTTTTGTGTAAAATAAGTGGAAGCTAATACATTTTTTTTTTGTATTTAATAGAAATCAGTTGCCTCCGATGACATGGTCATTATTCTTGAAGATATTTGTGCTCAGTCTGTTAGGGTAAGTTTAATTTATTGTATATTATCAATTGATTAAAATACACTATTTTATCAATTAATGTAGTATATTTTTACTAAATAATTAACTTGATATTTTAATTTGTTAGGGTGTTGGACCAAGAATTGTATTTTTGGGGGATGAGTTATACTACACCCACTCTTGCAACCGCCACTAGCAATATGCAACCTGCCATCACCTTTATTTTGGCTCTGATTTTCAGGTATATTTCATTTACTTTTTTTAAAAAGTTCAATAGATATTTTTGATTTTGAAATGCAATTTAAAATCACACATTTTAAATCAATTCACTCGATTTAAAATCTATTTATCTTTTAAAAAAATATATACTTTTTCATTTGCATTATACTATTTTTTTCCTGATGTTTCTCATGCTTTATTCATGATAGTACAAAACTACAATATTTCTACATGTACCATAATCACATTTGTTAGGAGCACAAACAAAATCATCATCACTATTTCCAAACACAGAACTTCCATCAATTATAACACTTCCTTTCTTTACACTTTTATCATATCCCCTCTGCCGCTATCGCGCAATTAACTACTATGGTAATGACATCACCTAATTATATTGAAGGATCTAATTTCAAAATAAATAACAATGCCGATAACAAAGTCCATGACAGCAACTAAATAAGTTAACAATAGTTATTTTTGTATAATATAGCAAGACACAACTATAAAAGGATCAGACTAAAACTACAAGAGATTTTGTGAGAAACTTCAAAGCACTGTAGTATCAAACTATCAATTAAAACTTCAACGCACAAACTAAAACAAAAATAGCAGCATCATTCATAAAGAAGTATTTAAAAAACATTGAAGAATGAGGACAAAACCGAAATTGAACTAACCTTCTAATAGTTAATCTTAGTACTATATATAATATATCTATACATTCTTGCACATAACAAATTTAACTTGGATTTAACTTATTGTGTACTATATCGTATTTTTTTGTGTAGTTTGAGATTTCATAATTTGGATTTAACTTTAATTTAATTTATTGAGTTTTTTTTTTGTATGTAGAATGGAAACTCTGAACATATTATCGAGACGTGACCAATCAAAGGTGGCAGGCGCCATACTGCTCGTACTTGGAGCCATGGTGATGACTCTAGTTGGTGGCCCTGTTCTATATAGGAGAGATGCAGTCATAAGCCACAATCACCCTAGTGGTTCTAATACACTACTTGGATTAGGACTAGTTTTGGTATCATGCATATCATCGACTCTTTTCAATATGCTACAGGTAATTTATTCTATCTCATTGCTCAATATAAAAAAAATATTTAACTGTGTTTAAATTCATTTTTGCAAGAAGTAAAAGTGGCTTTGAAAATATAAAGTTAATTTTGATATTTTTAATTGTTCTCGTGTGCAACTTATATTTAATTTACTTATCATCAAAATTAATTTTCCAAATTAATCAAACATTTAAATTTAATTTTACCTAGGAATAAACACATTATATTTATACCAATAAAATATTTTTAAATATTGTTTGATAAACTATTAATTAATTATTTTGATTTGGTACTGATACAACCCTGTTTAAATTTTTAGGCTACCATACTTGAGTACTACCCCCCACTCTCTCTTCTTTCATGGGTTTTCTTTTTGGGGAGTATGGAATGTGTATTGGTTGCTTGGGCTGTGGAGAGCAGATCTGAATACAGCGTTTGGTTGATATTTAGTTCCGATGTGAAACTTTTGGCTGTCCTATATGCGGTAAGACATTATATAACTTTTTCTATTTTTTTTGTACAATAATTTTTTTTATTAAGTATACAAAAATGTTATAAATTAAATTTATTTACTTAATTTGAAATTTATATAGGGTGTATTTTGCTCTGGACTAGGTTACTACTTGCGAGGAGTAGTAACGCGCGCTAGAGGCACAGTGTTTGCTTCATCTTTTGGTCCCTTATGCATGATAATGGTGGCTATATTTGGCATCTTCTTGTTTGGCGAGGTTCTAGTTCTTGGAAGGTAATCATAAAAATTAAATTAATAAGCTTTGAAATTAATCAAATAGTTTAAATGTTTTTTTAGTTTGCTAATTGAATATATAATAATGTAGGGTGCTGGGTGCTGTGATCATTTGCTTGGGCATTTTCTTTGCCATGTGGGGGCAAGTCCGTGATATCGCACCGGTACAAGATGATAACCAACCAGAGGGTGGAGAGGTTGTGCCTGCACAAGAGGGTGCAGTTGTCCCAGCTGTGCAAAATCAAGAAGTTTAGTTGGTAGATTTTAGTCGGAAAGCAAGTTGATCCATAGTTTATTTTAGTTTTTGCTAATTTGTAGTATTTGGATGAATATTTGATAGGATTTGATCTACTAATATTTGGATAGCATAACTTTTGCTTTGTTTAGGTAGATGTTGTTGAATTGGTTAACTGTAGTCCTCGCCTTTGGATTTGTTCTTCCAAGTTTAGTTAATGTAATTCAAGCAGAATTTCTTTGGATAATTTTAATTTAGCAACAACATAAAATTTCGGCTGCATGAAATTTCAACAAGACAGATAAAATTTATGACACAACATAGTTTTTTTAGTAGTAATTTTTATTTGGATGGAAGTTGGAACTTTGGGAGAAGAAATTTGAAAACTTCTCCAGCATATAATTGTTGAAAATTTTCACATTAAGAAGTAGATTCACCACATGAAAATTTTCACAGTACCTCTAAAATTTAAATCCCCATCTTAAGAAGTAGATTCACCATTTAGATCATAAATTGTTGTGTTCTCAACAGAAAATAAGAAAAATCTTGTCATCATTTATTTTCTCTTTTCAAAAACTTTAAAAAAAGAAGTAGAATTATTGAGAAAGAAAATAAATTTATAAAAAATGTGGAGTAAAGTTATTGAGAAACATTGGCGGATACGAGGCCCGACCAGTCCAAGCATTTGCTCTCAGTGGCGGATGATAGTTAGGGCGAGGCTGGGCAACAGCCCACCCCTTAAATATTTTTGCTTTTGTTTTGGTATAGGGATTTACTAATATAAGAATTTTTCGATATACAAATTTTTAAATTTGATTATATAATTGTTCTTTTCAATCGGTCATTTTATTGAATAAATTATTTTGACCTTTGAATGAATGGTATTGTTTCTGTTCAGTTGCATTGTGAATTCGAAGATATAATAATGTGTCGCAGTGTTGTGTTGTGAGTTAAATTAATTTAATGAATAAAAGATTAGTATCTGAAATAAATTTGGAGGTAAATAAGACTTATATTTTTTTATTGTGATTGTAGTTGTTGTTAAATATGAATTTAGTTGATTGATTTGTTGTTAACTTCTCGTAAAACATAAATATAAAGTTGAAAAATAAAAAAATTAATCATTTTTTTTAAGAAAAACTCGATACACATAAAATATCATTTTAAATTGTGTAGTTTAATTTTCTTATAATCAATTTTTTGTAGATGATATTAATTTAAATATTAGTATAATTATCCGGAAAAAAATTTGTGGCTCCGCCACTGTTTGCTCTAGCAAAAAAATATTGGTATCTTTAGTTATTAGTAAAACTGATATTTTTTTGGGTTGTATAATTGTTGACTTTTGTTATCATTTTTCCAACGAAGTAATTTTAGCCTCTTTTTTGGAACTTCTAATTTGTTCTTTAAACAAAGGCAAATTATGTGTTCTAATGTTAAAAGTAGAAATGAATTACAAAGTTATGGATAATTCGTCTTTTCTTTTATATTTCATAAACATTTAGTTATTATTAATTTTCTTGAGAGTTAAATTATAATAAAAGGTTAAATTAGAAAAGTAAAAAAAAACTAATACTTCCTCCGTCTCAAAATAATGATCTTTTAAGATTTATACACGATTTTTAAGAAAATAATTAATTTTTGATTTCAATGATTAAACTAGTATCATTTACTAAAACACCTTTATTAATTGTTGATTTCAATAAATAAAGATTATATGATGGAAAAAAAATAATAAATGTTACATTGATATTTTAAAGTAACAATTATTTTGAGACAAATAAAAAATTTAAAAAAATAATTATTTTGAGACGGAGGGAGTACAAAATAAGGAGAGAAAGTGCTTAAGTTAATTAAAACAAATATTAAATTTACTTAAAACTACATAGACTAATCTTTGAGTATGACCAAAACAGGGGTCTTTTCTATGTTTTACTTAAAATTAGGCGACAAATATCACCAAAAAAAAAATTAGGCGACAAATTAAGGTGGCATTTTATTTGTAATCAACTCTATGAAGTGAGAGAAGTAAAATCATGCATTTTAATGCTGTCCTTTTCTTTTATGTTTTAACTCTAGCTTGTCTCGTCATATAATGCTCTCTACTCTCTAGCCATCACCCATGTCCATGTGAAACTCAGAAGAAGTAGTAAAGCCAGCCACCAAAGGATGATGAATCCTAGCTAATAGCTAGTACTACTCTTTACTCGTTTTTCATATACAGTAGCTACTACAATGTTCATAATTTTTTTTACATTTTCCATTGGTTTTCATTATTGGTTTCAGAGATAGTTTTACCATATTAATTAAGGTGACTGTCAAATATTACTTGAAACTGGACACACACTTATTATTAATTAGATTTTTACTTTTGGGTCATTATGTTATGTGGAATAATTTGTATGGTCACAATAGTTTAGACTGATTTTTTGGTCACACTCACAATAAAATTATAAATAAAAATTAAGAACCCGTACCCATTAATATTTTATAAATCAAAATTATTTCATGAAGAGGTGGAGAAACATCTTAATACTTTTTGTGCTCGGTTTAATTATTTCAAATTTTAGTAGCAAAAACTGCATAATATAATTTGTTTTCATTTCTAGTTTAATGATATTTCCAACAAAAATATACTTTTTCTTTTTTTTTTTGACAGAAAAAAATATACTTTTTCTAGTCATTACTATAAATAAATTAATCTTTTTAATACATTTGACAATTGATCATTAGTCTTAATATAAGACCGGCCAAATACATAAGTTGTTAAATTTACTTATAATAATGTCGGAAAAAATCGAGAAAATATTATTCAGGCAGAAAAGAAATACTTAATGTCCTCTACATAATGTGGCTGCCACATGAATACATGATCAAAGTATATACATAGTGATGCTTTATTTAGTGAATGACACTGTCAAAAATTGAAGGTAAGGTGACACTTTTGGTTTTAATGAAAGAAAATGCTTATCAACGGGAAGTGGTATATGCGAAAAGTAACGAATTTCGTGTGACATGGTAATTTTTTTTTTTTATCTTTTTGTTGTCAAAATAAAAACAAATAAAAAATGAAATCCGACGGTGTGGAAGGAAGGCTACAATGGTGTGGTGTAGAGGGCAAGTGAATTGTTCTTTTCTACTTCGTTTGTATGTGAGCATTTCCCACTTCAGCTATGGCTTATGCTAATTTTATTTTTTTATAGTCATATTAATCTGGGACGGAACCAGAAAAAAATGTTAAGGGTGGTGAAAATAACTCGTGTATTATTGAGTCATTTGTTTGGTTTGAAATTATGAATTTACGTTACTATTTATATTTTATGGAAATGAACTCAACTGGTAATCGGAGGTAGGAGCGGAGCTCCCTTAGGAAAGGGGAGGACCGCGGCCCGTCCCTAAAAAATCATTTTATTAAGATTTCGTTGGTAAATTCTTATTAGAAAAGATTTGATTCTTCAACTTTGAGTTTTGGCCTAGTCGTCCCAAAATTTCTTTTGCATTTTTTATTTATTTTTAATATTACATAATATATTTTATTAAGATACTTCTTAGATTGTACAAAAAAAACACTTCTTAAATAATTTCTTTGAGATGTCAACATAGTTGAAATGTGTTAATTTTCATCTTAATACCAAAATTTGGCAAAAAAAACAATTACTATCTTTCGAACCGTAATAAAGAAGCAATAACAAGTACTACTAAGATCATATCGCATTATAAAAAGATGGTAAAATGTGGCCTTGAAAAGGGTTTACACGTCTCTTGTGCGTGGAAACTGGAAATTGTATAAATGTAAATACTAATGCATGCTACTCTAGTTCAATAATTAATTTAGTCATATTAGTGTGAACTTCAATGTTGCATTTGATATTCTTAATTTTGTAGCATCAGAGCATAATTTTATCTCGACTAAGTTTAAAGATGTAATTTTTCGAAAATTGAATTTTACTATACGAAAATGAAAATTTTAAAATAAGAGACTAGAATTGCACATAAATAATTTAGGAGATTAAAATTATGAATTTAATAAAATAGGGGAATAAAACTACGTTTAAAATCTTGACCAAAAAAAAAGCTGCGTTTAAATTAAATTATAAATAAGAACCATTTTGTATTTTTTTTGTTGATAAATCCATTTACTTACTATTGAAATAATAATAATTTACTCAAAAGTAGTAATAATAATAATAATAATAATAATAATAATAATAATAATAATAATAATAATAATAATAATAATAATAAAATTGTCAATAATAATAATAATAATAACAATAAAATCTATGATTATAAATATAGATCAATAAAATAAATGGTTAAATTTTCTCTGGGTGTTTACTGTTCAGTTCTAAAAGAAAACAAATTGGACTGTTGTTCATTTTGTTCGATCTCATTTGAACTTAGATTTTAGTTCAATGCAATGTGGTTAAACTGTATAGGACCAACAATTTTTATTTTTTTTTTTGAAAAGAAGGATCAACCAAATTGACTGAACGATCAAAACAACAAAATAAGTGCCCGTTTGGCCGGACTTATTTTCTACTTTTTTTTCTTCTCCTTAAAAATAGTAAAGTAGGAAAAAAATGTGTTTGATTCTACTTTTTTTTTTTTTTTTTAATTCTTTAGTTTATTTCTCTAATACTTTTAAAGAGAAATATGACTAAATTCAATTTTATACTTCTTTATTTCGTTTAAGCTAAATAGAAAAGTAGAAAATAAGCTCGGCCAAACGGGCACTAAGTTTAGCTTGACCAAAAGTAGCTTAGTTATCAGTCTTAAGCAAATTGGTGAAGTAAAATCTTCACCAATTCTTCGAAGGATAACCACACAATCTTCTGCCTTTTTTTTCTCTCTTTAGAATTGAAATAAAAATTAATTTATTTACTCTCTTTATGTAATAAAAAAACATATATATCCGAAATACACATACATACACAAAATAACTGTTTCTTTAAAAAAAACTTTATGGAATGCTTATATCCAAAATCCAAAATAAATAACAAACATAATCAAAGACAACCCGATCCAAGAAAAAAATACATAAAAAAATCTTCTTTTTATAAGCCCGATATTGTTGAAATACTGTAAAAAGGAAAATATACAAGAGAGAGGGGGAGCGGACTAAACCCTCAAAGTTAACAAAAATAATAATTAAAAAGACCTAATCTATTACGAAAAAGTATCCACTAAAGAAAAAAGTCTATAATCATAAATAGAAAGAACATGATTAGTCAACTTATCCGCATAGTGATTTCTTTCACGAAAGATATGAGTGACAAATAATACATGTTATTGATCAGTAACAAGCAATTAGACCACTATTTTTGAACTTTCATAGCACTATATCTTGTATTTAAAGCTAAAGTAACTAGCTTAGAATCACATTCTAACAAAAAAGAGTATTCGTCAAAAAAAAACAAAAAAGAGTAACGTTTGCAATGACCAACTCAATCGCATGTCTGACCGATAAGATCTTATATTGAAATCTCAACTAGTTTCTATGAAACCAGATAACATTAATAATGTTGACAATAGCTAGTAGCTACCAACACAATTAGCTTGACCTGAAGAGCCCAACTTCTATCACAAACATCCAATACATCATAGATAAGGCTAAGATGTAAAACATACTTCATAAAAATTCTTCTAATTAAAGGTTGATCTATAAGCAGAAAATAATCGATCTACAAAAAAGGATGGGTGATGGGTGAATGTTTCAGATGAATGCATTAAAAAAATATGTACAGATATTTATTTTTGATAAATATTTTAAAAACAATAAACAAATGATGAATACATAAAAAATATTGTTATGAATAATATTGAATGGAAGGGAGTAGATTTTATTGTCCCATACTTGTGTCTTATAAATAAGACTCATATTTCTATGTAAATCACACTTGAAAAAGTTACTTGACCATGCTAGATGGACCTTGCCAATATATCTATTAGATAGCTGGATACGGTTTTGTTCAACAAAATATTTTATTTGTCAGAATTACTATTAAATTAAAAAAAGATAACACCCAACACTTAAGGAGGCTTTGGTGTATAAATTAGATTTTGACATCAAAATCATGTTTCCTTCATAAAATTTACTCACTATGTCTTACATGCCATGAAACGTTCAATTTACAACGCCCAACAAATATGTTACGTTCAATTTTAAGAGTTTCCTTCTATTATGGTCCCTGATGTCCTCAAAAGGGTAAATGACTCAAACTTTAGGGTCAACAATCGGTCAGCAAAGGTGTATCAAGACAGCACTCCTACCTATGAACCAACAAGGTCGTTCTATATTGCAACTCAAATTCTTTATAATAATGGTTTTACTTCATCTTTTCCACATATGCGTTGGAGCTCGCGTGCTGCAGCCAAAAAGGATTCTGTATAGGAGTAAAGAATGTAAGAAGGAAGATATCAAAAATCACTTTTGATCTTCTCTACTAATAATATAAGCATACATAGGCATTTGCGAGACTGTTTGGTTATGAAAACAGCTTATGGCATGTATACAAGTAATTTTCATCTTTTTTCATAATCTCTCTAGGATGATAGCCTATGAAAACAGCCTATAGCTTATATGAGAATATAATTTGACTTTATTGTATCTGTTTACTATATTAATAGTTTATAGATAAGCACTTATATGATAAGTGTGCATGCTATAAGGACTTAATTAAGTTGATTACCCAAACATGGTCTAAGTACCGAACAGATATATTACCTTTCCAAATGCGGAAGGATTTCTGATTGATAGGTGAACCAGTTATTGTCTGAATAACTTCAAATAACATATTCTGTGAAGTGCTCCTGAGCTCTTGTACCACTCCATATATGGTTTTCCCATTCTCAAAGTAAATATGATTATTTGGGTGCTTTGTCTTGCAACCAGCATGCCGTTCAAACTCGTATGCGTTAATAACCTGAAGAAATGCAATATTAGAAACAGCAAGTTGGCTTCAAAAGGATTCTCCTCTATGATGACTAAACAAACTTGCCTTAGAAAAACTACATGACGGACAGCTGCACAAATACCCAGCACCTTTTATAACAGCTCGAAGTTCCTTCTATCAAGCATAGGAAGAACCAGACATGTGATCAAAGATAAGCTACTGTGAAAGATGAACTCATCACGAATACTAAATTTTACCTCCCGTGACCATGCCTTATACTTTACAGAGACACCATCCAGCATACCGGTGGAGAGCAAACTTCTGACATTTGAAGGGAAGTTATTTGAAGTAGCTTTTTTAGACATTTTCATCTCCTCTTTTGTCTTGGGAACAATTTCAGATGCAGACGTCTGATCTGTACTTGGATGTTTAGTGCTTGATCTAACCAACTCTTTTTCATTTACAACTTGTAACATATGCGATAATTGTGAAGGTGCTCGACCCATAAACAGTCCATAATCGGAAACAAATAAGTCAGACGGAGTTACATCATCATCATCACAGCCACCAAAGGATATGATAGTGCTCTCTCCTTTATTATAAGAATGAGAAACAAAGGGTATGTCATTTCCCCTGTGATGGTAAGTGTGACCCATTGATATGGTGCCATCATCAACCTTACTGAATAAGTGGTTACTTAACATAGAACTGTCATGGGCCTTGTTGTAAACTTGAGCAATAGACATCACATTACTATCTACATTATTGTATCCTTGACACATTGACATTGGATTACAAATCTCTTTGTATGTTGGAGAAATAGATAAGTTGCCATCTGCCTTGTTATAAGATTGACCCATTGACATTAAATTGTTATCTGTCCTGTCAAAAGCACGATCCACCAATATTACACTGTCATCCCCTTTGTTATATGTGAGACTCATTGATATGGAATCATCGCCTTCCATGAATGCATGAGGATTTGACACAGTATTGCTAATCTCCCCATCATAAGAATTATTCGTCGGAACAAACATGAAATCCTCATACTCCATCACCTCATTAACTTTGACTTTTCTAATCCCATCTTGATTAAAAGTTGGTTGAGAATCTTCTGAAGTAGTTGACTTGGATAAACCAAACGAGAAATCACACCCAAGAGGATCCAGGATATCCTTTCTTTCCACGCTCAACTTGTTATCTATGCTAAGAGGGCAAATGTTTGCGTCTTCAGAATTCATTGATGCGGCACCTGGTTCAAATAGTTGTGCTGTAAAAAGGCCGGTTAAAGAGTGAAAACTCAAAGAATTTTCCCATGACGGAGCATTGGAGTTGAGCATTCGTGATGATAAACTGTTTGGAGCCTCTACCGCTTGTTTCTTATTGGGAAACAGATCAACTTCAGGGCCATCCATGAACCACTGATTAGATCGCTTCGACTCTAATCTAGAAGAATTATCATAAGTCGTGTCATCACCGTCCTTCAAATTCACAGAAGTCTTTCCCATCGAAAATTGTTGATTGTGGAACGACTGTCAAAAACAATTCTTTAGAAATAAGCTTTAGGATACAGAAAAGTGGTGACACTAAGGCCTGTTTGAAACAATTTTGCTTTTTAGTTTTTGAAATGTGTTTTATAAATTACAGTAGTTTTCAAAAACAATTTTTGAAAAGCAAAACATGTGAAACATGTTTCTGTTTTTTAGATTTTAAAACTATAAATAGTTTTCAAAAACAATTTTAGAAACAAGGTCTTCCAAACATGTTTTCTCTTTTTTAATTTTTAAAAACTTAAAAAGCGTTTTTGGAAACTCTTTCAATGCTTCTTATTACCAATGGGGGGAAAAGGGTCAGAAACACCAAGGCCATTCAAAACCATGAAACTATGCATCACATTTTCTAAAGAACTTATTAAGGTATGACGAGAAAGATGGTTTTGAAGGGATAAGCCTATATTTTAGTATATATTTGAGATTTTAATTTTTTTTAAAGATAACATATGACAGATAATTGGATAATCATAAGACATTTCAATCACCTTTAACTCATTAATTTTTAAAAGCAGTTTATTACTTCCATAATCTAGAATGAAAAATAAATCCTCTACCCTACCCATCCAAACATACCCTATAAAATGATGCTAAAAATAGATAAAATGTGATTGAAATACTATAGGATCATTTTCATTTCTCTTGCTTTTTTTTTAAAAAAAATCTCAAAACTAGCACCCAAATATAGAGAACTGGTTTGCCGGATTATCTTATAATATCTCAACATACATGAAATTTCTAATTAAAGTTATAACAACACTAAAAATAATCTACAAAGCACAAATATAATAACTAATAGCCCCATTGTATTTTTTTTTCTTTCAAGTTGTCACATTTACAATTACAACAATGGTAAACACTTATTTTTTTTTTTTGAAAACTCGGTATCCGGCTCAAGGACCGAACAATGGTAAACACTTGAAGCTCAAATATCAAAAGATGGTAATCCATTTGTAAAGATGCATGGAGTGAGATTAAAGAAACATACCATTTTTGTTTCTTAGCTGCAAACTGAATCGTGTAATGATGAAGCTTCAAATTAAGCTCATAAGCATCACTTCAAAATCAACTTATAACTAAAACAAACAACAATAAAATAGTATCAATTAACAAGAAATGTTTTGCAATAAAATAAACAAATGGTTTTGATGATTCATACCTAAGATTGAAGGATCATCATTCGTGCGTGGTAGTAAGTAAGGGGAAAACGGCAAGATCTCTAGCAGGTGAGGTAGTAATCGATTTTTGAGGCTTTTGTGTTTCTCGGAAAAGTAAAATGATGGTGCTCCGCACGATTGTTGTCTTAGACGTCATCTTGTACGTACACGTGGCGTGATCCACTTCTCTGTGTCACATGAGAGAGGGGATGGTCTGTGCTGTTAAAGAGATAGATTATAGTCTGATGAATTTGTCGTGACAAATAATTTAAACTTTAATATATAATACTACTAATAGATAAATTATTTGATTGAAAAAGAGGTATTTTTTTTGTTTGAACTGAGTATGTTTTGCGTGCAATTAAAGAGATTAATCTCTCGAATATGATAGGATTATGAAGAGTGGTTAAATCTTTCCATTTAAATTAGTAGTTATTATCGTCAATAAATTAAAATGTAAAATTATTATAAAAAATAATTGACAATATAAAATTAATTATTAATTGTTCATAAATTTTAACTCAATCGATAGAAAATGTTAAAATTAATATGTTGCAACTAAGAGCCGCATAAAACTTGATTGTATTCAAATGAAATCGATAAATTTAAAGCACATGGATTGAATCTCTCCTTAAGTGAAAAGCTTACTAAAATTGAGAAATTAAGTCAAAACTGAGTCGCAAACTGAATTGAATTTGGACAAAATTGAGAAACTAAATCGCTAATTGTATTTTGAAGAAAAAACTAAATGAAACTTAGTTAAATTATGTTCACATCTCTGTAATTCGGGACTAGGGTTTGTGATTTTCAATTTGAGAGAAAAATTAGAAAAATTGATTTGGGTTTGGACTTTAAACAATTTGTGTCTGCATTTGGCTTGACTTTTTATTAACATATAAGTTATTTTTAGCTTAAAGTTGAAGTTAAAGTTGTTTGGTATTTATTATTTTTTTTCAACTTAATTAATACTTTTAAGTTATAAAATATTTTGTAAGGAGATGATTTTTTTATAGTGTGAATAAAATTCATAAATTAATATATTAAATATTATCATAAATTGAGTCAAAAAGAATATTATCATAAATTAAATTCAAAATTTTTAGAAAATAGTCCATAACATAAAATATAATTCATCACAAATTTATACGATTTGTATGAATTCAGATCTCCGTTATTATTTCTTTCTTCAACAAAATACAAGTATATATATAGCAGAAAATATAATTAAATTTAACATGATAATTAATAGGTACTCTAATAAAAAATAAATAGACAAAAAAGAACAAAATAAAAACCAAAAATTAAGAAGACAAATAAATGCCATATGTTTTGTCAAAAATTAATAAAAATAAATAGCATAGAGTAAAAAAAAATTGTAATCAACAAAGGACAAAAAATAAAAATGTAAACATGTCACATAGTACAAACATAAGAACTGAACAGAAGGTAGTGTGAATTAAATATATAAAAAATGGTGTCCCTCCAACTCTACCTATGAGAATGCAGGGAAAACAAAGTAAAATAGGGTATAAAAGTTTAGTGCAAAAAAATAAAAATGGGAGCACTAGTCGAAAAATCAAAATAAAATATAAAGTGTCATGTACAGGAATCGATGGGCGGTCATGTAACATTGTAGCTCCGAAAAAGTCAATACAAAATCATTTTTTTTCTTCTTATTTTTTAAGTCATTTCTATTGTATTTTCTTCATTATAAAAAAGACACTTCATATTTTAAGGACTTAAATAAAATTGTGTTTGATCCTGCTTCTTCTTAAAAGTAATAGCAAAGTAAAAAATAAGCGAGGTTAAGATCCATCAATTAATCATAGATATCTAAATAAAATAAAAATGAGTTTGATTATACATAAATATAATTAACCAATTTAGTTGTGGTTAGTGAAACTAATTAAAATGAGTCACTCGTATTCTTTTTGAAATTATCCAAACAAAGCCTAACAAATATTTGATTTCATTCAATATAATAAATAAAGGGTTCCCTTGCACCAAAAAAAATAAAAATAAAATTTAAGGGTTCCCTGAGATTGAGAGAAGGAAAAGGCCTAACAAAGACGATTAAATAATTCTTCTCAATAAATATTTATTTTTTTAACCAGGAAGCCATATTTAATTTTCACCAAAGCTTTTTAAAGGTTTTTTCCTTCTCTCAATTTCACGGAACCCTTTACTCTTTTTCAATCACACCAAGTTCAAACCTCTTCTCAATCTTACCCAAACTCAATTTCAACAAAACAAATTTTCTTTAGTTCTTACACAAATCATTTCTCAATCTCAACGAACCATTTTCGTTCAGTGTTCACCGTTCAATCGCATTGAAACATTGGTGTTAGAGGAAGAAACCAACTACACATTTTCTTTAAGGGTGAAATTTCTAGCCACTAATTAAATTATTTGACCAAAAATAATAATATACTAATACATTGCACCAAAATAATAATAATAATAATAATAATAATAATACAACTTTTATTTTGGGTACAACTTGAGTGTCACCAGGGGTTTTGGAGCAGGATTCCTTAAGCAGGTAACTTGATAGCTTATACAGTTATACTGAATTGCTTACATTACTGCTAAAATATTTTGCTATGCCAGTTTCAAGCTTCTTTTTCACTGTTATATTGAATTACTGTACATTATTGTGTATATTCTTCTATTAAAGTTCAAAAGGAGTGTTTTGTTCCACATGGAATAGATGAGTGTTTTGTCCTATATTCTAATAGTATTTTAGTTTCTTACTAATACTAGTTAATATCATACTATGTAGCACTGACACTTCATTTTAAAAACGTGTTTGGTATTTGACACATGTCAATGTCCAACACTGACATGATTCCAAACATGTTACATTGATTATTTCATCATCTCAAATTATTACAGTGTAGATGTATCAGTGTAATAGTCGTGTCCAATGTTTTTGTTTGTATCAGTGCTTTATAGATAGCATATTTAAAATTTACACAATCTTGATTATCATAGTTCACTAATTAGTTTACTTCATTGCTCTATGTTTCTTAATTATTTGCTAAAAAATAATCATAGCACAACCCTCTTGGCCTACTTTGCAGCCTAAACAAAATGATGCAATGTTAGAGACTTTCAAAATACTAGTTAATTAACTACATAGGAGAATCCCCATATATCACATGCTCCCCTTCACTACTCCACCACAAGCTCAACTCAAGTGACAAATTTCTTATATTATCTTCTGATGGACTTTACCAATATTTCACAAATGAAGAAGCAGTTGCCAAAGAAGAATCACTCATCACCATGTTTCCAGATAAAAATCCAACTCAACTTCTCATTGAAGAAGCACTTAGTCAAGCAGCAAAAAAAGCTGGTAAAAAGCCCTTCTTTGCACTTCTTTTTAGCAAAGGTTTAAACTGTTGTTACAAATTATAGTTACATTGATATCTGATATTGCGAAAAATTATAGACAAATGCGGCTAACGCTACAATTATGTGGTGCAGTTACTCAACCTTCTAAAACTTTTATATTGCGATTGTTATTGCAGTTGTGGACTGCAGTTTAAATTTTTACTGTATTTCAACATGAGATGAAATTTGAAATAACTCAAAACCTATGTAGCACTGACACTTTATTTTGAAGGTGTGTTCGGTGTATGAAACCGACACGCACGAAGTTACATTCAAATATTTCACCTTTTCAAATTATGATCAATGTCCACGACGACGTATCACGTATGCGTGCTTATCCAAAGTTTAGGGAATTTTCGTTGCATGTGTTTTGATTATACGGTGGTGAAAATTAATTTTAAAATAAAATGATTTATACTAACAATAAATTTAAGTGTAAAAGTTAGGCTAATAGGATACGAAGAACTGCAATTTTAAATTCACTTAGAAAATTATAATATGAGAGAGGACTTTTGATAGCTCTTCAATATTTTGTTTTCTATCAATTAATGGTATATTTAGGTTGTAAGGAAAATATTCCCTTTGTAAACATTGTGTCATAACTTGATTATGAAGTCAAAGCTTTAGATTTGGCTTCTCTGGTGATAACCAAAAAAGGCATGCATTTGATAAAAGATTATTATTTTTTGTGCCAAAGTCATCATGGATTTAAAATGTTAAAATCAAACTATAAAAAACCGTTAAAGGGGACTAGGAAATTGTTTGATTTTAAAACACTAGCAATTTAAAATGCATGGTCAACCTTATAAAGAGTAGGATGTAGATTAAGATCATAGATTTTTCTTCTTTTATATATAAAGTTTCATCTAGGAGAAAAGTAAACCAATATGGCATCCTCTAATTGTTTAACAGCCAATTAGGGTCAACAAATCGTGCAAGACAATTCAAGAAGAAATCTAGAAGATGGATACTTCAAGAGGTCTGCTATATAGACATAGTAACAAATACATGAAGATTTGGATGAGATGTAGTTGGGCTGAGAGAAAATATTATTAAAAACATCAATGATTTTGTTAGATTTATTTGTCGTTTTCAAAAATCAATATAACATTTTTTTCATAGTTCAATATAACAATCACTACTCTCTCCGTTTCGCAATAGATGTTCCGTTGAAAAAAAATTATTTTATCGAAATTAGCAAGTGTAAAATGATACTTCTTCCCAGCACAAGCTAAAATAGACCACTCGAGGATTGCTACAGACACTTCTCATGTACCACCTACTCAACTGGAACTTCATGTTGTGTCGTTGCAGTCCGCAATCTAACTTAGTACCCTCATCTGTCCACTGTCGAGCCAGATTCGCCTTAAGAGACAGAGCCGGATTAACCAGCACTGCAGGTCCAATCCTCTCATCATCAGTCTCAACTTATTACTAGTTAATTGCCTAGTTACTAGCATGATATTACTTTATATATGTGGAGGTGTTGAGTTAATATAATGTTGGAGTTACCTTGTCAAAACTTTGTAGCAACACACTCTGATAAAATTTTAACCAGTTACCTTCTTATGACTTTGTGCAGAAAAATTGGACACATGCAGAAAAATTAGAATGTTATCAAAAGGAAATTAATGGAAGCTATAGCTGTGATTGTGGTGGTTGTTTTTGTTAACAATACATGCTTTGGAAAGATGCAAAATAATCAACATTTTTCTCTTCTCTTTTACCAAATCATAGTCTCAACTCAAATCTTTTTTGTTCTCTCTTTTCACACTTTCTTACCTATTTTTATCTTCTCACTTTCTCATAACAAAGTATACTCTAAATGAATATGTCGTCCGATTATTTAACACACAAACAATTGCCGAGACAAACATAACAAAACAAACATCTCTAATTTCGTATGGCCAGTTGCGCAACGCTTGTAGCATCTTTGAAATGCAATTGATATATAAAAAAAATATAAAAAAAGGGCAGCTCGGTGCACTAAAGCACCCACATACGCAAGGTCTCAGAAGGGGTCCCACCATTTTGGTGTATTGTACGCAAACTTACCCTATTTCTTACACAAGAGATTGTTTCTAGGACATGAACCCATGACCTTTCAGTCATGTGACAATAACATTACCGTTGCGCCAAGCCTCTCATTTGTAATGCAATTGATATATTTCCGGAAAAAAAATTACTCAAATTTTACAACACAATCAATGACAATAATAGTTAATTATGAAGTACCACTATTTTCAGAAGAGAAAAAAATTTGTGTATACAATTGATGTTGGCATTTATAGAATTGAGTTTTACAACAGCGATGGAAAGGAGTTATTCCGTCACAGGGCAACTTCCAGCTGCTGCATGGTGGTATACTTATTTGATATAAGTTATATCAATAGACTGAACATATAAACCGATTCTACAGATGAATAAGATGAACAACCCCAGCGTATATTCTTTAACTCGATAATCAACAGTCGCACTAAGGACAGAAATGGGAGGATATTTGTCAGCTTTGAGTTCTCTCATTCAGCGCTCCTTCCATCTTATCGATCTCTCTTTTAATCTTACTCTCGCTTTATTAGAAAAATAATGAAGTGAGATGAACACGGTGGAGAGAGATGTAGAGGATTCAAGTTGATATTTATCCGTGAGTTTTGACAAATGCAGATCCATGATAAATCAGGCAATGAATGGGGATACTTAGTTTGATTATACTCTGGTGAAATCCATATTATGTCAAGTAGGATTACATGGATAAGGGCAGTCGATAAGCTTTACCACTTGTCGGTCAAAGAACCAATCGGCAACAGATTCAGCAATTGTCTGTTCCAGAGGTAACAACAGTAAAGGGTGGTTACAATAACAGTTAAGCATGAAAGCTAGAATGTAAACCAGACAGGGATTATATTTCGCTGAAGACTAATTGAAAGGATTTTAAACAGAGGTTATAGCATTTATGGAGTTATATAATTTTTAATTGCACATATTTTCTAATGCAGTAAGATTATAGTTTTTCAAACTAATAAATCTTGAGTGTTCATCTAATATATTACACAATCACATAGAATTGACAAAGAATAGAATAAAGTCTAAAAAAATGAAGAGGAGAATAAAATTCATTACAATTAACATTCATTATCAATCAGGTCAGCGTCACATTTGTGAATGTTCAATCTGCAGCTTTTTCAGCGACGATTCGGATCTGATCCTTCAGGTACCAAAATATTGTGTATCTAAGTACAATATTATTTGCATCATATGTCTATCATAGTAAAACAAAACATTTTAAGACAATGAATCATGCGTCCTGATGGAGCTTATACCTACCAAAAATCATATGCTGGATGAACAAGGAAAACAGGAGTCTTTATGTTTTTCAGAATTTCCGATGAAAAGATACACTGCATAACAAAAACAACAATTGGTTATTCTTAGCTTATACATATGACTGAAATTTACAGTTACAATCTATACCTAAACGTGCGGCAACAAGTTTAAGAAACTAAAACCTGCCTTAGATGGTTCCCTTTTAGCAAGGAACTCTTTGTGCAAACTTTTAGCGACACCCTGAAAAAAAGTTATGTGAAAATTAGACAGCTTACATTAGTGGAATCATTTTCTCTGTTTATTTATTTATTTATACTTCATAGATAAATATAGTTATCACACTCAATAGGCTGTGTTAGATATAAGAAGCACATCATTACCTGGAGCTGGACAACATCATGATAGAAAGATTTCATTGTGCTATTTCCGAGAATATCCTTCCTGAAGTTTATGTAACACAGATATCAATCAGTTAGCAATAGCATGCAACCTACAGTTATCAATCAGTAGTCAATGCACTAGATTCAACGATTTTCAAATCCCAATAGCGGTTAATGAAACTCAAATTGTCCTATGATCACCCATAATGTGACACTCCCTCCGTGTATCTGTCTCAAAATGATTGTCGTTTAAGGTTTTTTCACACATATTAAGAAATGTAATCATGTTGTCAAAAAAATAATATTTTTACTAAATTACCCCTATAAGTTATAGGTTTGTTTGCTTGTGAATAACCCATATAGTAATAATTAGGGGTACAATTGGAAATTATTACATTGAAAAGTGAGAATGACATTTATTTTGAAACAAAATTTTATTTCTAAAGTGACAATTATTTTGGGACGAATGGAGTAAGATACAAGTAGTTTTGGCAACTTTCAGTTTATATTTTACAAGAAAATATCATAGTAGGAAAAGGGAATGATATGATGAGATAAACCTATTCATTCAGGGCTTCAAAAAATAAACCTACTCGTCAAGGAAGAAGCCTGCATCCGCGAGACAATTGACAGTCGCCTCCTTTGGAAGTAGTTGTCGGAAGTTATCACAATGTATAAGAGTTGCCAACCCTCCAGCAGAGCATCCTGATAACAGAGCCTACAAAAGTAGCCTCATTTATCATCAAATGCTAATAATTTTAGATCAGGGCCAATGCATCATAATTGATAAGGGGTTCGTTATGATAATTCATACTCTCCTCAGTGAATTAAATTTGACTATTCAGAATTCAGCTCAAATCAAATAGAAGACGGGAAAAAACTTATAAAATGCGGTAACTTTCTTTCACTTGAAATTGTACTACCTCAAATTCATAAATTGGGCTTTTACATTAACTATCTTGCACTTGAAATTGCACTAGTTCAAATTCACAAATTAGGCTTTTAAATTACCATCTGTGCTACTGCATGAAATGCTTATTGGAATGGCTACTAAAAATGTAAATTTGTATACTAAGATGATAAAAAGAAGGAAATTATTATAGCTTTTTGCTCAAGTAATATTAACTCATCGTATTGAGAACCACTTAGTCATGTTAACTCAAATCACAGTAAAAGTAAAGATAAGTTCTTTGATTATGACAACAAAAAGATTAATAACATGATATGGCATTTTAATATGCATCCCATAAGATTAACAGGTGCAAAACAAATGGAAAATACTCGTGAAATTGGCTCGTTGTTTTAATCTTCAAATTTGACCAAGCAAGTGATAAAATTTATGTAGAGGACTGGTAACCAGATATCATTATATCAATTCAATTTTAAGAAGCATTATTATTTATCAGTAGTAATAAAAATATCAGGAAAAAAGGCTATCTTGAATTGCGGTAAAATTTTAACCTGTTTCGCTTTAGACATGCCAAATCGTAAAATAGGCTATCTTGAATACACAGAGTTTCTGGCAGCACAAATCACACATATCTAAGAGCAGGCTTAAAAGCTAAAACAAACTTGGCTAGGTTAGATAGAAGGAGAATATCTCACCAGACCAATCAATATTACAGCACTTATCTTATAACAGCTTATGTATAAGTTGAAAACAACTTACAGACATAACATAAGTTATTTTTGTAAAATCATTGGAGCACTTTAGCAAAATCCAAATAAGTTCATCAAATGACCCTCAACTTATACATTAATAATGACACAACAATAACACACTGGGTCCCATGTGAAAACTCAATGATGTAGACATAACTAGATTGTAAATTGCTACAACATCAGAACACACATAAGTGATATTATCGCTAGTTTCTTAGCTTCTTTTGAAATGTAAGAACCGAATCCTTAAATATTGATAGCGCTGGAGCATGCTTTGCTGGCAGACCTTAGTTCTTATTTTTAAGCATAGATCCTTACTTAAGTATCTTTCACATGTAATTTTATTATTTTAGTTATTTATTGTGTGCTAAATAAATTTTAATCAAATTAAGTGGAAAAGATTATATAAATATATGTAGTATTGTGGGATCTACTGAATAGTGTTAAGTACTCCAAAATAAGAATCTGTGGATAAAGCAAAATTTGTCTAAGTTGCTTAAGAGTTGCTTAATCTGATGTGGCACAGTAGGGCCTACGTGAATAGTGTTAAGAACCTCATTTTAAGATTCTAGGGATAAAGAGACAAAAATAAAGGCCATGTTTGGATAAAGAGCTTAATCATATAAATACTTATGCATGAGCTATTTCTATAACAAAAAGATAAGATAAAACAAAATTGTTTTCATAAACTATCCCGAAGAAATTATAGAAATGAGCTAAAAACAATAAGTGGACATGTCATAAGGTCTCTCAAACAGTCTTAGAAGTACGTAGATAAACTCAAATAAATCAATACAAACAGTCCTAGAATGTTATCACCTATGAAGCACTGGTACTCCATTTTGGCCAAAGTACCGGTACCAGATACTGCGCGGGTACCGGTATGCGTACAGTACTGCATCTCTGCATACTTGACAAGTACCTCTTTTTTTATTTTATTTTTTAACATTTCGGTACAGCCGTGGTACTGTAGCGGTACGGCCGCGGTACTGTTCACTTTTTTTTGTGGGATATTAGTGGAGATCGATGGAATATGTGTGATGGTGTTGGTATTCTTGAAGATGCTAGTCTTTCTCTTGATGAACCCGACTTGGAAGCTGGTCTTTTGGATGATGATGATTGATGAGGAAGAAAATAGTGATGTTGACACTATTAGAGTGATTTTTTTCGTTTCATGCTTAGATCTTAAGTTTTATTTCAAACTAATAACTTTTTAATTTTGATGTTTTCTCAATATTTTGTTTTGTGGTAGAATATTTTGTTGTCGTTTGAAGAACATACTTTAATTAAGTTTTTTATTTTATTTTATGATAACGTACCCGCACCTTAGTTTTATGAAAAATGTCGTACCCCGTACCACTACCGATACCCGTATTGGGTACCGTACCCGTATCTGTGCAACATAGGTTATCACACTATGAAGACACTAACACTTCCGATAATATTGAATTATATAATTTTCTCAATTTTTTATCTGTGTCAGTGTTTGTGTCTTATCCCGTGTCAGTGTGTCTTATCCCGTGTCAGTGTCTGTATCCATGTTTCATAGTTATTAGAGAATAAATAAGTAATTTTATCAAGGAACGGAGCTTAGTAATTTTATCAAGGGATTTTGAGAAGGAACGGAGCTTAGTATTATATTCCTGAAAAAGGAACAAATGAATCCATATACTTTGATGAGCCCAAAGCAGTCATTTTTCTATAAGAACAAGACGCTATTGAATTGCACCACCCTCCTCCCTACACTCACAAACAATATCAACATTATTATTACTATTATTATTATTATTATTATTATTATTATTATCATCATCTAAACAAAACCCAATTTGATTTGACCCCACAACTGCGCTTGAGAAGGGGGTTGAAACCACTTAACATCATAACCAACATACTTAATGTCATAACCAACCCGATTAGTCGGTTCAGTGGGCCGGATACCGGTGGAAAAAAAAATGAATTCCACAATATATAAACAAAAATAAATGAGGAGGGATCCGTTGACTCGAGGAGTAACTCTGAGATGAGTTACTCCGCGTAATATCTCCTTATTCACGATGAATTTCACCAATCCAACCGGTGATTATTATCATTATATATCAAAGATCAAGTGTACACATTTTTATATAAATCCAAAATCCGTAGCTATGTAATCTAAACATTGATATTTACTTGTATTTTTCAAAGTTTATTATACGTTCATTTGAAATTACATGATGATGTATCAAATAATTTTAAAATTTCATAAAAATTTGTAGAGTTGATCTATTCAATAAGAACTATTAATTGAACGGTTAGATTGGTAAAATTCATCGTGAATAAGGATATATTATGCAGAGTAACTCTTCTGAGAGTTACTCCTTGAGTCAATGGATCCCTCCTCAAAATAAATTACTAAAAACCTCAATATGAAGTAACCAATTGTGTGAAGAAAGCGAGTGAGAAGAGGAATAAGGTGAAAGCGGCGATAGTGTAATCTTTTGTGAAGAATATGAAAAAATTGCAAAGGCGAATGGAAGTTTGAGAAGAGAAAGGCATTGCGTCGCGGGAGATGGTTCGTTTGGTTGGTCAAATTCCAAACCAAAATGGGACTGTGTTGTGTCTGTGTTTGTTAGTTACTAGTCAGTCAACGTTTCATGTGTCTCATAATAAATACTCCCTCGGTCTCTAATTATAAACATTTTTTTATTATTGACCTGATAATTGACTTTTGTTTATCATATCAGCAAAAAATTAATAGAGAGAATCTAAAAAAAATTAGTATAAGAATAAAACAAAGCTCGTCTACTTTGCAGAAGATAAAAAAAAAAAAAATTTGAAAGGAGAAGATAAAAATTTATTTACTCATAAATAAATAAATAAATAAATAAATAAGATACTTTTAAATAAATTTTTGTGTGATCTATAAATTATAAATTTTCAGTTCAACAATATATTGCGTAAAATTTATATTTGTTATAGCATTATTGAATGGTAACATTGTTCAAATGTTACACCGGAGTATAATTTAATCTCTTCCCTAATAAAAAATTCTCTCACTTAAAATTGATCCTTATATTTAACTAATTATTTTTAATTTTTTATATTCTATAAGTTACTTTTAATTTCACTAATTTTTTCTTTTCTCTTATTTTCTTTCATGATGGTCAAAAAGAGTTATTACTTTATCTTCATCATGCTAGATGAATCTCGACTTAATATTTCTCAATTGTTTCTCTATCTCTTTTTCAAATTCTTTACTTTTATTGTATTTCTCAATTTACACATTAGTGTTTTTAGATACATCATTATATATTAAGCTTCAAAGATTACTAATCTTTTTAGTTTTGCCTATGAATCAAGACTTAGTCATCTTTTCAAATGGATAAGAATTACTTTAAATTCTTATATCGCTGAGTTATGAAGGGCTCAAACTTGTGCGGAGGATGAACTTTTGACGAGTACACTTGCATGAGGACTCTATAGAGGTAGTCAAGAACATTGAAGGAAGGGGTAATATTAATATTCCGAGGGAGGTCATTTGTAGAAAAGATTTGTTGTATGTTTGAGCTTGATTGGGAAGCGGTGGTTATCATGCCCATCGAGAAGCAAATCAAGTGGCAGATGCTCTTGTCAATAATGGTTGTTCTATTAATTCAAATTGTATTTTTTTTTTAATGATTGAAAAAAAAAATATACTTCAAATGATTCATAATCAAGTCAAATAATTGAAATGAACGGAGTTCATAAATGCATTTCACACCTAATGGAGTGAACAACAATGCCATAGCATAAAATTTGTTGATTAAAGGTGCAAAAATATAAAAAAAATAAATTATGATCATGTTCACAAGTGACTCATGCTCTAAGAGCATTTGTTAAAAAATAAAAAAAATACGTTAAAAATAGTATATTTTTTTTCTTCTTACTTTCAAATAATTGATTACACTTTATAAGATACTATTACTACTCCTCATGTCCCTAATTATAAGCCCCATTTCAAGGATGTTATATCCATTCTCAAACTTAGATGGAGGGAGTTTTATTGCATTTCCACTACTTTGCGTCCATTTATGAGATTCACACAAATGAACATAGAGTATAAGCATACGAAAGCGAAAAATGTGTTTTAAATCATTTTTTATAAATGGTTCATTTTTAATATTCGAACAGGGCCACTTAAATGTCTGGGCCGGCTCTATCATAGAGTATAAGCATACGAAAGCGAAAAATGTGTTGAACACAATGTAACAATAATCAAACTATTGGGACACAAATTTAAAACAGAATTTGATCCTATATATTGAGATTCCCATTTTTGTAAGTTGTAAACGCATTCCAAATCAAACTATGCTCACCACTTGAGCACCATCAACATTTCAATTTATTTACCAACAGTGGAAAGAACACACTATGCTCACCCCTTGATTCTTCTAGATATGCTTGGACATGCTAACTTGATAAACCAATAAACCAAAGAAAAATGGTGACCCGGCCAAAATGATAGGAAAAGAGCCAAACAGTAGGCACAAACTACAAACAGCATAAACACACCAAGAAGCACCAAGCAGCATACCCTCAAAGCATAGGATATCTAACAGCAGAAGAAACAAATAAGGTTGTACTAAAATGACAACGCCAAGCCACCAAAAAATATCATACAAAGCAAGCTTAGCAACCTCACAATGCAAAAAGAGATGTAGTGGTGTTTTTAACAAACCATTGCAACAAAGTTATGCAAAAAGAGATTTAACATTATAATAACATTAGCACTGTCATATTATACCAAAAAAGAGGGTTTTCTAGGCATTATTAAAACATGCCGCTATTATTAACTATATGAGTACAACAGGACCAATTGGTGACTTTGGCACCTGATGAACCAACCATTATTGCTTTGTAAAAAATAAATGTAAGATTAAGTTTCTCCTTTTCCTTTATGAATTGAAAACATCTATAACCAATAGGAGGAAATGAGTGAGTGTTTGGTAGCAATAATCTATAAATCTTGACAACAAATCTCCTACTTTATGCATGTGCTATATGGTAACCAATGAGAAGGGCAAAATCCACGTCACTTGGGTATTAGAATAAATTGAAATGAATTTATCTTTTGCGTTAATGGTCCTGTAGCCGCACGTGTGGGTTTGCTTATCGTCAATTAGGTTTATGTTTGGGTGGGAATTTTCGCACCACGTATGGTTGTATTTTTGAAATTCAAAAGTGATTGTGAATTTGGTGGCTATAAATATGATTCCAGAGCCACATCCATTCTCCATCAGAGACCTTGAATTGTTAAAGACCAACAAAATGGCCAAACCAAAATCAGAAGTGTCTTATGATGATTTGTCTGAAGTTATTCCTGGAAGGGATAACTGGAATATCAAAGTGCGGGTGGTTCGTTTGTGGAAGGTTCCGTCCTTTCTGAATCCTGCTGAACCAAATTCAATTGAGATGATTTTGTGTGATGAGAAGGTATTAGTTGGGTTCTTTATGTCACCCTGTTTTTTATCTGTTTGTATTATAGATTATCTCTACTACAAATATGACATTTGCTTATAGGATTTTACATCAGTGTTCTAATACCAGATGTAAAAAATGATATGCATTAGTTTTCACATCAGTGCAAATAATACCTGAAAGGAAATATTAGTGTACAACACATTTCACATCGGTGCAATTTACACCAGAAAGGAAAAGTTTAAGCGGTGGCAAAGGTGTAAATACTATGAAATTTGTTATATCCTCTTTTCTTTCAGGTTAATTATCCACCGATAGGAAATGTTATTCCTTCACAATTATATAGTCAAAACTTCTCATATTCCCCTCATTCATACCCTAAGAGAGTCACATACTTCTGTTCTGAATTGCAAAAACCCCAAAATCCATGAATCGCAAGCCCCATTGAATCGAAAACACCATGAATCGCAAACGTGTTCATCAATTCTTCTGAATCGCGAAAACCCCAAACCTTTCATCAATTCTTTTGTTCGTGGATTTTTGTTCCTGTTCCTAAAATCAATTTCTGAATCGCAAACCCTAACATTCACGACCCCAAACCTCAAATCTGTTTCTGAATCGCAAACCCGTTAAACCGTTAATCAAAATCTGTTCGTGTTCAATCGTTCATGAATCAATTTCTAGTTTATGTTCATGAATCAATTTATGTTCGTGTTCAATCTTCTGGTCTGTTCTTGTTACCGGTGCCGTTCATAGATTTCTATTCGTGAAACAATTTCTTGTTCGTGTTATCGCCACAGTTCGACTATTCTTCAACTTGTTCTTTTTGCCGGTAACTTTCTCAACTCTATTGCTTTTTTTCATTTGATTTGTTCTTAGTTTTCTGTTTGCAAAGCTATCAATTTTTTCAAATATTTTTTCTTATGTAAATAGAGACATGTTGATGCAACAAACATTCCTTCTTCCTCTAGTCAATCCAAGAAACGTGGTAGAGGTGTCACTAAGATGAAGAAAGTTACCAAAGATCATCAATATTTTATTCAGTTTAAGCACATATTTTTCATTTTTTCATCTGGGATTACGTTTTTCTGCTTATACTATGATTTAAAGTTGCAAGGAAATGATGGTTATATAGTAAAAGGTTTGAATAGGAAGAATGTATATTTGTGTAGTAGTGACATTGATTTGAAGTTTTTAAGGTTAAAAATAACATGGAGATGGCCCTTGTCTTTTGCTTAGTTATGCATTGTGACATTCATAACATCTTCTTAATTAAAGGGGTTGTAATAAAAGGCGTGGGTTGCATTCTAGTATGGAATGATAATCAAGACTTCTCCCTACATTTTTAATTACTTCAATTTTACTTGTTTACTACTGTCACTGTTCTTCTTGCATTTGATTACAATCTTGATTCTGATCCTTGTCATGTTTACTCTATATTAGCTGCAAAGCCATTGAAAGTATGTTTGTAACTATAAAGAATAGAAGCTCTAACTTCTTCCTCATTGAAACTTCTGTTTGTGTTGTTTAGTTGCTGCAGTTTGGTGTTGGTTTTAGCAGAGTTTTTGGGCAATTTTTTCTGCTGTTTGTTGTAGATGCTGCTAGGTGTTTTATCTTTTGTTTGGTTGCTGCAGCTTCAATTAAATGACTTCCCTACAATTCAGCAATTTGTATTTATTTATTTTCGCACTAAATATTATGGTTTGATTGTGCTTTTGTTGCAGTTGCTAATGATTTTTACAAACAATATGATCCTGGTTAGTTGGGAGTGGCATGGTCAAGGTAAAAAAATATAAGATTGAATATAACAATGGCAGGTTTGTGAAAATAGTGCCTAAATGAAATTGCTGCCCTTTTTCCTTTATTCTTTCTAGTCTTATGATGGTGGATATGGATTAGTTTTTGATGAAGAATCTCATGGTGAGTTGAGTTGGTTTTGTTAGTTTTGCTTTCTAGTCTTATTTATTGTACATTATATGGAGGTGAGCTGCTTTATCATTTATTGTAGTCTTATTTCTAATCTTATTTTGTTGTTCTTGCATTGTTTCAATCTTTTGTTTTATGCATTATTGAATTATGTGAATTGACCTATATAAGGGAACATAGAGGGTTAAGATTCACTTTCTTATTGTTTTCCTTTATCCCATCAGCTTATGCAACTTTCTTTCTTCTTCCTCCCTCTCACGCTTAGGCACCACCGTCACTACCAAAATCCCATTTCATCCATTCATTCCTTAATCCTCAAATGCATATAAATAGTGGTGAATCTTGACTTATTATAAATCAAAGTTCAATTCCATCTTTTCTTCTCTCTCTCGCTCACGAGATTCATCATCATCATCACACCACCACTCCATTGTCTTCATAATCCACATGCAATTGAAGATTCATGCTCTAAGCTTCAAAGATTGGTAAGTTAATTTGTGTAATTCCTTTCATTCCTTCAATTTGTGCCTTTTCTCCTCAAGTTTAATTCTGATTTTATTCTGTTTGAGGGTTTTGAATAATCAAGAGACCATGGGTAGAAGATTAGGAGTTGAATTGGAGCTGTTTTAGAGAAACCCGTATTTGGGAACAGGGTTGCACTAAAACGGTAAGATCTCTCTCCCTGTAACTTCAAATTTAGTGGGGTTTGTTCCTATGGAAAGCTGACTTAATTCTTGTTGTTTGGACACCAATTTTGTTAATTTTGGAGGAGAATTGAGTTAAGTACGAATTTTTGAATTAGAGGTCTGATGCAGTAGAAATGCAGAAAAATCGTTTTGGGACATGCCTCTAATCGAATGGTAATATCTCACTCTCTATAGCTCTGAATTTGATGATTCTGAATGTTCTGAATAACTAACACAATTACCTTCATTCGGATGCCAAAGCAATAGATGACATTACCATTTGATTCATTCTCACTCTCTTTAAAAATTATGGATTCCAAGCATTATTACCATTTGATTCATTCTCACTCTCTTTTTTTCTTGTCCATTTCATATTCGCTGAATTTCATTTAGCATATTCGCTCTAGATTGGCGTACTTGCATAGTACCAATATTATCCACAGGTAACAAGTTAGTAGAAATTGATTTTTGGTTCTAAAGTAATTTGGTGGAAAGATTATCTAATCATCACTTGTGAAAGAAACAAATATTGTTCTATGTTTTGCATCTGTGACTATATATATAAAATTAAACTCATTTTTGAAATTCAAGCTCAGTAAGATGGCATGAATTAAGTTTTCACATTGTCCATTTTAGGTAAAAGAATGTCGTCAGTCTCAAGAGCCAGAACTGTCATCTGAAACATAAAGCAAAAAAGCGACTAAGAAGGAAGCCGCAAAGCAGGAAAAACTCCACCACCGACAAGAGGTTGCTGCTTCTGCCACTGGTGCATTGAACCTCTCTATCGAAGATGATCCCTTTGCCGTTAATTACGATCAAATCCCACTCGTTGATCTCCAATCGAAGACCCCTGTCAATGTCTGGATCCGAGTTGAGGCTCTCAACCATTCACTAGAGAACAAGCCAGTCCAAATCTGTGGGAGGCTCTCATCCATGAGTCTGTTGTTGATGTTGAAGGTGTGGTTTCCATTCCCACTGCTCCTATTAATGGTGCCACACAACAGGTTGGTTTTGTTCTCTTGTTGCATATGTTTTGTGATTTTGCGATGTTTTGAATTTAGAGTTTGTGAGTTATGATTGTTTAGGATTTTGGTTGTGAATTGTGATTATGATGGTTCATACTTTGTGGTTTTGTTCTCTGTAGGTTGGAATTCAAGTGAGGAAATTGTATTGTGTGAGTAAGGCTATTCCTACTCTGCCGATTAATATCAAGGATGCTGCTCGAAGTGAAGTTGAAATTGAGAAGGCCATTCAGGTATATACATTCTTTACTAATTAGCAATGTTGTTAGTGAAGTTGCAGTAAAAACTACAATCACGATGAGAGTGTGGATTTTAGGCTTAGCTGCATTTACTATATTGCATATCACAATTTGAAATCTTATTGATTAAAGATGTGTTTGCTGTTGTTGTTTATTTAATATTGTGGAACTTGTCACCCTTTGTATTATATGAATGTTAATGGTAGTTTTTAATCGGTGCAGGTTGGTGAACAACTTGTTTGTGTAAATCAAGATACACGATTGAACTTTAGAGCACTTGACCTGCGAACACCAGCTAATCATGGAATTTTCCGTGTTCAGTCTCAAGTTGAAAATGTAAAGCCTATATTCTCTAATGTTGTTTTGACAATTTTTTTTTGAGTCATAGTCGTTACTAGGAGTTTGTCTCTCTTCATTTCAAGTGTATAGTAGTTTAGGTTCTTGCCATGATCTTTTGGCAGCTTGATGATATACATTGTATTTTAATTGTTATAGACTAGTCTTGAATTTTTCTTGATGATCTACATGTTGGTACTTTGGCTATTATGATGTTGGTGTTTATTTTTGTAACACCATTGATATTTTGCTACTTTGGCTATGATGTTTCATTTTATGCTGTTTATCCGTGGATATTTAAATTTGTTTGGGATTTTGTAAATAAAAATAAAGGCAATAAAAAGAAGGTAGAAATTTAAAAAAAAAAAAAACTATACAGGATTTCACATCAGTTCAAATAAAACTAGATGTGAAAAGAGAACTTTTCACATCGGGTAAATCACACGACCAGATGTGAAAGATATAAGCGAAAAAATGTGTCTGGCTTTTCACATCGGCCCCGAACCCGATGTAAAATGTGTCTGACTTACCATTACACCTCCATTTACATCGGTACCCCAACTGATGTAAAATGGGTGTAAAAAGTGTTTTCTGCACTATTGTAATTTAATCTAATTAATGTATGTGTAGTAAAGTAGTTACTAATTCTTTGATGATTGTATGTTGATGCTTAATGTAATTGTGGATTGTATCCTGTGATGATTGTCTCTTGAGACCTCTTAATAAATTAAAACAGTGCAGTGTGAATTATATTTTTGTGTTGATTGTTTATGTGTATTGAATTTATTGTAATGCTGTGTGAATGGTCTGTAGGGAGGAAAGATTCAAGCTTCTATAAGGAAGCAGTTGATTCACATGTTCGACAAAAAATTAGAGCAGGGCCAGGTTTATGAGATGGGGTATTTGTCTGTTAGTCCTCAGTTTGGTCTGTATAGGACCACTTTGCACCCATACAAGTTTATATTCCAGGTCAAAACCAAAGTGCAAATTGCTGAAAGTTATGTGATAAGCAATTACGGTTTCAGCTTCACAAACTGTGCTGCCATAACCAGTCACACCCGAGATTACGAATATCTGGTTGGTGAGTAGTGCTGAAACCTTTCTGATTGATTAGCTTTTTGTTATGTGTTGGTGTGTGTCTTCCTTTGCTAATAATTTACTAAGCTTATGTAGTATGATGTTTTTTAATATAAGAGGTCATGGACATAAGTTGTCTGATTGTGTTTTGTGGTTGAATGTATCCATGGTTTCTTTGCTTTTGTATTTATTGGTGCGGTCTGTCTGGCCAGATGTTATTGGACTAATTACTGGGATATCTGCGGAGAAAGAGTACATTAGGGATGGAAAGTTGACTAAGATGGTTGTAATTGAACTAACTGATGAGAGGTTTGTGTCTGTTGTATATTTGTTGTATTTGTTGTGTTTATGTATTTACTTCATGTTCAATGGTGTTGAAAATCTAATGAATATTTCAGTGGCAAGTGTGAGTGTGCACTATTTGGAGATTATGTTGATGACCTAAACAAAATGATGGGGAAAGGGGTTGAAGGTCTTCCTATTGTTATTATCCAGTATGCCAAAGTTAAAATATTCAGAGGTTTGCATTGTATTCATTTATAATGGAACATCATTTTCATGTGTATGTCTAAATTATTGCTATTGTACAAATTAGTAATTTTCATCTGTTGAAGAGGAATTCTTAGGGATGCATCCTAAGAAAAGTATTGCTGAATTGATTGATATTCCAGAAGATGGTGTATTTGCTGGAAATTGATAATTTTCTCCGTGAAAATGGAAGGTGTTTGGATAATTATGAAAGTATGCCCAAGCTCAGAATGTCAAATGATGGGATTTTCAACAACATTTTGGTGGAAAATGAATTTCGGTATGACTATGATGAAATGAGTACTCTTCATGATGAACATGTTGCGAATTTGAATTCTGACCAGTTGCGTGCTTATAATAATATTATTGAATCTGTTGAAAATGATGTGGGAAAAGTGTTCTTTGTTCACGGATATGGAGGGACTGGAAAAACATATTTGTGGAAGGTGTTGTCTTATAAGTTACGATCTGAGGGTAAAATTGTTTTAAATGTTGCCTCAAGTGGAATTGCATCAATTTTGTTGCCTAGGGGGAGAACTGCTCATTCCCAATTTGGGTTGCCGTTAGTTTTATCAAAAGAGTCATCGTGCAGGTTAGAAAAAAATGGCAAGAAAGCAGAATTGTTAAAGATGACAAGTTTGATAATTTGGGATGAGGCACCGATGATTAATAAATGGGCATTTGAAGCTTTTGATCGAGATTTGCAGGACATAATGAGTGATGTTGATATTAGACTATCGAAGTTGCCGTTTGGTGGTAAGACCGTTGTATTTGGTGGAGACTTTAGACAAATTTTACCTGTTGTTCCGCGGGGATCCAGAGCAGACATTGTGTATTCTACCATCAATTCATCCTATCTTTGGCGCCAAATCAATGTACTGACTCTAACACAAAATATGAGATTGCAATTCTCTGATGATGTTGATCAAAATAAATCTGTAGAAGAATTTGCTAGGTGGATTCTTGATGTTGGTGATGGTAAGTTAGGCAATTCGGTTGAGGGTGAGGCAGTAATTGAAATTCCATCCGATCTTTTAATTCATAGTATCAATAATCCGGTTGGAGACATAGTTAATGAAATTTATCCTGATTTAGTCAACAACATGTTTATTCCAAACTTTTTTCAAGACCGGGCAATTCTTGCCCCAACTTTGGAAATTGTCGATCTTATTAATGATTATGTGTTGTCTTTGATTCCGACTGAAGCCAAAGTTTATCTTAGTTGTGACACAAAGTGCAAATGTGATGCAAACATTGGTGTCGATAGTGAGTGGGTTACGACTGAATTTCTTAATGCGATCAAATGTTCAGGTTTGCCGAATCATAAACTGAGTTTCAAAGTTGGAATTCCGGTGATGTTGTTGAGAAATATTGATGTATCCCGTGGTTTATGCAATGGCACCCGTTTGACAATTGTACATTTGGGACAAAATATTATAGGTGCAAAGATTGTCACTGGTACTAACATTGGAGAGGTGGTCTATCTATCAAGAATGGGCTTGATCCCATCTGATGCTAATGTATCTATTAATTTTCAAAGACGCCAGTTTCCATTGATAGTCTATTTTGCAATGTCGATAAATAAGAGTCAAGGACAGACTTTGGGCAATGTTGGTCTTTTCTTACCGCGACCTGTATTTACTCATGGACAATTGTATGTAGCTGTGTCACGTGTTAAGACGCGTGATGGATTGAAGATATTAGTTGTAGATGAAAACCAGCAAGTGGCTACATCTACGGTTAATGTTGTCTATCCGGAGGTTTTCCAAAAGATATTTATGCAGTAGTTTTTATGTATTGATGCTGATGTAGTTTGGGTTGTTATGTTAGTGTACTGAGCATTATATTTGGAATTTTGGTATTGGCTGGTGTTTATTATTTTAGGTGTATCAGTTGATGGTTTCAAGTAATAATTAAGTTATATGTTTGATATCATGTGGATTGTTGTTTGCTGTGTGTAGTATAACCAACAGGTGCTTAATTATCATTTAGTGTTGCCGTGCATCGCACGGGCTTGGTATCACTAGTAGTTGACAAAAAATATAAACATCTCATGGCGCAAGTGTGTGACAACAATAATATATGCCAAAAACTATTGGAAACTGAAGTAATTCTACATAATCATTCCATGAAATCAAGCATCCTAGTGACAATGTAACTAGAAATATGATCACTTAACTATGAGGGTGCTCTCAATTTCAAACTACTCAAACATATGAAGAGATTTCAATTTGGAGGAAGGCACAGTGCATTCTAAAGGCTTGGTAATTTTCTTCTATGCTAACGTAATAAACTGCTACATAATCAAAACACTTCAAAAACATAGAAAGAATCAATTGTATCAAGCAGTTAATCAATGGCAAATTTTTCATGAGGAGGTACCATGATATTTAAGGACAGTACTTCATAGCAATTGTATCATTCAATATACAACCAGGATTTTTTAATTACAACAAAAAGTAAATGTGTTTGGCACCTTTAAGTTCTCATGTCACATGAAATTCGTTAATTTTCGCATATACCACTTCCCGTTGATAAGCATTTTCTTTCATTAAAACCAAAAGTGTCACCTTACCTTCAATTTTTGACAGTGTCATTCACTAAATAAAGCATCACTATGTATATACTTTGATCATGTATTCATGTGGCAGCCACATTATGTAGAGGACATTAAGTATTTCTTTTCTGCCTGAATAATATTTTCTCGATTTTTTCCGACATTATTATAAGTAAATTTAACAACTTATGTATTTGGCCGGTCTTATATTAAGACTAATGATCAAATTGTCAAATGTATTAAAAAAATTAATTTATTTATAGTAATGACTAGAAAAAGTATATTTTTGTTGGAAATATAATTAAACTAGTAATGAAAACAAATTATATTATGCAGTTTTTGCTACTAAAATTTGAAATAATTAAACCGAGCACAAAAATTATTAAGATGTTTCTCCACCTCTTCATGAAATAATTTTGATTTATAAAATATTAATGGGTGCGGGTTCTCAATTTTTATTTATAATTTTATTGTGAGTGTGACCAAAAAATCAGTCTAAACTATTGTGACCATACAAATTATTCCACATAACATAATGACCCAAAAGTAAAAATTTAATAATAAGTGTGTGTCCTCTTTCAACTAATATTTGACAGTCACCTTAATTAATATGGTAAAACTATCTCTGAAACCAATAATGAAAACCAACAGAAAATGTAAAAACATAAAAGAAAAGGACAGCATTAAAATGCATGATTTTACTTCTCTCACTTCATAGAGTTGAATTGATTACAAATAAAATGCCACCTTAATTTGTCGCCTAATTTTTTTTTGGTGATATTTGTCGCCTAATTTTAAGTAAAACATAGAAAATGACCCCTGTTTTGGTCATACTCAAAGATTAGTCAATGCAGTTTTAAGAAAATTTAATATTTGCTTTAATTAACTTAAGTACTTTATCTCTTTATTTTGTACTCCATCCGTCTCAAAATAATTATTTCCTTAGATTTTTTATTGTCTCAAAATAATTGTCACTTTAGAATATCAATGTAATATTTATTACTTTTTTCTCATCATTATATCTTTATTTATTCAATTTCATCTACTTAACTACTCCACTAACTACAATTAATAAATGTGTTTTAGTAAATGATACTAGTTTAATCATTAAAATCAACACAATTAATTATTTTTTTAGAAATCGTATATAAAACTTAAAAGATTATTATTTTGAGACGGAGGGAGTATTAATTTTTTTTTCTTTCTAATTTAACCTTTTATTATAATTTAACTCTCAAAAAAATTAATAACAACTAAATGTTTATGAAATATAAAAGAAAAGACGAATTATCCATAATTCTGTAATTCATTTCTACTTTTAACATTAGAACACATAATTTGCCTTTGTTTAAAGAACAAATTAGAAGTTCCAAAAAAGAGGCTAAAATTCTACTTCGCTGGAAAAATGATAACAAAAGTCAACAATTATACAACCCCAAAAAATATCAGTTTTACTAATAACTAAATATACCAATATTTTTTGCTAGAGCAAATAGTGGCGGAGCCACGAATTTTTTTTCGGATAAACAACTAAAATAAATTATAATATTTAAATTAAATATCATCTACAAGTTCACCCAAAAAAAATAAAAATATCATCTACAAAAAATTGATTATAAAAAAATTAAACTACACAATTTAAAATGATATTTTATGTGTATCGAGTTCTTCTTAAAAAAAATGATTAATTTTTTTATTTTTCAACTTTATATTTATGTTTTACGAGAAGTTAACAACAAATCAATCAACTAAATTCATATTTAACAACAAGTACAATCACAATAAAAAAAATATAAGTCTTATTTACCTCCAAATTTATTTCAGATACTAATCTTTTATTCATTAAATTAATTTAACTCACAACACAACACTGCGACACATTATTATATCTTCGAATTCATAATGCAACTGAACAGAAACAATACCATTCATTCAAAGGTCAAAATAATTTATTCAATAAAATGACCGATTGAAAGGAACAATTAAATAATCAAATATAAAAATTTGTATATCGAAAAATTCTTATATTAGTAAATCCCTATGCCAAAACAAAAGAAAAAATATTTAAGGGATGGGCTGTTGCCCAACCTCGCCCTAACTATCATCCGCCACTGAGAGCAAATGCTTGGACTGGCCGGGCCTCATATCCGCCAATGTTTCTAAATAACTGTACTTCACATTTTTTATAAATTTAATTTCTTTCTCAATAATTCTACTTCTTTTTTTAAAGTTTTTGAAAAGAGAAAATAAATGATGACAAGATTTTTCTTATTTTCTGTCGAGAACACAACAATTTATGATCTCAATGGTGAATCTACTTCTTAAGATGGGGATTTAAATTTTAGAGGTACTGTGAAAATTTTCATGTGGTATCTGAAGTTATGCATTCTTCAACATTTACCCATGACCGCCTATCTTTATTATATGCTGGAGAAGTTTTTAAATTTCTTCTCCCAAAGTTCCAACTTCCATCCAAATAAAAATTACTACTAAAAAACTATGTTGTGACATAAATTTTATCTGTCTTGTTGAAATTTCATGCAGCCGAAATTTTATGTTGTTGCTAAATTAAAATTATCCAAAGAAATTATCCCTCTTGTGCTGGCACAACCTCTCCACCCTCTGGTTGGTCATCATCTTGTACCGGTGCGATATCACGGACTTGCCCCCACATGGCAAAGAAAATGCCCAAGCAAATGATCACAACACCCAACACCCTACATTATTATATATTCAATTAGCAAACTAAAAAATATTTAAAATATTTGATTAATTTCAAAGCTTATTATTTTGATTTTTATGATTACCTTCCAAGAACTAGAGCCTCGCCAAACAAGAAGATGCCAAATATAGCCACCATTATCATGCATAAGGGACCAAAAGATGACGCAAACACTGTGCCTCTAGCGCGCGTTACTACTCCTCGCAAGTAGTAACCTAGTCCAGAGCAAAATACACCCTATATAAATTTCAAATTAAGTAAATAAATTTAATTTATAACATTTTTGCATAATTAATAAAAAAAATTGTTGTACAAAAAAAATAGAAAAAGTTATATAATGTCTTACCGCATATAGGACAGCCAAAAGTTTCACATCGGATCTAAATATCAACCAAACGCTGTATTCAGATCTGCTCTCCACAGCCCAAGCAACCAATACACATTCCATACTCCCCAAAAAGAAAACCCATGAAAGAAGAAAGAGTGGGGGGTAGTACTCAAGTATGGTAGCCTAAAAATTTAAATAGGGTTGTATCAGTACCAAATCAAAATAGTTAATAGTTTATCAAACAATATTTAAAAATATTTTATTGGTATAAATATAATGTGTTTATTCCTAGGTAAAATTAATTTTAAATGTTTGATTAATTTGGAAAATTAATTTTGACGATAAGTAAATTAAATATAAGTTGCACACGAGAACAATTAAAAATATCAAAATTAACTTTATATTTTCAAAACCACTTTTACTTCTTGCAAAAATGAATTTAAACACAGTTAAATATTTTTTTTATATTGAGCAATGAGATAGAATAAATTACCTGTAGCATATTGAAAAGAGCCGATGATATGCATGATACCAAAACTAGTCCTAATCCAAGTAGTGTATTAGAACCACTAGGATGACTGTGGCTTATGACTGCATCTCTCCTATATAGAAGAGGGCCACCAACTAGAGTCATCACCATGGCTCCTAGTACGAGCAGTATGGCGCCTGCCACCTTCGATTGGTCACGTTTCGATAATATGTTCAGAGTTTCCATCCTACACACACACAAAAAAACTCAATAAATTAAATTAAAGTTAAATCCAAATTATTAAATCTCAAACTACACAAAAAGTTACAATATAGTTCACAATAAGTTAAATCCAAGTTAAATTTGTTATGTGCAAGAATGTATAGATATATAGTACTAAGATTAACTATTAGAAGGTTAGTTCAATTTCGGTTTTATCCTCATTCTTCAATGTTTTTTAAATACTTCTTTATGAATGATGCTGCTATTTTGTTTGTTTTAGTTTGTGCGTTGAAGTTTTAATTGATAGTTTGATACTACATTGCTTTGAAGTTTCTCACAAAATCTGTAGTTTTAGTCAGATCCTTTTATAGTTGTGTCTTGCTATATTATACGAAAATAACTATTGTTAACTTCTTTAGTTGCTGTCATGGACTTTGCTATCAGCATTGTTATTTATTTTGAAATTAGATCCTTCTATATAATTAGGTGATGTCAAGTAGTTAATTGCACGATAGCGGTGGAGGGGATATGATGAAAGTGTAAAAAAGGAAGTGTTATAATTGATGGAAGTTCTGTGTTTGGAAATAGTGATGATGATTTCGTTTGTGCTCCTAACAAATGTGATTATGGTACATGTAGAAATATTCTAGTTTTGTACTATCATGAATAAAGCATGAGAAACATCAGGAAAAAAAATAGTATGATGCAAATGAAAAAGTATATTTAAAAAAAAAAAGATAAATAGATTTTAAATCGAGTGAATTTATTTAAAATGTGTGATTTTAAATCGCATTTCAAAATCAAAAATATCTATTGAACCTTTTAAAAAAAGTAAATGAAATATACCTGAAAATCAGAGCCAAAATAAAGGTGATAGCAGGTTGCATATTGCTCGTGGCGGTTGCAAGAGTGGGCGTGGTATAACTCATCCCCCAAAAATCCAATTCTTGGTCCAACACCCTAACAAATTAAAATATCAAGTTAATTATTTAGTAAAAATATACTACATTAATTGATAAAATAGTGTATTTTAATCAATTGATAATATACAATAAATTAAACTTACCCTAGCAGACTGAGCACAAATATATTCAAGAATAATAACCATGTCATCGGGGGCAACTGATTTCTATTAAATACAAAAAAAAAATTATTAGCTTTCACTTATTTTTCAAAAAAAATAAATTCTCTTGAAAAATAATTTTAAAAATAAGCTTTTCGCAGTTCCATCATATTTGCCAATTTCATTATTGTAGGTGTTATGTAGTTCAATTAAAAAAAATGTCATTAAGTCAAATAAACTATTATATCCCAAATACATTTTATTAATTATTCTTAGATAGCTGTAAATAGTTTCAACTTTCAAGTCTTAATTTGTAGGATTGATTTTTGATATCACTTAAAAGTCTAGTAATTATACTATCCTTGTAAACTCTATGAATTATAGTCTCAAGGATCAGTCATATCTAACCAAGAGATGCTTATGTTATGTTTTGTATAAGAGGACTGCATATTAAGGAGATAAACAACACCTAACAATAATGGTCGAGTGGACAAGCACATGAAGAATCAGGGAAGGAAATGAGGATCTGCATATTAAGTACATGGAAGGTTGTGCAATTTGGACACCTTCTAACATTTGCAATTTGGTCTTTTGTTGGTTCTAAATTTAATTTCCCATTATTTTGCTTTCTCTGTTCCAATATAGGGATGATTAAGAGCAATGAAACAAATTTGATCTTTTTAACATTTTCTTATATAGCTGTAAATAGTTTCAACTTTCAAGTCTTAGTTTGAAGGGATGATGTTTGATACTATCATTTAAAAGTCTAGTAATTATATATACTATCCTAATAAACTTTGTCATACCCCAAATTTTACCCTCCAAATTTTAGTACATACTTAATTTAGTCAATTTTATTTATTTTTCTGACAAGAAACTTTTTCTATTTATTTTTATTATCACTTTTTTTGTTTGTCCAAAATTATAAAAATAGAGCATATATATAAAAAGAAAATATAAAAACTTGTGTAGAAAGAAAAGAAGAAAAGACACAAAAATATAAAAAAGAAGTAAATCAAAACAAAAGAAAACCAAATCTTTGGTCTTGAAGAGCAAGCAAAAGAATTAACACTAAAATATAAAATGAGAGCAAATCAATCATTAAAAACAAACAAAATCTCTCAAATTAATTTACAAACCAAATCTCTCAAGATTCATTCAAGTTTTAAAAAGCCTAAATTCAAAACTATAAATAGAGGCTCTTTCTACACAATAATACACACACCAATTCTTCATTCACACAAGAAAAATTCTCTACACACAAAAAATCAGAGAAAACCAATTCCTCTCCATATAACCAATTTCTCCTTCCCACAAGAAATCCTTCACAAACAACAAAAATTCTCTACACAACAAACTCTCCACCATTGTTAATAGCCATTAGCCTTCATCTATCACAAGCTACCGGCCATACAAACGTCCCTAGCCTTCGTTGCCGCCGCAAACCTTTATATTGGCGGAGGAAATAAATCGAAGAAGAAGGAAGAGATTCTATTTCTTTGCTTTCATTTTGTGCTTGCTTCAATTGGAACCAGATTTTTGTTTAATTTATTAGTTACTTATTTGTTTACTTTTGTTTTTTTTCTGTTAGTTAACTAAGCTGGTTGCTAATTTGAGGCTCTAAACCCGTTTGTATTATTCATACCCCCTGTGTTTATTGTATATTCTATTTTACTTATTTGTATAGTGGTAATTTAGTTTCAATAATGCAAATAATTTACGTCACTTTAAATATAGCATAAATGTCAAATAATATAATACTTAAAAATAATAGTGTAGTTTTATACCATATTAATTAAAATTGTTTCAAACAAGGAGGATTAAAAAAGAGGAGGCGGATGCACATCCGTTCGCTTCTCGACTAATTGGGGGCTTAGTGCACACTTTGTCAGACTTTTAGCCGTCTTTCACCTCTAAAAATAACACTAAAAAACATCCACCAATCAAACTTAATTTTTTCGCCTTCGGGTCAATTCTTAAAAAATACCTTAAGAGGTAAAAACAAAATTCTTTTCATAAAAAAACAGAAACCAACACCATACCTAGAACTACGTAGCTTTGAATTCCTCATCGCACCGGAGGATACGTAGGAGCAAGATCAACATCTTGTTAAGCATAATAATTAAAAAACTTAATTTTTCCCTAAATATCTCTTAATAAAATTTAATAAAATAAGAAACATGTAAACAAAACTCTAAAAAAATTGTTTAATACCCTAGAATTAATTAGGAGGTTCCCGTTGAGTACAACGGATGTGAGGGGTGCTAATACCTTCCCCTTGCATAACCAACTCCCGAACTTGGAAATGGTTGCGATGACCATCCTTCCTTAGTTTTTTAGGTTTTATCAATATTTTCCTAATAAAATAAAATTTGGTGGCGACTCTGTGTCATACCGAGTGTCTTAAACGCTCGGGAGATTTTCGCGGCGCGACAGCTGGCGACTCTGCTGGGGACTTAGAGAGTTAAGCCTATCTTAATTAGTTTTAGAGTTAAGTGCTTTTTTGGTTTCCTTTACATGTTTTATTTTTATTTTTATTTCTCCGCAATTTATATTTATTATATTTTATGTATATATATATATATATATATATATATATATATATATATATATATATATATATATATATATTGTGGGTTGGGTTTATTTTCTGTCAGGTGAAGCTCTACACCCAAGCTTGAGAAAAACATAGGCATAAGTTAGGAGTTGAGTAGTATGGACCTATGGGATGCACATCCCAATGGGTGATGTACGAAGACTCCGACTAGAGTAGACTTGTTCAAAAGGTTTGTCAGGAATGGGCTAGCCCCTCCGCTTGGCAAAATTTTGGATTTGGTCAAGGACTCTAGGGACCTTTTAGAACCTAATGACTCCAACTAAGGGAGGCCCTAACAAGGTTTCACCATGAAGTGGCTAGCCCAATCTGGTGGAAACTTTCACATAGGTCTGCAACCTTGGTTTTGGCCATGAACAAAAAACTTTAGAACCACCCTTGTGAGGGGTTTGGGTAGAAAAACTTAGAACTGACCTATCATAAGGAGCCCTCCTATGTAGGTTGTTATGTTTTATATCCCTCATAAAATTTGCTTCAAAATTTTTTTTTTTGCATACCATGCATTCTCTTGCATCTTCATGCATTCTCATACATCCTCGAAACAAACAGTCATATCTCTTCTTTCCTCATTGTCCTCAAACTATAATACTGCCAGCAGGTGTCCCGATACGCATGAAAGGACTTGGAAGCATGTCTCAAGAAAGTATGGAGGAACTCAAGAGAGGCCATGAGCAATTAAGGGTGGAGGTTGCCTAATTGAAGACTCAAGTCCAGTTGATAATACAAATTCTACTGGGGAAAAATGATAACATGTTACCTTATCAGTCACAAGGTCATCAAGCGCCTCAGACCCTACAACCATGGGCGATTCCCTCGCCTCAGCATCATTTACTACAACAGCCGCCCATGGCACCTCAACAAAATCATCAACAACGACGAAAAGGGTTTCCACTTGAGAATCAGTCTGGTTCTTGGAATAATTATGGGAAGAGCTGTGTTTAGTTCGACCATGTTCCCACACCATATGGTCAGATCCTACCATACTTACTCCGACAAGGGTGGGTAGAGACGAGGTCTCTCAAGTCCGTGGTGCCGCCATATCCTGTGAATTATGATGTAAACGCTAAATGTGACTTTCATCAAGGGGCACCAGGTCACACCATTGAAAATTGCAAAGCTTTCAAGTACATGGTTCAAGAACTCATTGACAACAAGAAGTTAAGTTTCAAAGGAGGAGTCCCATTCATCAATGGTCACCCTTTTCTTCAACAAAGTGCCATAACTCCAAGAAGCATCCCTTAGAGTTGGCCAATCATCAAGCTTTGAATTTCCAGTCTTAATTTAATTCTTTTGCTTTTAAAGTTGTAACTTTTGACTAGTATTCCTAATATAATAAACATGCATGTCTTTGGAATTAATCCATTCGTGTCCACTCTTTTCTTGTTTTATTATTTACAAACTTGGAGCGAGGATGATGAAAATAAATAACTGATTTTTTACTGATATATGCTTTCAATGGTAAAAAAAAACCTGGTTGATGATGTAAGGCGTTTTCAAAATAAAAAAATATATATCAAAATTAGTTAGTTCATGCTAAGTGGAGTCATTCTTGGATATGTTTTCATTGTTGTCTGATTATCCTAGTTTCTTGAGATATTTCAAATTTTTAAGAAAAGCAAGCATTTTTGGTTTGATACTTGACATGACACTTTAAGAGTATATAGGTTGTTTTTTTTCACTTTTGGCTACATTATGAAGGTTTAGTAATGATTCAATAAAATCGGTACCGTCTTAACACCTTAGACACCCAGAAATATGTAAGGTTAATTTGAGTACTAATGTTGACAAAGACTTGAACTTAAATTCTAAAATAACCCTTAGTAGTTTATCATAGCAGTCGGCACCATCTTAAGCACAAACTAAGTGGGAAATCAATGAATATAAGTGAATGATCCAGAAATGAAAGTTTACATACATTGAAAGTGGGAATGAATCACTCGGTTGTTTAATTCAACAATCATTGAACATACAAAGTAAAACCATGGTAAATAAACCCTTTTAGTAGTTGGTTCGGAGGTGTCTGATTCCGAACTTGGTAGGGCGAATTACGATCCGATCCCCCACAACTGCATTTGGGAGAGAAAAAGGGGTTTGCCAAACTTTTGTTATCAGCACCCCTCGATAAATGATCATAATCACTAACAGATTTTCCTACCATGAGCGTGCAAAAGATAACGGGCTTAATGTGATTGCACTTGAATGAAAAGGATGAATAATATTTAAGCAAAAGTCAGAGTCATAATAAAATACTTCAGGTTTGTCTTCATATGATGGGAATCTTTGACCACAATGAGTGGTTTTGTGTTACTACGGTGCTCTTGGTATTTGATGTCTATTACTTGATTTTTCTATCTAGCCGGCAACCACGTATGATTAGAGTTGTCGTGTCCTGTTTCAAACATATGCTAAAAAGAGTTATATTTACATGCTTGAGGACCAGCAAAAGTTCAAGTACGGGAAAATTTGATAACACAAATTTATGTCATTTTTGGCTTGATTTACATGAATTTTAGGTGCATGTTACAATTCTCAAAAGACCTAATTGAAGCTAGGTTCACTATGAAAGCATATTCGGCAAATTTATTGTTAAACTGACTCATCCTGTTTGTTATGTAATCAATAATTATCTTTTGTACATACCATATGTGCTTCCACCAAAAATATATATTCAATTTCAAAAACTCGCATGTGCATTGTGTTAGAAATACTTGTTAAAAGAAATGATTTTTACTTGCAAATCAATACTCGACATCTGATTAATTCAGCAAACAGTTCAATCAAAGAAGAACTAAATCAAGACGCTCCTAAGTAGGGGCATGGCATCTGGGGGTCTTACCAATCGGTAGCAATTTTTCATAATCAAGGGGCAGGTCCTCTAAGCTCCTGCTAGTCAAGGTCAAAAGTGTTCAAGAGGTACTATCCCTAAACGCCAGTTAATTGGGGGGCATACCTCTCGAGAATTCAAATAATGGGGCAGTTCGCAGCATTGTCATATCAGACCTAGATGGATCCAAATTCCTTTTCAAGCAATTTACTTTGCACCAGTATTCAACATTGAAAGTAGTACTTCCCATCGAAGGATCACTCTGTGGAGAATCCTTGATTATCATCACCATGGAGGGAAATGAACCTCTGCTCATAAGAACTCCAAGGCAGTCAAAAGCATTATGCTTGAAAAAGAAAAGAAAATGGGGCAATACAAGACTGTAGGGGCCATCCCTCTCCATACTTTCAAGTCGTTCAAGTGAATCATGTCAAACATCAGCAACCATTGAGTTCTGAATGGGTGTCGGGAGATCATGCTAGCAAAATTCCTATAACCTTTGAATAAAGAAACTTTGATGCAAAACATATCTTCAAGCCTTAAACCATTCAATTGTCCACCACAAGGGAACTTTCATACACCTTCAAATCATATTCATGCATTATTCATGTTCGCATCCATCTAGCATCAAAGCATGCATTGGCATCCCTGTGATTAATTTGCATTACCACTCAAAACTCAAATCAATTTACCAAAATCCTTTGGCAACCCCAAAACGCAATTTTTATTCAACCTCAATCGGTTATCCAAAAAAAATTGATTCTCCTTGGTCCCCAAAGGTCAACCCTCACTGACATTTCAAAAGTCTACTTGGTCTTTCCCATCAAAAGAAAACCAAGATTCACATCATTCATGTTGAAGCCCAATTATCATTGGCATGCATCAATAATGCATTTCATTTCATGCATAACATATACTACGCGTAATCACGAATGCGTCTACATCACAGTGCACTCAAAGCTCAGTCTCCGCCAGCATTTCATTTCATGCATACATCATGCATTTCTTATAGCATAGGCCATGACATATAATTCATGAGCATAAGTCATGCATACCAAGAAATGGTACCTCTCAAGCACGTACTTCTGTCAAAAGATCATCTTTAGGGATCAACCTTTAGCATAAAACGGTTTAGCGGGATGACCTCATCCCCACCAAATCAATTTATCTTTGTCCGACTCACAAGCCTGCGACAATGTGTCTTTCAGTCTTTGCCCGGCCCGTAAGCCTGCGGCGATAACTTTTTTTGAATATTTGTCCGGCTTACAAGCCTGCGGCAATTAACCTTTGTCCGGCTAATAAGCCTGCGATAATTTGTTTTTGTCCGGCACACCAGCCTGCGACAATTCATCAAATATCATTGTCCGGCAGTCAAGCCTGCGACAATTTGTCTCTGTCCGGCCCATAAGCCTGCGACAGCTTATCCTTGTCCGGCACATAAAGCCTGCGACAATTTAATCAATCTTTGTCCGACTCAAAAGTCTGCGACAATTTGTCTCAGTCCGGCACACCAGCCTGCGACAATTCATTCGTCAATCTCTGTCCGGCCCATAAGCCTACGACAACTTATCCTTGTCTGGCCCAACAAGCCTGCGACAACTTATCTTTCAACTTTTGTCCGGCCACGGGCCTGCGGCTATCATGCTCATTCCTAGGATCTAGATCCCTAAGGGAAAATGACCTAACTCTTCTTACATACCCCAAGGGGTAATGATTTCGTATCATTGATAATACAGGCACCCTCTGGGGCAACGCCTTTCTTTTGGATAGACGCACCTTTCAAGGTGACAAATGGAAAACTTTTGGATAGATGCACCTTTCAAGGTGACAAATGGATAGAAGCACCTTTTAAGGTGACAAATGGATAGATGCACCTTTCAAGGTGACGACGAATAACTTTTGGATAGAAGCACCTCTCGAGGTGACAATGGAAACCTTTTGGGATAGAAGCACCTTTCGAGGTGACGAATGGTTATCTTTCAAGGTTAGGCATCATTCGGGATCATGCCTGCCTTTAGTTGAAGTACCCTACGGGGTGATGACTTCTTCTTGGTTCAATTAACTAAGGGGAAATGGTTATTTTTCAAGTTAAACTAGGCACCCCACGGGACGATGCCTATTTTCGGTTTAAACATCCTTCGGGGCGAGGAATATCTTTAGGATCTAAAACATCGTCAAGGCGATAATCGATCTTTCACTTTCATAAGGCAAAATTATGGGTATTTCTTATATTTAACTATCTTTCAAAGGCATTTAAAGATATTTAAATAGGGGCAGCTGTCATACCCCAAATTTTATCCTCCAAATTTTAGTACATACTTAATTTAGTCAATTTTATTTATTTTTCTGACAAGAAACTTTTTCTATTTATTTTTATTATCACTTTTTTTGTTTGTCCAAAATTATAAAAATAGAGCATATATATAAAAAGAAAATATAAAAACTTGTGTAGAAAGAAAAGAAGAAAAGACACAAAAATATAAAAAAGAAGTAAATCAAAACAAAAGAAAACCAAATCTTTGGTCTTGAAGAGCAAGCAAGAGAATTAACACTAAAATATAAAATGAGAGCAAATCAATCATTAAAAACAAACAAAATCTCTCAAATTAATTTACAAACCAAATCTCTCAAGATTCATTCAAGTTTTAAAAAGCCTAAATTCAAAACTATAAATAGAGGCTCTTTCTACACAATAATACACACACCAATTCTTCATTCACACAAGAAAAATTCTCTACACACAAAAAATCAGAGAAAACCAATTCCTCTCCATACAACCAATTTCTCCTTCCCACAAGAAATCCTTCACAAACAACAAAAATTCTCTACACAACAAACTCTCCACCATTGTTAATAGCCATTAGCCTTCATCTATCACAAGCTACCGGCCATACAAATGTCCCTAGCCTTCGTTGCCGCCGCAAACCTTTATATTGGGGGAGGAAATAAATCGAAGAAGAAGGAAGAGATTCTATTTCTTTGCTTTCATTCTGTGCTTGCTTCAATTGGAATCAGGTTTTTGTTTAATTTATTAGTTACTTATTTGTTTACTTTTGTTTTTTTTATGTTAGTTAACTAAGCTGGTTGCTAATTTGAGGCTCTAAACCCGTTTGTATTATTCATACCCCCTGTGTTTATTGTATATTCTATTTTACTTATTTGTATAGTGGTAATTTAGTTTCAATAATGCAAATAATTTACGTCACTTTAAATATAGCATAAATGTCAAATAATATAATACTTAAAAATAATAGTGTAGTTTTATACCATATTAATTAAAATTGTTTCAAACAAGGAGGATTAAAAAAGAGGAGGCGGATGCACATCCGTTCGCTTCTCGACTAATTGGGGGCTTAGTGCACACTTTGTCAGACTTTTAGCCGTCTTTCACCTCTAAAAATAACACTAAAAAACATCCACCAATCAAACTTAATTTTTTCGCCTTCGGGTCAATTCTTAAAAAATACCTTAAGAGGTAAAAACAAAATTCTTTTCATAAAAAAACAGAAACCAACACCATACCTAGAACTACGTAGCTTTGAATTCCTCATCGCACCGGAGGATACGTAGGAGCAAGATCAACATCTTGTCAAGCATAATAATTAAAAAACTTAATTTTTCCCTAAATATCTCTTAATAAAATTTAATAAAATAAGAAACATGTAAACAAAACTCTAAAAAAATTGTTTAATACCCTAGAATTAATTAGGAGGTTCCCGTTGAGTACAACGGATGTGAGGGGTGCTAATACCTTCCCCTTGCATAACCAACTCCCGAACTTGGAAATGGTTGCGATGACCATCCTTCCTTAGTTTTTTAGGTTTTATCAATATTTTCCTAATAAAATAAAATTTGGTGGCGACTCTGTGTCATACCGAGTGTCTTAAACGCTCTGGAGATTTTCGCGGCGCGACAAACTTTATGAATTATAGTAATTTTTCCTTGTCTCTCATTTAACATGATATCTACTTTTTCAGCATTGGTCAAACTATTATATAATAATATATATTTATGATCATGTATGGTCTTGTGAGAGATGCTATATAGTCTATGATAATAATCTTTTTCTTAATACTCACTTTGCCACATAATATTTTTGTTATTTAAGCACTTTACACACGTACACCTATTAATTAGTATATGTTTAATTTAATTAAGTCGAGTCTCCCAAAAAATATAACCCACCTATTCACTTAAACCTTAGCTGGTTAGAGCATTGTAGAGAAAAACATACATCTTTTATTTGATATGTCCCAAAAAAAATGTACGTTTAAACTTTTTATAGTTTATCAATTTTATTAAAATTTACCTCAATCATGTTATTTGAACAAAATTTAAAAATTATTAAATATACATTTTTATCACAAATATAAGAGAAAAAAAAGCCTCCAACAATTGATTTATTTAAATAACTAAAGTCAAAGTCCATATGTTTATTCCAAATGGTCTATTAATACCCATCTCTATATCCTAATGTTACTCACCCTAACATCTTTTTTTTTGACGGGACTCACCATAACATCTTAATCACAATATTATGAGTATTTCACTTCCTTAACATATATAAGTATTAATGATTCTTTGTATTTTGAGTATTTCACTTCCTTAATTATCTTGCATATATATTATTAATTATTAATAACTTTTTTTGCACAAACAATATATTATTTTTTTAATTCAGTAGCCATGAAATGAATAATATAAGAAAAATATTATTATAAATTAAACATTACCTGTCATAATATAAAGCGAATGGTGATACAGTCCCGAGTGCAAACATGCTCCGATAAGCTGCGACAATATCATTGCTCATACCATTATTCATGGCAGACTTGGTCAAGAGGTTCATACACGCATATAAAAATTGTAGAAGAATTGCAATTGCATAGTGCATAAACCTTTGAAAGAAATTTTGTTGTTGGTTTTGGGGTTGTGGGGGCTGCTGCTCTGGCTCATTTAGGGACACATTTTGGATTTGTTGATCTTGATTTTATTGTTGGTTTTGGGATTGTTGGAGCTGTTGTTCTGGGTCATGTTGTGTCTTAGAAGAAGAAGAAGAAGATGGTTCAGGTTGAATCTCATGTATTTGTGTTGCAGGAATAGAAGAAGAGGATGATTCACTAACTTGAATTTCTGTTTGTTGTGGTGGTGGTGGTGTTTCTGTTTCTATTTGTTGTTGTTGTAGTGGTGGTGGTGGTGGTGGTGGTGGAATGATTTGAGTGAGATCTGTTTCTGTTTCTGTTTGTGGTGGTGGTGGTGGTGGTGATGGTGGTGGTGGTGGTGGTGATGAAGAAGAAGACATTATTGTTAGAGAGAAAGAAGAAGATGATATGAACTATGCTTGCTGGTTGTGATATATGCAGGAAGTTAAGTAGTGTTATGTTGTGATGCATATCCCGCTGTAAACTTTATTAAGTCTTTATTACGCCTTTCACCAAATTTTTTCACAAGTTAGCCATTTATAACATCATGCTCAGAATATTGCAAGCTATACTAGAGTACTTTTTTTTTTTGAACAAACGGCTATACTTGAGTACTACTACTACAGTACTACTACTTATAAGTACTATTATTTCTACTAGTAGGATACCCGTGCGCGGGACGCACGGGGTGCGGCGTTGCCGCACCAAGTTGCTATAAATTAAATGTAAATTGATATGAAATTTTGTTTGAACGTATTTTCTATAATTGATTTTATAAAACGCCTTGAAATAAAATCATAACATGAAGAACGATATAATAAAATTAAAGTACAAAGAAAGCATGGGTGTGGCGCTGTGCGCGACATTTTAAATTAGAAGGTATGTTTAATAATTATAAAAGACCCCTGTGTTAATAAAGGAATTTAAATCTGAAATAACCTAAAAAGGTTGTTTCAAGTTATGTATATTTGCTGAAGCAAATAACATTTCAGCATAATTAGATTTTAATAATTAAATTTGGAGATAATATTATTTAATACAACCATAATAATAACAAAATATTTAGCATAATGTATGGAAATCAAGATTAAAAATTATGCAGTACTTAAGTTAATTAACTTATAGATAGAAATAATAACATCAGAAAGAACTTTTAATAGATACATAAGTTTGTGAATTATAACTTTAGCAAGTACTTCAAAAAGACCAAACATTGCAGGAGTTTATTTGTGACCTCATAAGCAATGTTGATGGTTAATTGGGCTTTTTGGTTGAGTAAGTGTTGGGCTTGAACGGTGATATTACATCATGTGAGCAAATCCATTTCATTCAAGGCAGTGAAATATTAAATAAATAGAAGATATATATAATGCATATATCAAGATAATGACCTTTCACTTTCATCTCAACTTTACCAAGTACAATATTCCTGACAGTCTCACACACGTGCAAAATTTTGCAATTGTCCTTTTCAGTTTCTAATGGATTCTTCTTCCAACAACATAAGGTAATCATCCCTTTTACTTATCTCAACTTTGTCCTTTTCGGTTTCAGGATTCAATCTATGGGTTTTATACATGCAAGTTTTAACTTTATATAATCCACTGATGATGTATAAATTAACGTTTAAATGTAATCACTACTAAAGATCAAAGATCCAATCTTTATCTATGAACTATATTTCTGTGATGCATGTCCTGGTAGTTCTTTATAAACTATTAACTGCATTTTTGGAAACAATGTTGACAGAAACCGCCACCAAGCACCTACAGAACCAATTGTTATCAACTCAGATTCTGATTCTGAGATAGATGATGGAGATGAGGACCGTACACACTTTGAAATGGAGGTCACTAAGTCTGTTGCAAACAGAAAGAAAATACAAGTCTTGGTATAACAGTTTAATTTCAATTTACTTTATCATACTTGTCAGATTTCTTATTCAAAATTAACTTACTCTCTATTATTTTGTACAAAATACAGCACATACCATCTGATGTTGTGAGGTATGTGATTCCAGAAAAGAAGTTTATCACACTCTATTCTGATGATACACATCTAAGCTACGAAGCAGAGATTATTATATCCAACAGAGGTGAGTTTGAGAGATACATTGGAGATGCTTGGTACAACTATGTGAGGACTCACAGACCAAGAGTTGGAGACCTACTACTCTTTGATTTTTGCGAAGAATTGGACCATCTCTATGTCAAACTAATCCGTCGCCGTAATCGTATCTAAGGTTCTTACATCCAGCTGGTCTTATTATATGTTTTAACAAATCCTACTTATGTAATTTAGCCATCTTTTTATTATGTTTCATCTGATGTCATTTAATATTTAGCTATTTGTGGTTTATGTTATGTAATGCTTATGTAATGTCTTTATGGTTTGTACTATGTTTGGAGGACTTGTGAATGTTTGTTTATTGTTATGTGCTATATATTATAATGTTACTTTATCTCTACTTCTTTGTATTTAGTCAATTTTGTATATTATGTTGATTAATCCTTTTCTGCGATTACAGAGAGCCATACTTTAGTCACTAATATATTCATAATTATAATCCAATTTTTACTTTCTAATAAGATGTATTCAACATTTTTTACATTTTTTATTTTAGAAGCATGATATTCCATTGTTATTTGTGGGTAGTAAATGAGCAAATCGATTTTCGGTCTGAGAAGAGTCCATATCAAGTAAATCTCCGACTATTGTGTTTTGTGTATTATTTGTTTTATAGGTACATATTTGTAAAATAAAAAAGAATTTTGAAATTTGCTATGATAATATTAAATATACTACTTTAAGAAATACAGATGAAGAAATATATAATGTGTATATTTGTATTTATTATTATGTCCTTTAAACATTTATAGAAATAAAAGAACAAAGGTGGATAGCATTGTCAACGTATTTTGTTTAATGAAAATGATATTGTAAAAATATTTATGTTGCATATAAACTATAAATTGGAGGTACCATAACTAATTGATTAAAATGAAAGCTTAATGATTAAGCATTGGTGTTGCGGTGCATATGACATTTGAAATTGAAGTATATGTTTTGTAATTACAAAAGACCTCTGTGTTAAGAAAATAAGTATAATCTGAAATGACCTATGCGGTGTGTCGGTGTGCATGACATTTTACAATATTAAGGTTTTGATAATTAAATTTTGACATAATATAAATTCATACGATCATAATAATAACTAAAGATTAAGCATAATGTTTTGTTACATACTATTAAGTAATAAACTTAGACATCAAAATAATAACATCAAAAAGTACTTATAATAGATTCATAAGTTTGTGACTTATAACTTCAGCAAGTACTTAGAAAAGAGTAATCATTCCAGCAGTATGTTTGTGACTTAAAAATCAACGTTTGAAGTAGGGGCGATCCTGTTTGCGAACTAATTTGACATAGAGATTGTTTGGAGGATTATGCAATGTAAAAACAATGAGATCTCCTGTTTTAGGTTGGTGGCGTGCCAAATATTGATACCATGCTTGACCCGTATATCTCTCTTTCTTATTCCTACGGGCGGTCTTTATGAAAGCAGGGTAATGGAATTTTGTATCTAGCGATTTGATGCGAATTCTGGTAATATTTTTTAGTAAGGTTGATGTCTTACGCATAGGAAAATGCTGTGATATAAATAAGAAGACAATTAAAATAAATGATGTAAAGTAAGGCTGAATAAATGTAGTAGTTAGTAATATGAAATGAATAGAATGTTCTGGTTAACATAATTTACCATGACTTGGCGCTTTTTTTGGCTTGCCACTGCCCTAGTAACCTCCTTTTTCCATGTTATTGGGTATTGATCTTTTTCTTCTCCACCAGATTCACTGTCTGAAATGTTGATGATAGGTTCAGTTCTGCTTTTCTTCTTTTGCAAGAACTTCCTGCATAAGTAAAAAATAGTTGAAATAGTATAATGTAAAAAGAAGTTAATCAATTATGGTAATTATATTCAAAATGAACATTGAGTAATTAGGGGTTAATTCAAATAGAATAAATGTAATTGATAAGAAGTTCCATATATGATTGGTTTATAGAGTTTAATAACTCATCTATGTTGGTAGGAAATTGTGTACATAGAATAAAAAGTTTATTTTGTGAGATTTTATAAACAATTAGCTTTTTAGTTGTAATATATTCCCGGTTTTGAATCTAAGTTAAAAAATGAGATTCATAGTTATCAAATTAGACATATAAGTCAAAGACAAAATGTTACTAAAATTAACAGAATGAAGTGTTTCTAAATTGGTAACATTGTAAATTATGTGTTTTAATGTGTCTTTTAGGTGAATTCTAAACTAATTTCATGAACCTTAATTTTGTTATAGCATTGTTTCGCAAATCATATATATATATATATAACTATAGCATGGAATTTGATATAGAGTTTATATTGAAAAGCATGTTGCATAATCTGAAATAAGGTTATTCAATTTGAAGAAACCATTTAATTGAATGTCATATTGGAAGTGTTTTAAGGTTAATGCCTAAAAGAAACAAACATGTTTTGTACTGGTGAACAGAAACGAACGAAATGAAGCGGAAAGTAGTACCTGTATGTAGAAGCATGATATTCCATTGTTGGATTTGTTGAAAAAGACCCTTCAGTTGCACGTGAGAATGCGAAAGGAGTGGTTGGTGATGTTTTGTTGCTGATAAGGTCAATGTAAGTTGTGTATGGAGGAAATGAAAATGTGTGGTTAGGGTTAATTGGGCTGCTGGGGCGGATTAGTTGGGCTTGGTCGGTGATATGATATTTGAAGCCTATTATTTAATTTATAGAAAAAGTGAGATAGGAATTAAATTACTAATTAAAAAAGTTCCTTTTAGTCTATAATAATAACAAAGCCATCTTTAATTTGTAGAATTAGAGTTGTTTTTTTTTTGCTCATCTTGTCTATAATAATGACATGATTGTTGAATTGTTGCAAAGTATAAATCTTGTTATTTAGTTTTTGGAGACGTCTTCTCAAATTAATATCCATGAGCTACGATATTTGAAGATAATTATATAAACAAAAGAGGGCAGCATTGTGTACATATTTTGTTTAATTTAAATGATGTTGTAAAAATATCAATATTGGAGAAAAAACCATTAATTTGAGGTACCATAACTAATTATTCAATTTATTTTAATGTGTTTTTTCTTTAATTTATCAAGTAATTTTAAATGTGGTATAGGTTTCTTAAGAAATAGATTTTGCTGAAGGCAATTATTTTAAAATTATATACGAAAATTGTATAGTGATATAAAGGAAATTTTAATGAACTAAATTTGTTAACAAATATAATTACCATAGGAAACTTAATATATGGAACTTAATATATTACATGCCAAACATTAAAATAGATAGTGAATGTTGTTTTGGGTAGACATAGGTTAATACCAACAACAAAATATCGTATTATAAATTTGCAAATTTCTACTTGAACACAATAGAAATAGAATTAAACATACGATATTGAAAGAGATGGTATTTGTGTTATTGATTGCCATTTAAGCTTGTCTGCGTCGTTTCAGATTGACAGATAATGAATTACGTGGTTCGGCTATTGAAAATGCAAGGACATCACCAGCTTTAGGCTTGTGGTTGGCCAAGTAATCGTACCATGCTTCTCCAATGTGTTTTTCGTAACCGCCACGTTTTAGTGATCGATTAGATGTAACAATTTCAGCCATACACTGCCAATCTTTGTTTTCTGATACCATGTTAATTTCTGTTATGTTTTGAACAACTCCTTTTGAGAGGGATTTGGAAGATGCTGTCATGTTAAGAAAAACAATGTAAGTCAAATAATAAATATCTTCAGGACCATTGATACTTATTTACATATATTAATAGAGAAATATATCATAATTAGAACTAAAAGTTAATATGATAGGTTTTAAATATTACCAACACTTGTTTTTTATTCAAATCTACCATTGGTTTAGTAACTTTGACTTCCCAATTATAATTTTGATGGTGTAGTTGATTGTTGATGTTTGGTTCCTGCTATTGGGTATAAAAATGTATAATTTAGTGAACTTCAAGATGAGGTTATTAACATATATTATTTTGATATCAGTAACAAAAAAATGTAATTACATATGTTCATAGAAAATTATTTAAAAGTAAGGCATATAATTCAATACTCATACCTGTGTAGCATTCCCTTCAATGTTATTGTTTTCAGTTTGAAAATGAGGGATTTGTTGTGGTAGAATTCTCAAGGTTAAAACTTGATTTTTGAAATTATATGAAAGTGCAACTTTAGTAGGTCTTACAAAACCAAAAACTTTGGCCACTTCTCTACCATCAGTAATGAAATTCAGGAAATTTGTAAATTTGAATTTGACATCAATTTGTTGTGATTCTTTCCTTATTTGCGCAATTCATTGATGTTGGATTTCATTTTTCCATTGTTCAGTAAAAGTCTTGGGCATCATAATTTGATACTATAAAATAGAATATGTCATAGTTGTGTACAAAACTGATATATAGCAATAGTAAAAGAGGTAATATATGAAAAATATTATATACCAATTTAGGATAAACCCAAGTATCGAAAGTGGTTGACCTTCTATTGATGTTGATAGTGTAATGTGCTGACTGTATTATGAAACAAATATGTTTTATGAAGTGTTTATTATAATTTGGATAATAAATAATAATTTGTCCATAATTTGAAGGAATGAGTATAAGCATATAAGTTGTAATATTTAATACCAAAAATAGAAGTACCTGTATTGTTGGACTCTTAAACTTTTGCCAGTATTCTGCCAAGAGAGTGGGTTGATTTTGCAGGATAGTTATTCGAAAACAGTTGTTATCAAGTAGATAATGAAGTTCAACTTTAGTTGGTTTGCGAATACCAAAAGTAGTTGAAATATGACTTGCATATAGGATGAAGTTGTTGTTGTTAGCTAAGTGCAAATGAACACGGATTCTCCTTACGTCATTCGTAATGAAACCATAAACTTGTTTGGCCAAATCATCTTTCCAATTTTGAGCAAATTGTTGTGGCATAATTATTTGTTCCTAAAACATGTTTTAAAACCAATGTGTGATATAGTTTGTCTAAATAATAAACTAATAGATGGTAAAGAAGTGAAAGAGTTGTACCACTTTTGGATCAATCCATGTTTGAAAACTTGAAACCCTCTTGTTGTTGGCATTTCTTGGACGAATTCTGGAAGGCAAATTCAGAATATGAAACAGGATATTATATCAAAGTTTATATCACATTTTCTACTATAAAATAGATGAACAAATGCTTGCAATCGAAATATAGGTTTGGAATTTGAAATTTTATATCTAAACAACTGCATATCTAAAAAAAAATTGTATCGATTAGGTAGTTATCTTATATAATATAATCTGTGACAAGCATTTAAAACTTGAATCTACTATATTATCATTTTCTGTTATACAGAACATGTAGATCGCATAATTTGTGCATTTGAAATTAATTTATGCTTATAATTTATAACATGCAATGTTGTTGAATAAGAGTACGCTATGAAACAATAGATCAAACCTTGAATTTGAAGCCATGGTTCTTTGAATGTGTGATACGCGAAGTTTGCAGCGGAAGGAGGATTTGATTGATATTGTTCTGAAATTGGTAAAGTAGAATGGAGGTAGTACCGTGTAAAAAATAAAGTATGAGAACAGTAAAATATGGGCTGAAAATGTCATGAAGTTGTATTGGGCTAATAACAATGTTATTTGGCTTCAATATGAAAGGCCCAATTAGGTGAAAGGTATCTAATAATATTTTTTATATTTCACCAATTGTTCATTGTTATTTTTATTGGCAGAAGTTGATAAAGTAAAAATTAAATGTAATTCAATGGAAACATATGGTGAAATTTAAGTTTTGGATTTCACTTAAATTGTGTAGTGTAAAGATATAATCATTATATAGGTAGAACGTATAGGATAGATTTAACACATTTAATTTACTGCAGTAATAAAACAATATATATAGATATAATTCAAATTGTTTAATTTAAAATACAAAAATTAATAATTCATTTCTTTTACAATAAGAATGTTATCTTCCATTCTCCCATCACTTAAAAATTGAAGAGTTTTGTTTGGTTGTATTCTATTTAATTCGCAAAAAGTTGACCATCCGTCTCCAAGTTTAACTTTGAATCATATATTATTAATAGTAATAATATATCAACTTTAAATTAAGTTAAAATGTGAAAAAGATTTAACATATGACACATCAAATTAATTATAGACATCTTAACAATTTGATATAAATAACGTAAAGAAGGTTAAATAAATAAATCGAAGTCGTCGAAAATCATTTTCTTATAAGTATTTAGACGTCATGTAATAAATAAGATTATATGACTTTTCAAAATTGATTTATGTTCGATATATGTTTCCACGATTGGTTCAATTTGATGGATTAATTTTGATTATCATTATGACGGTCAAAATACTAAGTTGTAGTTGCAATAATAACGATTGATCAGAGTATTTATCATGAGAGGCATAATATATTTAACTTTTATTAATATGTTGCTTAGATGCTTAGTGAAAAGCAACATATAATGGAGTGAGCTACTTTTGATACCGTATAAATCAAGGTATATTTACTTATCAATTCTTAATAAATATACAAAATAAAATGTCATATATTGTAGAAAATCAAGAATATATAATACAATGTGACTAATGAAAAAATAGTTCTTATATGTTTATAAATTACATACATCGATGAATATATAGCTTTTATACATCTATTATATATTTGGTATCGAATAATAAATGTATATTTTATTTTCCTCTCAACTCAAAGTTGATGTGAAAAACCTGAAAGCTTAAACCCTAAATCTACAAATATGACACCTTAGTATATTATTTTATGCCCGATGGATGGTCATTTTGAAACATTAGATAATTGTTCCAAATTTCACAAGCTTGCTTCGACTATACATATCATTCGTATATTCTTTATAATAATTAATATATTAAATGAAGCTGCACATTTGAAAGATTGAACCATACTTATCATATAAATAACCTATTTCCGTGAAGATTATTTAGTCTAAAGTTGAACAACAAACAACTTCATTACTATATTCAGTTATGGATTTGAAATTTGTTGCCAAAATCAAATTGTTTGAGTAAAATGTCTCAAATTATGATACTATTAGTATGAAATATGAAATTTCACAATAGTTGGCAACAAATTGACTTGAAAATACAAGCTTGAAGTTATTGTTTCGACTATGCATAACATTCTGAAATGGGTCACTCATGTTTATCGTCGAATATAATAACATTCTTAATAAACTTCAATAACGATAAGTTATGAGAATGTTATGTATAGTCGACAATGAACTTAGCCACCTTGCTAAATAACACTTCAATAAGACGTAGATATAAATAAAGAGTGAAAGATATTATATAAAGATTGAGGCTAATGTGAGACATATTGATGTTAGTTGTTGTAGATATATATAGAAAGATATATATGTTCCTATTGGTTATCTCACCATGCATGTATTATTAAAGTGATATTCGTTTCTCATAGCAAATAAATTACGATCACTTATAATAGTATTATTTTGTTTACATGGAAGTATTGCTTATTCAATTGAAGAGAATCTTGGAAGCTTTTGCAGATTTTGTTTCTTCAGCATGCTTGATTAGAAGTTTGCATTTGTCATATTGTATTTGGATTGGTAACTTTATCACATGCACTGATAAACTTTGTTGCTTGCTTATCCCTTTGTTTTTTCATTTTTTTTAATATTTTCGTGTAATTATCATATTAGAGTGGTGGTAGTTCATTTAATAAAATAATAGGTACTATTAAACATGATCCTACTAAATATGAATTATTTGAAGTAAAGCTAAAAACATACTATCTGAAATCCTGATTATAATAATTATTTTCATTATTAAATTTATGCAATGTTCGATGTATTTAGTTGTTAATATAGGTCATATACATAAAATATTCCATCCGTCTAAATTTTATTATTCAGTGAAAATAATATGGACTGGATGGGGTATTGACTATTGTATATTTATAATAACTATCTTACATGTGAACAAAATTTTGTAATATGAGTAGTATCGATTTTATACTACTGATATTTTAATCCTTCTAAATACATGGGTTCATAAATTGATTGATGAATTTGGTCAATGATACATGGTAAAATTTAAATATTGAGTTGTATTAGAATATGAATGAAAATTTTAATTCCTTCCCAACATCAAGATTGAAGGAAGTTTTATATTCATTATTGGTTAAGATGTTACTATTGTTGTGTCATGTAAAACGAATATTTTTTCCTATTGTATATTTTGTCAAGTATCCTATGTATTGGAATATATAAAATTTAATGCTATATTTGATAGTCTTTTGAATTATTTGTGTTGATGTATCACATTCATTGTTTAAAGTATAGCATACGTTTATGCAATAGTACCATAGTACATCAAATTTGTAGTACCATGCATTTTAATGAATATAAAATACTTTGAAGACCAATAGCAAGCTCACGTCTTTCCTATAAATAATCGTCACACTTGTCACAAAATTTTATACCACAACACAAATAATTCAATTTCACCTCCTCAATTTATACCACAACACAAATGATACTTGAATTTCTCTTTTTTTGATTATTAGTGTATTTTATCGGTCGCACTGTGCATCGTTGGCTACACATACCGCTCCTATACTATGTTATTTCTTACTAATATTTGTTAGGAACGATATGGTATCCAACGATACACTATTGTGGTCAACTTAGGAACGGTATGCATAGCCAAATAATCATGTTCACAAATTTTGATGGCACTAACTTTAGTTTCATAATTATTATCGCTTCAACAATTGAGGACGTATAAAGCTATATGGATTTTTAAAGTTAGATGTTATTAAATTGTCGACATTGATAAAATTAATGATATTTAACAGGTTTTTGACCAACTTGTAATGAATTACTTTCAATTAGAAGTATGCACTTATATACAAGAGATCACATGAGATAGATTAGGCAATTAAAAAGAATAATGGAAAACCTCTCCATAGTATGTAATTTCAAAGTTGTGTTTGTAATTCAGGAATTTTATATCATATTCATCTTTGTATACCAATTACCCCAATTAATAAAATATATTTTGTTAATATATTTTAAAATTTTATGAGTTCTATTGATTTATTATGACGTCCATTATGACAAGTACCTGTGATATAAAACATGTTGCCAATTTTTTTAAAAAGGATTGAAAAATAGCTTAGTTTTGTAGGTTTACATGTTAAAGTTTTGGCTAATTTTAAAAGTAAGATACAACATATATGTTTAAATATTTTGGTTTTCGTATATTCCAAATTGTAATATGAAAGTTTGGCTTGACTTAAATTTATAAACAAAAGCTTATCACTAAGTTGTTAATAGTGGTTGATTATAATAGAATGAAGAATAATACGAATTGATGAGTAAAAATAGATGGTACTTATAAATATTAAAAGATATCGATTACCTTAATTAATATCATATATATCAAAAAATTCTGTCTGAAGTTGGGTTACTTAAGGTAACAATGTCACAAAAATTCAGGATATACCATACAAAATACTTAGTTGTTACCTACATAGAGAATGAGTACTCTCTGAAATCTACAAATTACTAAAAACTTCTTTGAATACAACATTTGAAGTAGTATTAGTCACTTCTGAATCATCATCATTGCAAATTAAGATCTTCAATCCCTTTTTGCTCTTAACTCTTGAAATAGCCACATACAATTGACCATGGCTAAACACTGATTTTGGCAAGTACAAACCCACAGATTCAAGAGATTGTCCTTGTGATTTGTTTATTGCCATGGCATAAGAAACAATAATAGGAAATTGTCTTCTTGACAATTTAAAAGGCCATGGTGATTCTGATGGAGAACATGTCATTCGAGGAATATACATGACATTTCCTTCATGTTTTCCGGACATAATTCTTGCTTCAAGTACATGCTCACCTAATTTGGTAATGATCATTCTTGTTCCGTTGCATAATCCTTCAGCTTGGTCTAAGTTTCTCATCAACATAATAGGAGTTCCTGTTTTCAACTTGATACTATGATTTGGGAGGCCAGATGTTCGAAGAGAGTTAAGAAACTCAGGTGTTATGACTTCATAAATCCCTGGATCATTAACATCTGATCGGTCAACTGAGCTTGAGCTCAGGTATTCTTTTTCTTCACCTATATACAAAAAATAAACCATGAATATCAATTATATAGATTTTTGTTACTCTGCATAATTTGTTGTCAAATTGCATTGATACATTTACCTGGCATGAGGTTAAGTATGTAATTATTGATTTCATCAACAGTTTCAATTGTTGAAGCTAATATTGCTCTTGTTTCAAGATAGCTATCATCCTTGAGGTGTTGTAATATGTTTGGATATGTGCTATCAACAATGGTTTTGATAGGATCAGTAGTCTTTGGAAGCAAAAGATCTTCGGGAATTTCTATCTCTGCATGACCATCATTAGGTTCTGATAATTTTCCTTCTCCAACTTTAAGTATCCATTTTGCAAATTCATCTCTTTCTTTAGCATCTTCATCATCTGAACTATTCCCTAAACGCATATTTTTGGTTAAAGTCATCACATGACAATGATCCCAGATGTGAGAAGCATTAATAGATGCGTGAACAATTTCTGATCGGCTTCCTCTTCGAATAACAGGGAGTATCTGTCTAAAATCTCCTCCGAAAACTACAACTTTACCCCCAAATAGTTTTGTACTGTCTGTTGGATTAGTGACAATATCTTGTAGTGTTCGATTGAGAGTCTCAAAAGCAAACTTGTGACACATTGGAGCTTCATCCCATATTATTAACTTTGTTTGTCTCAACAATTCAGCATATTCACTTTCACTATTAATGTTACACATTGAGTTCTCTAATGTTGGAACCGGAATGCAAAATTTGGAATGTGCAGTTCTTCCACCTGGAAGTAGTAAAGATGCAATGCCGCTGGAAGCTACCGTTAGAACAATGTCACCCTTAGATCGTAAAGCTGAGGAAAGTGTCCTCCACATAAATGTTTTACCTGTGCCTCCATATCCATGCAGGAAAAAAACTCCACCATGTTTAGATCTTACAGCATATGTGATCCTTTCAAAAATCTCTCTTTGTTCATCTGCATTCAAAAATAAAAAAATATTTATTGCATCCAAATTATGTATTTAAGTTATATTAAATATAAAGTTATTTCAATGAAAGATGAACACTTTTGCAATAATGCATCAAACCTGTTAATGATGCATAGAGCTGCAGATATTCACGATGAAGTTTCTGCTTGTCATAATTGAGTTCATCATATATAAGCTTATTTCCTGTCTTTGATTTTGCATAATCCATTGGATAAGGCATTGGTTTGAAATCAGTTAGTGACTTCCTATTTGCTTGCAAATAGGTTTCAATCTCACAAAGTGTCAAGTTATATATTTGTTCTTCACTGAGTTGAAGTTCTGTCAAAATTAATGCAAGGTTAGATATCGAAGCATTGAGAAATTGAATAATTATAAGTAAATTTATAGATACCAAAAATATTAAATCAAAGTCAAAACATGCAATATGTAGAGAAAACTCCTTAATACTTGTTTATTAATATCAGTTTAACATATTAAGAATAAGGAAATATCAACGTATTTTATTCTACTTATAATTTTGGTTTTGTTTAGTACAATGTTAATCTACATTAGATTATGCAGACATAATTGTTTTTTCAACATAGTATATATGCTTGAAAGTAATATTGATTGATGGAGACTTGTGTTGGCAATAATTTATGATGTACACTTAACAATATACTATAGTTATTGCCTTGTCAATATGGTTTAGATCTACCTAAAGTACAAGGATGAAAGTCAGGTCATTAAAGAGGTTTGCTATTCCATAAATGCATAAAGATAAGACTCATATATTCATTGTAAATAAGATTTCAATTTGTTTGTTCTTTTTATAAGTCAATCATCTTTGTTCTTTGAAGATGTTAAAAGGTTGGATCAAACATGAAATTAGGAGATGCTTGACAGGATCGTTATCCATTTAATTGACTGATAAAAGGTGAGATTTGGGTCTTTTTCATGGTTTAAAGTCAAAAACTTATTCTTTGTATTATATAACATGACTTACCAATTTTGATCCTGCAATCTATTGCCTTCTATATATAATGCTTACAAAAAATATCATCAATACAAATGAATTATATATGTTTACAAATGAAGTCAAAAAATTTACCTTTATTTCTTGCCTTTAATCTTTCATTGTAAAGGATACCATCACATAACATGTGCTTCGTTTTGCTCCATACATGATTAGGTCTATTTACTGAACCTGAAAGCAACATGATGACAAATAATTTTCTAAGAAAATAACCTGAACCCCATGGATAAGCCTCCTTGATTGCTTCTATAAATTCCCGATCATCTTCCAAAAAACCCATGTGACAACATGCTTCTCTAAATGTTTTATATTGTACACCCTTGACTTTTTTGATGCTTTCGTATGTTTGTGGACCTTTAACCACTGTGAGCATCATCCGCAAATAATAAATCTCACCTGCTCCCTGAGGAATCCATACTAGTCTTCCAATTGTGTAACCTCTTTTTCTTGGTTTCTAGGTTCTTGTTTTTTTTACATACACAAATTTAGAAACAAACTGACCATATGTCAAATTTTGTGCTTCAGGATATTTTTGATTTGCTTCAAACCATGATGTAAACATTGATTCAGTAACACTTGGTTTGAGGAGTACATCTTTAATACGCTCATAGTCAGTGAATATAACAGAATTTTTTCCAAGTTCATGAAAAAACATTCTTTCAACAGCAGGTTTCCTCCCATGGATTGGAAATGAGAATATTCTCCAGCAAGCTTCACATGGTGAGATATACCTGCAATCAACATATTGTTTGATCTCATCAATGACTTTATTTTGCTGGTGCAAAGAGTTTTGATCCGAAACTATTGATGCTCCAATTCTGTCATAACCCTTGTTGATGTACTTGAAGAGGTATTTAATTGATGTACTCTGATTACACCATTCCATATTAATATGTGCTTGATATTTAAGTAGCAATCTTGGATTATATGGTACGACAAACCGATTGTCAAGAGAAATGCCATTTTTTTCAAAAACATGTCTTGTTGATCTCCTTCTATAAACAGGATATCCTTCATGATCAACAATGGTATTTTCTTGAAACTTTTTTGGAAACCATTTTGAACACTTACCATCTTTCATGCAAGGAGAGTTTTTATTAGCAAGTCCACAAGGTCCATGCATCATGTGAGATTTAACTAAATGATGAAGTTCAGGTTGTGTTTCTTTGTCAGGTATTTCTGCAGAAATAATTCTATTGATATCATGAGGGGCTGGGTACTTACATGAAGGATGTAAGAAAATAAGTAGATGTGCATGAGGCAATCCTCTTTTCTGGAATTCAATTGTATACATGTCTGGAAAAAAATGAGAAAGTTGGATTAGTTTATAAAAAATAGTATTATTGCTTTAAAATAGTTTATGTGATTTCCTGAAGGGAGATAAACATAACTTACATGCAACAACTTTTCCTAACACATGGTGTTTTGTTAAGTCTTTAAGCAATTCATCAAATTACAAACCATCCATGTATCTCTTACTACCAACAAATGAAGAAGGTAAGACAACTCTTTTACCAAATTTTGTTGATGATGCAGCTCCATTTGGTTGTGATTGATTCAAAGTGTCGTATTTGCCAACTCTAAGTTTGGGTTGATTTTTTCTCAACCAATTTAATCTTTGGCCCTCCATCATTGCATAACCATCAACCAGAAATTGTTGGAATAGTTTTCTTGAATGTAGAAGTGTTTTGCCTTCAAAAAGTCAGATCATAATTCTAAATGTAATCCACTCTTTTATAGTAACTGTTGCTCTCTTTTGTTCACCTTTCCCCTTAATTTTCCTAAGTGATATATCATGACGAAAACCATCTTCACCATACACAAATATGAGAGGATATTGATAAGCTAAATAATCAGGATGAAATTCATCAATTCTTGTAAGTTGTCCATTTTGAGCTTCAATGATTATGTCTCTCTTCTCAGCTGAGTCAACATCTCCTACAATCAGTGCAGCCACTTCAGATACTGTGGGTTTGTTGTATATTCTTCCATCAGTCTTCCTGTCTGCAATAAGTTTCAATTTCACATTGTGTACATCTTCATTCATCAATTTTGCTCTTGCCATCCGAAATACCTTTGCTTGAGTGTTGTGTTCGTCAAGCATATCTTTTAACTTGCTCACAATATCTTCGTCAACATTTTTGTTGTTCCTTATGAAAATTAATATAATGTAAAGTGTTATTATATGATGACTGCAACTTGAATACTTAATTTGACCAACAAAATACATGTATAAAGTGAAGAGAAATTACCCTACACCACTAATCCTATTAGCAACTTCATTTTCTGTATCATAAATATACAGTTGAGCAAATTTAGGAGGTTGACCTGGTTGTGGGATCAAGCTTCGTATGCGATGACATGGTTGACCTTGCATTCGTAGTGTCGGGGGACCTCTTCCTCCACCAAAATTGTTATCCAATTTCATTCCTGGAGATGTGAAAGAAAACATTGTGTTGTATATTCTGGTGTTGTTTTGATAATTCTTGCTTGCATCAGATACTCCATCAAATAATAGATGTTGCAGTAGAGGAGGAGGTTCATCAAGATAAGGAATCAGAATTTTTCCTTTTTCACAACATATTTGAAATTTGGGATGAATACTATGTCTTCCCTTAGATGTCCTTTCTTGATACCACATTTGCGCTCGACAATATTCACATTCATATATAGGATCACCCATATCAAACAAAGCTACCGCAAAACAAAACAATTCATTAGTATTTGCTTATTAAAATACATTAAGTTTAAACTATGAATTTGTAAATAAATATAAGGGTAATAAATTTAACTTTATTTAAGTTAGTGTTGAAATTGATTACCTTCAAAATTTGGAGGTCCTAATTCATCATCAGATTCTGAATCTGACTCTTTATCAGAATCAAAATCAGGATCTGATATTTCATTATCAGAAACTTCATCAATGAAATCATTAATTTCTTTAGAACCAAAATTTCTTTTACCAACAAATGTAGATGAGGATGTACATATCTCAGAGGGAAATTGTGCTTCACTAAATTTTTTGTTTAAATTTACACCCAAATTGTTAATGTTTGTAGCTCTTTTTCTTTTATTACATGGCATTTGTGAAGATGAAGGTTGAGTATTAATATGTGAAATAGAAGGAATGTTTGAGTGTTGAAACTGATTATTAGGATTTTGCAGGCCATGAGGAATTGTATTTCCAACATCACTGAGAGGAGTTCGCATAGATGCAGTTGATCTGACCTGTGGTTCAATGCATTGAGGAGATGCTTGTGACTTGTTTTGAATGATGAGTCTCCTTCTTTTTCTTGCTTCAGAAGAGGTATTGCTATAATTCATATTTCTTTTGTCCATTTCAGAGAAATTTGTTACAATATATCACTGCATCAAAACAAATTGCAACATTAAAACTTGAAATTCCAGCACCGAATTACATAGCAATAAATACATTGATTAGAAATAATATAGTTGAATCAGAGGTTACCTCTATACTATGATGTTTAGAAAAACAGATATGTTGTTTTACAATATATGTTTACTAATCATGAAGTTTAAAGTTGAAATCTATAAACAAAGATAATCCTGAATAAAAGTATTATATTTTTGAATGATGATGTAGAAGATTCAAATGAAAATTGTAGATTTGGCTCCAAATTTGACAAAGTTTGAACTTTTGAAATATTTGAATTATGTGGAAAAGGATTTTGAAATTTTCGACTGCCTCCAAAAGTGTAATGAACAATATTATACTAATATTTTAGGATGAGACTTTGTGTACTTGTTTGAAAAATATAATACTTTAATTAGGCAAGTAGAGAGAGACATGACCAAATGATGGGTTAGAAATCATATATGTGTCCTATTATTAATTAAAATAATGTTAAAATAATATCGAAGTTGCTTAAAAAATGAAAGATATTGTGAAAGTAGGGAAGACTTGCTACTTTTGAGCTACTAAATGTAGTAGGTAAGTAAATGATTACTTAAGTACTTCCATCCATGTTAAAATCTTATGACTTCATCCAACATTTCTTGGAATAGGAAATAGGTGGATCCCATTGTTGTTTCTCATAGTGCCTATAATCCCAAAGTACTATTCTGATAAGTTATTTATTTTCAACAACTTAAAAACGGTAAATGAGATAGTTACTATATAAACAATTTTTGAAATAGGTAACTAAGATAAAGGCATCCTCATTTTCTTATTTAATCAATGTTTGTTAAAATGATATCATTGCCTATAGGGAAAAATAAATCAGATTAAATTCCATTAGAAAACGTGTTTGGTCAGTTCATTGTAGGCAACTTATCCAATGAAAATGGACTTTTGAAGATTTGAGGTATTACGATGGTTACTGGAAAACATAACTTTTGATATAAATAAGTTCTATCAAACATTGTGTTTTCGTTTATATATATATTTTTTGGAACCCAAATGTTATTGTTGAATAGGTTTAGTTGCATAAGTTACTTTATCATAGGTTAGAGTTTTGAATATTGGGTGCATTTCAATTTGAATTTCATGTTTTTTATTTTTTAAGTTATATTGTTTGTAATTTAAATAATCTCATTAGCATGACATAGATATATTTATACTACAATAAGTTACAGAATATCATCAAGCCATAAATCATGTATATCATCCAACACAAAGGCTGTTATAGGTTTGTAGGAATATATTACACAAAATGAAACAATGCCATGGAAACCAAATAGGTGAAGTCCAAAAGAGATGGCAAACCACATTTGTAATGAGTTCATCAAGTCTGAAGAAGAGTTATAAAAAGTACAGAATGTAAATGCAAAAGAAATATAGCAAACATACGACAAAATAATGATGTCATCACATTCCCAAAAGTGTAGACCCCAAGTGATGGCAAGCAACGTTAGTCATTGTCTCGTAATGTCTCCAAATACCAAATGTGCTTAGTACTGAATGTTTTGAGGCTCAATCTTTTCCTGCTTGATATGTTTGATGAGCTTGGTAGATGAATTCTTGGCCGGTATCTTTTCATCAATGTCTTGGTGTTTTCCAGGCCTCTTTGCAGGGGTAGTTTTGAGCTTAGTAACGGTTGGTGTGGACTCAGAAGTGGCAGACATATCTTGCTGCAAAAAGTTCAAACAATGTAAAATTGGTAAGTGATTTATACAAAATACATGTGACAGCAAAAAAAAGCATGGATATGAAAGAGTCTCTTACAGTTGAAATGGGAGTGTTTTCTAATGTAACAACATTTTTTGCAGCTTTCTTGTCATCAATATCCTGATATTTTCCAGGCTTCCTAGCAGGGGTTGGTTTGAAATTAGTAACACTTGGTGGGGAATCAGCATTAGCAGCAAGATCTTGCTGCAATAGGTAAAACATTTTATTGTAGGTGTGTTTATCACTTTGTGGTTCATTAAGGGAAATGTAATAAGCAACAGAATCTTACGGTGGGAATTGGTGTATCTTCTATTGAAACAACATCGGATGGTACCATGGTTTTAATACTCTACAATATAGGACAACAAATATAGATAACATAAATAAAATGTAAATTGCAGCTGGACAATATAATGACTAAATAATCCTAAGAGAAGAAAAACTATGAAAAATATAAGATATACAAAACCTCTTCTCCACTTGGTGGCATCAGCAGTAATGGGGTGGCCTCAACCTAATAAAACAAATGGTAGTAATTAAGAATTATGTGTAAAGATAAAAGAATTATGGAAATTTATTGAATTATGTAAATATTTGGATGTGATGTATAATAATATGAACTAACCTGACATTCTTTGAATTGGGATTTGATATGTTCAATGATTTCTGGATCACTTCTATAATAAAGAACAGATGCTGAGTTGTTTTTCCTCATCTTGATTTTTATTGCTAATTCTGTTCCCAGCATTGTGTCAGGCAAAGTTGGATATTCATTTGGGTCAAATTCACCAGCCTAAAGAAAAGGTAAGACATTAATTTGGTTTAGTAAACTTAATTGTTTGTAAATAACAGATAAGCTAATTACCTCAATCATAATAGCTTTAAGTTCAGCCGCTGTCTTTCCGATGAGTTGAGAGCAATCACGATCACAAAATAGGAATTTAGACTTATGTGTGCCATAACGGACTGAAACTTCAACCCTATAACTATGAAAGAGAAGAAAATGATTGTTAAAAAATAAGAGAGTTAAATATAAATTTTTGTAAAAAACATGAAAAAGTTAAAAAAAGATATTTACCTAACATCGCTGACAGTGGAAACATGACCCGCCCCACATGTGTAAGGTGCAACACCTGGTACAATCTCTTTCAAACATGAGGGGAACGCACATGAATCGTAGCACCAACCGTAGTGTGAAATGCAAATATGGTGAGGGGTTGCTATAGTGGTAACAATTTCATCCTGTTTGTTAAAATAATTCAAATTGATTATATTAAACACCTAAGTTAATCATTTGTCTGCATTACATGTTGTATTATTAATAAAGGATTTATAGTCAGGTAAACACCTCAGGAAGAAATTGTAATTCAGCAAGATGGGTTGGTGGTGCAAGGTATGTGTAGCGGCTGCCTGCAGAATACTGCGATGTCTGAGAGTTGAGTTGTGATAGGGCATTTCCAGTAGGATTTATCAATGCAGATTGAGATTGTGCAACAAAATCTTCAGGTAAGCTGCAATTAGCACAAATATTATAAAATCATGGTTGTTAACCTGTTAATTAAATAATGAATCAGAATTATTAAATTAGCTTTATCAACCTCTTAATAAAGTCCTTGATTTCTGGTAATTCAGGGTCCAACATTAGCTTAGTTCCACTCCAAGCATTTGACACACATAAATCATATTGACCTATACCAGAATTTGAATTTTCATGATTAATAGTTTCAGAATGATAAACTTGCACAATCAATAGAAGGAGTATAAAAGGGAGTTGACCTTGAGGAGGTTTGATCTGGGCATGTTTAATGATAACAATGCATGGTTGTAAACCTCCAGTGTCATTGTAATGCTTGGCAAAAGTCATTCCATATTCTCCCCACAGAGTAACAGTTAAAACATTCATTCTACGATGAAATTGCACAATATTAGTGATTCAATAACTATATATAATCATATCATATAATACTTAGAATCATCATTTACTAACACTTACTCTGCATCAGCTAAAGTGAAAGTAGTCGGAACCTTCTTTCCCATTGAAGTAAGTTTTTCTGGAGCAACTTCGGGCACAACACCTATAATGTCTGTATCATTACATTCAGAAAAACAGGTTGTTATTAATGAAATTAATGTAGAAAACGTGTATTGAAAATTGCTCATAAAGGTTAATTAAGTACCAACTAATAGATCAGAACGATAGTTTCCACTTTTGATTTCTGAAAAAGCTTTGAACTTAAGCTTGTATTTGGGAAGATCATTGATTTTTGTTGGAATGACGTCTGTAGCTCCTTTACCACCAACAAATACAAGCTTAAAAGGATGATCACAAAGCTTAACAACAAAGTCATTAGTCTGAACCCGGAAATTCTTCATGATGTAAGTATTTCCCTCTATAAGTTTTGGTCCCCACTCAGGACACAGGTCATTTGGGACATAAACTTGTATGTTGTCTCCCTATAAAATACAAAATGGACAAATATTATCTATACTTGAAAGACACAAAATGTAACAAACAAAAAATATGTCTAAAATGTAGTTATCACCTGTTTGTCAAGAATTAGGAACTCAATATGTTCATTTTTTCCAAGTCCTGTTTTCCATATGTCTTCAAGCCTCACACCAAATTTCCATATTTCTTTTCCATCATCAATGTCCTTGATGAAATCAACAGGCCTTGCCATGGTGAACTTGTTCAACAAAAAAATACATCATACATACATTAGAACATTTATTAAACATGTAGCGTACTTTGAGTGATACAACAATGTAATTCTTTCATCTACTTACAAAAGTTTGAAACTTTTTAACATGAACTCAACATTTAATCATAAAAAAAGGTTAAAACTCAAAATCTGATTTGTTTTTTTTATGAGTGTGTCTTTACAACATAAACTACAAGATACACACTTTTTGTCAAAGGTTATGTCTCACTTTTTAAAGACACAAATCATGTACTGAACTTTAAATCATAAAAAATGATATAAACTTTAGATCTATTTACTTCATTTGTTGTGTGTCTTTAAAACATGAAGTACAACTTCAAACATGTACTAAACTTTGAATCATCAAAAAAGGAAAGAAACTTCAGATCTCATGAGTTTATGATTCACAAGCGTGGCTTACCTCCTGACCGAAAAGTGGAGCTATTTTTTGACAGTAAACTCGTAAATCTGCAAGACAAATAAATGTTAATCGCGTAAATAAAGCTCTAAGTTTTGAAAAGCAACAATAAAATGGGATTGAAACAGATTGAAACTCTAACCTGAAGCGTATCTTTCTCTCTATGATGAACAATGAACAATGAAAAAGTGAACTAAATGAATAAAATTGGATAGTAACATAAAGGTGAGTTGAACTTTGGTATAATTAACCATTGGATATTAGATGGTACCAAGGTGGATAATAGGGTGTTTCAAAAAATGTAGTGCAAATTTAAGGGTTTTTGTTATTAACCACCATGCAAACTGGTTTCTACCATTAAAATATTAATAAAGGACAAGAAAAAAATGTGAAATTACTTTGTTTGCCTAAATTATGATTATGTGGCGCATTTTGAATTAAGGGCATTAGGGAGTTTTCATATGTATCTTGGTTATATATATATATATATATATATATGATGAATTAGACTTGTTTTTTTTTTGGAATTAGACTAGTTTTTAAAAATTGTCTTACATAGTTATATTTATTTATTTTAAATGAAAACTATTTTTTACTCAATAACTTTGAGAACAAGTGAAAAAAGTCAGTAACCCAAGTGGTGTGGTTGAGCGGTTGGAGCTCATCTTCCTAAACCAAAGGTTGAAGGTTCAATCCTCACCTCGGGTATGGAGCAGTTTTAAAATTTTGAGGCAGCTATCCCACCCATCGAGTGTCTCCAATTTAGCGAGGGATTTGATAATTGATTTTGGAATTTTAATTAGTGAGTTATGTTGTTATTTGCAAATGATTAATTTATTTTATTCAATGCAAATGAATTGTTAATTTTTCACGTAATCAATTTTTTTGGAATTTTTTTTTAATTTATCCCCAAATAATTTATACTAGTATTCGATTTTAATTTTTTTGGTAACAATATTCAAATTTATATATATAAATTTGTTAAAACTTTGATGTATGTGTAAGTAGTATTAATATTATTTTTCAAAAACTAAATTAAACTTAGTCTCTCATTTGCTTGTATACTTCTCATATTGTTGAACCGTGTCACATGATGGATTGATGGTACAACTTGAACTTAAGCATGTGGGTCAATGCTACTTTCTCTCACATGTAAACAAAAAGAAGTATGTGTATGTGGGTCAAAACAGAAGTTGATGAAGAATGTCTGAAAGAATCAAAGTGGGTCAATTAACTAAGTATGCATAAAGAATAAAATAAAACAAAACTCTAGAGAAAACGTGACTATGAAGTCAAAAGGCCTGATACTCCCACAATATTTACATTGGTGAAAAATATTGTCTCTTTTTGAAGAAGAAAAATAATAATGTCTCTTTAGAAACATAATTATTTAAGTAATTAGAGACACTGTAATGTAAAATTTAACATGTGTATTTAGAGCACGTGATAAATAAATAAAAAATAAAATAATCATTTTTAAAGTTATGCATTAAATTTTTAAAAGTCAAATTATTATATTGTTAATATAATTTTTTTACTTATTGTTAAAAAATATAAAAAATTTACTTATAATTTTTTAACATATGTCTTTCCAGCATAAATGAATGGACTCAGACATTTTAAAAAGTGTAGGCAGATATATAAATTTGTTAATATGATTTTTTTTAAGTTTAATATCTTTTTTGATCCTCCTAAAATAACAAATATTTTGTTTTAGTCCCTATTAAAAAAAGTTTGAATTTAGTCCCTGTAAAGTCAAATTGTCCATTTTTAGTCTCTCATTTAGTCTACATCATCTAAAAATAACATTAAGAAAATTGCAGCCTCTAAAAGTGATTTCCCAACACTAAAGTAAAAAAATAAAAAATTTATGTTGGTGAGAAATTGTGGTTACAAGATACGATTTTTCAGAATTAAGCAAATTAGAAGGATAATATTATGATGTACCAAAATAAGCCTATAAAAAAAATGTACCAAAAAAAAAGGTATAATGGTACATAATGTCAAAGGCTTTGACATCAAAGGATCTTATTTTGGTACTTAATTAATTCGTGAAACAGTTGGTATTGATGAAAAAAGAAGCCAATAAAAGAGGTACAGATCGAGACCACACCCCAGTCCACGTCCCATTGAAATTTCTTAATCCTTCAAATGATAAGTCAGAGAAAACGTGACTTTGAACTTGAAGTGAAAGCCCTACACACTAGGAAAGTAATAGTAGTCCCTTTATGTAAATTAAACCATTATAATTGGGAAATGAATATTCTGCAGTTAATAAATAATTAAATATTGTTTTATTTTGATTGAACGATCATAATTTTAAATTTGACCGTCCAATCTTACAAAAAAAAAAGTTTTAGATCTAATCGAATCTAGTCACTTATTACTTAATACACTCGATCTTATTCAACATTATTCCCACGATATTCACTTTTTTTTAAAACAATTAAAGAACCAATTATATTAGAAAAAAAAGTACTAAAATGGTACAAGAAGTGCACAAATTAGATGCTAAACATAATCTAGATACAACAAAAAACAAAAATTACACTTCTCACCAACCCATACAAATCTTAGATGATAAATATTGTCATATAAGATTCTATTTTCATGGTATCATTAGATTAATTACATTATTTAGGCAATAATAATTTAAAGTACATAAAAAAGAAAAGAAAAAAGAAAGACCAAGTACAAGAAAGAACTCAAGAAGTAAAAATAAAGCTACCGATCACATTTAATTTGTTGCATTTATAAATAAGAAAATGATAAACATTGCCCTTAGGGCAATGGTTAAGGAAGCAAAAGTAGTAAATAAACTCTTGAAACTTGTGCATTCAACTTTTCTAAACTAATAAAACACGGTTTTCAATATAAATATTACTTCTTTTAGTAATCTTATCTAGTGCCTTGAGGGCACTAGTTAACAACTTACAAATATTGAAAGTTGAAACATGTCTACTTTTTGATACATAATATATTAAAAATAAGCCATCCTAAAGCAACAAGATTTTTTTATAAAAGGATGCTTCATAGCATTTCATAATTAAATGAGTAATAAAGTTATAAAGCAACAATATTAACTCTCACAATTGTTGCATATCTACTTTTCATTCTAGTGTATGTTACATTTATTGAATATATCAGAAAAGTATTATTCCACAATTGTTCTTGTTTTTTATTGAATATACTTTATAATCATAAAAAAAAGTGGTTGTTTTTTCTCAGCCCAATAAAATTTGTTTTTTCTTAAAATAAGAACATTAAAATCTGATTTTTTTTATAATTATTTTAAAAATAACCAATTTTCAAAATAAAATAATTAATAAAATATTACAGGTGGTTGGTGACCGCCTGCCACCAGAGGTCCATAGTGGGTTACCGAAAAATTTCCAGTCCACTGCCGCGCCGACCGGCGGTGGCCCAGCGTTGACCACCATTCCACCACGACCAATTTAAATTATTTATTTATTAAATTAATATTTGGAAAATTTGGATATTGAACTTCAATTAATATCTATTGAACTTTATTCTAAAAACCAATTGCAAACCAGTAATAAAAAATGGTGTAGAATTGTTTTCTTTTTTATAATAGAATTGGTGTGGTTTTTTTTTTAAAATGAATTGAGTTATTAAATTTCGATAATGTTTGATTAATGACGTGGTTAACTCAACATAATTAAGTGGTTACTAATGCACATCATATTAATAACTCTTGATAAAAGAGTGTTTCTATAGATACCATTTGCTTCAAAAGTTCCGTAGAGTAATACTTTATACTTGTATTTATACTTGTATGTGCCATTGGGAGAATCAAATATATAGTTGTACTTAAAAATGTAAACGTATAAAAGGTAGTCTCCAAACAGTGTCTTTTATTTAATAATAATAAAATCAACGATCTAAAGTAGAGCTTATTAGACTGAGATTAAGCTGAAATATAAATTTCATGCCTTCAATTTGATTGACTCAACATTATCTATTTGAACTCTCTCATAATTGATGCATAAAATCTGTCACCAAACTATATTATAAAAGCTTCTAATTCAACATATAAAAAACATCAAAACAATCCGATCAACGAGAGTTTTCTTTAACTACGACAATTCAAATTCAAATGTTCATCCTTGCGAGTGTTTGGTTATTATATAAACTCACAAAGCCAAGAGTGTACAAAAAAAAAAAATTGGGGAAGGAGAATTTTTTTATTAATCATTAGTATTAATGGTTATATTACAACTATCTTTGACGTGATTTGAACTCGGCACCTTGATATTACAATGCTAGACAATTACCACTGAGGTAGCACCTTAAGTGTAAAAAATTTATTAATCATTGTCACTAATATTCATTTTACAACTATCATGATAGGATTTGAATTCGACACCTTAAAATTTGGAGACTAAACTCTTATCACTGAGCTAGCACTTCAAGTGTACAACTTGAAAACACAGTATTCTTATAAATAAACCATGTTATGATCACTCAAGCAATGTTATAATGTAAATAAACCACCGTCTCTTAAACAAAGTTTTAAGGAGAGTTCCAAATAGATGCATATTTAGTTCCCTTTTCAATAAAGTGAACATACCACTCTAAATCATGCTAGATAGCAACAAAAGCTAATTTTGAAATTATCAACTATGTGTCTATTGATTACAAAGAATGCTATATATCAGGAAGATTACAAAGAATCAATCAATAGATTCAATAGATTTCAATCAATCCAAAAAACTAAGTAAAAACAAAATATCTCATTAAATAAAATAAAAACAATCAGAAAAAGAATAAGAAATGCCACTAAAGAAAAATCAGGGATTTGAAAAAAGAACGAAAATAAAATTACCTGTGGATGGTCTTAAAACAGGTCGGAAGATTCGATTGAAAAGAGAACCTAATTTGGGGAGTGGTTATGGTGCATAAGCTTTTTCCTTATGCACCGTGCATAAGTAATGAAAATTGCTTATTGTATCTCTAAATTGCTAGTACACCTCTCAGATTACTTAGCGCACCCCTCAAATTTCTAACACACCCCCTAAAAATTTGAGTGGTGCACTAAACAAATTGGGGGTGCGCTAGAAATTTGGGAGGTGCGCTAGAAATTTGAGGGGTGCACTAAGCAATCTAAGGTATTTATGCACGGTGCATAAACATATGGCTTATGTACCATAACTTGTGCCCCTAATTTGCTAACATGGACAGAAAAACATTCCACGTAAGAATCAAACTATGCAAGAAAAACAATTGTAAAAGCAACATAAGGCTCAAATCAGATTGATATCGTAGCGTTCATCTGATTTAATTTATTTCTTCTGTAACTGACAAATTAATTATAAAACATAAATATAAAATTGAAACGTCATCGGTAGAAAATCAAAAAATTAAAAATATTAATTTAAAAAATGTAACGTCATCACCATAAATTAGAATAGTACACGTGTACTATTTTTCTATGAAAAGGGTGGCAAATATATATATTGTAGATATCAATCGATTTTAGTAAAAAAAAAAAAACCAATCAATTTGAAAAATCCATGCATTAAGGTTCTCTGCAAGGAAAATAACCCTTTTGCTCCTTGGCAAGACAAGTGGTAAAATTATCCAAGAAAATGATCTCCAACTGTTTTTTTTGAAGGAAGTGATCTCTAACTGTTGACAAGTTTTGAAGTCCCTTTCATTAAATGAAGAAAAAAATTATAATATAACTGAAAAAATATTGAATTATAAGTCAAGTGTAATCAAAGTAATTAAAACCGAACCGGACCGGCTGGTTCAACCGGTTGAACCGGGAACAGGACCCCATCCGGTCCGTCCAGTCTTCTAAACCACCCTGCTAAAGAACCGGAGTAGAGCGCGAAAAACCTGTGAAAACCGGCGGTCCGGACCGATTTGCCGATTTTTTTTCCAGAACGATGTACAACGCAAGTCCCTGTTTCTCATTTCTCAAATCAATACTTTTTTAAAAATATCTCTTTGCAAAATTATTTTTTTGAGACTTTTTTGCTGATGTGACAGACAAAAAAAACAACTTTTTGATGACACGGTAATGCAACTTTTACCTGCCACATCAGTGAAAAAGTTAACATAAAGAGGTAATCTAAAAAAATTTAATTTTACAAAAAGTAATTCAACAATATAATTTTAAAGGAGGACAAAACAAAAATCGCCTATATTACATGAGTAAAAACCTATTAAAAAGAAGGTTTAAAAATTATTTTCGTCCCTGTATGTACTCAGAATTTTGGTTTTAGTCCCTGTGTTAATTTTTGTTATAAATAAATCACTGAATCAACTAATTTTTTTGATTTTAGTCCCTAAAGCGAAAATCCGCCGGAAAATTTGCAAATTTCTTGCAGATTTTCCTACGAATTTTCCTACGGATTTTCGCTTTAGGGACTAAAATCAAAAAAATTGGTTGATTCAAGGACTTATTTATAACAAAAATCGATACAAGGACTAAATCCAAAATTTTGCGTACATACATACAGGGATTAAAATAATGTTTAAGCCTAAAAAGAATGTACCAAAAAAAACCTATTAAAAAGAAATGTCTCATGTGGTGTCATGTGAATTATTTATCATGTAAGAATGAATAGCTATAATAATAGACAAATTACATATACCCTATATGAGTTCTATTAAAATGCTCTATTAAAAACAGTTCTATTAAAATGTCACTCACCTCATCTCAATTTTTTTTGAAAGCACTAACCTAACCTCCCTTGGGTTTGACTTTGTTAAACACCATTAAGGAAAAATTCTAAAAGGTAAGTTTGTTGTCATATCATCTTCTTTTTCTTCAAATGAACATTGTTTCTTAAAGCTTTTCTTCTTCACGTGTCCTTTTTCCGTCTCATAATATAAAAGAAAAAAAATTATTTTTTTGTCCTATAATATAAAAGAAAAAAAAGACAAAATATTTATCTTTTTAAAGAAAAATTTACTCTCTCTCTTACTTTTACTATAACCAATAATCAATAATCAATAAAAATTATTTTTAAATCTTTTCATACAATTTTTAAAAAAAAATATGCTTCTAATCATTATATTTTACTTTTTTTAATAAGTATAATTTTTATTTTTTCTCTTATAATATGAAACGGAGGGAGTATGTCAAATGGTGACTTTTACGGGAAGATGCTTTCCTATAAATCCCTCGGAAATAAATTTCATTGAAATAAATTTCATTTATTTCATCATTGTTCAAATTTATAATCATAGATACGTTGCTTTGACTAAGAAAAGAAGGAACAAAAATTTAAATTTTATTGATCCCTTGAAGCTTACACATGATTTTTTTTTTAAGACGTTACAATTGCATTCCAAATCCCTTTAGATTCCATTTATATATATATATATATATATATATATATATATATATATATATATATATATATAAAAGATAATTATATATGTATCCCTTTAGATTTGAATTTTAAATTGTAAAATTACCGATGTGTACAACTGAAAATGTAAAACAAAAGGGAATGGAAAATGGTGGAAGAAAGTATAGAATAAATGGAAGTAGCTTAATAATTAAAGGAGCAGTCAATGGAAGAAAGTGTGAGGATGTGACGTTTTACAATGGCCTTTTTTTCTTTCTTTTTTGACAAAGACAATGGTCTATTTTTTTAAGGAAGGATTCTACAACTATTAATTAAACTATAGTTCCTCATGAAAATTAGGGTATATATAGAAAATAAATGTTTCAAAACTGTTCGAATAATATTTTCCAAACATATTTTTCGCTCGCCAGTGTTCGGAAAATATAATCCAAATTAGTAAAAAAATCTAGTTTGGAAAATATAATCGGAAATAAATATATGCCCAGTTCATAAAAATATAATCATAACCATGTAAACTCCCAATTTTGTTCGGATATTATTTTTTGAATTAGGACTTATCAGAACCAGACAAACATTTCTTGTGTTTTTTCTTTGCCTTTTCATGAATAAAAATATATTTGTTCATGTTCAAAAAATATAAACAAAGTTTCAAATACATAAACCACAAACTAAGTTTCAAATACAAATACATAAATCAAAAGACATAAACTAAGTTTTAAGTTGCAATACTCCCAAATATCTCGGCATCACCTCCCAAATACTCAAGACCAGTTGCAGCCAGCCACTGCATCCCAAAACCATGTTACATTTGATGTTACACTAAAACTTACTTGTGATTCAAAATATACTCCCTTTGATGTTGGAATAAGGGTGACTCGAGTGATCATGAGAGATTTTCGAAAATAAGAGTTTTGGGTTCGCTTAGGTTCCAAAAATAGTAAAATACGCAAATGTTCTTGTTATGTTCGAGTTATGTTATAAAAAATCAATTTTGATATATTTTCTGAACTCTAACAAGTGAAAAATATGTTTAGGAAATATTATCCGAACAGTATAGAAATTTTATTTTTTTAAAACGAAGAATAATTTTGGGTTTGGGGGTGTCGGAGCAACATGGTGGGCGGAGGGATAAAGAGCAATTTTTCAGTTTTTTTATATCATCAAAGAAACATTCTACACTTTAAATACTTAGTTCATCCTTAATGGATTAAACAACTAACGGGCCTGGGCCCTCAGAGGAAACAAACACTTACAAATTAAAACTTTAGAAATAAATAATAAAAAACATTGCGGTCACTTAAAAACAAACAAAAAATTTAAGAAATAAATAATAAAAAATATATTACTATATCGTGAAGAAAAAAAATTGAATGATAATTTGTATGCTTTCAATTTATGAGGATAAAAATGATAGTGAATTAATGTTTTTTTTTTGGTACAATGAATTAATGTTGTTTATTTAGAATAAAAGTGACATTAAAAGAAATTTCGCATTTTATGTGTTATTTAAGCTAGAAATCAGTGGCGAAACTAGAAGAAAAAAAATTCGACTGGGCCGCTAAAAATTTATAACATATAAATTAAATATAAAATTTATATTTCATACAAAAAATTAATTCATAATAAGTACAAATTTGATCATCAAAAAACTAAATTGTATACAATAAAATAATATATTTAGTATAAAATATAGAAATTGGTTATTGATATATACCTATGAAAGTTAATATAATCTAAACGTTCAGATCTTCTCATTTCCCATATGCTCCATTTATTCCAGTTCCTTTATGGATGTCAGTCATGTGGCAATTAAAATTTTGAATGCTGACTAAAACTTTGAATAAAAATTACATACGCTTTTTGGAACAAAAAAAACATAACCTTTCAATTTTGTCAAAAAAAAAATCTTTTAATTTGTCACCACCTAAAACACAGTCGTTGTCATATCCGACCCCATGTACTGCCATAGCATAACCTTTCTATTTGGAATTGATTACGTCAACCACAACTTGTTTTTTAACTCTTACAAAAATCGATCCAAACACTAACCCCCAGTTTGAGAAACTAATTTGAATGTTGAATCTTACAATTGAAAAAAAGGCGGGAAAGTAAAATATGCATCAAGAATCACAGACCAATGTACAATCGATGCACATAGGAGAGTAAATTATAGCATTCTTATCATTCTTTCCATCAACCTAATCACATTTAATCTTTTCTTTTTGATGACCATGTGTATAGTCTTTTCCCTAACCTTTTATCATAAACTCAATCACCTACATACTTTTCTTCTAATAGTCATATATGTTGGGTGGGTCCCTCCTCAAGTGGGACCACACACACAAAATAAAAGAAAAAAATATATATAAAAAATTTGAAAAATATATATGTTGTGTGTTGGGCTATTGGCCCACACGTGTTTGTGTGTGTGAGGGATTTTAATCCCTAGTATGGAAGGAATATAAATAACGCCTATGTATGTTGCAAAACAGTGGCAACGTGAACAACAAACAAACCGTGAATAGTGCGCGTAAAAGAAAAGAAGCTTGCGGCACTGTGTGAAACAGGGAGCATATCAAAGAGGAAGAAGTTTGGTTTAGTAACAAAGTGTGTTCGGTAAACGTTGTCCGTTTTGGCTGAAATCAGAGTATGTTGTTTTTGTCACTTTGTTAGTTATTTAGAAAATTGTTCTAGGTAATTTTATCTTCTTTTTGAGTCAGTTTGGGATACCCACTTGGTGTGAGGTTGTTAGCTCTCTTGTTGTTAGTTTACCATAGGTGTTGGTGACTATTATATGTTTGTTGAATTGGTGATTGTACTCTCATATTTAATTATAGTGGAGTTATTTATTTGGTCTGTACGACTCGTGGTTTTTTACTCTCACATTGAGGGTTTTCCACGTTAAAATTGAGGTGTCCTTTATTTATAGTTTTTACTCCTTTTATTGTTATTGCGGTTGGTGTTGGTTCTACTTGGTAATTGAATTGTTCAGGTTCCACAAAGAATTAATTTAACGCTTCCGTATATTCCGCTGTGCACTTTGATCCCAACAACTGGCATCAGAGCTTCGGTTCTTTTGTGAATTTTTTTTTTGTGAATAATGGAAGTCAACACAACTCGTATGGTGACCTTGAAAGGGTCAAATAATTATGCCGTTTGGAAAAGTAAGATGGAAGATCTGCTTTATGTGAAAAATTATCATCAGCCTGTGTTCAATACAGCGAAGCCAACCGACAAGAAAGATGAAGAGTGGACTCTACTACACAGACAGGTGTGTGGGTATATTCGTCAGTGGATTGATGATAATGTTTTGAACCACATTAGTGGGGAGAAAAATGCAAAGTCCTTATGGGATAAGCTTGAGCAACTGTATGCGAAGAAAACAGGTAATAACAAGATGTTTCTGATAAAGAAGATGTTAAGTTTGAAGCTCCAAGAAGGGACTTCGTGTGCAGATCATTTGAATACTTTCCAAGGAATTATGAATCCGGTGTCTGCTATGGGTATTAAATTTGATGATGAAATTCAAAGGTTGTTTCTTCTTGGTTCCTTGCCTGACTCGTGGGAAACTTTTAGGATGTCATTGTCTAACTCGGCTGTTGATGGCGTGTTGTCAATGGATCTTGTTAAAAGTAGTGTTTTGAATGAGGAGATGAGAAGAATGTCTCAAGACTCTCCGTCAAAGTCAGAGGTATTGGCTACTCTATCAAGGGGGAGAGACAAGAACCGGTATTCCGGTAATAAAGGCCAGAACAGAAGCTATTCGAAGAACAGGTACACTAATGTTAAGTGTTACAACTGTGGTAATAAGGGGCATATTCAGAAAGATTGTCGTCTTTCGAGAAAGGAGAATAAGGACAAAGATAAGGAAGATAACTCAGGTAAAGAGAGTACTAATTTATTATTAGATGATTTGCTTCTTGTTGGAGAGCATGATGTTGCTAATAATATTGATAGTTCATCCAGTTGGGTGATTGATAGTGGTACTTCGGTTCATGTCACTTCTAGGAGAGATATTTTCTGCTCATATACTTCAGGTGAATTTGGTGATGTGAAATTGGCTCATGAAGGCATGCTAAAGTGTATTGGCCTTGGAGATGTTAATTTAGAGATGGCTAATGGTAGCAAGTTAACACTCAAGGATGTGAAGCATGTTCCAGATATTCGGTTGAATTTACTTTCCGTGGCTAAACTGTGTGATGAAGGTTATAATAACTTGTTCTCACGGAACACTTGGAAACTCACCAAGGGTTCTATGATTATTGCTAAAGGTATGAAGAGTTCTAACCTTTACGCTACAAATGCAAAAATAATTAAAGATGTGCATGTTGTTGAATCAACTGAAAAAGTTGAGTTATGGCATAAGAGGTTATGTCACATGAGTGAGAATGACATGGTTGAGCTTAGTAAGCGGAATGTGTTGTCTGACATGAGAAATCCACATTTGAAAAAATGTGATGGTTGTTTTGTTGAAAAGAAGAATAAAGCTTCTTTTAAGATTCACTCACCTAGAAGACCAGAAATTCTTGATTTGGTGCATATTAATCTATGTGGTCCTATGAAGACAAGGACAGTTGGAGGTAGTGTGTACTTTCTAACATTTGTTGATGACCATTCAAGAAAGACTTGGGTTTATACCTTGAAGAGTAAAAGTGGTGTTTTGAGCATGTTCAAGATATTTAAGGCCTCAGTTGAAAGTGAAACTGGGAAGAAGTTGAAGTGCATACGCACTGATAATGGAGGTGACTACTTTAAAAAGCTTGAAGCTTACTGTAGAGTGAACTGGATTAGATACCAGAGGTCTCTACGTTGGAATGGTGTTGCTGAGAGGATGAGTAAATCATTGGTGGAAAGAGTTAAATGTGTGTTGTCACAAGCAGAGCTTCCCGAATCATTTTGGGGTGAAGCATTTAGCACGGTTGTGCATGTTCAGAATCTTTCACCATGTGAATCCTTGCACCATGAAGTACCAGAGATGATTTGGTCAGGTAAGAATATTTCTTATGACCATTTACGTGTCTTCGGATGTAAAGCATCCGTAGAGAACCAGCAGTGTGTGTTTATAGGCTATGGCCTAGATGGAGTTGGTTACAGGTTTTATGAACCTGTTATGAAGAAACTTATCAGATGTTGTGAGGCTGAGTTCAAAGAAGACCAGAGGTTGAAAGACATTGATAGAGTTCAAGGTGATGATCCAACTCATGATGAAGACCATGAAAATTGTCATGGAAAAGAGGTGCAGGCAGATGTTGAAGCTGATGCACAGGTAAAAACCACCCAGGTGAAAAATCCTTTAAAGAGGTACACTGCTGAAGAACTTGTTGTTACAAGTATTGTTGAAGTTCCTGCATTAGTTGAAGATGCAGATGGCAAGATGATTGAGACTTGCGGCATAGTTGTTGGAATAACAACTGATTGCCCACTTGACTCGTGAAGGGGGAAAATGTTGGGTGGGTCCTCCTCAAGTGGGACCACACACACAAAATAAAAGAAAAAAAAATATATATAAAAAATTTGAAAAATATATATGTTGTGTGTTGGGCTATTGGCCCACACGTGTTTGTGTGTGTGAGGGATTTTAATCCCTAGTATGGAAGGCATATAAATAATGCCTATGTATGTTGCAAAACAGTGGCAACGTGAACAACAAACAAACCGTGAATAGTGCGCGTAAAAGAAAAGAAGCTTGCGGCACTGTGTGGAACAGGGAGCATATCAAAGAGGAAGAAGTTTGGTTTAGTAACAAAGTGTGTTCGGTAAACGTCGTCCGTTTTGGCTTAAATCAGAGTATGTTGTTTCTGTCACTTTGTTAGTTACTTAGAAAATTATTCTAGGTAATTTTATCTTCTTTTTGAGTCAGTTTGGGATACCCACTTGGTGTGAGGTTGTTAGCTCTCTTGTTGTTAGTTTACCATAGGTGTTGGTGACTATTATATGTTTGTTGAATTGGTGATTGTACTCTCATATTTAATTATAGTGGAGTTATTTATTTGGTCTGTACGACTCGTGGTTTTTTACTCTCACATTGAGGGTTTTCCACGTTAAAATTGAGGTGTCCTTTATTTATAGTTTTTACTCCTTTTATTGTTATTGCGGTTGGTGTTGGTTCTACTTGGTAATTGAATTGTTCAGGTTCCACAAAGAGATTAATTTAACGCTTCCGTATATTCCGCTGTGCACTTTGATCCCAACAACCGTCCCACATTGCTTAGAAAAGTGGAGGTTGAACACTTTATAAGTAGAAAGACCCATAAACCCAATGCCTTAAGGTTTTGGGTAAGAGTGTGGTGTCCGACACTTATATCGTTGTTCTAGACCCAATGTGGATGATCCCCCGGTGGCCCCCTCCGTGTCCCAACAGTGGTATCAGAGCCGATGGTTATAGATCGGGCTCCTTGTGTCGAAAGTCTTCCTGACAAAGGTGGTCAGGCGGCGGGTCCCGTGTGCAAGTGGCACCGGCGGTACAAGTGTTTACGGTTGGAAAAGGTTCCGCTTGAGGGGGAGTATAATGAATTGAAGACTCACACTTGAGGGGGAGAATGTTGTGGCAAGTGTGAGTAAGTCCCACATTGCTTAGAAAAGTGGAGGTTGAACACTTTATAAGTAGAAAGACCCATAAACCCAATGCCTTAAGGTTTTGGGTAAGAGTGTGGTGTCCGACACTTATATCGTTGTTCTAGACCCAATGTGGATGATCCCCCGGCTGCCCCCTCCGTGTCCCAACAATATATACAGTCTCTTCCCTATCAAATTTTCATCAACCCAATCTCCCTCATTATTTGCTCTTGCCATCAAGAGCAAAGTGTGAGAGTGATAGAATAAATGAAAAGTTAACACGGAAAAGACGGTACATAAAAAGTACGAGGGTGATTAAGTTTATAATATAAGTTCAGGAGAAAGACGGTACATATGGCCATCAAGCCAAATATTAAGGGTAATTAGGTTGATAGAAAGAATGATAGGAACAGGACTTTACATATAGCCATCAGGAAAAAAGTATGAGGTGATTTGGTTGATAGAAAAATAACGGGAAAAAAATTGTACATATGGCCATCAGAAAGTATATACAAGGGTGAATTCTCAAGGGGTAATATATAGTATGAAACACTTAAGGCAAAATTTGAATCTCTGTGACCATGTAGGTAACTTGAAAGCAATTTGTAAGTGGTTCCTTTTATTTTACAAAATTTACAAGATGATCACAATTAAAATATGTAATAATCATGCAGATGCAAATTTGTGTTAAAAGAAAAACTTAGAAATGATCAAGAGTCACCTAAAAGAATGTACCTCTGAAATTTGATTTGACTTGGAATGATTCAGTAAACTGGTGATTCACCAAACCAAGCAAGCAAGCAAAACATTTAACTCTGAATTGATTGACCTTATAAGCAAAATACAGAATTAACAAGAATCTAAACTAATTAAGGTACTATGCTTGAAAATGGACAAATATTGAAACCTGACTAACTAACTTACTAACTAGTTTATACATACATCTTAAAAAAGCAAAATACAGAATTAATAAGAATCTAAACTAACTAAGGTACTATGCTTGAAAATGGACAAATATTGAAACATAACTAACTAGTTTATACACACATCTTAAAAATTTACCTCCTCCTTCATTTTGTTTGTTGCAAATGAATCCTCTTCAATTCCTATCAAACAATTATGCAAATAATAAACTGTTAAACAAGGACTAAACATTCCCAAATAAAAAAAATAAAAAACCTAAAGTCACACAATGTTAAACTAGGAAAACAATTAATCAAATTAGTAAACTAATGAACCCTTAACTTAACATTGTGGGAAATTAAGATGAATCGTTGGACACCAAGATGGAAAGAAGTCAAAACAGAGAGGATATATTGGAAATACCGCAAACGAGATTGGTTGTTGTGGAGAGCGGACGGCGGAACTAGACGATCTCCTCTTCTTTTTCATTTCTCACTTTTGTTTCATTTTTTCTTCTGTTACGTAAACTCTCAAGATCACAAAGCAAAAAACATCAATAAATGCTGTCATATGCTATGGAATCATAAAACTTGGTGTGGAATGTGGATGGCTAGTCATAGTTGTTGTTGAAGGTGGAGTCCTTGTAGTAGGTGGACTTGGTGAGCATACATTTGTTGGTGGACTCGTGCTGCAAAAGACTCATCTGGTAATAATAACATACAAGAGATACATCAATTTGAAAAATACACAGCTTGTAGGTCAGAAAACATATTTTATAAATATAGTACCTAGAAATGCACAAGATGTTTTAAGGCTTCAATGTTTGATGAATAATATATTACATCAATTTTTTTTGTAAGTGTCGCTACTCCTTCAAATACACAGTTTGTAGGTATTCATAATTCTATTTTTGATAGTAATCATTGAATTAATGTATAAGAAGCATGATCAGAGAATATATGGGTCATAACAAATTAAAGACTATAGTTCAATTATCATATAATTATATAGTAACATAAAACTAGCCTTAAATTTTTACCAAAAAAAAAAACTAACCATAAATTAAAATTTACATGTTATAGATATTATATATACATACCATATACCATAATCATCATATAATTCTCAATACGAGCACATACCGACACCATTCTTCCTTGATTTTAGTTAGTTTATCTTTAGATTATGTAGGACATTTGAAGTCACCAAAGTACCACATAATATAACAAAAAATAATGTTTACAACCAGGGCCAAGGGGCAAAAGTATAACTACAAACAGAGTATGCACAAGCAGGGAAAGAAAAAAAAGAACAAATAAGTATGATTGATGTTATTGCAATCATAGTAAGAAACCTTGTTATGTTATAGTACATGGAAAATAATCTGCTCACTAACAAAGAGAATATTATATGATATAAGTATATGCCACAAAACTGTAGTATGGCATGGGAGGCTATACACATAAAAGATATGATAGATTTTAGCTGTACACAAACCTGTGAACTACAATAAGCATTTACTTTTGTATTCCTTATTTTTATACACACTAGTATAAAATATTTTATACTAGTGCCAATTTAATAAAACTTAAATCTGTAACAACCCATAATACAACTTTAAATGGACTAAACCATCTCCTTATAAAGACTAAACCACACAACTCTCACTCACTTCCTTCATTCTATAGATCACAAACATTTTCCTTTCTTTTTCCTCTCTCTTTACCACACCATCACCATGGCCATTCATCATTTTATCAATCAACGAAAGAGGTATCACATGGATTTGGAATGATGATGTACAGAGAAAGTAATGCACGAAGCAATTTAATGGATTTAGATTGGAGTTCGAAGCTAGTTTAGGAAAAAAGTATGGAAACCCGTATTTGGATGTACCCTTCACTAAAACAGTAAGTTCTCTCTCCCTATAACACCGATTGAGATGATTCTTTTTGGAACGATTAGCTAACTTTAATACGGTCTTTTGGGTACTGGCCTCGTGAGATTTGACGGAGGAATGAATTCTGTGCGAATTTTTTAAGTAGGAGGTTCAACATAGGATTTTGCAGAAAACGTGCTGGTACAGACCTGTAATAAAAAGGTAATAACTCCTTCCATACAACTCCAATTTGAGAGATTCTGAAACCATTGGAAAGCTAACGAAATTACCTTTGTTTGGGTACCAATTTCATGGATTTTGGTTCAGAAATAAGGTCTGTAGGTGCTCCAAAGTTGAGGGTCTGAAAAGGAGTTTATGCAGAAATAAAAAATCTGCACATGATACCTTCGTTGTTTTGGGGCTGTTTGAAAATTGAAGAAAATGAGGTGAGTTCCTTTAGTTAAATAACCTACCTTTGGGTAGTTTTATTGTCTAAAATGCTTAAAAGTTACTACTTTAGTTTCAGACCCTACATTGGTTGTATGGTTATGTTAGTTTTAGAAATTAGGGAAATTGAGTTTAAAGATGTAAGCAAACAATAATCCCCAAATTGAGTTGCATATTCTAACTGATAGAATGGAGTTCTGTGGGTGGAATTGACTCTAAATATGTGCTATATATTTTAAATGGGAATTTATGTGCTGTCAAGCTCGCTGAGCGAGCAGGTGGCGAGTCAGTCCAGGTTTTGGTGCTGTCATGCTCGCTAAGCGAGCCTGTCCCGTCAAATTTTGGTAAAAACTCTATTTAAAACCATTCACCAGGCCTGTTTCATCATTTTAATGGTAAATTTGATAATGTGGATTAAGATAATAGACATGAGGCTAGTGATATGTAACTCATATAGATATGGAATAATGGAAGTTTTAGGATGAAGTAAAAGTTAAATCTTATAGGTCTTTTAATAGTAGAGTATAAGTCATTGACTTTCATATCACTTATACGGCTAAGTGTAAAAGTATAAAGAAGTATGTAATATTATAGAATAAAACTTGAGATTTTAAGGTTTAACCTTAATGATAAGTTAAGATAAGTTAAACTATTGCATTTCCTCATAGTTTGGTATGCCATCCGGAATAGATTTAGAGAATTTAAGTCACACTTGAGAAGTATGATAAGTTGTGTTAGGCATGTTTATGCTAGAAAGGAAATATTATATGATTGATCTTAAGCTTTCAGACTTTCATGCCGGATGAGAAAAAGATAAACTTGATATGAATGGACTTGGGCCATGTGACTTGTCATGAGGAAGGTAAAAGGTAAACTTGACATGAATGGACTTGGGCCATGTGACTTGTCATGAGGAAGGTAAAAGACAAACTTGACATGAGTGGACTTGGGCCACACGACTTGTCATGAGAAATGTATGAATGGACTTTGGGCCATGCTACATACTATAATACAACGAGTATAGCTTCCACTCTAGCCATGAAAGATGGGAATTTAGTAATTAAAGCATGTAGCTTCACATAGTAATTGCTAACACCCTAAGATAGGTGGAACTCACTGAGAAGTAGTCTCACCCGACGCCTTTTTTTTTTTTTTTGACATCAGGTTATGATATACAAGAAGTAGAAGACGATGGAGGTTGATGTCAAGGCTGAAGTTGTTCTATATATGCTCATAGATTTATATTTATGTTAGGTTAGGTTTCAAGCTAGTAATCTAGCCTTGTCCGTTGTGTAAATATGTAAGGCTTATGATTAAATGTTAATTACACATTGTAATTAAGTTTTAATTTCCTGTAATTTTAATATCCAGATTCAGTTATTGTATTCTATTCGATATTCTACATAAATCCATATGGGGTGTTATAAAATTTCTAATAACTTAGTCTTATTCTATTTAGAGGACGAAAATATTTTGACAATAACCCCACCAGTTTTATTAAACTTGCATTTTGAGAACCAAATTTTACAATGCATGAGGGATTGTCTAATACCCAATCAAGATTTTATAGAGGCAAATGAGAATGAGAGAAGTCATTATCAAATATACAAGTTTAACTTTGCAATGATTATTACCTTTTGGTTTAAAGCATCTAATGTTTCCTCATTGAGGTCATTACTAGCAGTGATTATCAACTTCCCAAATCCAAGCACCCTAAATTCGTTCACGTTCTCAATGAAGCAAAAGAACTTCCTGGTCTGACAAAACAAATATGCAAGGTCACCAGAACCCAATCTAATGCCAACTGCTTTGTATCTGCACAAGGCATCATCTAAAGTCAGCTAAGAGTCCAAATTGAATAAGCAATCACAACATGAAGTACATCGTTACAAATACCAAACAAACCAAGCACCTAATGAGTTCAAATACAACATCAAGTAGATCCTAATCAACAACACTAAGGGGCTTGCTATAGCATCAAGAGTCCAAACTACAAGTCTACAAGTAATACTTAAAAACAACAATGCATGTTTCCAATAACAGGTAATACCTGGTTCTGGAGAGAATGATAACCACGATGTAACGAACAATAAGTGCAAAATTGAACAAAATAAGAACGGGAATGAAAGATTGACAAATAAATAAAAGAGGAAATAACTGTGTTTCGAGAATCACCGTGTCATTCAAGAGACTGAGAGGGGGGCGATGAAGGGTTTATGAGATCAAGATCGATAATAATGAGTTTACGGCGATGATGGGTTCAAGATCAATGATGATCGGTTTACAGAGAAAAAAACGATAGGGTTGATAAAGACAAAAACCAATGGGATTGATGGGTTTATAGGGGAGGGTTTGTTATTTGGTTTTATTTTTTTGATTTTTTGATAGGAATGTGTTTCTTTTTCTACAATGGTAATTTCTGTTTTTTATTTTGTTTTTTTTAATCACCAAATCTAGGCTTTATTTATTTGTTTTTTTGTTTTCATCATGAGTTAATTTGGTTTGGGGAGTTAGTTCAGTCAGCGCAGTTGTGGAGATCGAACTTTTGTCGTCCCTACTGAATTTAGCGTCAATCAGCACTGAACCAACTAACGATCGATACTTTATTTAATTGTTGAATAAGCGTTGTCTAATGGTTTGTCAAAATAGAGTTAATTACCCTTTACACTTGAAAAATAGGTTAAATTTTGTTTTATCATTTGTAATTTTTTTTTTGTTATTTTGTCACTTGTAATATCAGATTTTGTGTTTTACCCCTGATTAAAATCAACCAAATTTGATTGGGCAGAATCTCTGACGTGGCATGACATGTGTTTTTTTATTTTTTTATTTCTTTTTAAAAAAATTCAACCAACTCAGTTTTTTTTATAAATTTGTTATTTAACGACTATTTTTAGTATAATTTTCGGCGGTTATATTAAAGTGGGTGGCTATTTTATTATACTTAGCGGATGTTCTGTTTTGCGACGGTTTAAAACCTACGTTAAATAATAAATAGTATGTGCAGTTTTCACTCATTCATTGCTCTCCGGTTTACGGTGGTTTTGAAAATTAAAAAAAAAAATTGGAAAAATGAAGATGAAATTCATCATCCCATCAATGGTGGAGCTATGCTATAAATTAGGGGAGGGTTGCTAAAATATTAATCAAAGAAATTAATAAAAAAGTACATATTATATTGAGGATTTGTGTCTTTTTTATTTTTCATAGATGTTTTTCATGATAGTTATATTTTTAAGTCAATGTATGTGTAAATTTTATATTTTTTAATTAGTTCTTGTATTTATAAAACTCAAATTTGTTTCTTTTTCAATTTAGCATTGTAATTCCAACTCAGGTTAAGATTTCCCTTACCTTAAGTTTGAGGGAGGATGTTAAGAGTATAAGTTGTTAGTTAATCAACTTGAATTAGTTGATAGGTTACCAAGTTGGTTAGGAGATTAGAAATATTTAGGAACTTAGTTACTCTTAGTAGCTATATAAATAAGTTATTCTATTGTACATTTTACTCATTCTTTTATCAATGTATATTTATTCAATAAAAAATACTCACTAGAATCAGCCGCATCAGCTGCAAGTCCGGGATTCGATGAAGATGGTTGTTGTTGTGGATTAATTACTCCTTCTACCTCCACAATCTCCACTAGAAGAAAAAAGTAATTAATTAGTTGTATTTTTATTAATTAATAAGATATTTGTTGGATATGGTACCTCATAGGTAAAATTCACCGTCATATCATATATTAATATTCATTTAAATCAATTTTTTCTATGAGATAGTTTATTCAAGAATACAAATTGGTACAAAAAAATTCACCAAGACTATAAATTTTCTTATAAAATACTTGTATTCAACTTAACTCAGTAGTCTTGTCAAAAAAAAAAAAAACTTAACTCAGTAGTATTTAGAGTGTTCACATGATTTATTCTAAATTTTTACTTCTCAAGCTTCTCTTAAAAAAGTGAAATGTAAATAGATCACTCATAAGAATTTGAATATTTTATTAAAATTTAGAATTATTATATCCATTTTAATCCCTCACAAATTTCTTACTGAAAAATAAAATCCAAAATATTCCTTGAGACTCTAAAATTTATATACGGGAGTTTGGACAACAAAATATTATAAAGTGTAAAGAACATAATACAATGAGAAATCGATTTAAAAACTTATGGTGATTCTACCATAGTTTAATAGAATGTTTCTGAAAATGAAATCTTAAAAAATTAACGATCCATTTGTAATTATTCAGTATACATATGTTTACAATGAAGAGAAGAAGGGAAAATATGTATTGCTAGTGCCAGATCCAACATCATGAGGACTTCCATCAGTGGTGGAAGGTTGTGGTGGTGATGTTGAAATGATGGCGTGGGTGGTGGAAGGAGAGTGTGATGGAGAACTTGGAGAGGAAGCCATTAGATAGAAAGAGAAGATCGTGAATGCTTGGTGCTTGTTGTTTGTTGCTCTCCGCCGATTGTTGTTGTTGTTGTAATGTTGGGGGATTTTGAATGCTCTTTTGCTGTGTTGTGTTGTGTGTGGTTGGTGTTGTACTCTTGTAAGAGTGCGGAGAAAGAGAAAGAGAAGACTTGTACGAATTAAGCTAGTATCAACGATAGAGAAAGACTGAGTGCATAGACTTGTTTTACATGTGTGCGTGCGTGCTTGTTGAGGTTGGTGTCCATGTAGTTAAGGTTGGAGTAAAACCTATATGTTTTACATGCGTGCGTGCGTGCATGCGAGTTAGATTTGGTGAAATATCTCTAATAAATAAATAAGTGTGAAAAATGTCGAGTTTAAGTCAGTGTATGTGTAAATTTTATATTTTTTAATTAGTTCTTGTATTTATAAAACTCAAATTTGTTTCTTTTTTAATTTAGCATCGTAATTTCAACTCAGGTTAAGAATTCCCTTACCTTAAGTTTGAGGGAGGATGTTAAGAGTATAAGTTGTTAGTTAATCAACTTGAATTAGTTGATAGGTTACCAAGTTGGTTAGGAGATTAGAAAGCTATTTAGGAACTTAGTTACTCCTAGTAGCTATATAAATAAGTTATTCTATTGTACATTTTACTCATTCTTTTATCAATGTATATTCATTCAATAAAAAATACTCACTAGGATCAGCCACATCAGCTGCAAGTCCGGGATTCGATGAAGATGGTTGTTGTTGTGGATTAATTACTCCTTCTACATCCACAATCTCCACTGGAAGAAAAAAGTAATTAGAGTCTGTTTGGTAAGTACAAAAATGAGCTTATAGCTTATAAGCTCGTTTGTAAAAAATAAGCTCTGTTTGGTAAAACATTTTTAACATGAGCTTATAGCTTATTTTACTAGCTTTTAGCTTATTTTTCAAACCCTATTTCGTGCCCGTTTGACCCGGCTTATTTTCTACTTTTCTATTTAGCTTAAACGAAATAGAGAAGTATAAAATTGAATTTAACCATATTTCTCTTTAAAAGTATTAGAGAAATAAACTAAAGAATTAAAAAATAAAAAAAAGTAGAATCAAATACATTTTTTTCCTACTTTACTATTTTTTTTCATATAGCGTTTTAGCTTATAGCTTATAGCTTATCAATTTTTTTTCCACTTTTACCCTTACTATTTTACCTAAAATCCATTTTTATCCTTTTTTGTATATTTAAAACAAAACATGTACATATATTGTGTACAATATGGGTTTCGTTTTGTTTTTGGTCTATCTTAGGATTTTTTTTTACGGTAACTTTTATGACTCTTTTATTTACTATGTTCTTTTTTTATTGTTACGTCTTAGCATTTTTTTTATCAAACTAGTATTTTTTTAGTGTTACGTCTTGGTATATATATTTACGTTGTTGTACGCAGTCATGTTATATCATCTTCTTTTACTTAGTACGTACCAAAAAAAATTTCTCTTAATGTTCTTTTTATTTATCATTTTTGTATATATTATAAAATTGTTATTTATAATAATTTGTTTTATAAAACATAAAAATTAGAATAAAAAATATAAAAAGATGTATTAAATTAATAAATTTAATTATAAATTTTATAATGATTTTTACAAGAGATGTTAAAATTAAAAATGTCCTTTTATGTAATTTGATATTTATCAGTCAGTTGAACCGCTAATTTTACCAAACACTTCAATTAGCTTATCAGCTATCAACCATCAGTTATCAGCTATAAGCTATAAGCTATAAGCTATCAGCCATCAGCTATAAGCTATAAGCTATCGGCTAGCTTATCAGCTATCCGCTATTTTTGACAAACAGACCCTAAGTAGTTGTATTTTTATTGATTAATAAGATATTTGTTGGATATGATACCTCATAGGTAAAATTCACAGTCATATCTTATATTAATATTCATTTAAATTTAAAAACTTCATATTTTAAATCAATTTTTTCTATGAGATAGTCTATTCAAGAATACAAATCGGTACAAAAAAATTCACCAAGACAATAAATTTTCTTATAAAATACTTGTATTCAACTTAACTCAGTAGTATTTGGAGTGTTCACGTGATTTATTCTAAATTTTTACTTCTCAAGCTGCTCTTAAAAAAGTGAAATGTAAATAGATCACTCATAAAAATTTGAATATTTTATTAAAATTTAGAATTATATTCATTTTAATCCTTCACAAATTTCTTACTAAATAATAAAATCCTTCACAAATTTAGAATTATATCCATTTTAATCCTTCACAAATTCCTTATAATTAACAGCTGCATTATCACATGCTCTCTGTTTCACATAGTAACTATGGCATAAATGCAACTGGTAATACATTTATGAGCTATGTGATGAGTAGCACAAGAAAGTGAGAAACTACAAATAAATACACAATACTCACACAACCCAGATTCTCACTAACCAGTTCTCACTTTGTTCAATTTCCAAAAGGCAGATCTCACAAACCAGTTCACAAACAGAAGGTCTTTTCTAATCATAAATAAAACAAACTCTTTTTATACCCAATAATTCATTTTATAGGTGAAATTCATCTACCTCTCTCCCTCTCCTTTTCCTTCATCTCTCTCTAAAAACTCTCTTCCTTTTTATAATATTATATATTCTATATATATGGACAAAGGGTGGAGACTTGCTCTTGAGATACTTCTTCAATAACATCTGTGATTTCTTTGATTAGTTAATGAGGTAACATCATAAAATTTTATTGTAATATTAAAGACTATTATTTATGTTATTCAATTTAATTTTTTGTTGATATGTGTATGGTCTCTCTTAATATATATATATATATATATATATATGTTTTCGTTTTCCTCAATTTATCTTCTTCAATCTCTTCCCATACGTTTGAGTTTCGTTTCTATTACAAAAAAATTTATGTTATTATGAGTTGGATTTGGCAGAGATTGGGTTAGGTGTAGAACTTATGAAAACAATTTTTCTGGCCAAAAAAGAAAGACAAAAAAAATGTTTCAGCAATTCGCTGGACCAACTAGAGGAATGGTGGGTCCCACCACTGGCATGAGATTCTTTTCTCTTCAGAATTTTGCTACCTCATTTAGCGGAATAGTATATGTTCTTTAAATGTATGGCAAATTAGTAGTATATAATTTTTAAATCGAGATAGATTATTGTTATTTATTTAAAAGAGATTATATGTGTAGTTTCGGATTTAATTTCGATTTAACTTTAATTTTTATCAGGATAGTATAATTACTAGACTTTTAAGTGATATCAAAAATCAACCCTTCAAATTAAGATTTGAAAGTTGAAACTATTTACAACTATCTAAGAAAAGAAAATGTTAAAAAGACCAAATTTGTATTGATCCTGGTGTGCACCACTTCTTTGTATGTTCTTTTTTGTATCTCTTGGATCCTTTTGGGTCTTAGCTTCTCCGGTACATTTTGTTACGGAGTTAGCATGTGCTAATAAAATTTGCCAATTTAAAAAAAAATTAATCGGTTAAATTTATAATATATAATAAAATTTATATTTGACACCGTTTATTGATCAATATTTTTTTGGTAAGATTTTATTGATTAATATGAATTGACATAAAAAAATGTATATTTAAGAATTATTTAATTTTGTTCAAATAAGTTGATAGAGGTAAATTTTTAAAAAATGATAAACTATGAAGTTTAAGCATATGTTTTTTTTGGGACATAATAATTTAAAAATGTATTTGGAATATAATAGTTTATTTGACTTAATGACACTTTTTTTAATTGAACTACATAACACCTAAAATAATGACATTGGCAAATATGATGGAACTATGAAAACCTTATTTTTAGAATTATTTTGTCAAGAGAATTTATTTTTAGGGACATAATTATTTTGTATTTAATAGAAATCAGTTGCCCCCGATGACATGGTCATTATTCTGGAAGATATTTGTGCTCAGTCTGTTAGGGTAGGTTTAATTTATTGTATATTATTAATTGATTAAAACACACTATTTTATCAATTAATGTAGTATATTTTTACTAATTTGTTAGGGTGTTGGACCAAAAATTGTATTTCTGGGCGATGAGTTATACCACACCCACTCTTGCAACTGCCACGAGCAATATGCTCCCTGCCATCACCTTTATTTTGGCTCTGATTTTCAGGTACATTTCATTTACATTTTTTAAAAGGTTCAGTAGGTATTTTTGATTTTGAAATGCGATTTAAAATCACACATTTTAAATTAGTTTACCCGATTTAAAATCTATTTATCTTTTTTAAAAAATATATTTGGAAACTTTAAACGCAAACAAAAAGGTAAATGAGATTAAGAAAACATTGAAGAATGAGGAGAAGACCAAAATTAAAACATAAATTGAACTAACCTTGTAATATTTCAAAGAAAACGGTGATGGTAGGGTTTGGTCGCATAGGTCCCGTCATAGAGATGGAATTGGGTTTATTCTTCGTTATAGAAGGAAAACGCCGCGGAGATAGAAAAGTGGCTTTTGTGTAGTTTGGGATTTAATTTGGTTTTAACTTTAATTTAATTTATTGAGCTTTTTTTGTGTGTGTAAGACGGAAACTCTAAACATATTATCGAGACGTGACCAATCGAAGGTGGCAGGCACCATACTGCTTGTACTAGGAGCCATGGTGATGACCCTAGTTAGTGGCCCTCTTCTATTTAGGAGAGTTTCAGTCATTAACCATAGTCATCCTAATGGTTCTAATACAATACATAGATTAGGGCTCATTTTGATATCATGTATATCCTCTGCTCTTTTCAATATGCTCCAGGTAATTAAGTTATTCTATCTCATTGTATAATATAAAAAATATTTGAATTGTGTTTAAATTCAATTTTGCAAGAAGTAAAAGTTACTTTGAAATTTACTTATCGTCAAAATCAATTTTCTAAATTAATCAACCATTTAAATATAATTTTACATAGGCATAAACACATTATATTTATACCAATGAAACATTTTTAAATATTGTTTGATGAAGTTTTAATTAATTATTTTGATTTGGTAGTGATACAATCTTGTTTCATTTTTCAGACTACCACACTCGAGTACTACCCCCCACACTCTCTTCTTTCATGGGTTTTCTTCTTGGGGAATATCGAATGTGTATTAGTTGCGTGGGCTGTGGAGAGCAGATCTGAATATAGCGTTTGACTGATATTTAGATCCGATGTTTGCTTGAGAATTTTCTTTGATATGTGGGGCAAGTCATAGATATTGTGTCAGTACAAGACACAATCAGGAGGGTGGAGATATTGTGTCCAAGTTCCCAAGTATGATTTGACATAATTGAATCCATTTCATCTTGGATAGCATCCTTCCAAAAGGAAGAGTCCCTTGAAGCCACTGCTTCCTTGTAGGTTTTAAGATCATCCTCTATTTGAAGAATAATAGGAATGCTCCGAACATAGTTCTCACAATTTCCTTCAACTAGATAAAAGGAAATAAGTTGTGAGTCAATTTCGTTCGGTCCTAGATTCTTTGTTTTTCGGACTCTCTTGCTTATCCTAGGCTCCGGTTGTATTTCAATAATTCGAGAAGTATTTTCAAGTTGTGTCTCTATAATCCGAGAAGAATCTTCTTCACAAGATTCTTTATTTACGGGAAACTCAGATTCCTTATCCTTAGTAATAAGATTTTCAAAGAATTCTACATCTCGGGATTCTATAATTACATTAGACTCTAAATTTAAAAGTCTATATGCTTTACTATTTGGTGCATATCCTACAAAAGCACATTTTATCCCTCGAGGACCCAATTTAGTTCTTTTAGGATCCATGTTTTTGTAGTAGGCTACACACCCCCACACTCTAAAGTAACCAATATTTGGTGCTCTACCTTTCCATACTTCATAGGGAGAGATACCAGTTTTCTTCAAAGGAATTCTGTTAATTATATGGCAAGCAGACAATAAGGCTTCACCCCACAAATTAAATGGTAAATTTGAATGCATCAACATAGCATTTATCATCTCTTGATATGTTCGATTCTTTCTCTCGGCTATACCATTTTGTTGTGGTGTGCGAGGTGCAGAACATTCATGTATAATGCCATGTTCTTCACAAAATGCATCAAATTCAGTAGAAAAGTATTCGCCGCCCCTATCACTCCTAAGGACTTTGATCTTTTACTTAATTGATTTTCTACTTCTGCTTTGTAAATTTTAAATGCATTAAAAGCATCATCTTTATGCTTTAAAAGATATACATATGTGAATCTAGAAGAATCATCGATGAACGTAATAAAATATCTATTTCCTCTACGGGTTAACATGCCGTTAAATTCGCACAAATCTGAGTGTACAAGATCAAGCAGATTTGTATTCCTTTCGACACTTTTGAATGGTTTCTTAATCATCTTTGATTTAACACATAATTCACATTTTTTGAAATCTTTTATATTACATGAGATCAGACCAGATTTAATTAGTCTCTTCATAGAGTTAATACCGGTATGTGCTAATCTATTATGCCATAAAGAAAGACTCAAGCATATAAGCAGAATTAGTAATTTCATTAATAATATTATCGGTAGTACATAGTTTGATCATTCCCTCAGCGGAATATCCTTTTCCAACAAATACACCATTACGGGTCAATATTAGTTTACCCGATTCATATACAGATTTAATACCCGGTTTTCCCAACAAATCCCCACTAACAAGATTCCTATTCATGTCGGGGACATGAAGCACATTGACAAGGGTGACTTTCTTTCCGGAAGTGAAGTTGAGTTCGACAGATCCGGTTCCAACAACTTTAGATCTTACTTCATTTCCCATTTGTACTTCCTGGCCATCATTTGCCTCAGAATAAGTTTTAAAAGCAACCCTGTCATAAGAGACATGTACTGTAGCACATGTATCGTACCACCAACCTTGCACTTTGCCTTTGATTGCCATTATTTCGCTCACTGTAGTGATTATGTCGTCATTTTCATGAACGACATTGATCTCATTTTTTGCCTTGTTGTGTCTGCAATCTCGAGCATAGTGGCCATTTTTTCCGCACACGTAACAGCCACTTTTTGGACCTTTAGGACCGCCGAAATTCTTGAACTTGTTATGTTCTTTCTTTGGGCCAAGATGGTTCTTCATGCCATTATGTTTCCTTTTCTCTTTAGCGGTAACAGCATTGGCTTTGGAAAATCCAGCGGACTCAGATTTCTCTCTGTCCTTCGATTCCTCCTCGATTCGAAGGTGCTTTTGGATTTTTTCCAAAGAGAAATCCTCAGAACTATGAAGCAATTTCTTTCTATAGCCTTTCCACGACGGTGGCAACTTTGTAATGATTGCACCGACTTGAAAAGCCTCAGGAATGTCTATTTTCAGAGCTTTTATTTTCTTCACGAGAACTTGTAACTCGTGCACTTGGGGAAGAATGGGCTTGGAGTCTTATAAGTATTCCGATAATGGCTACCGAGGCTGCAGTTTCAAGCATCAAGGTCATGAATCAAGACCTTGTCAAACTGGATCGCTTTGATGGAACAAACTTCACCAGATGGCAAGATAAAATGATATTTCTATTGACTGTCCTTAAATATCATTCAATATACAACCAGGATTTTTTAATTACAACAAAAAGTAAATGTGTTTGGCACCTTTAAAATGATTGCAGGAGCTGCATCCTTCATTATGAAAGCACGAGAGACATGAGAACTTCATGTAGAAAACAAGGGGCAAGTGAAATTTTAGTTGCTTGTCAGCAGCATAAGACTATGAACAAACATGTTGTGTAAACAATGTTCTACTAATTAAATAATTAAAGCAATCACATCCAACAAAGAAGTTTATATTTGCATACACAAACGAAAAAAATCAAAGTTCACACACTTCCATAGAATACTACATTGAGCACAAAACATGTGTCATTGTGTCCCCTATAAAAATAATCATTTCACTTGATGCTTGTTATTGGAACAAAACTACGAACAGGTTCAATGGGAAATGATAGTCCTAAGACATTCCATTGCACATCCAAATGCATTAACTGTTAAAAGACAACAATGCGTTCAAAATATATCTTGATTTTGCAGTGAATTGTTTCCAGTAAGCAATTAATCTAATGTGAGGAGTGTTAGACAAGTGATGAAACTGATATGTTCCCAAGACAAGAGGAAGCATCTCTCTAGCAAACTAAAGGTATTGACAATTTATAGAAATATAAGAAAAATGGAATATGGAATCCAACTGAGATTGTGGATGTGGCTATTGATTAAACATTAACTCTCCCTCCTAAAGCTGCAGAAAGAGCAGTTCTCTGTGCAAGTGAGGCTTTCTCATTACCAGTGCCTTGGCGACTGCCTGGGTTGTGCAGAGAATTTAGTTCTAACTTGTCCTCAAGCCATTTCACTGAGCTAACAACCTGGACAGAAAAAGAGACACACGTAAACTTCAGTTCAGACAGTTACCTAGTAAACGACAAATTAAGCGAGGTGAAAGGGAGTTGCTGAATTAGTAGCAATAAAGTTTACTTTATCATCATAATGGAAACATGTCTTCAGGATAAAGAGACTTGTGCAAAGTAGAATGCAAGGAAACTATACTGGTTCAAAATAATATTAAAGGCTGAAAACAAAGCCACTCATATTAAAGCAATTTAAATTACAAGGTACAGACAATATGATTTCTCATTGTTCAACTCAACTGTACTAACCCAAGTACCCAAGGCATGAATTATGAAAACTCAAATTGGAACCAGAAAACTCATAAACAGTAGGCTGCTGTATCTATTATCAGTTATCATTGTGGTTAAAACAAGGGATTAGCTATTCTAGAAGTACCACACGATATAAAACTGAAGGACTTGAATAGAATTAGTATATTCTCACATGCGCGTGCGCACACACACAAGAAAACACATAGCAATTTGAAAGTGTGATTGCAACCAAAAATCCTAGATATACCTTACCAACAAACTACAACTTGTAAAATACATAGCTAGCAAGAACCAGTGAATGACAGAAGGAGTACAACAGTACAATGATATGACCACTGAATTCATGTGAGTAATCATGTTACAAAAAATGTTTTTCATATATGACTACCAATGACAACATTAATTGATTAAAAAACTACAGCATAACACATCAAAAAATGATGAAAGCTTTATACAGTAACAATCTGGAAACAAAGGCAAGTGAATACCTGAAAAAATAAATTATATAGCAAAGTGGATCCTTTGAATTTGTTACTGCATTATACTTTCCATAATTTAAAGTATAGTTGCCAATATTCTTCTAAGTATAATTGCTTCTCTTCACACAACAGAAACGGAATGAGACTCTCCTATCAAACACCAAAGGGTATAGTATCAAGTTACAAAACACACACTCAGGTTCAATTACCTTAACCTATTTCAATCTTCAAGTTTATCACAAAAGGAATCATGTAAAGCAACGTACAATAGACCATCAATGCCCTATTATCAGCATCAAAGTTCAGGTGCTCAGTTTCCTCATATTATCAGCATCATAATCATGCCCTTCTCTTGGATTATTAGGAGCAAGATTTTTTTTTTGTTGACATTTTTTGACGTTTTTGGAGCAAGATTGATGCCCTATATATCTGTCATCTAATCTTTCCTTCTGTCAAGAGACAATCACCGTTCATCCCTTCACTATGCCCTCTCTACATTCTTTCAACTTCAAGTAATCCCTTTTCACATTTCTACATAGAATAACCCTTTATTTTCATAGAAGTACCTAAATAGCCTCTCAAATAGACCTTATAAGTTATAACCACATAATTCAAAGGCATATACACACTCTTACAGAGACCACATCCACAGAGTTGTATAAACCACTCAAATAAAGTGGCTGTTATAGACATACACAGTCCCAGACAATTGAAAGAAGCATACCATGTTCAAGAAATTACACTACATTGACAAAATAAAGGCAGGGCAGATTCTGCTTGCTGCCCACGCAACACACAACCAGTCATACTACCATGATTAACATCATTCGCCGAAATAAATTAACTCTAGCTGGCAGCCAATAAAGCAAAGCCTGTAACAAAAGAGCTATGGGATGTAGCCAAGCTCTTCCACAATAATCTGAATACCTTCTCTTCTAAGTCAGACCACACAACTTCACAGGAAGATTGAGAAACCAAAAAGAGACAATCTGATTTTACTGATTGAGTCGCTGCTACTTGCCACTTCCAAACCCACAAGTCCCTCATTATGTCCAACACACACTGAATAAGGACAGGATATTCACTCGTATCACCATATTTGCACAATCAACATTCCTTAAAATGCAGAAGATGGTGATTAATTTTGTAATAAGAAAAATCAGTGTTGGTGGCAATAATAATGACCAGCCATTAAAATTGGACAAAACTTGAGAATGCCTCACCAATAAATCACCTTTTGGCATCACCTTCCAACCTAGTATGCAAAAATTACCAAAATATTAATTAAAATGATATAACTGTTAACTTAAGCATAACATATGGGTTTCTTTCAATTGACTTTTTTGAAATCTACTAGCATAAGCACTTTTCAGACTCTTTGGAAGAACTTGTGGAAACAACTTATGATATCGCTATAAGCTGTTTTCAGCTTACTCCATAAGCTCTCTACTCTAGGATAACTTATGAAAAAAGTTTGACTTGGATGATAAGGTCTTATGCTATAAGCTCTCAATTAGACTGTTTATCCGAACATAGTCTAGTAGTATCTGTTCAGGCTCAGGGTATGTGCCATCTTTAAAATAGAACTCGAGTCTTTTTCCTTCGGTTGGATTAAACCCAAGTTTCATCAGTGGTACTGCACTTGTGAGGGTAATGAGAGCATCTATACCTTGAATTGCAGGAACAAGACTTTTGGTATCTCTTATATCACCAACAAAGACATCATCTGCAGCACCAATTTTCTGCTTGCTTTCTTCTGTTCTAACCAGTACTCTAGCGAGGTACTCGTTTGGCCTCTCTTTTAATTTTGATAAACTATTTGTCCTGAAAAGTAACACCAATTAAACCATATTAAGGATTTTCAGAAAGTGACAAAAAGGATACAATTAAGATGTAATTATCAACTGAACTTACTTCAACTTTATAATGTAAATCCACCAGAAGTGGACTTTTTTAGCCTTGAAGTAAAAATATCACCTTACTATACTTGTCTTTTATATTTATACTTTCATGTAAGTTAGTAAGAAATGTTCAGTGAAAATTATATGTTGCAATTCTTGAAACTACAAATCCTAGCAGTGCTGTGAATGACTAATCAAGAGACTGATTGAAATCTTATATGTAATATGCCAAAAGAAAAATCAATCATATATAATTTAAGAATTGTTTTATCGATATGTCAAAAACTACAGATAACTTTAACCCCTTCAAACAAATTACTATGAAGAATCCATACCATAAATGTGTGGAAAATTCTTCCAACCAATGTGAATTCTACATCAAAACTAATTCAAACACAGAATTATACCAGGTGTGCTACCTCGGAAGAGGTGCAGTGCTCTTCTATATAGCTAACAAAATCTCTATAAATTGGAGGTTCTTAGGAAAGTTGCATACATTTCCAATTGCAAGCCAAAATTTAAGTCTTATACAGTAATCACTAACACTTTTGAAATTGTGTCCTTATTATTAACATATAGCAAATTTGATCGCTTCACAATCTTTAATATTTCAAAGAAATGCAGTCAAATGAAGTTAGTGCGAGCGACCTCAACTGTGGTCTGTTGTGACCAAGAAGACATCAAAAACCTTGCATGTACAACGTGCTTGTGACATCACATCTAAGTTTGTTCTAGGAAGCAGCACTATAAACTCCTTTGCACACCTTATTTGACGCGAGACTCTAACATTATATTTGCTGCACCAAGTCACTAACAGAACCCATAAAAAAATTCAGAAATTTTTAGTTAATGTAAAGTTAGATACATTAACCCCAAGTCAGAAATCTTAATTTTCAATATCACTAAACCTCAACTAAAACTCATATGACTCCCTTTAAATCCATAAACCCTACATTTAATTTCCACAGTTTTCACACATTTCAACAACAAAATCAAGGATAAAAAACAAAAACAAAACATGAAATGTAATGTAATTTTCTAATCCAAACTCTCTATAGAACAAGAAAACAAAGAATTTTTTGAAAACCCATCAAAGCAATTAACAAAAAGGTTATACCTGTACGACCACCAGCACCGGTAACAAGCACAGTACTCTTCGAAGATTTAGCCATAGCAACAACAACACTGGTTCTATTTCCAACTCTCTCCACACCCTTTTGTGTTGCAAGTGAAGGAGAATAAGAAGAAAGCCTTGATGAGGAAGAAGAAATTGGTAGAGGAATTGACCTTGCCACCAAGGAATATCTATGGCATTGGTTGAGAAAAGATGTGGTAGCGGAAACAAAAAGAACACGTGTAGTAGTAGCCATACCAATCAAATTAGTTCACACAGTTCTACCATTATTATCACACTACATTCTCTAACAATATCCTATCCAGTTCAGCTGCACCTCCATCGACATTCCCCACAACAGGTTTTACACAATGATTCCATAATTCAGCGTCAACTCCAGCGGACATTGCCAATGAAATTAACTTGTTGATTTCTTGTTTCATTCCACCTGTAAGCAAAAGGCCATCAATTAACATTAAGTACCTTGATTTGTTGGGCGAACACCCGTTTTCCAACATCTCCTCTAGAATTCTGATACCTTCTTTGGCATTTCCAACCTTACAAAACCCTTTAATCAACAGGTTATAGGTAAAAGCATTAGGAGCAACACCCTTTTCCACCATTTCATCCCACAGCCTCGCCGCATCGCAAAGCTCTCCTCCCTCACACAATCCAGCAATCAATGTGTTATACGTCAAAAGACTGGCAACCAATCCCTTCCCAAACTCATCAAACAAGTTCCTCGCCTCCAATACATTCCCCTTCTTGCAAAGCCAATGTATAAGCGTACTCACAACAACAGCACCATCGAGGGTAGAATTCTTCCTCGAAACCATCCTCCAAACCTCACAAGCCCTCTCAACAATCCCTTCTTCACCCAACAGATCAACAATCATACAACACAACTTTGAACCTGGATCACAATCCTTCTCAAGCATATCCTAAAGCAAATTAACAGCTTCCCCTGATTTCTTCTCCTTGCAGTAGGCCTGAATCATTACACCATAAGTAACCTCATTGGGTTCAACCCCATTCTCTTCCATAATATCCATTACCCTAATTGCATCCACCAATTTCCCTAACCTACAAAACCCATCCACCAAAACAGTATAACTAGTCACATCAGGATTCTACCCTCTATCCAAAACCTCTCGAAAAACCCTCATAGCACCATCCATATCACCCCTCCAAGCATACCCACCCAAAACAGTAGTATAACTAACAACATTAGGAACCAAACCCATCCTAGACATCTCATCCAAAACCCTAACAGCAACTTCAACCTCATTCCCTTTACAAAGTGCCTTAAGCAAAATATTACAACTAACAACATTAGGCAAAATCCTAAACCTATCAATAGAATTCTTAAACACCAAAAAAGCCAAACGGTATCGCTTACTCTGAACCAAAGAATTCAACAACGCATTAAGCGACCTAACTGAAGGTCGAATCCCAAACGATTCGACCCTCATAAAAGTTTTGAAAGCCAGTAAAGGCTTTCCAGCAAGTCCATAACCGCGAATCACAGTTACAAGCGGTTCTTCACCGTAGTAAATACTAAACTGTTGCGATGGCGACGATTGGAGGTTGTAATTTGTATGATTCTGGGAGGGAAGGTTTTGTGGTTGTGTTGGCGGCGATGGCGACGGAGATGGCGGTGGAGAATGGGTGGTCGTGTTGTTCGGCGGGAAATATGCGTTTGGGAGAAAACATGGTTGCCGTCTCATCCGACGTGTTGTCGATGTGTCGCAATTTGTACCGTCTCATTACATATGATCTTTTCAGCTATAAATTGACATTCATTCCTTTCATTCTCCCCCATAATCAACTCATTTGATTAGAACTCAACCATAATCAATCTTTTAAAACTCAACCATAATTCTATCAACCATAAATATATGAACAAGCAAGATTATGTTACACAAACACCCTATCATGAATGAGTTAAAATAAACTTTGAAAGTGAAAGCACACATCCAATTCAAGAATTAAATTAAGCATCAATACATTACTAGGCAGACAAATGAGAAAATAATGCACTTTTTTAATCAATATAGTTGGATCATACAATAAAGTGGTTTTTTTATATGCAAAATTTTGTTTATTTTTTAATGAATGAAATAGTTTTAAGAAAAACAGAAAGTAAAAACAGTAAGAATGCTAGCCATAGATGATGCTACTAACCGTAATCTTTGTGTCGGAGACGACAGCAGGCACGATGGTGGTTTGGTAAAAAACAAGGGGTTTTTTTGGTGATTTTTTGGTGATAGAGATATAGAGAGGGTTGAGAAGATGATGAAAATGATGTCATTTTGGTCATTGGAAGCATAGGTCGGCGGCGGTGGTGGTGTCGGAGAAGAGCTCACCGGCGTCTAAGGAGAGATCAAGCGTACTGTAGCATGGTTGTGGATAAAAGAGAAATAATGGTCAAATCAAATTTGAGGTAAAATAATTGGTTTTTTCTTTTTTTAGGTAAAATCTATAATTTTATTTTATAATTCCCCGATCTTAAATATAAGAGGAAAATTATTTTTAGATTTATGGAGAATTTAATGTATTTAGCTCAAATTATAGACTAAATATATTAAATTTTTAATGAATCTAAAAAACAATTTTCTCTCATATTTAAGACCGAAGATAGTAATAATAACTTGGAAAGAAAATAACAAATTTGAAGCTTCAAATTTATATCTAAACCTGATTCAAGAATTAAAATAAAGTGAAAAAATGTTAAATAAACAAATATTAGTGTATTAGTATTCTATGAATGAGTATGATGATTTTGCACATTTTTAAGAGTTGTTATATAAATCTATATAGCAAAAATCCCTTCACAAAGATCAATTAATTCAGCAATGTTTTTTTTTCTTCAAATGCATACCTAAAAATTCTTCCTCGATCGAAGGAGCAGGCTTAAATCCAATGACAAAAACAACGGTAAATGAAGTCTGTCTCAATCCCATGAACATCAATTCTAACAACAAATAAATCACACTATTATTAAAAGCTCACATCAATATAAAGTCAAATCAAATTACAAACAAACATCAACATTTTCAAACTAGAAAATTCTTTCCCAATCACTAACCCGTTCTTGAATGTTTCAACCTTTTGAAGATTGGGATTTATTAAAATCCAGGTAGTATTAATGACATTTTGGATAGATGCTTTGTCTGTATCAATTTAGTAAACATGTCATAACAAGAATGGAAAAATTTACCTCTAAAAATCTTAACATTATTTAATAAGAATGGAAAATTTACCTCTAAAAATCTTAACATTTGCATAACAATTTAGTAAACACGTTATAACAAATGATTAATGAATGCCACATAAACTTTATCTAATAGGCATTCCATCAACAAGATTTCCCGTCATTTTGTTTAGATCATCAACATAGTCTCTAAAAAGAGCACACTCACATTTAACACTATGAATTACAGATTAAGAGTATCGAATTAATAAATTAATACAACAACATAAACATCTCATGATCGATTTTACCTTAATTGAAAATTAACATTAACACAATTAACCCAAAAAGTAATATTTATAACATAAATGATAAAACAATTTAACACAATTCACTCAAAGAGTAATATTTATAACATAATATCAGTATCAAACCTCATGGATTAATAATACCTTATCATCACACAAAACCATCTCAATCAGCAGGATTTAGAAAAGCAGGAACCATCCAAATCTAAAGAAAACGAACATTAAGACGCCAATTTTTTCTTCCAGGCAAAACATCGGCCACATCATCATATTTGAACTCAACAACTATCTTTGCAATTTTTCCCTTTCTTCCTCTCTTCACAATTATCTAGTAGTTGAGTCTATATTTAAGCCACCTATTTATTGAAATCATTGGTGTCCAAAACAACAGGGAATTTGAAATTCAAATACCTTTAGATGAATGAGAAGGAATTTTCCCACACTTTTTAACGGCCGTAAAATAAATGGCAAAAAACATAATTAAAAAAAACACAAATGAGGTAGAATTTGACCATTTTGAGAGATTTTTGAACCTACAGTGTTTTGTTATAGGCTTCTATTGTCAAGATTATTGATGTGTATGACAAATTTAAGTGTAATAAGATGTAGTGTCGTAGTGGCGCAATGATACTTTGTAAGAATGACATACATTTTTATTTCAACTAAGACCCACAAATGAAATTGATCGAGAAGCTTACTAAAATTGAGAAACTAATTTGAAATTGAGTCGCAAACTTAGTTGTGTGGGAAGTAGAAGCAGAACCGCAAACTGAGTTGGATTTGGACAAAATTGAGTCGCTAATTGAATTTTGAGTGATAAAATTGAATGAAACTCGGTTGAATTAGGTTCACATCTCAATGATTAGGGACTAGGGTTTGTGATTTTTAATTTGGGAGAAAAATTAGAAAAATTGATTTGGGTTTGGACTTTGAGCAATTTGAGTCTAAAAGTTATTTGTAGTCATCCACCAATTAATTATAAATATTTAAATAAAATAAAAATGAGTTTGGTTATAAAAAATACGTATAATTAACCATTTTTTTAAAATCGGATATAGATTTAGTTATAATAAGGGCTCGTTTGTTACGGATTAAAAAATAAGTGATTTTGACATTAAATAATTTAGAGATTATTTATTAGAGATTATAAAAAAAATCATAAGCTATTTTGTGTTTGTTTACCATTAAAAAAATTACTTTTTATAAAAAATAATTTTTAACTTGTTTGGATCCAATCATATAAAAGTGATTTTGCATAATAAAATTACCATAAAATACAATTATCCAAATATAATATATCTTATAAATAAATATATGAAAAATACTTAACAAACTAATCCTATAAACTCTAAACAGGATATTATTGGAATAATAGAATAATATTAAAGATATTTTTGTCTGAAAGTTTTTGACACTTACTTTCTCTTTCCTCTAAAAAAAATCTATAAAAAAAAGCTACTAATATCAGTTTCAGATTTTTAACAGTTTTTAGATTATTTTCAGATTCTAATTATTTTTAAAAGCTATAACAAATAGACATTATTTTCTTAAAAATAATTATTTTTTAAAAATAAGTGATTACTTTCTAAAAAAACTATAACAAATTGGCCCTAAGTGAAAAGGATTAAAATTAGTCCCTCGTATTTTTTTTTGAAGTTATTCAAACAAACAAAGCCTAACAAATGATAAAGACAATTAAATAATTCTTCTCAATAAATAACCCTTTACTCTTTTGCAATCACACCATGTCCAAACTTGTTCTCAATCTTACCAAACTCTGAATTTCAACAAAGCAAGTTCTCGTCACTTTTTACACAAACCCTTCCTGAATTTCAGTGCTCACCGCTCAATCGCATTGAAACTATAGCCGAAAATACCATTCTCTTTATTTTGATTTCAACCTAAGCAAATATGGGTTTATGATTAGGAACATACTTTGGAGTTTGGAGGAGAAAGTAACAACTTGAAGAATTGGACAAGTTTTAGTGACATAAGAGTCGTCAAGTTTGATTCCGTTCAAGCGTCATGTTCAGGTCGGTTCCCTTAGAATAGAAGCCTTAACTTAACTTTAGTACCAATAGTTTCCCCAAATTATATATGCATGATAACATTAGGACTTAAGGAAATTAGTGTGTGAGAATGGTCAGGGGATTCAATTTAGAATCCAATCATGTTATGATTCTGAGCTTCAGTCGTGTGGACATACATTATTATCACATATGGATATCGATAGACCTCTAAGACCGGCTCATCTCAGAGTGTCCTTGTTATATTAAAATGAACAAGATAATTAATTTTGTGTTACACTTTTTATGTATTATGATTGGAAATTATGCCCCCGGTGTAGTCACCATTAGTCGGGTAGTTGGAACTCACTGGGACTTAGTAGTCTTATCCCACGTCTGCTTAATTTTTTTTCTTCAGATAAGCAGGTTGAAGTCTAGATATAATTTTATGAATCACGTATTGAGCTGACATTATGTAATCTTATAGTTATATAAGATGTAACTGTTATGTTTTCAGTTGTTAGCTCCTTATGTATTTATTCATCGATTTTTGTAACCCTAATAATGTATTTGGACATCATGCAATGTAATTTTAATGTATCCCAATTCAGTTATATGCACTCTAATCGATATTCTAGATAAATGGATATGGGGTGTTATACATATTAACTAGAAAGATACCATAAGTAATTGGTTCAACACAAGCCCTTACAATTCATAAATTATTTCATCATTATAAACTTTTTAGTTGATGTACTTACCTTCATATTACAATTCATTATTACTATACTGTTTAAAGATTGACTTCCATTTTGCCTATTTTAGATCCTGACATTATTTGTAGGGATTTGAGTGAGAATGAGTTAGTGGAACCGATTCCCTCTAATACTTGGAAGTCTATCTTTCACTGTAAAGATAGTAATTAAACTCTATATGGTTATGATCTCTTTAATTGTGCATATACTTGGAAACATATCTAAATTGAGTTGCTTGTGAGTTCATCTCTATTTGTATCCTAAGTACCTTTATTTTGCACATGAATTTACTTTGCTTCTTTTTTCTAGGCAATTGAATGATAATCAACTGGTGGGTAAATTTCCTTAGGAGTTTAGGAATTTGAACATCTGTTTAGTTGGTACTTTAACAAAATCTTGAATCATGGCGGTGGTTACTTTGTTTTTTTAGATGAAATCACACTTCAAAAGTTGAACAAGTAGCAATTGGGGGTCATGTTGAGCAGTAAGAAATAGAGAAGCAAAATAACACTGTGAGAACTAGAGCAAGTCTCTAATCTCGTTTGTGGTTCGTCTTTGGTGGTCCCTTCACGAGCAAGATTACTGTGCTCGGTAGTTGTCTTCTCTGCCTATGTTACCATCTGATTTTTCTTCATGAATGTCTGACCCTCTCAAAGAAAAGTAAGATTTTATCCCTTCTAACTTCTATGCTTATGATATGCCTATATATTATATTTCTGTTTCATTGCTCATCTATGTATTATGATTTTGTTTATTACTTTTATTTATTTTAATTCATAATCTGTATAGTTTTTAAGGTAACAATGAGAATAATGCTAATTGACAAATACCGACAGTCAAATTCCGGCGGTTGTACAGTAACCGCCGTCCCCTATCATATATACCGGCGTTTTGGCACCCGCCGCTGCTTAAAGATACATACCGGCAGTTAGGAACCGCCGCTGTAACCTAAATCAAACACAATCGGAGGAAACCAATTTTTTTCAGCAATAAAACAAAACAAATGCCTCAAATGAAAGAAAAAGAGAGGAACTCGTGAATCCCTCACTGAATCCGCATTGAAACACTGTTCGGCGATTCCAATTCCAAACCCTGTTTCACTGAATCTCTCTCCCACGTTAATTTGTTTTGCGATTCCAAACCCTGTTCGTTCATTAAAGTATTGTGACTATATGTATCCTGTTCGTTTGTGTTCGATTTCGAACTGCAATTTTTGCGTGTGTTCGTGTTTGATTCTTGATTCGATCGTATTTGATTGTTAGTTCGATCGTGTTTGATTGTTGGTCCGTTCGTGTTCGAACTGCAATTTCGATTTTGGACTGCAATTTCTGCACATTCGTGTTCTTTATTCTGGGTTTTATGCGTTCGTGTTCTGCATCTGTTCTTGTTCTATTTGCTATGTGGTTTGTATAATCTGAGTAGTTTTCTATTGTATAATCTAATATTGTTCTATAATCAAACACGATGATGACTATGTAATGTTATGTTATGCTATGTCAAGGATAGTGTCTATTGGTCAATGAACATGAGTCCGTATAAGTTTGGAATGTATGGACCTGGAAGCACATCTTATTATAGTTCTTACGAGCTAAACGACCACTTGCCAAGAATGGAGAACAACAGGACCGAGTGGGAATACCCTTCTGAAGTGATTTCTGAGGAACCGGCTTCAACTGATTCTCCATCCAGAAGGGATGGAGTTAGCATGCAGACTATCCCTGAAGAATGTTAGTAGAAAAGCATAAGTCTATGATCACATATTGGTTTTTATGACTTGCTTTTTGCATCTTAATAGCATTATTAATTACTTTAGGACCTGTTTGAATTGTGACTCATTTGAGTTTCTCGACTGACATAAACACTTGTGTGGCTATTTCAGAGAGCTTATGGAAACAAATTATGACATGTCTATAAGCTGTTTTCATTTTCAACACATTCTTAAGCTCTCTAGAATAACTCATGATAATAGCTTATAACTTATATGAGACAGTGTCACTTTATTTGAACTTTTTTCTTTTGAAATAGCTTATACATAACGACTTATTTGATGAAGCGCTCTGTTAAGCTGTATATCCTTATAGGGGATGCTAGTAGCAAATTACTGTTTGTGGACATGAGGTGGGTCTTGTCTAGACGAAGCTCTTTATGATTGTTATCGCTGTTGCTGTTATTGCTGTTTTAAACATCAACTGTTTAAGAAAACAGGAAAATGATATGATAGCATCTTTATCTTGTAGGTTTCTTTTGAAGACAGTCTAGATCATGCTAACATTTTAAGTGATTCTTTTTATGTTTTTCTTCCCTTGAGTTGAATTGAAGGCTACTGTTTTAGATTTTAATCATTTCACAAAGCTCTGATAATCAAAATATAGTATAATAATTCTGTTTAATGTGTTCTGCAGGTAGTCCCAATCATCAAGAGTCCAGTAGTAGCCAGGTAGAAAGCATTGTTATTAACAGGGCTTAAACTTTAGACCTTATATAGATCATTTTTTGCTTTTTTGGTTTAATATCCAATCATTTGTTCTTGGTAGGAACACCGGGTCTCCTATGCTTGAAATTGGGTGGACATTATTTCAAAGATAGATTGCTGAAATGGCATACTTTCATCAGAAATGCTAATCTAGGCACTCTACAGATTTTTGGATACGATTCACTTTTATGTGTAAATCTTAATTAAAATGCATAGTTCAGCATTACTTGACAAATAGTTCCCTTTCAATATTCGAAATTAACTTGCTGGTTGTTTTGATATGACAAATAACCTCTGTAGTTTGTAGAGTTATTGATTCGGCAAACAGACACTTATGATTTCAATTTTTGTCAAACTGCCCCTGGCCCTATGAGCTAAGCGTCAAATAGTACTTGTAGTTTTGGAAAACATTGTTTTATGTAATTTTTTACAAAGTTGTTTACATATGCAGGATTTTAGACTAACTTTTCTCTAGAAAACAAATTTATCATAATAGAATCAACAATTTCATCATGTTTCACTTAAACCATCCTAAAGTTTTTTGCTGGCTAAACTGTCCCCAAGTACATGTTTATTTTATGAATAAACTGAGCATTGTGAATTTTACTAATCAGAAATACAAACAGAGAAATCATATGGAAGAGAAAAAAATAGACCAAATTTTTATTGATGGCTGAATAGGCGCCAACTTATTCGCAATCAGAACTGTTACTTAGTTTTATTATTTAAAAGCATGATTCATTAATGTTTTTTTATAAGCTCTTTTATACTAGGAATTATCTTATTTGACATGAAGACTTGCAAAATAGTGTTGGGACTTGGGAGTTGGGATCACACTGTGTTTTAGTTGCTTAACTTCAACAAATCACAATATTCTATATCTTGTTCTCAAATTGTTATTTGGTGATCAGAAGCAGAATATCCTCTGAATTTTCTAATCCTTGTGTTATGTTGTGTTGCGTTGCTGCAGGTGATATGGCAAGATAACATTGATCCTCTGACAATATGACTTATGAGGTGTGTTAAAGTGTAATATGCATGCGTAATTCTAATTTAAATTTTGTTGTACTTCTTTTAAATCGTTGATTGTTGTATTAGTTATGATTTACTAAACATCAGATGCTATTAATTCATGCTGAGTTATACAGTACTGACACTTTAGATTGAAGGCGTGTTGGTGTCCAACAAGTGTGTGTTGAACGCTGACACCACGTCCACACATGTAATTACTAGTTACATTCAAATTCAATAACTTTCATTTTCTGAAATTATAACTGGTTACGTGTTAGAGTAAGTGTCCGTGTCTGTGCTTCATAGATGCTGAGAGCTTATAAGATTTAGTAATTTAAGACATTAACTATTAAGTAGGCAAGTTAACATTGTCGGATTCAATTTTGTTTCATGGAGATTATAGATTGTTTTGCAGACTCATGCATTTTTAAAGTATTTAGTACATGTTCAATATTATCTGTCAAGATCCAATTCTTCTATAAGATTAAGTTGTTTGGTGAAGACTCATGAAGATGTATATTTAATTTAACAAGTTCTCACATAAGCCATTTGGACTTTAAGCTTGGAGGATGCACATGCGTTCTTACCAATTCAACTTTTATTTCGAAGAATAAGAGTTTTAAGGATAAAACACCTAAAAACTTGGTCTTATGAAACCTGATACATGTTCAAGAAGCAACTTTCCCAAAGTTATAAGTTGTTATGTGAAGGCTAATGATTAGTTTAAGCAAAAAATTGTTCAAGAAGCAACTTTCCCAAGAATCAAATTGGATTGTTTAATACTACCTCCGTTCCTTTTTATAAGAGACAATCAGTTTTTAGATTCATTAAAAAATTGATGTATCTAGTCTATTTAATGGTCAGATACATTAATTTCTCAATGAATCTAAAAAGTTCATTGTCTCTCATAAATTGGAACGGAGGTAGTAGTTATTAAGCAAAACAATGGGAATATCCTTCAAGATTTGGAAGGTTTGCTTTACAACGAATACCGTCATTGAGAAAGTTGCTAGCTGTTCGAGAGACTAGACACTGACACTTTGATACCTGTTATAATTTGAGAAATGAAATAATTGAATATAACCACATGTGTCGGTTTCAGACACCGGACAAGCCTTCAACCTGAGATGTTGGTGCTACATAGGATGCTAATTTATTATTAAGGTTAAATGCTTTTGAACTTGGTGCTGATTTCTGTTATGGTATTTTTTAACCTTTGCAAAGATAAAATTAGAAGTAAAATTAGAAATCAGAAGATGAATAGCCTCTGATATGTTTTATAAATGACAGGAACTACTGGACCTGGGGGAAGTGTTGGAACACAAAGCCGAGGTCTTCCCCAATAACTTATTGATACGCTTCCAACCTCGAAGTACAAATTTGGCAGCTTATTCAAAAGAAAAAAATTCTTGGGAAAAGGTTATCCTGGTTCTCAACCTTTTTCTCGAATAGATTATGATATGGATAATAAATATAAAGAGAAAGAAGGCTCAAATGAATTTTACATTATATAGGAAGATTAGGCGAGTGTGCAAGAGGAATGAAAATTTAATCTGTAATCTTCTGACGCTTTGTTTCCTCTTTTCTTCTTCCCAAATCCCCTTGAAATAGCATTTTTCCATGTTCAGTATCTCTCCAATGTGATGTTAAGTGTGAAGAATTTTCAGTTATACTGTACACAATACTTGGTTTTTGAAACCTATATTCTGATTTTCATGAAATAAAAGTAAACTATTATTATGAAACAAAAAGTAAACTATCATTAAGCTAGTCTTTTTTTTTTTGAAGAAGTCATTAAGCTAGTCTTAAATGGTAAGAGGTATGGTAAAATCGTTCAACTTCTTCAGTTGTGAAATATGGAGGAATGATGAAGGTTTTTCTAATCTTTTCCGTTGCTCTTTTGTCGAAAAGTCATTAATCTAACCCATTAATTAGGCACTGGCGATTAATTCACTGTGAGCCTTTCTTTTGTTCGCTTGCTTTACTTCAATAAGATCAAAAGCGAGGAGGGTGAAATTGAAAATGGCACTTGGCAGTGTTAAAAATTGAAAATATGAACCAACAAAAGATTTATATTGACCTATGACCTGAGTGGGTTGTAGAACTGCCACTTTGTATGTCCATAGGAAGTCATCCTTGTGAATGTTTATTTGTTTGCTTTGCTTGTGCTTTGAGACCATTAAATATTTCCCAATTACTAATTAGACAATTGCTTTGTGTTTCAGCACATGTTGTCGGTAAGCAAAAACGATATGTGTTCTGTCTGGTAATTTCTTATCCCAGTTGAAATGCTATCCAGTAACCGGTGAAATATTTCAAGTTCACCTTTCCATGTATTTATTTAACCCTAATTAAAAGGGTTTCTGCATTTGTTTTGCTTGTTCAGATTTTGTTCCGGAGAAAGTGAAAGCCGAGGATGCATTAAGAGAGACAAACTCAAGAGGGAATAGACAAGGTTAGGAAATGTCAAGTAAAATAGTGGAGAATCTAAAGTCTGTAACTTTTGTTTAATCTGTTACATTCTTAAAACTATCATTCCCTTATAGCTTGATTGTTTTCAGTTACTGCGCATACTTAGGAGTTAGGGACGTATTTCCCCGTGTCTTGCGCCGTATTTCCGTAGTGTATTTGTCTTTTTTCTTAAGGTTTCCCCCTGCTTTGCATTAATAAAATTGTGCACAAGTAGAAATTATTTTTAAAGAGGATCATTAGTATAATTTCTAAATGTGCATTGATTCTAACATGTTGAATATTTTTACTATGTTAAAGGAGGAGTTAGAAACACATTGTCAACCAAATTCTTCTATAAATGATGATGCATACACTGAAGTTTTTGGAAAAGAACATCCAGGACATTTTATAGGCGTGGGGGTATGGTCCTGTCCCATCTCAATACCTTGGAAGGTCATCAAGAGCTCCAACATCAACTAGTAGTGGTAACAGTTTTACTACGAGACAGGAGTTGGATGCAAGTAATGCTAAAATTAAAGCTTTGGAGGAACAAGTTGCTATGATGACGCAACAATTTGTTTTATATTCTAGAGGCAATCGGGTAATCAATTCAAAACATAATGACAAAGATTTAAAAAACTATTATATAATATATTTATGACCATAAGTCTTGTGAGAGATGATATATAGTCTTGTGATGATGGATGATCTTGTATATATGATAGTTTATTTTAATAGTCAATTTTTATGGGTTTAAATTTCAGTTTCAGACACGGATGCTCCCACAAGAGGAAGACCTTCTTCTTCTTCAACTTGTCATGAAACTGATTAGCCAGATTAGGGTGGTTATTGACTACTTTAGTGAATTGGTTGAGTACTTTAGTATATTTTTAAATACATTGATATCTTTTGTAGGATGTTTAAGATGTGAACGATTTGATATTATAATATTTTGTTGTAGGTTAAATTACTTGGTATTTGAAGTGTTTAGGAAAACAATAATATTTTGAAGTACTTGGATTATATGAAATTTCTTATTATGTTTACTTTGTTTTTTTGACTTATTTTGTTTGAATGTAAAAATAAAATGCAAAGATATATTTTTATATATCTTTACATTATGAAAATACAATGCATGAAAAAAAAGTGGGAAACAAAAAAAATTGTGGGAATCCAAAAAAAAAATTGTGAGAAACAAATGAAAAGATTGCCAAAAAAAATTTATGGAAAACCAACAAAAAAAAGGTAAACAGCGGCGGTTCAAACAGCCGCAAAAAGCTCAGAAAATAGCCAAAATAAATGACTTAACTATGCCTCTTCTTGAGTCGATTGACAAACCGCCGCTGTATACATTAAGCGGCGATTGAAACCCCCGATGTTTGGCAAAAAAACTGCCGCAGGTATTGATTCTTTGTAGTGTATCTTCATACGTAGTGACATAAAATTTTCATTTTAGAGACAAATTTTGTCCGTCTTTACTTTCAATTTTTCTAGTAGTTTGAGCTTCTCCGGCTTTTTTCGTCACTATTTGGTTCTTTCATAAGGCTATATGAAATATTCGTCCTGTAAGTGCTAGTGAGAATAGTTTGTCAACGCCATCTTTTCAACTTTCTCTACAATTTCACTCTTTAATTATGTGTTGTTTTTTTTTAATATACGGCTCTTTGATTGATTCAAAAAAAAATTATGTGTTGTTTTTTGTTGAAGAAATGAAAGTTTATGTAAAACAAAAAAAAAAAAATACTCCATCCTGGTTTGTTTACAAGTAAAAGTTGTTTTTTAAATTCATTGAATAAGTAATGTATCTATTTTATAAGTTAGATACATCACTTTTTTGTTTTTTTGACAAAAGGTTAGATACATTACTCGTTCAAGAAATCTAATTAAAAATTGACATTTGTTTATAAAGATCAGAAAGAGCATTAATATATTGAATTAGACCGAATGGGTTCTCAAAACTGGGACTGAAAAAACATTTGTTAATAGTCCGAAAAAAAAAATGATTAATAGATTCACTTGCTATTGTGGTTATATGAGATTTTTTTTGGTAACACTACTAGTATTTGAGATTAAGGCTGCTTTTGTTTTGTTTTTCCTTAAATGATTTTTTAGTGTATTGATTTTGTATTAAAAAATTCTACCAAAGATGTTTTTATATAAAAGCTTCAATTGAAAAGTCTATTTAAATAGCTTATTATAAAATGTTGTTTTAAACATTTCATTATATTTTGGTAAAATTGTGTCTTGTATTAAATTAATATTTCTTACATGAATATTTAAGTTATTAAATGTCAAAATCACTCTTTTAATTTATCAAAAGATGAACTTGAAACAACTTTTACTATTTTTGTTAAGTTGTCATAAAAATTATTGTCTTAGTTGCAATTTTGGTCCCCCTATATTCACCATTTTGCAGTTTTGATCCCCTTATTTTAAAAGTTGACAGTTTTGGTGCTCCATCCTACTTTTTAACAATAAATTGACCATGTGATATATTTTAAACGACATGATATATATATATATATATATATATATATATATATATATATATATATATATATATATATTATCCAATGATGAGAAAAAACCGATATATCAATGCAATTGTAAAATGAATAATTTACAAACATCATTTAAAACATGTTCCATCAACTATGTCTTATAATTAAATCATATATCATGTCGTTTAAAACATATCACATGGTCAATTAATAGTTAAAAAAACACGATGAGGGTTCCAGCACACGACGCAGTCGATTTCACATTTGATGGACCTGATCAAGTGGTATTCGTTTTGATGGACCTGATCAAGTGGTATTCGTTTTGATGGACCTGATCATGTTGTAAACTCTTTTGCCATGTTCTAGCACATCTTGTGCTCGAATATGACTTTATTTCGTGTATATATATATATATATATATATATATATCATTTTGGCTTGTTCAAAAAAAAAAAACACGATGAGACCAAAATTGTCAAATATTAAAATACAGCAAAATATTGAAAATAAGGATACTAAAATTTTAAAAAATTTAATCAATGTGGGACTTAATATTTTTTCCAAATTACACATTTTATTTGTATTAGAGCATAAATTTTTGGAAAATAGAACAAACTTTGTATACTATCTAGTGGTCTTAAAATTAATCCAAAATAAAAATAAATTCAGTGGTCTTATAAAAATAGGGACTGTGATCCTAAAAATAAATATATATACTCATAGCCACCATTGAGGTAAGAAATCATATATGTAATCACATATATGAGATAGTTTTTTTTTTAAGAAGTTAAATGAATATTTTAAAAGTAGATTAAATTGAGATATGTTCAACACTATAAATGAAAAAAGTTTACAAAGATAAAAAAATCCAAAACAACGTCATAACGATAAGTAACACTGCACTTTTTTAAAATTAATGCGATTACCTAAACAAATTAAAGGATGAAATTAAACCACCATGAAATAGTTGAAACTAAAAGTAGCGAGGGGTTCTGTACGTCTCGAATTATAAAGGAAAATAAAATCTCATTTATTAATAAGAAAAGACTTAAATACAGTTTTAGTCATTCTATTTTGACGGATTCTGATTTTCAACCCCTCTATTTCAAAACTCGGAATTTCACCCCTCCTACTTTGATTTTTTCAAAAAAAAAAATTCACCTTAATCACATTTGGCTTATTTTTGCTTATGTGGCAATGGTGATGTGTATATTATTTTATTTTTTTTACACATGTGTATTATATATCTTTATTCATTATTCCCTTTAAAAATTACTAGAAAATTCTAAAAAATACCATAAAATTAGAGAAAAATTTATAAAAATATATTAAATAAATTACTATAAAAAATAATAAAAAATCAAGATAAATACTAGAAAAACAAGAAAAATACCATAAAAAGACATTTAAATATATTGAAAAAAATGTTTGACAAATTTGCTTGTTAAAAAATTTGTGAATACACTCCGACATACTTCTTAAATTAAAGTGAAAGGGTTGATTGTTTTAACCATTAAAAAATAAGGTGTGAAGTAGTCATATAATAAACAATTTTTTTGTTATGATATTTTTCTTGATTTTATAATTATTTTATATAATAATTTATTTACAGATTTTTATTTATTTATAATTTTTTTCATTAATTTTTACGGCATTTTATAAAATTTTCTAGTAATTTTTTTTAAAAAATAATTAGGTGGATAAAGATAATACACATGTGTCAAAATAAATACACATCGGCATTGCCACATAAGCAAAAATAAGCTAAATATGATTGGGGTGAATTGTTTTTTGAAAAATCTAAAATAGAGGGGGTGAAATTCCGAGTTTTAAAATAGAAGGGTTAAAAATCCGAATCTGTCAAAATAGGGGGCTAAAACTGCATTTAATAATTTGAAGTATGGTTTTGTGGAATTTTCTTGAAATAATTTGTATAGGAAGATGTAAAACCATTTTTTATCAGTTGTTATTTATTGAGAAAATGAGAGAGAAGAAAAGTTAAATGCAATTTATATTTAATTTTATGAGAATAAGGAATAACATATTCTTAAAACTAGTTTTTCCCTTATATTTTGAGACAAAAAAATACATTTTTCCCTTTATATTTTGAGGCAGAAGGAGTATATATTTCATACAAAAATTGATAAAGGAGAAAAAAATATTAATTAAAGTGACATTAGTCTTCATTTGACTATATTTTTAGGCAATTTATACTCTGACCTTTAAGACTACAAAATTATGATCTTACAACTTTGCTAACATCTCATAAACACAACAACTCTATGAAATTAGCATGTTGTTGAGTTTAGATATAAAAGAAAAAGTGAAACAATAGAAAAATAAGAGCTCAAATTAAAGGCATCAGTATAGAATAAGAAAAACAATATACATGAAAACTATACAGAAACTTATTATTTATTATTTTATCATGTTTATTCTTCAATTTACAGAAATTCCAACAAGAAATATATCGATCATTTTACAAATTATTAACAACATCTGCAGGTGGATTCCAAAGAAGGCAATCTAGCGCCGTACTTTTAATCTTACATGGTCCTGATTGGTCTTTTATAACCCAATTACATTCATCTTTGCAATCTTGATCTCGTTTTTGAATATAAATGTCAAAGTAATGAAATTGATTATTAAAACTAATACCACAAAAATATAAAGAATTTCCTCTAAGAAAGCTGGACTTAAAATTGAAACTGTAAGTATCACCGTAGTTTAGCGATTGAAACCCAAACTCGGTATGTTTATCTTTACAATAAATACCGATCTGGTAATCAATTAAGTTGTTAGTAACTGTGACAGTTACTCTATGAAAGAATCCCAGTTTGCCTTTACAGTCCTTGAACTGTAATGCAAGAAGAATTGTTAGTAAGGTAGAAACTAATAACACAGATTTAGAGATTGCAACCATCTTTCTTGCATAATAGGTCAACTAATACAATGATATTGAAACCTTTGATCAATTTCTTGTTATATATACTGTCAAGTAAGACTTTTTTTTTGTTTCCACAGCTGCAAATATTAATTAATTTATTAATCATATGTTAGGATATAAGGAAAATGATATGCTGCAAATGGTAATCAATCAACTATCATGATATGTTATCAATCAGTAGAATTGCCATTAAAATATTACTAATTGATCATATATCACTATATGTTATCAATCAATGACTCTTTGCCTTTTGTTTTTGACATAATATCCATATATTTTATTTCTGGAAATCACCTTCACCATATCGATATGTAACATAAATATTTTGATTTTAAGTTTTAAACATTTTTAAAAAAATATAATTATTAAATCATCATTTTAATTTCATAATTTAAACTATTTTAAAAAAAATATAATTAAAAAATCATCATATTGATTATACGTATTATAATTTTTATACATATATAATAAAACATGTTCATATCATTTTTCTAATTCAAAAATCGTATAAATTTTTTAAATGATATCATTTCCAATTTTTAGAATAAAATATGTTTTGCTAATTTGTTTGAAAATATAACTTGATTTTGCTAATGAATTTGATATGTGCAATATGACATGTTTTTTTGTTTTTGTTTTACCCCGGTAACTATTAATTAGGCCGACTAATCCGGCTCGGGGTGAATTATGACATCAAGTAGTGTTAAGTCTCCTCCTAAGTACAATTGCGGCCAAAGATCAAACTGTGGTCCTCTCAATCAAGTTCATCGTCAATTACAACTGAATCAACTAACGTTTGGTAATATGATACACATGTTAAAAAACATAGAGTAATTTTTTTATTGAAAACAATAATTATTTATTAAAAAGTTACATTTAATGTAAAATACATAAGTTTCATTACAAATTTACTATTTTGAAGTTGTCAAAAAAAAAAATTTACTATTTTGAATTTTTTTCAAATATGCAAATTTATATACAATAGAAAAACTATCGATAATATAATGAAAAATATGACAACATCCAATATAAAGATTTGTAACTGGCTAACTGGGCCTTAAAATTGTGGGATGTCATAGTATCAAAGACTGAAATCATAGGTAAAAAATGTATTGTGATTTTAATAGGTGAGGAAATGTACTTTCCTCCGTCTCATAATAGGTGATATATTTAATTTTTTTTACACTTTTTAAATAAATTAAATTTGTTTATTAAAATATCTTTATTAATTAATGGTAGTTTGTGAAGTAATTTAATAAGTTGAAATTATTTAATTAAAGATAGTTGTTGAAAAAAGAGTAATAAAATCAAGATGAGACACTAATTATGAGACTGAGGGAGTAATTAGAAATGTGCTTCGTCGATAGAAAGAAGATTGAAAATCAGTTGTAAAATACTAAAAGTTTTAGTATAAAATCAAATATTAATTGTGTTAATTAAAACATGAGTGGAGTTTATTTGGAGGAGATACCAATAAATTTTGAATAATAATTAATGTAAAGTGATTGAGAGAATAGAGAATGCATTTATGAAGCCTAGATATGTTTTTTTGATAAGCATGAAGTCTAAATAAAATTAAATAGAGAATGTCAAAATTTTTGATACAATACTGCCACTATATGTTACTTAAAAATTAAATATATGAATGCACAATATATAAAACATAACTAAAATAAATAATTGTAATCAATTGAAATTAAAATTACTCAAAATGATTAAACAATTGACAAGTACTCGTAGAAAATTAAGAGATATGAAAGCTCATTTAGACATGTCACATAGGCAAAATGGAGGCAATGGAGGCTCATTTAGACATGGCACATATATATATATATATATATATATATATATATATATATATATATGGATATTGATGATATGGATATTGTTAGCTGTATCAGAGTGTAATATAGTCGTATCCGACATGTGCATCAATTTTTTTTAATTTAAAAATAAAATAAATTGGTGGATACTACATATCAGATGTGCACAGGACACAATTCATGTAATACGCGAGGCTGACGAGGGCGGAGATTGAACGCCGGTGCACAAGGCATGACAATGTGCAGCTCCTGGCAGGTATGGGACTGCATGGTTGAAGGATAATTTATAAGGATTGATAGATACTACTTATATCAACAAGGTGCATCTTCGTTTTGGGTGCTCAACAAATAAGAACTCCATAGTTAAGTGTGTTTGACTTGGAGTAGTGTTTGGATGGGTGACCTTCTGGAAAGTTTTCTTAGAATGCATGTGAGTGGAGACAAAACATGTAGAAAAGACTCGTGTTAGTTTCTGGGGTCAGTCGGTCATACCAAAAGTAGTCTAAGATGTTACAATTCTTCACCAGTTTTAGAGTATTGGAGCTTCAAAGGAATGTATAAGAGCAAAATATTTTGAGGAGAGAGAATTTTAATATATTCTGGCATAGTATTAATATTAAAGATTTTGATAGGTTTTTTCCAAAACAAAAAAGAGAGAGAAGAAAATAAATTGTGTAATTTACATAAATATGTCTGCCAGACAAAAATCTTAGCTTGTATAAAATTATGGACAAACCTATAATTTATACACATAACATTTGTGAGCGATTCTATCATTTACAAAGCATACATGACATTCACTTGATATCAGAATTGTCTCTCAAACTAGATTAAACTAGTTGTAAAAACAAAAAAAAAACATATGTGACATTATAATCCAATATTAAATGACTACTCAATATCAAAAATCGAGTTAATTAATGGTCACCATATCAATTCTCAGACTTAAAAAACTATGAATTCTAATGTAAATCATCAAAATTAATTTATCTAACAATGCAAATTCATCCGTACTCATAAGGTGTGATATGATACCCATCACTACCATGACTGAAACCTCACCTTCACCACCACCATCTTCGACCACCATTACAATGATTGAAACCTTGCTTTCACCACCACCACCACCACTTTCGACACCACAACTGAAACTTCACCTTCAAATAATTTTGTCTCTGGGATTCCGTCTAAAAGTATATTTTTGTCTCCATAGAGAAAACACAATTTTCAACTATAAAAGTAATTGTTTTGTGTTTATTTAGTAGCAAAATGTTTATGCAAATTATCAAATATCAATTTTTATTTAATTAATATATGTAATTCAATTCATATTAGAGTTTGAGAAAATCAAATTTCAATCGATACCAAGTTTGCAATATTAACAAAAAAATGTATGTTATTTTTACAAAGTATCAGTGCACCACTACAACACAACATAATATTATTGCACACATAAAAATACATATAATTGATTTAACAAAATTAGATAACGTAGCTAAACTTGACATTTTTCACACTTATTTATTTAGTTATTTATTTATAAATATTTAACCGAATCCAACAAATACATGCATGCACACTAGCATGTAAAATACATATAGATTTTATACCAACCTCAACTATACCAAAACTAGGTATATTTTCTTAAAATTGTAGGACATGGCCTATAGCGAAACCAATATAAATCTCAGGGTAATTTCATAACAATAAAAATTACACAACAACCACTAGAGACAACTCATTATAAGAAATTTTGTATACAATATGAAGCTGAAAAAAATATTAATACCAACAACTCATTATTTTAATACCAACACGCACAAACATCTTCATCTTCAGTTTTAGAAAATTTGATAAAAAAGTTGATTTATTTTTGCACAAAATTAAAGTATAAAATTTATTAAAACAACTCATTAAAAAAATATTAGTATACGACAGAAAATTGCCAAAGTACAACTAATTAAACTACAAAATCTCTTAAGTGAATGAAGTTGCTGTAAAAAAAGTGGAAGTCAATTGTTTTTATAAATTTTTTTAAAATAGAAGATGAAGATGTTTGTGTTGGTATTAAATAAAACATGATGTTGCAAAAAAAAAAATCATGATGATGAAGATATAGTAGTACGATGAGAAAATTCTTTGAAGGGGCTTTCAATTAATGAGAGTATTATAGAGTAGGTGAACACTGAATACAAATTCTTTGTCCATCTTTCTAGCTCCCTCCTTTCTCTATTCACGCCTTCTTCTCTCAATCTTTCTCTATTGTTTTTCTCTATTGTTTTTCCAACACTCTTTTTCTCTGCGATCTTCTCTTTCTATTTTTCTAAGTTCTTGCAAAAATAAAAATTATAGTGGATCGAAAAACATTGTTGTGATTAGCCACCGCTCCCTCTTACCCTAGTTTTCTTCTTCTCTTCATCACTGAAAGGGGTGATTTTAGATCAATTTTTATCTAAAATCACCCCTATAATTTGTTTTTTCCCTTTCTTTTATTAAAATAAGTGAATTTCACATAGTATTTAGTATTTCTCTTTGTGATTTCTATAAAAGTATGCTTCACGTTCTGTATTGATATTGGAATGATGAATCATCTCTCTATAAATATAGAGAATGGTCTTAATACAATTTAAGTGCATTGATGCACCATGTAGTAAATAAGGAAAGGAATTACAACACAATAATTACAATCATTAAAATACATGATATGCTATACTTGCTGAGTCACTGCAATGCTGTCAAGGTATCATAATATTTGTTTTAATTAATCTGATTCTCCTATACGCCCCCTCAAGATGAAGTTGCCATCAGTAACTTGCATCTTGGATCGTAGTTCTTCGAATTTTGCACGAGATAAAGGCTTAGTAAGGAGGTCTGCAAGTTGATCCTTTGAAGAGACATGAGAGACTTGCAGCTTGCTATCACGTACTTGTTCTCGCACGAAGTGGTATTCCAAAGAGATATGTTTCATTTTGGAATGAAGAACTGGATTGGAACATAAGTAGGTGGTACCTACATTATCACACAGTAGTAATGGTGGCTTTGGGAGCTGAATATGTAGTTCAGATAAGAGATTTGTAATCCACATTAGTTCAGCTGTTGTTGTGGCAACTGCGCGATATTCAGCCTCGGTGGAGGACCTAGCAACAGTCCATTGTTTCCTTGACAACCATGAAATTGGATTGCCTCCAAGATAAATGAGATAGGCAGATGTGGAAGTATGATCGTCGGTATTCCCACCCCAGTCTGCATCTGTGTAAGCGTGGACAGTGAGCGTATGCGTTTTCTTGAGCAATATTCTGAAGTTGAGAGTAGCCTTGAGATATCGGAGTAGCCTTTTTAGATGCTGAAGATGGAGACTAGTGGGTTTGTGCATGAATTGAGCGAGTTTATTGATGGCAAAAGAGAGGTCAGGCCTTGTAAGATTAAGATACTGCAATGCTCCAATTATTTGTCTATAGAGTGTGGAGTCTGTGGCAGCAATTCCATCATTAAGTGTGAGTGTTGTTGTTGTGGATAAAGGCGTAGATGCAGGTTTAGCTCCATCCATGTCAAACTTCTCAAGGATATCTCGAATGAATTTATGTTACGATAGGAATAAACCCGTTTGAGTTGGAATGAGCTCAACTCCTAGAAAGTAGTGTGGTGTTCCCATATGTTTGAGTGAAAACCGATTGGATAGGGCTTGCATGAAGTGATGAAGAAATGATGAATCATTCCCTTTTAAGAGAAGATCGTCAACATAGACTAGAAAGTATGCAAGTGTGGTGCCCGAGGCATAGATAAATAGAGAGGGATCACTCTTGCTTGTGATGAAGCCGTGGGAAGTGATGAATGCCTTGAGTGAATCATGCCAAGCACGAGGTGCTTGTCTCAATCCATATATTGCTTTGTGAAGTTTACAAACATAAGTTGGATGATGAGAGTCTTTTAGTCCTGGAGGTTGTGACATATACACTTCTTCTTTGAGTGACCCTTGGAGGAATGCATTGTTAACATCTAGTTGATGAATTTTCCACCCTTTTCCCAATGCAATTGTGAGAATGATTTTAATGGTTTGTGGCCTAACCACTGGTGCAAAAGTTTCTTTGAAGTCCACCCCAGGGCATTGAGTGAAACCTTTTGCTAGTAATCTTGCTTTGTAGCGAGCTATAGTGCCATCTGAATTGCGTTTGATTCGAAATAACCATTTGCAATCAACAATGTTTGTATGCTCAGGTGGTGGGACAAGTGACCATGTGCCATTTCGGATCAAGGCATTGAACTCTTCAGATATGGCTTGTCTCCAATGAGGATGCTGCATTGCTTGTCTAACATTAGATGGTTCTAGATTTTCTGGAAGAGGGTGATTTGACGCATAGAAGAGTTTCCTAGGTTTGAATATGTTGTTATGAGATCTTGTAATTATGCGATTTGGTGGATTTCGCTCTGCAACAGGGTTAATCTGAACAATATCATTATGTACAGGTGAGGGTGTGCGAGAAGATTCATTACCTGATGAAGGAGCTGGAGACAATGGAACCTCTTGTAGGATTGCTTCAGGTGTGGGAGGTGTTTGTGGTGTGATTTGATTTAGAGGTAACATGATGTGAGGTTGTGGTTGAGGAGTGCTTGTAGGAGGCTTAGGGACATGAGTGTTTTGAGTTAAGGTTGGATAAGGAAATTTGTTGTCATAGAATACAACATGAGGAGAGGTATAAGTTTTGTTGGTTTTGGGGTCTAGACAATGGTAGGCATATTGTGAGGGTGAGTATCCAACAAATACACATGGTATAGACTTTTGTTGGAGTTTGTTATTGGTGTAAGGTTTTAACCATGGGAAGCAGAGGCATCCAAAGGAATGAAGGTGAAGTATGTTGTGGTGTTGATTGTTTAGTGTAGAGTATGGTGATTGCATGTTAAGAGTGGGAGTAGGTAATCGGTTTATGAGGTATGCTGCCACGATAAATGCAAATGACCAGAATTGAGATGGGAGGTTGGCATGGTGTAGAAGTGCCCTAGTTGTTTCAACTATGTGACGGTGTCTTCTTTCTGCACTGGAATTTAATTCTGGTGTATGAGGTGGTGTGGTATAGTGGGAGATACCATTTGAGGACAAAAATGATTTGAGTTTGATGTACTCTCCTCCACTATCAGAGTGTAATGAGATAATTGACAAGTTAAAATACTTTTCAACAACAGATTTAAATTGGGGAAAAATCAAAGACACATCAGATTTATTTTTCATTGGATATAACCAAATATATTTTGAATAATGATCAACAAAGATTAGATAGTACAAGTAGCCATCTAATGACCTAATGGGGGCAGGTCCCCATACATCTGAATAAATAATCTCTAGAGGCCTAGTGCTTTTTATGCTAGAAAAAGTAAAAGGCAATTTGTGACTCTTTGAGGTATTACAAGAGATGCATGGATTGTTGATGTTGCTTTTTATTTTATGCAGAGAAGATAAATGTTTCATGATGCGATCATTTGGATGTCCTAAAATATGGTGCCATGGTTGATTAGTTGTTGAGGTCGTTAGGAAGGCTTTGTGGTTGCTGGGAGGTTGCGGTAGGTGATAGAGCCCATCCTTATGCAATCCTTTTAGAAGAGGAACCCTTGTCTTCAAGTCCTTTACCAAGTAATGGTCATGAAAGAATTCAATGGAAATGGGGTTAGTTTTACATAAGGTTGATACAAACAATAATTTGCAAGAAATATTTGGAACATGAAGGACTTTATGGAGGCATAAGGTGTGATTATGCAGAGATAAATTAGCCTTACCAGTGTGAGAAATAGGGATAGTATTACCATCGCCGATTGTTATCTTGTCCGAGCCATAATAGGGACTGGTGAGGTGAAGATCATCGAGAGTGTTGGTGATGTGGTGAGTGGCTCCAGAGTCAAGAATCCAATCATTGTCAGCACCAGCATGAGTGTGTACAACAGAGTGAGCAGTTGGTTTGGTAGTATTTTTGGAAGGATAGCCATGCAGCGAATAGCACACCTTAGCCATGTGTCCAGGTTTGTCACAATATTGACAAGCGACCTTTTTGTATCGGCCTTGATTCTCAAATCTGTTGTTGAAGGATGTGTTGGGATGATTGTAAAAATGACCTTTCTTTTGAGGTGTTGGCCTGCCTCTGTAAGCCACTTGAGCAGTCGGAATGGGGGTTGGTTCTTGATCACGCTGCAGAAAACTTTCATAATCAACCAACAGATCATGTAGTTCATCAAATGCTATGGGATTCTCACGAGTTCTAAGTGCTGCAGACACTTCTTTAAACTCAGATCCAAGACCATTGAGAGCATGAATCACAAGATCATCGTCATCGATGGGCTTGTTGATGACTGCTAGTTCATCAAAGATAGACTTGATACCTTGAAGGTATTCAGTAACAGTTTTTGATCCCTTAGAGGCACGAGTTAATCGTTCCTTAAGGTTCATAATTCGAGCTCTTGTTTTGCTTGCAAACATTTTGGTGAGGACATCCCAAGCTTGCTTCGAATTTTCGACAGTACCGAGCATGGTAACAATATGAGCTTCAACCGATGATAGTATGGCATGGAGAATGAGTTGATATTATCTCTTCCAATAGTTGAAATCTGCATGAGATGCAGCAGGCGATGGTTTCGTTCCATCGACAAAGCCTGAAGGTGTGAAAAACACAAGAAGGGGGGGTTGAATTGTGTTTTGGCGTTTTTAAAACTTCTTGCAAGTTCTGAAACCTTTCAGAAGCACCAGCGGATAAAGAAACACAATTAACACACTCACACAAAAGAGTAAGGATAGAGAGAGAGGCGAGACATGCAATTTTATACTGGTTCCTCCCACAAACCGAGAGTAGTCCAGTCCCCTTGCACTTCCAAGGGATTTCACTATAATCACCTAGACTATTACAATGCTCAAACACACTAGTAAGAGACTTCCTACTTGCTCAAGCACACTAGCAAGAGGCTTCCTAATATAAAAGAAATAAAATAGAAAGTGATAAACACTTGATTATAAAATCAAGAGTTTTCTCAAGATTACAACTCAAGACTCTTAAGACTCTAACACAGAATTCCTAATGAATTAGAAAAACAGAGTGTCAGAAGCACAACAAAAATAGTTTCAGAAGCAGTGCTTTCAGTCTTATGTAAAGGAGTAAAGTTGTATAAGTGCGTGTGTTGTAACCTTGATCTTCAAAAAGAGATTCTCTATTTATATGTGAAAAGAAAATAGAGACGTATGAAGATAATGACCGTTGCAGAGGTTATTTTCAAGCCAGCTGTGAAAAGGACAAGGTAACATGGGATATTTGCCAATTCTGGTAATGCTTATCCTGTTATTCCTTTTGCTTGAGAATATTCGCCCTTATGGAGTAAAATAGTACTAACGTCACAATCCTTGATGATAAGGTTGTAGTACTATGATGTATCAATCAATCACAGCCTTTAATTCAAATGATTTCCAATCATTGAATCACTATCAGTTAACACTGACTTTTCTGGCTTGTTATTCAGAGCCTATGTATCAGAGATATGCTTCTGAGTCTTTAGCTTCTGAAACTGTTAGTCTTCTCCATACGTTGCTTCTGATTCAACATTAATCTTCTGAGATGACTTGCTTCTGATTAGCGTTTCTTCTGATATCTTAGCTTCTGATGTCCATGCTTCTGATATCTATGCTTCTGATATCTATGCTTCTGATATCCATGCTTCTGAAATCCATGCTAATGCTTTGTTTCAGAGCTTAATTTAATCAACATAATTTATTTAATTTGCACACTCAAAATTAAATATTAAAATACCCTATTGTTCATTAATACTTTGTTATCATCAAAACACTAAGAGTTAGATTCTGAACATCCTTTGTTCCAACAAAGCCAAGTAGATCGTAGCCGATCAAGAGGGCATTGAATTGCACCAGCCATGATGGAAAATTGGTGCTGTTGAGTTTAAGAGTGGCCTGAGTATTTAGAACGATGACAGTATTGGTGTCAGTTGCACCGATGGAGATTGTATGCGCAACAGACATGGTGATTTGTTTATGGATCAATATGCTGTTAAGCTATGGCTCGAATGATACCATATAAAAGTATGCTTCACGTTCTGTATTGATATTGGAATGATGAATCATCTCTCTATAAATAGAGAGAATGGTCTTAATACAATTTAAGTGCATTGATGCACCATGTAGTAAATAAGGAAAGGAATTACAACACAATAATTACAATCATTAAAATACATGATATGCTATACTTGCTGAGTCACTGCAATTCTGTCAAGGTATCATAATATTTGTTTTAATTAATCTGATTCTCCTATAATTTCGTCGTTTTATAGTGCAGCGTTTTGCTGTTCGTCGTCTTGGTGCGACGTTTCGTTATTGGTCGTCTTGGTGCGACGTTGTTTTGTTTTCCCGTCTTGTGCGGTGCTTGTTTGGTTCGGAAAGACAGATCAACTTTGATTGACTATTAATTCAACAAGTGACAAGTTCCTCAATGATGCAGATCCGGAAGCATAGGTATTCCAGTTACCTTAAATTTATCACATTATTTGTAGGCAAAAGTAAGCCGTTTCATGCTATTTACTTGGATGCTGTGAGATTGTTTGCAGATTCGTCCTTTTATGTTTTTAGCAGTGTTGAATTTGTAATAGCAACTGATGTAATCTATCTATTTGAAAGAATGAACATCTTTTTATTTGGCACAAGTTACGGTGCATAAGCCATATGTTTATGCACCGTGCATAAATACCTTAGATTGCTTAGTGCACCCCTCAAATTTCTAGCGCACCCCCAAATTGTTTAGCGCACCTCTCAAATTTTTAGGGGGTGTGTTAGAAATTTGAGGGGTGCGCTAAATAATCTGAGAGGTGTACTAAGCAATTTAGAGATACAATAAGCAATTTTCATTACTTATACACGGTGCATAAGAAAAAAAACTTATGCACCATAACCACTCCCCTTTTTATTTATGTAAAAAAAAAAAGTTCTTGCAAAAAATAGTTTCCTCTCTTGGTTCTCCATCACACCCTCCTTCCATCACTCACACCATCACTTTAACATATCCACCACCATCACTACCACCTTCGGCCACCACCACCAAGACTGAAATCTCACCTTCATCGCCGACTGAAACCTCACCTTCACCACCACCACCACCACCTTCGACCACCATGACTGAAACCTCACCTTCAAATAATTTCATCTAAAAGTACTTGTCTCGATAGACAAAACACAATTTTCAGTTGTAAAAAGAATGTGTTTTTAGTTTATTTAGAAGCAAAATGCTAATGCAATTTTTTTAAATATCAATTTTTTTATAATTAATATATGTAATTCATATAACTCTAAAGTTTGAGAAAATCAAATTTCAATTGAGACCAAATTTGCAATATTGACAAAAAAAAATGTATGTTATTCTTACAAAGTATCAGTGCACCACTACGACACTACATAATATTATTGATTTGACAAAAATAGTTAATCAGCTAAACTTGGCATTTTTTGTTAGAGTATTTTCTAATATTTTGTGGACTGCAATCAATTGTGAGTTGTGATTTTAATAAAAACAGGTTGATGATATTATAAACCATTTGATGATGATTAAGCTCGACTAAAGTGATTAATAATAATGGACTTTGAACACTAATTCTGATTTGTGTAGAAACAAAGTGTAGGCCCAACCTCTAGGGTACATGATGGGATGGGTAGTACTGACTAGGGTTGTTCTCTTATAAATAGAGAGGTTAGGTCCCCTTTGCCGACACTTTGATATTCTTTGGAGAAATCCTAGTAAGCTTGTTTGAGGTTTGCCCCATTGAGAACTACAAATCTACAGCATGTGAAAGGCAAAGGAAGACCTTGTCTACATATCGATCTTTTCGATATTCTTCCAGTAACCGTTGATCATACTGATTGTCAAGTAAGTGTGTTCTAATTTCATATAATATATCGGTCCATTAATTCTTAAAATTCTTACATGTGGTATCATAGCCTAATTATATGATTTAGAACCCTTGTTCTTAATGACTTTATTCACGTGATGCACCTTGTATTGCCTTCTGTTGATTGATTCTTATTTTGTATGGAATCCGTTGTAATGGAATTGTGCATCGTTTGGTTTTCGGTATTTATTTATCTTTGCATAAATAAAAGGGTGTGCATCGTTTTATTAATTTTGTATTGTCTCAATTCAAACCGATTACTAGATTAGTGCTTTTGTTCAATATATATATGATGTGCTCTCATTGAACATAAAACACAAATTCATGTTTATCCATCAATCAATATTTTAAACCGGTAAATCCTAAAATACGGTTGAATTGTGAATCATATCCATGTTTGATCATTGAGACATTTTTAATTTGGCCATATTTGTTTTTTTGTTTATTTGATTTGGCTTGACCTAAATGTTTTGGGCTTAACATAACCTTTATCTAGAAAATATGTTGATATTGTTTCGGCAACAATTTTTCTCTTGTCGCCGAGACATAATGTTGTTGGGGTTGATTGCAATGTAAGTTCCACATTGGTAATAAATAAAGAAGGAAGTTGAAAATTAGTTAAATTAGTTATTGGAGAAGTCCCACATCGCTTAGTGTGGAGAAGTAAGGGGGAAACCAAGACTATATATAGAGACTTAGTTTCTTTGTTTTAAATTGCACCAGTCAGAAACACTTTAAGTTTATATCTGACTTTATTTTCTCTTATGCTCTGGTTTTAGAGTATTGTGAGATGTAGTTATGTATTTTCCTTGGAGGGTGTGTGGGTGTACTGGGGGCCGGGATGGTTGAGGGTAGTCTATGTGTTGTAACAATTTTCACATAGTGTTATTCTCTGTTATTCTATGTGTTGTAACAATTTTCACATAGTGATTATTTTCTAGTTGTCGGTTTAGACAACGGCCGTGGTTTTTCCTCCGGTTTTGGAGTTTCCACGTTATATTCTTGTGTTGTTGATTGTGCTCTCCTGTTTATTGTTTTTACTCCTTCGGCACTGGTATTTACCTAACAGTGGTATCAGAGCCTGGTTCGAGCTTCCGGTTCGATGAGATATCAATAGAGATATTCTGGTAAGTGCTGAAGAGGAGTAATGATGCAGTGACTCTGTGAAGAAGAAACTGTATGGATGGAGTGGATGCAATCTGGGTTACACAAGGGATTTTGGGCATGAAATTGTCCAAGTGGAGGAAAAGACTCTGAGGTAAGTGTTAGCAATGTTTCTCTTATTTTTAGAGATGGTGATGTTTTTATGGTATTTCCGCTATACCATGGGAAAGGACATGTTATTGCTAGCGGATTCAGAACAACACACGGGCATTGGTTGGCATTGATGCAAGGTGTGTGGTGAGATGTGTTGATGGCTGAAGAACTTCCAGAAAGCCAACATGGGAGTTGCACCATAACTTTTCAGCAGGTTTCGACATGAAATTCTTGGAATGGTTTAGTTCCAAGTGAAGAAAATTCTTGGGATGGTCTAGTTCCAAGTGAAGAAAAATCTTGGAATGGTTGAGTTTCAAGTGTAATGTACTCTTTATGGTGGAGTATGATAATTTAATTTGTCGATATAGACAATGAGAATTATAGTTGTCGGTGAAGACAATGATTGTCGGTATAGACAATGGAAGCGGAAGATGAAACTCCTACAATCAAGGTGGAGATTGTTATGGTTGATTGTCGGTGTAGACAATGAAGATTGAAGACCATTACAATCAAGGTGGAGATTGTTGGGGTTGATTGCAATGTAAGTTCCACATTGGTAATAAATAAAGAAGGAAGTTGAAAATTAGTTAAATTAGTTATTGGAGAAGTCCCACATCGCTTAGTGTGGAGAAGTAAGGGGGAAACCAAGACTATATATAGAGACTTAGTTTCTTTGTTTTAAATTGCACCAGTCAGAAACACTTTAAGTTTATATCTGACTTTATTTTCTTTTATGCTCTGGTTTTAGAGTATTGTGAGATGTAGTTAGGTATTTTCCTTGGAGGGTGTGTGGGTGTACTGGGGGCCGGGATGGTTGAGGGTAGTCTATGTGTTGTAACAATTTTTACATAGTGTTATTCTCTGTTATTCTATGTGTTGTAACAATTTTCACATAGTGATTATTTTCTAGTTGTCGGTTTAGACAACGGCCGTGGTTTTTCCTCCGGTTTTGGAGTTTCCACGTTATATTCTTGTGTTGTTGATTGTGCTCTCCTGTTTATTGTTTTTACTCCTTCGGCACTGGTATTTACCTAACAGTGGTATCAGAGCCTGGTTCGAGCTTCCGGTTTGATGAGATATCAATAGAGATATTCTGGTAGGTGCTGAAGAGGAGTAATGATGCAGTGACTCTGTGAAGAAGAAACTGTATGGATGGAGTGGATGCAATCTGGGTTACACAAGGGATTTTGGGCATGAAATTGTCCAAGTGGAGGAAAAGACTCTGAGGTAAGTGTTAGCAATGTTTCTCTTATTTTTAGAGATGGTGATGTTTTTATGGTATTTCCGCTATACCATGGGAAAGGACATGTTATTGCTAGCGGATTCAGAACAACACACGGGCATTGGTTGGCATTGATGCAAGGTGTGTGGTGAGATGTGTTGATGGCTGAAGAACTTCCAGAAAGCCAACATGGGAGTTGCACCATAACTTTTCAGCAGGTTTCGACATGAAATTCTTGGAATGGTTTAGTTCCAAGTGAAGAAAATTCTTGGGATGGTCTAGTTCCAAGTGAAGAAAAATCTTGGAATGGTTGAGTTTCAAGTGTAATGTACTCTTTATGGTGGAGTATGATAATTTAATTTGTCGATATAGACAATGAGAATTATGGTTGTCGGTGAAGACAATGATTGTCGGTATAGACAATGGAAGCGGAAGATGAAACTCCTACAATCAAGGTGGAGATTGTTATGGTTGATTGTCGGTGTAGACAATGAAGATTGAAGACCATTACAATCAAGGTGGAGATTGTTGGGGTTGATTGCAATGTAAGTTCCACATTGGTAATAAATAAAGAAGGAAGTTGAAAATTAGTTAAATTAGTTATTGGAGAAGTCCCACATCGCTTAGTGTGGAGAAGTAAGGGGGAAACCAAGACTATATATAGAGACTTAGTTTCTTTGTTTTAAATTGCACCAGTCAGAAACACTTTAAGTTTATATCTGACTTTATTTTCTTTTATGCTCTGGTTTTAGAGTATTGTGAGATGTAGTTAGGTATTTTCCTTGGAGGGTGTGTGGGTGTACTGGGGGCCGGGATGGTTGAGGGTAGTCTATGTGTTGTAACAATTTTTACATAGTGTTATTCTCTGTTATTCTATGTGTTGTAACAATTTTCACATAGTGATTATTTTCTAGTTGTCGGTTTAGACAACGGCCGTGGTTTTTCCTCCGGTTTTGGAGTTTCCACGTTATATTCTTGTGTTGTTGATTGTGCTCTCCTGTTTATTGTTTTTACTCCTTCGGCACTGGTATTTACCTAACAGTGGTATCAGAGCCTGGTTCGAGCTTCCGGTTCGATGAGATATCAATAGAGATATTCTGGTAGGTGCTGAAGAGGAGTAATGATGCAGTGACTCTGTGAAGAAGAAACTGTATGGATGGAGTGGATGCAATCTGGGTTACACAAGGGATTTTGGGCATGAAATTGTCCAAGTGGAGGAAAAGACTCTGAGGTAAGTGTTAGCAATGTTTCTCTTATTTTTAGAGATGGTGATGTTTTTATGGTATTTCCGCTATACCATGGGAAAGGACATGTTATTGCTAGCGGATTCAGAACAACACACGGGCATTGGTTGGCATTGATGCAAGGTGTGTGGTGAGATGTGTTGATGGTTGAAGAACTTCCAGAAAGCCAACATGGGAGTTGCACCATAACTTTTCAGCAGGTTTCGACATGAAATTCTTGGAATGGTTTAGTTCCAAGTGAAGAAAATTCTTGGGATGGTCTAGTTCCAAGTGAAGAAAAATCTTGGAATGGTTGAGTTTCAAGTGTAATGTACTCTTTATGGTGGAGTATGATAATTTAATTTGTCGATATAGACAATGAGAATTATGGTTGTCGGTGAAGACAATGATTGTCGATATAGACAATGGAAGCGGAAGATGAAACTCCTACAATCAAGGTGGAGATTGTTATGGTTGATTGTCGGTGTAGACAATGAAGATTGAAGACCATTACAATCAAGGTGGAGATTGTTGGGGTTGATTGCAATGTAAGTTCCACATTGGTAATAAATAAAGAAGGAAGTTGAAAATTAGTTATTGGAGAAGTCCCACATCGCTTAGTGTGGAGAAGTAAGGGGGAAACCAAGACTATATATAGAGACTTAGTTTCTTTGTTTTAAATTGCACCAGTCAGAAACACTTTAAGTTTATATCTGACTTTATTTTCTCTTATGCTCTGGTTTTAGAGTATTGTGAGATGTAGTTAGGTATTTTCCTTGGAGGGTGTGTGGGTGTACTGGGGGCCGGGATGGTTGAGGGTAGTCTATGTGTTGTAACAATTTTTACATAGTGTTATTCTCTGTTATTCTATGTGTTGTAACAATTTTCACATAGTGATTATTTTCTAGTTGTCGGTTTAGACAACGGCCGTGGTTTTTCCTCCGGTTTTGGAGTTTCCACGTTATATTCTTGTGTTGTTGATTGTGCTCTCCTGTTTATTGTTTTTACTCCTTCGGCACTGGTATTTACCTAACAGTGGTATCAGAGCCTGGTTCGAGCTTCCGGTTTGATGAGATATCAATAGAGATATTCTGGTAGGTGCTGAAGAGGAGTAATGATGCAGTGACTCTGTGAAGAAGAAACTGTATGGATGGAGTGGATGCAATCTGGGTTACACAAGGGATTTTGGGCATGAAATTGTCCAAGTGGAGGAAAAGACTCTGAGGTAAGTGTTAGCAATGTTTCTCTTATTTTTAGAGATGGTGATGTTTTTATGGTATTTCCGCTATACCATGGGAAAGGACATGTTATTGCTAGCGGATTCAGAACAACACACGGGCATTGGTTGGCATTGATGCAAGGTGTGTGGTGAGATGTGTTGATGGCTGAAGAACTTCCAGAAAGCCAACATGGGAGTTGCACCATAACTTTTCAGCAGGTTTCGACATGAAATTCTTGGAATGGTTTAGTTCCAAGTGAAGAAAATTCTTGGGATGGTCTAGTTCCAAGTGAAGAAAAATCTTGGAATGGTTGAGTTTCAAGTGTAATGTACTCTTTATGGTGGAGTATGATAATTTAATTTGTCGATATAGACAATGAGAATTATGGTTGTCGGTGAAGACAATGATTGTCGGTATAGACAATGGAAGCGGAAGATGAAACTCCTACAATCAAGGTGGAGATTGTTATGGTTGATTGTCGGTGTAGACAATGAAGATTGAAGACCATTACAATCAAGGTGGAGATTGTTGGGGTTGATTGCAATGTAAGTTCCACATTGGTAATAAATAAAGAAGGAAGTTGAAAATTAGTTAAATTAGTTATTGGAGAAGTCCCACATCGCTTAGTGTGGAGAAGTAAGGGGGAAACCAAGACTATATATAGAGACTTAGTTTCTTTGTTTTAAATTGCACCAGTCAGAAACACTTTAAGTTTATATCTGACTTTATTTTCTTTTATGCTCTGGTTTTAGAGTATTGTGAGATGTAGTTAGGTATTTTCCTTGGAGGGTGTGTGGGTGTACTGGGGGCCGGGATGGTTGAGGGTAGTCTATGTGTTGTAACAATTTTCACATAGTGTTATTCTCTGTTATTCTATGTGTTGTAACAATTTTCACATAGTGATTATTTTCTAGTTGTCGGTTTAGACAACGGCCGTGATTTTTCCTCCGGTTTTGGAGTTTCCACGTTATATTCTTGTGTTGTTGATTGTGCTCTCCTGTTTATTGTTTTTACTCCTTCGGCACTGGTATTTACCTAACAAATGTTTCACAATAATTGCATGTATCAAAAGTATGAATGCAAATGTGTTGGCATTCTGGGTTATAGGATAGGAACAACTACAAGCTATTTTGTTTGGGTTGCTAATTTTATTTTAATGCTTGAAATCAATTTAAGTGCAGTACAATTGTTAAACGGAAGGATTTATAATTTGAGGGGGGAATAAATTGATTTATATATATTGGATTGGATTCAAGTATTCGTCATGCTTATGTGACTCACAATTTTCTTAATCAAATCGCACAATGACTTAAGTCATGTGCAGCCGCAACTAATTGCATCACATATTATGGTTGTTGTGTCTTATTATTTTGATATTGAAAAATAAGTTCAATTTGGTTTTCTGCCAATTGCTTTTGGGGTTTTATGATTGTTTTATGATTGAATTGAATATGGAATTAAATTGTTTTATGTTTTGATAAAGAGAGCATCATATCAATACACATGTTGTTGTTGATTGAATATATCAATCATCGTGTGTTTAGCTTGCCAATTATATAAGTTCTTGGAAATAGAAATTTACCGATAATGTGGATCCATAATCATAACATGAAGGTATGATTTCCTTTTAATGTATTATGATTTTGGCATTATGTTTATAATGTTTGTGAATTTGGTTTGCAAGCTTTGGAAAGCAGACTATTATATTACAGGAAGACAGTTGATATTATGAAAATTGTGTTGGAACAAAAGTGGTTCTGACAATTATCTGCTTAAGTTTTGATGATAACAAAGTATTAATGAACAATAGGGTATTCTAATATTTAATCTAAGCGTGCAGGAACATTAGTGAAAAGTCAACATGCACTGAAGCTTAGAAGTTCTGATGATGATCAGAAGCATTAACGCAAGTTCTGATCAAAAGCATCAACGCGAGTTCTGATGATCCATCAGAAGGATGATCATCAGAAGCATAAGTCATCAGAAGTACACAACACCAGAAGCTGTACTGGGAGTACAGACTTCTGAGATCAGTCTTGCGCTGGAAGATTCATGAAAGGAAATCACATGTTTGGCTTAGGGATTAACAACGGTCAAGTTCAAATATGTGTGAAGGAAAATCAAAGCACGTTATAATATTATCTTGGGAAGATAATATATACCTTATTTGGACACACACAAAGCCTTAACCTGTAAAGTGAAGTCAACAAGTTTCCTTGTTGAGCTTAATCACATGTAACCACCTAGGAACTACTCCAGCGGACAAAACAGCTTGACAACGGTCAAATTTGCAACGTCTCTATCTTGTCATATATATAGAGACCTCGTACCTGAAGTCAAGTGTGGATTACAACTTGCAAACTGATCATACTCACAAGAAAGCAAACAGAGCTTCTGATAACAAAACAGCCTTGCTTTATTCACTTATTGTTCTTTAGAATCCTAAGTGTAGTTCTTGTGTTTAGTGTTGTAATTTGCCCTGAGTATTTGATTTTTATCAAGTACTCAAAGGTTCTCAAAAACAATATATTTTCTCATCTAGTTTAGGAAGTCTCTTGTTGGTATACTTGAGCATTTGGAAGTCTCCTACTAGTGTGTTTGAGCATTTGTAATCTAAGTGATTTTTAGTGAACTCCCTTGGAAGTGCAAGGGGACTGAACTACTCTCAACTTGTGAGAGGAACCAGTATAAAATTGCTTGTGTCTCTCTCTCTCTCTCTCTCTTTACTCTCCTTTATTGTGCTATCCGCTGCCAAATCTGATAAGTTCGAAAGAACTTTGAAGAAGTTTTTAAACTACCTAAAACACAATTCAACCCCCCTTCTTGTGTTTTTCACACCTTCAATTGGCATCAAGAGCCCGGTTGTCTTTAAGTTACTTAACAGTGAGACATAAAGATCTTGAAAAACACAAAACTTTAAGTTACTATGTCAGGTGGTGAAACTGAATCTACGTCTACTGGTGCTCCTGGTTCAAGAAATACAGGTTTTCAGATTCCATATGACTATGAAACTAAGAAATCCGGAAACAATGGAAAAGCTCCCAAGTTCAATGGTGATCCTGATAACTTCAGTTGGTGGAAATGGCAAATCTATCTTTACATCATAGCTGAAGATCCCAGTCTATGGGAAATGGTAGAGGAAGGTGTTAGCTTCCATCATTTGCTTGATGAAGATGGCAAAGTGTCAACAACTGTAATCAAAACATTTACAGTTGATCAGAAGAAAGAATGGAAGAAGCACAGCAGAGCTAAAACTATTATGGCAAGCTGCATCACTCATGATGAATTTCTAAAACATGGAAACAGGCAGAGTGCTAAGGGCATATATGATTCTCTTTGTTCCTTATATGAAGGAAACCAACAAGTTAAAGAAGCAAGAGCTAATCTGTTGGTTCAGAAATATGAAATGTTCAAAATGAAGGACAATGAGAGTATTGAAGAAATGTACTCAAGATTTCAAATCTTAGCTGGTCTTTCTGTGCTGAAGAAGAGTTATACGCCTGCTGACCACGTGAAGAAATTTTTAAGGAGTTTGCCTCCTAAGTGGAGACCTAAGGTCACTGCTATACAGGAAGCAAAGAATTTGAACACATTGACTCTGGAGGAGCTAACCAGCAATCTCATTAGTCATGAGATGGAGTTAGCTTCTGATGACATAAAGAAGAAATCAAAAGTTTCAACAACTGTGTCTACTTCCAAGGCTCTAAAAGCCAAGGTAGTAGAATCTGATGTTGAAGAATCTGTGGGAGAAGGCCCTGAAGACAACTCTGATGAAGAATTCTTTGCCCTAATGACAAGATTCAGAAAGTGGGAAAAATCTGTTGGTAAGGTTGGTGGTAGGAAATTTACTCCAAAAGGTTCTGGAAGCAGAAACTCAAACTACAAGGATAAGAAAGATGATTCTAAGAACACGTGCTTTAACTGCAAGAAACCCTTGGACATTTCATTGCTGATTGTCCATATCTGAGCTCCAAAAATAAGGGAAGAAAGAGCAGTGTTAAGAACAACTTGAAGAAGAGTTTGATGGCTACATTTGAGGATCTGGATAAATTATCAGATGATGAAGCAGATGATGAAGAGGCAAATCTGGCACTGATGGCTACAACTGCTTCTAACAATGATAATGATTCTGGAGATGAATCAGAAATAGATGACATTGATGAGGTAACTTCCAATATTCCTCATGAAAAGCTATTACCTGCTCTTAGAGACACAATGAGACAATACATAAGCAAAGCTAAAAGTGTCAAAAGTCTAAAAAATGATGTTAGCTTACTTGTCAAAAGATTTGATCAACTTTAAGCTCAATATGATAATTCTGTTTTTAAAAATACAAGAGCTTGAAAGTGGTTGCATCTCTTGCAGCAAATCTCATGATGTGCATGAAGTTGCACTTCATGAGTTTGTTAATCAAAATGTCAATAAGTGTAAGGTGGCTTCCATGATCTATAGTACTACCAAAAACAAAGGTGAATGGCTTGGTTATTCTGCATCTGATGATAAAGGACAATCAAGCTCATCAGTCTGTATTAGCAAAACTCCACCTCATTTGTATTCCACTTTAACACCTGCTACTGGTAGAGTTGAGAAAGTTGCACAAACCAAAGCCTTGAATAAAGGTAAGTCTAAAGTTTCAGAAGTGAGAACTTCAGAAGCTAAGACTAGCACTTATTCAAAGCAGAAGCATGCTGAGGTCAGAATTCTTAAGAGACCAGAACCTAAGGCAACTAAGGTTCTGAGATCATCAGAAGCTAGCACCTCTAAAGCTAGGTTTGTTCAGCCCACTACAAACTCAGACAAAAAGAAGTATGAACCATAAAAGACTTTCAAAAAATCATACTTCAAGAAAGCCTATACTAACCCAAATGGACCCAACAAGTTGTGGGTACCAAAATCTGAGTTTGTTTGTCTTTTAGGTTTGCACACTAAGAGACAAGAAGCCAAGTACTTGGTACTTGGACAGTGGATGTTCGCATCACATGACGGGCGAGAGGGATATGTTCCTCACCCTAACTCCCAAAGAGGGAGGGAGTGTAGGATTTTGTGGGAACCAAAAGGGAAAGATAGTTGGTATTGGTACAGTTGGTAATTCCTTTGCCTCTATCTCTGATGTATTTTTTGTAGGTGGACTATTTCATAATCTTCTGAGCATAAGCCAATTATGTGACAGTGGATATGAAGTAATGTTCAATAAGAATGCATGTACTGTAAGCAAAACATCTAACAAACCCATTGTGTTTAGAGGAAAGAGACAAGGCAATATGTATAAAATAAATATCTTTGAATTGATGGAGCAAAACGTTTTATGTCTTCTGACAGTGAGTGATGAAAAATGGGTCTGGCACAAGAAACTTGGCCATGCTAATTGGAGATTAATTTTTAAACTTAGCAAGGACAATCTTGTGAGAGGCTTGCCTGAAATCAAATATCACTCAAAGTCTCTTTGTGGAGCATGTCTGAAGGGCAAGATTTTCAAAAGCTCCTTCAAAACCAAAAACTTTATCTCTACCTCAAAACCACTAAAATTACTTCATATAAATTTATTTGCGCCTGTTAGCACAACCTCAATAAATGGCAAGAAGTATGGATTAGTTATTGTTGATGATTACAGTAGGTGGACTTGGGTAAAGTTCCTAAGAACAAAGGATGAGACATATGAAGTGTTTAGTATCTTCTGCCTTCAAATACAAAATGAAAAGGATTTAAAAATTATCAAAGTTAGAAGTGATCATGGTGGTGAATTTGAAAATGAACCCTTTGAACTATTTTGTGAAGAGCATGGAATTCTCCATGAGTTCTCATCCCCTAGAACTCCACAGCAAAATGGAGTTGTAGAGAGAAACAACAGATCACTACAAGAAATGGCCAGAACCATGATGCATGAAACTAACTTAGCTAAATATTTTTGGGCAGAAGCTGTTAACACTGCATGTTATATTCAAAATAGGATCTATATCAGACCTAAGTTGAATAAAACTGCATATGAACTGTTTAAGGGAAGAAAACCAAATCTTTCTTATTTTCATCAATTTGGTTGTACTTGTTACATTCTGAAGAATAAGCTCCATCTAAAGAAATTTGACTCTAAAGCATTTAAGGTTATCTTTATTGGATACTCTGAACGCTCCAAGTCATACAGAGTGTATAATTCAGAAACTAAAACAGTTGAAGAATCTATGCATGTTAGATTTGATGACAAAGAGCCTGACAATAAAAAGTCAGAGCCTATTAAAGAACTTGCAGATAATCAAGAATTAGATGATGAGTTCCCTGAAGTTGTTAGAAGGATTGAAGAAACAGAACAAGAACTTGGTGCTATATCAGAATCATCAAATGCTTCTGAAGTAGTAACTGCTTCTGAGAATAATGATTCTGATGTTCATCCAGAATGCAAGTAGATGAAACTGATTCTGAATCTGAAGAAATTCCCAGGAGATCCTTCAAATATAAATCATCTAACCCAGAAGAGCTAATCCTTGGCAACAAGGATAGTCCAAGGAAAACAAGATCAAGTTTTAGAGATGAAGAACTTTGTTTGGTCTAATATCCCTTATTGAACCAAAAACTGTTGATGAAGCTCTAAAGGACGACTCATGGATTCTACCTATGCAAGAAGAACTGAATCAGTTTGAAAGGAATGATGTCTGGAATCTAGTTCCTAGACCTAAAGGGAAAAACATTATTGGAACAAAGTGGGTCTTCAGAAACAAATTAAATGAACAAGAAGAAGTAACTAGGAACAAAGCTAGACTTGTCGCACAAGGTTATAGAAGAAGGAATTGTCTATACATAAACTTTTGCTCCAGTTGCAAGACTGGAAGCAATCAGGTTACTTCTTTCTTATGCAGTTAATCACAACATCAAGCTGTATCAAATGGATGTTAAAAGTGCCTTTCTTAATGGTTTTATAACTGAAGAAGTATATGTCAAACAACCTCCTGGCTTTGAAAATATACAATATCCTGAACATGTTTTCAGACTAAAGAAATCACTATATGGTCTCAAACAAGCTCCCAGAGCTTGTTTGAGACCATATAGTGATTAAGTACTTTCTTAGTTGAAAATGGTTTTGAAAAAGGAAAGGTTGACAATACTCTATTTAGAAAAACCTTAAAGAAGGACATTTTAATTATCCAAATCTATGTTGATGACATAATATTGGTTCAACTAATGCCACTCTTTGCAAGAGTTTCTCTAAGCTTATGCAGGATGGATTTGAAATGAGCATGATGGGAGAACTGAAGTTCTTTCTTGGAATTCAAATAAATCAAAAGGAGAATGGCACCTACATTCATCAATTCAAGTACACTAAGGAGCTTCTGAAGAAGTTCAACTTGGAAGAATGCAAACCAATGAACACTCCAATGCATCCTACATCAAGTCTAAGCTTGGATGACTCTGATTGGTTCACTTCTCTATCTAACTGCATCTAGACCTGATATTTTGTTTTCAGTATGCTTGTGTGCAAGATTTCAATCAGATCCTAGAGAATCTCATCTCACTGTTGTGAAGAGAATCTTTAGATACTTAAAAGGAACAACCAATCTTGGATTACTTTATCAGAAATCCAATGATTATCAACTTAATGGATTCTGTGATGCTGACTACGCAGGAGACAAATTAGAAAGAAAATCCACAAGTCGCATTTGTCAATTTGTTGGTGAAAATCTTGTCTCCTGGAGTAGTAAAAGACAATCAACTATTGCTTTGTCTACAGCAGAAGCAGAATACATATCAGTTGCTAAATGTTGCACACAACTTCTATGGATGAAATATCAATTAGAAGACTATCAAATAAGCAGTCACAGTATACCTTTGTACTGTGATAACACTGCATCCATACATCTTTCTAAAAATCCTATTTTACATTCAAGAGCCAAACACATTGAAATAAAACATCATTTTATAAGAGACTATGTTTAGAAAGGTGTTATAGATATTAAATTTGTTGAAACTGAAAGTCAATGGGCTGACATATTTATAAAACCTTTAACAATAGAAAGATTTGATTTCATAAAGAAAAATCTGAATATGGTCTTTGCTTCTGATTAAGTTTGGTTCTGGAATGATGAAGCTTCTGAGATAGATCAGAAGAGATTGATGTCAGAAGCCTTCTTGTAAAGACTTCTAATAACAAGAGCTTCTGATATAACTCAGAAGCTAATGTATGGTTCTGACATGGAAGTGGAAAAGTTGGTAACCTCTTTCTTGTCAACTGACACCCACTAACGCGTCAGTTACTAAAATAGTCTCTAATGCACGTGTCTCGATGTGATTTGATGGGGAAGACAGTTTATGATGATTAAGTGTGGTTATCAATGCATAAAGTTAATTACCTTTTTCCCTCCTTTTGCGTGTGCCTCATTTTACGGTTTTCAAAATCATTTGTATTCCAAAATCACTTTACACTCGCACACAAACACTTCACAACCTACACACTTTTTTCATTCTCTCTCAGACTTCAGAAATCTTCTTTCTTCCTCCAAACACTTAGCTTTACCAAAACCCTAAGCTTCAACAATGGAGTCTGAAACTCTTCCTCCTCTCATCAACATCTTCAAGGAAAGTGATAGATTCCTGGAAGACACTGGAAATGTGTTAAGTTTTCCAGAAAAAGATCTAACCCTAACTACTGAGAAGTTGGTTGATTTCGAAAGCTTGGAGATAAATGGGTTTGATGTAAAACCGTTCTTCTCTGTGCAAGGATGGGACAGATACTTTGAGCTTCTCAACGGAATCATCTACAAGGATCTGTGTACTCTCTTTTGGATGAAAGCCCAGGTATACGATGATGTAATAGCTCAAGAAGAGGTTGATGCTATGGTAAAAGACAATCCTGACCTAGAAGGAAAAACCAGAGAAGAAATGGGTTTAAGACCCTATGTTGGAAAAGAAATAAGGTCAATGATTCTTGGAACTTATATGGCTATCAGACCTGAACATATAGCAAAGATTCTCAACACTGGCATGGAAGGAAAGATCTTCATTCCAAAAGTTGTTGAGAAAGGAACTCAGTTTCCAAGAGAAAGGATGGAACTGCTATTTGATCTTGATAAAATGAACGAATGGTATGAGAAGAAAGGAAAAGGCACAAAGCCTACTTCTGCTCAACTCCTTCCTTTGTACAACATTGTCTACCATGTTTTTATTTGCTCAATCTGGACTAGAGAAGGTGGTGTAGAGTACATGTCTCTTGACAGTGTTTCGTTCTTATATGCTGTTGTTACTGGTCAAAAGGTAGACCTTGCTGGATGTCTGTTTTAACACTTGTGTGATGCTATAAAGAGGAGCAAAACAAAGAATAGAAAAGCAGTGCATCATTCAAGACTTCTGTCTGAGCTTTTTCATCAAAGCAAGTTCTTGGAGATGATTAAACGAGTTGATTCTGAGTATGCACAGATTCTGAGTGCACCCTACACAGTTGAGAAGAAAATAGTCAATGAGTCAACTCTGATTCACAAGAAACTGGTAGAGAGCACTGCAGTACGTCATCTAGAACAACCTTTGATTCAAAGCAAGAAATCTTTTATCTATTATGATGATTTCCCAATAATCTCTGAGGCTGATGCTGAGCATGTGATTCAAGCTATGATCCTAGATGCTGCTTCTAACAGGATCTACATTGCCAGAAAAGAAGCCTTTGAAGAAGCTTGTGAAAAAGCTGGAATTAATAATTAGATAAAGGAAAAGAAGAAAGTTGTCAAGAAGGAAAAGCCTGCTGCTAAGCCTCAACAAAGAAGGAAAACTAAGATATCTTCTGTTGCTGAACCTGTTGTGGAAGATAAAACATTAAGGTCTGGAAGAACAACTCGTTTTGCTACTGAGGAAGAAAATGCAGCAAAAGCTAGAGAAGCTACTGTAAACAAAAGAAAAGCTGATGATATGCTCTCAAAGAAGGAAGGAAAGAGGGTTCCTAAACTGATTCTACAGTCAAGCAGTGAGGAAACAACTGATGATGAAGAACCTCTTCATCAAAGGAGAAGACTTGAAGGAAACACCTCAGGTATACCTTCTAACTTCACTTCTGATAAGACTGTTGTTGATCATAATGTGTCTGCAAATCCTAGGGTAGAAACCTTGATTGATGTACCTGTTGGTTCTGACCATGTTGAGTCAAACCAACAATCTAATAAAACCACCCCTGATACATCACCAGATGACAACTTACCAATTAGAGCCCTGTTAAACAATTCACCCATAATTGTCCAACCTTTGAATGTAGCAGATCCATCTATCATTCCTGAACCAGTTGTTGAACAGCTCCATATCATCACTAATACCATTATGTCAGAAAATCAACAACCTCAATCACCTCCACCCACTCAAACTGTTGATTCTGATATTCATCTAGCAAAACCCTTCAACCCTTTTGATGACACCCTTGATCATCAATATGAAACATGTCATGATCCTGATCCAATTATAACTCCCTCACTTACAAATGAACCAGAAAAGACCAATCAACCAGAAATAGCTGTTGAAGAACTTGTAAGTGAACCTGTCATGGAACATGTTGAAGAAGTAGTTGCTAATGAAACCATCCAACAACCACCCAAGTCTCCTGTCATTCATGTTCTAACTTCTGACTCATCATCATCTGAGTCAGACTCCTCATCATCCTCATCATCCTTTGAAACCCCTCCAATCTTTGTCAAGAAAACTTTCACTCCTGTTGAAAAACCTCAGCCTGATCTGTCAAATGCTAATGAAACACTTGCACTAGAACTCCCTCAAACACCTAATGAACCAAACATTCATGAACTCCTTTTTCACCAAGCCCTACCTTATGAGGCATTGATTGATAGAATCAATGACTACTCTGTTGAACCATCTGTTACATTTTATGATCAATTAACAGAACTTATCAAAAATGATGGTTACAAGGTAGAATACTTTGCATCAAAGTTTAAAATTGTTCCTGATCAAGTAGCTTGGAAAATGGAGGATCTGTCAGAATGTGTGATAAGAGTTGGCAAGCCATTTCAAGAAGAACAATCAGAAAGCTAGTTCTGGCTAAGAAAAGAAAGCTTGAGGAATTAGAGAGAGCAAGTTTTACTCCTACAAGTGAGGTCTTACTGCTAACCAATCAATCTCATGAAGACATTGAAAGAGAAAGGATTGAGGAAGCCAAGAGACGTGCTGCTGAATTAGAAGCTAAGCTGGCTGAAGAAGCTAAACTAGCAGAAGAAATTAGACTAGCAGAAGAGGCTAGGATAGCAGAAGAGAAGTTAGCAGAAGCTGTTAAGATAGCAGAAGTGGTTCAACCAGAAGAGATCATACCAGAAGTTGCTACATCAGATGGTCAAGGCACTTCTGTGGATACAAAAATTATTGAGATGGAAGCAAGACAGGAACAAAGGTTTGCTATATTGGAAGCAAAACAGGATGCGCAAGCTGCCGAATTCTCTAGTATGAAACAATCTCTGCAAGCAATCTTGGACATTTTGTAGAACAAGCCAACCTAAATTCTTCTCATCTCAAACCCTTAGGATTTCTGTGCACTTATGTTTATTATCTGGATATTTTGTTTGTTTTGTTAAAACTTGATGTTTTCTATTCTGGTTGTTAAACTCATATTTGGTTATTATGTTTTAATTGCATATCTGATTGCTCTACATGTTTCTTATGGTCCTTAAGATTTTAAATTATTTTTAAACATGTCTGTTAAAGCAAATAAGAAGTAGCTGCAGAATTAAATAAAGATAAAACTGTTTTTATTGAAAATAGTAGAATTTCAAAGTACATAAGAACTCATAGCTACTACTTAGAATCTATTTCAGACACAGCTGATCCTTCTGAGGATAAGGACTCTTCTGGAGGAACATAATTCTCCAGAAACCTTGCATAGTCAGGATTTGTGCCTGTTGAGTCTGAAGTAGATGAAGAGCCTTCTGCAGCTATGCGATCATAGGTTCTGAGAAATTCTGCATAATCTGAGTCCACCTCATCTGAATCTGAAGAACAGAAAATGACTAGATTTGGAGATGGTGTTGGAGACTCTATCTTTGGAAGATTTCTTCTGCTTCTTCTTAATTGTGCAAATGAAGAAGCTTCACCCTTTCCTTTACCATTCTTGGTTTCTGGAACTGGTGGTTCTTTTATCTTCTTCTTCTCTACTACCTTCTTCCCTTTGATATCTCTTCTATCCTTGTCCATTTTCTTAATTCAATGAAAATGAGGAAGTGTTGAGATAAAGGAGACGGGAAATGTGCTTTATTTATAGAGTTTTGGTTTTTACACTTGGTCAATTGTGGTCAACAATGTGATTTATTACATAGTTGTAACCACCCTTGACTTTACTTACTTGAAACTCCAAAGTTTGACTGCATTAACTACGCTTTTTTTTTACCAAATGTTTTTAACATCAGAAAACAATGAGTGTGAACATAGGCATATAATGAAAATTGGAAGTGGATCAATTTATTCAAAATCATGTTTATTACATAAGTATTCTGCTCTCTAATCAGAATCTGAATCAAAATTTGATCCTACACTCTCCTCTTTTATTATAAGTCTATCTCCCTCAAAAACGAGACTAAGCCCATTGTTATCTATTGGCTTCTTCTTTTTTGCTTTTGAACGTGCAGTAGACTCCTCTGATGAAGTTTTGCCAATCTCACGCTTGGCTTCTGTAGATCTTCTATCAGTTGAAATCTTCTTTCTTGCGCTTTCTGAAGCTGTGTCCAGAAATACTCTAGTTTCCTTCTTCATTGCTTCTTCTGAAAACGTTTTCTTGCAATGAATAAGTTTATTCCATGGTCATTTGCCTTTATCGCACCTTGTGTGTTGTTTTTCCATACAAACCGTTTCAATGACCAGTAGTTTGCGTTGACTGTTTTCAACTCTTCTCTTCTTTTCACGTAAATGTTTTTTGTTGATGACAAAAGGGGGAGTAAGAGAAATTAATTTGGATGAAAAACTTAAATGCACTTTACTGAAACTGTCATTACATTTAAGTCTATGTTTTACGCAAATCATATTGAATTTATTATGGAGAATATATGTTAAACTTGAAAGAATTAAACATATGATAATTCAAGAAAAAGTGCAATTTTTCTAGAAGTATCAGACTTAGGGGGAGAGCTTGCAAAACTCCTTTCCCAAAAGTCGAATATGTGAAAATTAGTTCAAATTTAAAATATAATCTTAGACTGAATTTAATTAATCAATGTTTAACTCAGGGGGAGTGTGCAAAACTCATAAACTTGTTTTGAACCTTGATAAATTAATTCAACAACCATTGTAAATTAATACTTAGTTTGTCATCATCAAAAAGGGGGAGATTGTTGGAACAAAAGTGGTTCTGACAATTATCTGCTTAAGTTTTGATGATAACAAAGTATTAATGAACAATAGGGTATTCTAATATTTAATCTAACCATGCAGGAACATTAGTGAAAAGTCAACATGCACTGAAGCTTAGAAGTTCTGATGATGATCAGAAGCATTAACGCAAGTTCTGATCAGAAGCATCAACGCGAGTTCTGATGATCCATCAGAAGGATGATCATCAGAAGCATAAGTCATCAGAAGTACACAACACCAGAAGCTGTACTAGGAGTACAGAATTCTGAGATCAGTCTTGCGCTGGAAGATTCATGAAAGGAAATCACATGTTTCGCTTAGGGATTAACAACGGTCAAGTTCAAATATGTGTGAAGGAAAATCAAAGCACGTTATAATATTATCTTGGGAAGATAATATATGCATTAGTCATTTTCCCATTACCTTATTTGGACACACACAAAGCCTTAACCTGCAAAGTGAAGTCAACAAGTTTCCTTGTTGAGCTTAATCACATGTTAACTACAATTTTGAAAATTTTACTCTATTGAGTGGGAGTATTTGAAGTCGAATATTTTGAGAGTTCTATTCTGAATAAAATGTGATTTATAATTTTATTTTAATTGACATGATTATTGTGTGATACAGAAAATAGTTGAATATTTGATTAAATATTTTAAAATTTTGGATTGATAATTCAACTATAATCTCTATCAAGTGGGAGAGTTTTACATGTAAATTATCTTGAAATGTTTTTTGGAGACTTATTATTGAGGATATTATAGTGTTTTCTTAAATATTGTTTAATGACTATTTTGCCTCAATGATGTTAAAAATTTACGGTCTCTTATTTTTCTTATTTAATTATTATGTTTTGAGTTTGTTGTTTCACAATAATATTCTTTCTCCCAAATAATATAATAGCACATAATATATTAATATTTTCTTGTGTTTTTCTTAAATCACTTCTCTGTTGTGAATGTTTCAAAACATATTGAGGAATGCTATTTAATTATTGACTCCTATGCAAGAAATTTTGTAAGTTGGTATAAGCCGTTATCATCAAAGTGGAACCGCTTATATTGATTGATGGAATTTTCTTTGTAGTTTGAGGAATATTTTTTTAATTGTGACATGTGGTTTTCTGCCTAAAGGTGATTATTATATGTTATAATTAAAAATTGATTTGAGATGAAGTCATTGGAGAATATATTGAACGGAGGAATTTCCTGCCTAAAAGTGACATTTTTCAAAGTTTAATATATCCGACTCTTCTAAGGTTTTGACTGGGGATTTGACCTTAGTTTGTACATTCTGCCCAAAGGTGATTGTACTGTTATATTGGCCTTGAAATGATAGCTTGTTGACTTTGAGCTATATCTTGTCATATGATATATTCTAATGCATTCAAGTTTCGTTTTAACAATAAATTTTTTCAATAAATAATTGTCGTCTGAGGTTTTGACTTAGGTTTTGACCTTAGTTTGTGCTTTCTGCCCAAAGGTGATTGTACAATTATATTAGCCTCATTGTTAAACATTTCTTTAACTATCAAATTTTGTACATTAAGATGAAATTATTGGAGAACGATTGAGCTGAAGAATTGCCTGCCTAAAGGTGACAATTTTTGAAGTTTAATTTATGCTCATTGATTAATTCATCTTTGATCTTTTGAAATAAGAAGAAAATTTTGGATCAGTGGGAGAGAACATATTAAAGTTATTTCAATTGAGTTCTTTTGAAATGCTTGATTAGTGGGAGCTTAAATTTTATAATAACTCCTTTCTAATATTGAGGCATTATTTATGAAACTTAAAGCTCAGTGTTGTTGGGACTTCTTTTCCGGTGATCAACACTAGTTTGGAGCTGAGGCATTATGTGTAAACATTTTCTTTAACTATCAAATTTTGTACATTAAGATGAAATTATTGGAGAACGATTGAGCTGAAGAATTGCCTGCCTAAAGGTGACAATTTTTGAAGTTTAATTTATGCTCATTGATTAATTCATCTTTGATCTTTTAAAATAAGAAGAAATATCTGGATCAGTGGGAGAGAACATATTAAAATTATTTCAATTGAGTTCTTTTGAAATGCTTGATTAGTGGGAGCTTAAATTTTATAATAACTCCTTTCTAATATTGAGGCATTATTTATGAAACTTAGAACTCAGTGTTGTTGGGACCACTTAGCCGGTGGTCAACACTATTTTAGAGCTGAGGTGTTATGGTATCTCATGAACCATATGATTTCTCTGGCTTTTAGGCATTTGAGAGAAATTATGTCTTTTTGGAGCTCAATGTTGATTTAATTATTATACTGCAGTAGTCAACATTATTTTGGAGCTTGGACATTCTGGTATCATATGGACCAAATAAATTTCTCTGGCTTTAATGCATTTGAGAGAAATTCAGGACTGATGAAGAGAATGATAGAATGGTCGTTAAATCACAATGACATATCATTTCTTGCTATACTCTACACAAATGACTAGTCGACGGGATTGGTGGTATTTCTAACCATGGAAGGTGTTGTATCAATAAAGATATAATTATCGCCTTGATTCGATATCATTTAATTTTTGTTGGATGGAGTCTTAATTAAGTGTTGCATCTTGGGATCATTGTGGCCACATTAAAATATGTTATCAACCTGAGAGTCGTTTTCAAAATGTTTTCTTCAAATTAAATATACATAATTTATTTTGTCCAAGTGGGAGAATGTTAGAATATTTTCTAATATTTTGTGGACTGCAATCAATTGTGAGTTGTGATTTTATTAAAAATAGGTTGATGTTGTTATGATCCATTTGATGATGATTAAGCCCGACTAAAGTGATTAATAATAATGGGCTTTGAACACTAATTCTGATTTGTGTAGAAACAAAGTGTAGGCCCAACCTCTAGGGTACATGATGGGTAGTACTGACTAGGGTTGTTCTCTTATAAATAGAGAGGCTAGGTCCCTTTTGTCGTCACTTTGATATTCTATGGAAAAGTCCTAGTAAGATTGTTTGAGGTTTGCCACATTGAGAACCTCAAATCTTTTCGATATTCATCCGGTAACCGTTGATCATACTAATTGTCAAGTAAGTTTATTCTAATTTCATATAATATATCGGTCCATTAATTCTTAAATTTCTTACATTTTTCACACTAATTTATTTAGATATTTATTTATAAATATTTAACATAATCCAACAAATGCACGCACACACGTTAGCATGTAAAACACATATAGGTTTTACACCAAGCTCAACCATACCAAAACTAGGTATATTTTTTAAAAATTGTAGGACATGACCTAAAGGGAAACCAATATAAATCTCAGGTAATTTCTTAACAATAAAAGTTACACAACAACCATTAGAGAAAACTCATTATAAAAAATATTAGTATACAATATAAAGTTGAAAAAATATTAATACCAACAAATCATTATTTTAATACCAACACAAATATCTTCATCTTTTGTTTTAGAAAATTTAATAAAATAAATTGACTTTATTTTTGCACAAAATTAGACTATGAAATTTATTAAAAACAACTCTAATACTAATATTAGCAAATAAAAAAATGAGTTAGCACAAAGAAATCAAAGAGATTACATCATTCAAACCAAAAGCTATTAAACAGTACTCTCAATTCATCTTTTGTTTTAGAAAATTTAATAAAATAAATTGACTTTATTTTTGCACAAAATTAGACTATGAAATTTATTAAAAACAACTCTAATACTAATATTAGCAAATAACCAAATGAGTTAGCACAAAAAAATCAAAGAGATTACACCATTCAAACCAAAAGCTAGTAAATAGTACTCTCAATTATGAGCAATATGCAACGGTCATGGGAAAATTAATTCACCCCCAACCATAAGTGTCACTTCATTGTTGATTTGAGTTGAACTTTATTCCAAGAATTAATTAGTGATAAGGACTAAGGGAAAGAAAACTTGTAAGAAAACCATAATGGTCACTCAACATTTTATCTTTCTGTACCGACTGTTTTTTCTGTTTGATTCTCTTTCTTCATCTTCCACATTCTTTCTTGTGCAAAGTAAAAAATACAAAGAGAAAGAGTGAGATTTTAGAGTTTTGACAACAATGGAAGTTTTTGCTAAATGAGTTCTTAATTTTTGTTTCCTCTGGTTGTGTCGTTTAGTGTTGTGTGTTCAAGATGAAACCATAGCTTCACCAGAGATCTCTCTTACGTGGTTGAATTTTATGAATCTTATTGCAATACATTCCTTTGTTGTGAATGTCTGTGAAAAAAATTCTTTATTAAATTCTTGGTTAAATTCTTGGTTGGATATCAAGGTGATAAAATACATATCTTAATAGACTCTTCTCCAAAATGACTCCATAATTTTTTTTGTCCGAGCTCTATAGTTGTTTTGACTTTGCTACTACCTTGAACAATACCAGGATTTAAGAAAGCTTCAACACACCAAACGATCACTACATAGCTAATCCAACTAAATATCTAATAACAACACTATTATCATACAAAATGTTAATCGGTCTACAATAATGCTATTTGGAAAAAAATCACAAAGAGAACAATTATACCCAAATAAACTGTCTCCACAAAAAGCATGCATGATTGACATAAAAAATGGTTTGGGGAGGAAATTATTTGCAGGTTTAGTAATCTGAAAACTGAATTTCTAAAACTTATGGCTAAACTGTGAGATATACTACATATACAAATACAACAAATTACAATTAATGACCGAACTTATAATAAATTACCTCTTTTATAGAACTATATAAATAAACAGAGAGCAACCAGCCAGAGAGCAAGCAAATGGAGAGAAAATGCAATGTGAAGAGAGAAGAAGAAAAGTGAGAGAATGTGAAACAGAGAGAGAATTGTAATGTGAACCTAGAAGTACTATTTTCTCTGATTTTTTATAATTCAAAACCTCTCTAAAATTAGCATTTCAATATCGTGACTCTTAATTAAGTTTTAACCCAAATGATAGAAGAATACATTAATTATAGTGGGTAAACTTCACTATCTTCATTATACTCACACCACGACCACATTATTTTTCAAAATCAGAGAGAAGAAGTGTATAAACCAAAGAGGAACCAGCCAGAGGGCGCAAATGCACAGAGAAGAAGAAAATTGAGAGAATTGTAATGTCAAGAGAGAAGAAGAAAAGTGAGAGAATGTGAACCTATTTTCTCTGGTTTCCTGTAAATCAAAACCTATTTCAATATCGTGACAAGTTTTAACCCAAATGATAGAAGATTACATTAAATTAATTAGGGTGGGTAAATTTCACTATCTCCACTATACTCACACCACGACCACATCATTTTTCAAATTGCTAAAATAGGATTGTTTTTTTTTTTTATAGTGTACATACTACTAATAGTGTTTCGTGTCTCTTAAGTTGAGAGAAGAATATCTCGATCACATGTTTCTCTTATGATTATGATTATGATGAGATGAGAATTGGTTGAGATATAATATTCAATTTATTGAAAACTTGAATCAAAAAGCCCTAAATTGTGTTGCTGGAGCAATATTGTGTTAATAAAGTTGTGTACAAGGACGCACGCACACACTTGTGACACATATTTTCCTTATAAATTATTTTATATCTTTAAACACGCACAAATTGTTTAGCATTTAAAAGTTAGGTAATTATAAAAGTTAGGTAACATTCAATTACTTAAATAAAAATTTCTTTTAAAACTTTTAATAATTTTAAAAGTTACCTAAATTTTATTAATAATTTTATTAATTCAATCACCACTACCATCTCACTCACAACCTCCACCAGCAAAACAATGTGAAGAGAGAAGAAGAAAAGTGAGAGAATGTGAAACAGAGAGAGAATTGTAATGTGAAGAGAGAAGAAGATAAAGTGAGAGAATGTGAAACAGAGAGAGAATTGTAATGTGAACCTAGAAGTACTATTTTCTCTGATTTTTTATAATTCAAAACCTCTCTAAAATTAGCATTTCAATATCGTGACTCTTAATTAAGTTTTAACCCAAATGATAGAAGAATACATTAATTAGAGTGGGTAAACATCACTATCTTCATTATACTCACACCACGACCACATTATTTTTCAAAACCAGAGAGAAGAAGTGTATAAACCAGAGAGGAACCAGCCAGAGAGCGCAAATGCAAAGAGAAGAAGAAAATTGAGAGAATTGTAATGTCAAGAGAGAAGAAGAAAAGTGAGAGAATAATGTGAACCTATTTTCTCTGGTTTCTTGTAAATCAAAACCTATTTCAATATCGTGACAAGTTTTAACCCAAATGATAGAAGAATACATTAAATTAATTAGGGTGGGTAAATTTCACTATCTCCACTATACTCACACCACGACCACATCATTTTTCAAATTGCTAAAATAGGATTGTTTTTTTTTTTTTTTATAGTGTACATACTACTAATAGTGTTTCGTGTCTCTTAAGTTGAGAGAAGAATATCTCGATCACATGTTTCTCTTATGATTATGATTATGATGAGATGAGAATTGGTCGAGATATAATATTCAATTTATTGAAAACTTGAATCAAAAAGCCCTGAATTGTGTTGCTGGAGCAATATTGTGTTAATAAAGTTGTGTACACTGACGCACGCACACACGTCCACACACACTTGTGACGCATATTTTCCTTATAAATTATTTTATATCTTTAAACACGCACAAATTGTTTAGCATTTAAAAGTTAGGTAACATATTCAATTACTTAAATAAAAATTCCTTTTAAAACTTTTAATAATTTTAAAAGTTACCTAAATTTTATTAATAATTTTATTAATTCACTCACCACTACCATCTCACTCACAACCTCCATCAAGACCCTATAACTCACCACGCACCACCACCACCACAGTCTCACTCGCTGCCACCACCAAAACCTCTCTTTCACTTCCTGCCACCACAACCACTCTCTGACTCACCATCTCAATCATCTGCCTGTCACTCATCACCATTAAATGGGCACATGCATGAAATAGAAATTGTGGATTCATATCAAGAATGAAAATTGTTGTTGATGGTAAGTAAATTGATCTTATTTTACATTTTACATTTTTTCTTCTATTTGACTATGGTATTTCTTCACCAGGTATATATATATATATATATATATATATATATATATATATATATATATATATATACACACACACACACACCAAGCTATGGAGTGGTAAATTTGGAATTCTATAGGCACAAACCCATATTAATTGTTCTACGTGTGCCCTATATGCCACCGTTAATTCTAGATTTTGAAATTGTAGTGGTTTAATTTTTTATTATTTTTTATTTACAGATCAACCAAATGTGATCCAAAACCAACCTCCACAACATCCAACTATTTTTCAAAACTTATGTCGTATCTAGCTGTAATAGTCATACAGGTCATTATTTTAAAGTACTTTTTTTTTATATATTTTAAATTACTTATGATTTTATATTTTTATAGTGATTAATGAAGTTATGTATTTTCAATATTTGAATTATTTATCTTAAAGTGCTTTTTTAAAAAAAAATAGAGTCAATGAGGATGAAGATATAAACTAAGTCCTCATACATATAAATTAATTAGTGATAAGGACCAAAGGAAAGAAATCTTGGTAAGTATTTTCATATCCCATTGTCCCTTAAACTTTGTCTAATAATGTTTTTGTTTCATTTTATTTGTATTTCAAAATTTCTTTCAATGTTGAAAACTAATTTCCTAGTATATCATTTTTAGGTGCAACTTTTGTATCAGTTTTCTTTGCAACTGCTTGCTGTTTGCTGCTTGCTGGTATAGGTTCAACATTATTACATCGTGGTAGAAAAACAAACTCTAGGTTTAAATTACCATTTGAAGCACAACAATGATCCATTTGCAATATATCCAAACAAAAAGATCTTGCAAACTCTCATTAGAGTATTAACTATAATCATATGGGATGAAGTTCCAATGACAAAAAAAATATTGCTTAGAGGCATTGAACCTTTCATTAAAGAATATTTTAAACAACAATGCTCCATTTGTTTGAAAAGTTATGATCATGGGTGGAGACTTTCGTCAAGTTCTTCTTGTTGTTTCGTCAAGGTAGTTTGCCCCCACATATTCTAAAGTTGAAAAAAGGTTCATGTTTGATGTTGCTGCGAAATCTTGACCCTATATATGGCATATTTAACGGAACACAGTTATTTTGTTGTGGCGTGTTTATGAACATGTTGGATGTAAAAATCCTAAGTGGAAACAACGCTGCAAGAGGAGGTTTTCTACCTAGAATCAAACTATAATCATCAACAAGTTTAGGCCTTCCTTTTGTGCTTAGTAGAAAACAATTACCCGTGAGACTTAGTTTTACAATTACAATAAATAAATCAAAAGAATAGGCCATTCCAAATGTCGGAATCTATCTTCAATGACATGTTTTCAGCCATGGCCAATTATATGTTGCTTTATCTAGGGGCATATCACAAAACTCAACAAAGGTACTTATTAAAGATAGTAAACCACATGAAGAAGATGGAGACTTTACTTAAAACATAGTTTTTAAACCACATTATTTTATCACAATCATAGGTGTTTATCTTTATTGTATACGCATATATTCCACAATAGTTCCAAATTATCTTACATTATAATTACACTATTTATAATATACTAACACATATGTTAACAATATTGTGTTATTGTGTTCTTTTAATTTTATTTATACAGAAAAACAAAGATATTATGATATCTTGCAACTATTTCGGGAGTTAAGAAGAAAAAAATTGGACAAATACTTTTTAGTTCAGGTAAATTATACTTAAACTTTCATTTTACACTTTAAGTACATTGATGGCAATTTTGCACTAACATTATCTTACAATTTAAGTTAGACGACTTTGAAAGAAGTGGAACACATGAGGGGATGAACAATATATTATAGCATGTGTAGTTTTGACAATGTTGTTGATGTTCCATTTGAGAGAATGGAAGACTCACAAATTTTATTTCAACTATCCCATCTTTATGTTTTGTTGAATTAGGTATGACATTGAATGGTGTAATATGAATCTTTTTTAAATTTATGTGTATACATTATGTTTGTCAGATAATAATGCAAGATGGTTCTTCTTATTAGATGTCCGCATTTTTAATTTACTCTATTGTTTTTTTACATTTAATTAAACGTCTCTATGTGACTTAATTTGTTGTTTCCCAAATCCAAATGGTATTCATAGAAAAACAATGTATTATATTAAGAATAATCTAAATAGTAATCGGCAAACTTTATAATCGCCATATATTAATTATTTCGCTAATGTTTTTAAATGATACTTCCAACAATAATTATTTTAAATATGTATTTTCATTTTAATTAGATTTAATGCCTAAGTTATTTGGTCGATATTATAAACTAAATAGATAAATTATTGAAAAAATCTTAGGGGAAATTACACTCACCTCCCCTGAGGTATGTGCAAATGTAACCAACACCCCCTCTATTTTGTAACTCAGCACTAACCTCCCTTATCTATTTAAATAACATGTTTATCAACGTTGTTATCTAACGTCCGTCTATTTACTGTTCTACTTCATCGTTCCATTTGCTCCCTTTGGTGTTTATCTATTTCCAGTTCCAATTTTTCATTTTTTCATATGCCTCTTAACCATGTTATCATCACAAGGCAATACCAAATGAACTCAAATGTGTCGTAGATATGAAATTTGGAATCGACAATATCAAATTGACAATGAAACTTGGCATATTCAACAAATCAATCCCAAAATTGTAATTAAAATTAAAATATTATACAATTTGAAGAAGGTTTTCCACCAATGAACAATTAGTCTCATGAGTGACTTGTTAATATCCTAAGAGCCAAAAAGACAAGATTAAAATCAATCAAACCAACAAATAGAATCGAGAGATGAGAATAAAATTAACCAAAGTAACTAGAATGAAATAGACACCCTTGTTCTTCAAGAACTATGAGTTGTTTCCATGGTATAAGAAAATATTTGGAATTGGTATTTTGGAGTAGATGAAAAGAAATTGGTCTTTAAGAAGAAGACAACATACTGTTCTGTTTTACTGAAAAAATAAAATTAACGGAAGTTGCAATAGTTAACAGTGAGGGGAGGTTGGTGCTGAGTTACAAAATAGAGGGGTGTTGGTTACATTTGCATATACCTCAGGGGAGGTGAGTGTAATTTCCCCTGAGGGGAGGTGAGTTACAAATTATTAACTTCCATACCATCCATATACAAATAAAAAACCAAAACCAACCTTCTTAGCTTCAATCAATATGTTGAATTCCCTACATCCTAAACAAAAGTGTTTCTGTATAATAATTTAAATTTGCGTTTGATTACGTTTCTATATATCTTTAAAAATCCTACTAAGTATTGCCTGAAGGACACTAATTAATGTATATGCATTGAAAAAATGAAAATTTTAAAGTATTTTTTTTAAAAAAATTGAGTCAATGAGGATGAAGATAGAAACCAAGTCCTCATACATACTATTGTTCCTTTGTTGTCATGCATTTTGATCAAACAACATGTTAGGCAAGATGTCTTTAAGAACTGTTGTCTTTGGTAGAGCACATCAGTTGAAGTATTCAAATGTACGATTTTCAATCAGAGACCTTAAGGAATTGTTTGTTATTAACTTAGAGGTTAAGAAACAAATAATCAAACGTACTCAGTTTGAATATATCTCTTAAGTTTATTTGTTTGACACAATTTTGTTTGAAAAGATTGAAAGCAAATATTTCAAACAAAAAGATAAGTTTGTTAAGATTGACAACAATTGTTTACTTAGTGAAGAAGAAATATATTCAAACTTTATTTGTTTGAATATTGTTGTTGAAGATATTTTTGTTGAAGATATTTTTGAAGAATATTTGTTTGGAAAAAGATTGAGTTTTAATATTCCAAACAAATATATTTTTGTTGCTGCACTCTTAGTTCGACCAAAAACATCCAGAAGATTTATTTGCGCGCCATCAGCTCTTTATTGGAACAATTAGAAGTTGGTTAAAAAAAATATATTTTATGTTCTGTTGAAAATGATTTGGTTGAAGAATTTTGCAACAAACGTTTGAAGTCAATCTTTTATTGAAGCTTAAATCCCAAGGCCTATCAACTACTATAAATAGAGGTTCAAGTTCCACAACAAAGCTCACCGATTTAGAGATCAATTCTAAAGAAGCTCTTAGAGTTAAATCGACTCTTTGTTTGTTTTTATTGTGCAAGTACTACCTTGTAGTCTTGATAGAATTGCACTATTATTTTTTGAGTTAATCTCGTTCTTTCAACTTGATTAATTGGTTGGGGAGAGTCACATATTTAGGGGGAGTCCTAAATAATTTCATTGGGGTAGTTTGAGTGAAAGGCTTTGATTGGGGGATAATAAAATAAGTCCTATAGACTAAGTTCTACGTTATAGTGTTGGTTACTCTTCTCGATTGATTTCTCCCAGATTATGTTCTTCAACCAAATTATTATGTTATTTACTGAACTGGGTAAACAATTACTTGTGTTCTTTATTGTTTGTATGCACATTATTATGTTATTTAATTTATAACTGTGCCACAAAGCTAAGCAAGTTGTCAAGACATCATGCATGATTGACATAAACAATGGTTTGTGGAGGAAATTATTTTCACGTTTCGAAATATGAAAACTGAATTTCTAAAATGTGTGGCTAAACTGTGATATATATATATATATATATACATACAAATATAAGATAAAATAAATTACATTTAATGACTGAACTTATCACTACAAGAAAAATGATTTTTTGCAGCGACATATGTGATCAGTGCATTTTGGCACATATTTTCTAGTATTACAATTTAGCATTTTAATAGTGTTTCTACTATAATATTTAGTTTTTACTATGTTTTTAGGTCTTGGGTCACAATTGAGCCTTAATAAATTTATTTGACCAATTTTCGGATTTAATGACATTTTGACATCTTCTCATTGCGCATACCATAACTTGAGCTAGGAATATCGGATTGAGGCGCGGTAAGTTGCATTGGAAAGATAAGACAAAGAGCTACAAGGAGTCAAATAACTGCGTTTATGTTCCAGACTTTATTAAAATATTCCAAAACCGGATCAATCAAGTGTTTTCGGCCGAAGGCTCTTAAAACTCGTTTCTATTGCTTATTTAAGCTAATTTTTGTAGCCCTAAGTGTAGGGGTAGAAATAGGCCAGGCCGGCCTACAGGGGCCTATGGCCTAGTCTATATAGGCTCAGGCCAGGCCATACTGTTTTCTTAAATAGAGCAGGCCAAGGCTTTTTTTATAAGCCTATTTTTTATAAATATTTTTATTATTTTTATTATTTAATATTAAATATTTAATTGTGTACTAAATTTTAATTCCACGAATTTTATAATTGAACTAATTTTTTGCATATATAAATATATTACTATAAATTAGAATTGAAATATGATGTTTATATAGTTAAATTCTCCAAAGTATGATGTGAAATATCAAAAGAAATTTTAATCTCATTGGTGAATTAGTTGATTAGTCTATTTAAATATAAATATGATTACTTATTTAAAAAAGTTCATATAAAATAGGCTTTTAAACAGACTAACAGGCCAGACCAGGCTTTTTGAAGGCCAGGCCGCAGACCTAAAAAGCACGCCTATAACAGACTATAGGCCAAGCTTAGGCCTTTAAATTTTTGATAGGCCAGGCTCAGGCTTGGCAAAGCGTAGCTCGGCCTGGCCTATTTCCACCCCTACCTAAGGGAGATATCTCAGCATCCACGAAATTATACTAAGGATTTACAAAGTTCCAGGGATAACTACTCTCTTGGAGCCGATCTAATATATTCGTACTCTAGTTTGAGGTTTTTATTAATTTCAGTTTAATTTCGATTCCTTTTCAATTCTTCCTATGAAATCGTTTGCTTAATCCGATTACTTTCGTTTGCTTAATTCGTTAGTTATTCATAGGATAAAAGTGAGTTATTTCGATTATTGTATGTTTCTTGATTATATTCGCGTAGCGTTTGCTTAATTTGTTATTGCGTATGACTATTTGCGTCTGCTTAATTAGTGAGACTCTTAATCCGTTTGCTTAATTCGAATATTAAAAACATACATCTTATAACACCTATTGCGCTTGTTAGTAGGTATTATTATCAAATAGGATAGAATCCGCTTAGGAAACTGAAGTTATAAGAACTGATGATAAGTTGAAAATCGATACAATAGGTCTGCTTGTTTATATTTATCATTTATGTTTTTATCACAATCATCTTTAATTTATTTTCTGAAACTCAAAAACGAAACCCCTCATTTTGTTGTGTTATTCATTGTTCTTATTTTACTAATTATCAAATCAGAGTTCCTTGTGAGACGACCATGGTTTAACTACCTTGTACTACTCTTAATTAAAATATTATTTTGATCACGAAATGAACGTGATCAATATGTAGTTAAGAAAATTCGTTGGGGTAAGAGTTGTTGCGAAAAGACCGTGATCAATATGTTGTTGCGAAAAAAATGTACTTTTATAACGACATTTAGGTCGCTGCCTAAACTAATGTTTTTACAGCAACATTTATTGCTACCTTATTTAACTTGTCACGTGACTATAGTCATTACGATAATATAATTTTTCAAATAAATTGTAATTATATCTTTTATATTTGTACCACAAAAGTTGCCATAAATTACATATATTTTTTAGATCAATTGGTATGAATTACATTTTTTTGAAATTGAATTGTCATAAGTCATAACTATCCAAATGTAAATTATCTTACAATACAAATCATGACATTTTTGTGTATATCATGTTGTCGAAAAAAACTACAAATTATATAATATCAAGGAGATAAAATATCATAGATCATTCTTGCGTTACATAAAAAATTTATAAATTATAAATGATCAAGTTCTCATAAAATAAATTTAACTAATAATTTAAGTAATCAATAAATAAAATTGTGACTCTATACATCATCTTCTCCTTAACTTTAAAAATTTCCTTGTGAAGTAATTGAAACTTGAAACAAACTCAATTGACCTGCAATTTAAACACAAATATGAACATTATTAGTTTAATATATTTTTTCTTTCTTTATATTTTTATGTTATTAATGAATAAAATAGGAAGAAATAAACTTGATGTAATAAATTGTAAAGAGAAACATCAAGAACTTTAAATTTTCAATTCAAACCAAAACTCCACAATCACACCACCGTTAACTGACTCATCGCAATGGGGTTCTCCATTCCGACTCCAAGAAAATAAACTGAAATATTCATTTAGAAACAAGAAATTTGATTGTTATTCACATAGAAAATTGAATAAAATAAAAATTAAGAAAAAGAAAAAAGAAAAAATCTAAATGCAATTCGAAAATAGAACAAGAAAACATGAACTCCAAACAACATAGAATCCAATAATTAACGAGAGAGAAAAGAAAACTGGATGAAAAAAAAACTTACTTTACTGGTGAAATGATCCTTATAAATACGTATATCATTCAAACTAAAGGATGCAATTGCAATTTTTTACTTAAGTGGTTTTTAAATATAATAAAATGTGTTAAATTGTTGTTTCCACAAAAGAAAGTAGTGGGAGGTTAACTAGCATATGTGATCAACATGGGAAGTTTGTTTTTTGATAGTAAACATTAGGAGCTTTTTTGCATTATAAACTACCATCAAATAAAATACTAAAAAAATTATGGTAGATTATTACGATATAATGGTTATCATATATATATATATATATATATATGGGAATTGCTAACATTAGTTAACAATTATGACCCACATAAATTTATCCAAACCCCCACACTCTACTCGCGCCCCCCACCCCCGCCCCCCATTGCTTTTTTTTACTTTTTTTTTAAAGTAAAAAATTATTTTTTATTCCCTTGAAGTACATATCATAAGAAACTATTTATCATGTTTATATAACTTTATTTTGATTTAAAATTCCATACTAAAATATGTTCTATAATTATGGTTAATTTTTGACAATTAGCATAAAAACTATTAAGTGTATCAAATGGTTTTGGCATACTATTAATATTTAACAATAACAATAATAATTTCATTGTTCTTTTATTTTATTAGAAACCATAATATCTTGTATTAATATTTTTGGGGCATCGAAATCATTAGACCAAACTAATGATTTCAGTTTATAACATCTTGAAACCATTTAACAATGTTAATGGTTTCAAATATCTATTTTTTTTTAAGAAAAATACAAATTAAATTTTTTTAGCGACAAATTACGAGTTGTTGGTATAAATGCATGATCTATTTTTCAACAACTTTACTATATGTTGCTGCCAAATGTTATATTATCTCCATCAACATGTATTTTACTGCCAAAAATTATATTATTCTCACAAAAGGCCATGTTGTTGCAAAAAAAGTTCTATTATTCCCAACAATACACTATGTCCTTGCTAATATGTTATATTTTTACAAACAACAAATTATATTGTTGTCAAATAATGTATTTTTTCCAGCGATATTAATTTTTGTTGGGATAATTCATCTTTCACAGCGATAATGAGATTGTTGTAAGAATAAAAAAAATTATTACAACGACTAAAATAAATTGCTGCTATATGTATATCTTTGCTAACAAATTGATTGTCAATGAGAAAAAGTCGCTGCCGTATATCTTATTTCTAGTAGTGTATAATAAATTACCTCTTTTATAGAACTGTATAAATAAACAGAGAGCATCCAGCCAGAGAGCAAGCAAATGGAGAGAAATTGTAATGTGAAGAGAGAAAATGAAAAGTGAGAGAATTGTAATGTTAACCTAAAAGTACTATTTTTTCTAGTTTCTTGTAATTCAAAACCTCTCTAAAATTAGCATTTCAATATGGTGACTTTTAATTAAGTTGTAACCCAAATGATAGAAGAATACATTAATTAGGGCGGGTAAACTTCACTATCTCCATTATACTCAAACCACGACCACATCATTTTTCAAATTGCTAAAATAGGATTGTTTAATTTTTATAGTGTACATACTACTAATAGTGTTTCGTTTCTCTTAAGTTGAGAGAAGAATATCTTTATGGTGATAGTGTTGAATATCTTTTGTTTGTCTCGTTTTATACTTTAATTTATTTGTGTGTATTTGTTATGTTTATGAAATCCAATATTATTTTTTAGTTTTGCCTGATAAATGTGTTTATTTGTTTTTTCTCTATATCTATCTCACTCTTATATTGCAATTCTAGATTTTCCTGATTTTGGCTTTATATGTAAGAGTTATATTTGCACACTTCAATGCTAATTTTCTCACAAGTGCTTGTCTATATTCTCAAGCTGAATTAACTATGTTATCATTTAAGTGCTTAAATATAAGTGTTAAGAAGCCTATAATATTTTCATGCTAAAGTTATTTGATTAGATTATGTAAATTCATAAAGCAACACATAGTAATTAGTCATATGAATGTAAGTTATCAAAGAGATGGAAACCTTATTGTGTAGTTATCTTTTCTTTTCTGTCTATGATTATGAATGAATATATAATTTTATGGTATTAATGGAGGATTTTTGTAACTATATATCATATTTACAGATTGGTATTAAATTCTTGTGCTTTGATGATAACGTTGATTGCTCTACCAAAATATATCTGCAACGAGAAATCAAAGATTGGATTGGGCATCAAGAAACAATCCAGGAAATGTCGATGAGAAAAAGTCGCTGCCGTATATCTTATTTCTAGTAGTGCATAATAAATTACCTGTTTTATAGAACTGTATAAGTAAACAGAGAGCATCCAGCCAGAGATCAAGCAAATGGAGAGAAATTGTAATGTGAAGAGAGAATATGAAAAGTGAGAGAATGTGAAACAGAGAGAGAATTGTAATGTGAACCTAGAAGTACTATTTTCTCTAGTTTCTTGTAATTCAAAACCTCTCTAAAATTAGCATTTCAATATCGTGACTTTTAATTAAGTTTTAACCCAAATGATAGAAGAATACATTAATTAGGGTGGGTAAACTTCACTATCTCCATTATACTCACACCACGACCACATCATTTTTCAAATTGCTAAAATAGGATTGTTTGATTTTTATAGTGTACATACTATTAATAGTGTTCGTTTCTCTTAAGTTGAGAGAAGAATATCTTTATGGTGATAGTGTTTAAATTAAACTACTCTCGATCACATGTTTCTCTTCTGATTATGATTATGATGAGATGAGAATTGGTTGAGATATAATATTCTATTTATTGAACACTTGAATCTATTTTTAAGTTCATTCTTCAGAAAATATTTAATTTATCTTTTCATGATAATATTTATCTTCAAAACTTAATTGTAAAAATATATATATACCTTATAGTAAAAATATATAAATATAATTGTAAATTTGAAAGTATTCCTAACCCAAACACGCAATTCATAGGCATAACTCATAAACACAAAATACCCTTTCGTTAAGGTTATCCGTCTGTTAAAGATTTTAGCATCCAATTAGTGAGTTTCTCCAACTTCTAAACCTACAAAATATAATTTCAAATGACATTATATTCGTCCATTAAAAATTAACAACACAGAGAAACAAAAAAACATAACAAATACAATGATTTGTAAACAATGAGAGGGTGGAGAAAACTTACGAGCGAGATCAGAGCATGATAGTCGTAGTGGGTTCTGGCCACTAGGTAGTGAGGGAGAGAGAAAAGTAAGAGAATTGGAAGAAAAGTGAGTATTACATACATATAATTATAGCAGAGAAGAAAAGTGAGTATTGTAATGTGAACACATTACCTTTAAAACAATGAAGGTTAACGCAATTAAGTTAACTTATTCATTGCAGCTTTAACTAAATACAGTACTAGTGTTATCTAGTACTAAGGTTGAAACAATGAAGTTAACTTGTTCATATAAATGCAGGAGGCTTATATTGTGTTTGAAACAACTGTTTTTATATCCGATGTTGTGTCATGCAGGAGGCTTATATTGTGGTTACCATCTTCATCGATATTTTCTTCCTTGAGGTTGCGGCTGTAAAAGCCTTTCTGGACATCCCTTGCCTTCCTAAAATATCTTGTGTGACCTCATCTCTCTCGCTTCTTGACCGTCTTTTTCAATTAACATAGTAAGGGTCTCTTCCTCTCACCTCTCTAGACCATTGTAATTTGTCTGTGTCGTTTTATACTTTAATTTATTTGTGTGTATTTGTTATGTTTATTAGTTTTGCCTGATAAATGTGTTTATTTGTTTTTTCTCTATATCTATTTCACTATAATATTGCAATTCTAGATTTCGCTGATTTTGACTTTATATGTAAGAGTTATATTTGCACACTTCAATGCTAATTTTCTCACAAGTGCTTGATTATATTTTCAAGTTGAATTAACTATGTTATCACTTTACTACAAGAAAATTGACAATTACCTACGGAGGTTTTTACTGACAGCCTAGTTGCCGTAGGTATAGGTGGACATTACTAACAGAAGATTCATTCACTTATGTGATGAGGGTATAAGTATATTTTGATGTGAAACACGCCTAAACCCTATAATTACCCCCAAATTAACCCTTTCATTTGTTTTTTTCCATTCAATTCCGAATCAAAGAAAGATGTTCTTCAAACTCATTGAATTGTCCCATCGGTGAGGCGGTGACCCAGAACAACCTTCTCCATTCGTTCACTCCACTTCCATTGTTGAACTTCAGAACAACCCAGAAAACCTCCGTTCTCCATCGTTCACCCAATCTATTCTCCATCGTTTTCCTTTTTGTTCTTCACCTCTCAGAACCTATTTACAGAAATCTGTGTTTGCTTTTCCATTCGTTCTCCTGGTATGTTATTTTTTCATACTTTTGCTCTTTACAAAAATTTGTGTTCTTGGTATCCTTTCAATTCAAAAATATGTGTTCTATTTTAATGTGTTCTACTGATTGCAAAAATTGATTGTTCCAGAAATTTGCATGTATCCTTTTCATTCTAATTGATGACTTTGTGTTTAAAGTAGTTGATTTTTTAGGACTAGATTTTTAATTGATGACTTTGTGTTTAAAGTAGTTGATTTTTTAGGACTGGATTTTTTAACCTTCAGGTTAATCTTTTATGATTAGGGTTAACCATTTAGTTTAGTATAGTATGAATAATAATAATAATTGATGTTTGCAATTTTGAATTGATGTTGCTTATTAGCTTTTTATTTTTAAGTACACTGATATTCTTTTTCTAATGCATTATTTTATGGTAGTGTTAATTAATAAAACTGGCTCATTGAGATGGAAATGAAATATTAGTTTCCTAGTATATTAGTTTAAAGTGCCTATAGTTCAGTTTGCATAGTTGTAGTTTAGTCACTGGATTTAATGGCCTGATTATAGGTTTGAGGCTCGTTAGAATGTGTTAAATTAAATCCTAGTTATATTTTAGATTAGTAGGAAAAATAGGAAAGGGATCAAAACAGAAGATAAGGGTTAAAGCACATTTGTATTGAAATATGTTCTCCTTGCGCAAGATACTGTTAGAACTTAATAAGTAGTGAGAATGGAATCACTACAGAATTGGGAATGGCTAAAATATATGAACATATCAACTAACTAACTCCCTAGTGTATAAATTAGTTGTAATTTCAAACATCATTTGTATTATTTTTGGAATCTTCTTTTGTTCTGTCCTTTCCTAAATCTTAACCTCCACCCTGATGCCCTTGTTGTTCTTAGTTGGAAGGTTATGTAAAATCTATGGGTTCAACACTACTTGTTCTCCTTGTACGACCATGATTTTGTTTGTCCTCAGGTAATGATAAATCTCTAGATTTGTTAATCATTGTTTTAGTTTTACTTATATCAAAGATCTAAAACCGTATTTCTATATATTTTTTTTGCAGCCTACATTTGATATTACTCAACTTCAGGAATAATGATTTCAAAGCATTTAGGAATCTTTTTTTAGAACTGTTGAGTTAGCAGGGTATATTTCACCATTACATTGATGCATTTATAGTTATTTTCCATATTAAATCTCGTTTTGCTCTAACTTCTCTAAGAAACGCATTGTGAGAAGCTGTTTCAAAAAAAAAAAGGCATTGTGAGAAGCTATTTTAACCAAATCTTTTTGAATGGGCTGCTTGTATTATTTCTGTGATTTCTCATTTGTATGTTTATATCTCTTATCCACCCTTTCCAATTTGCATGCTTTATCTTTTATAAGCTGACCTTTCCAATTTGTTGATGTCATATTTTTGGTCTTTTGTTCTGATTAGTTTTTAGATTGACAATAATGTAGTTATTGAGAAGAACTGCACGCTTTGTGGACAAATTGGGATTTAGGTACATATGTTATGTTCATTCATTTTTCTCTTACTAGTAATATTAATTGGGATTTTGCTATACAAATGGGTGTGGAACCCGGGAGATTGCATGCTCAATTGATTTTGAGACTGGTCGGTTATGTGCTTCTCGGTTGTAACAATTGGAAATTTGTGCTTTTTGAGTCTTATTGTGCTGCTGTGCTAGTGTTTTTCGGTCTGTTGTAGCTGCTGTTTTTTGCTTTTCTGCTGTTGTTTTATGGCAGTTTTGTTTCTTGTTGGTCTGTTCGTTGTATGTGTTGTTGTGGTGCACTTTTTCTTGCTTTGTATTATGCTGTATTGGTTCCTTTGTAACTTTTGGTTCTATATGGTTAGTGTGTGTACTCCTTGTACCACTCTTAGCCTTTAATAAATTCTTTGCAGTTCAAAAAAATAAAATAGGAAAGGATTACATAGTTATAAGTTACTAGACGCTAAGAGTAGTCACTAAAGCAAGTTGTTGTACCCCAATTTTGAACCTAAAATCAATTGTCCTCTTTTTTTCGTTATAAAATGTCAAAAAAATTCATCGCATAATAATATATCATCACGTCCGTTCTTTTTTTCGTCGTTCGTTTTTTATCACATTTTTTTGTGGTTTTACTTTTGTTTCTACTCATTTTTCATCATTCATTCTTAACTATTATTATTATTATTATTATTATTATTATTATGTTTATCATTATTATTATTATCATCACCTTTATTACTACTATTATTATTATTATTTTATCTATTATTACTTATTATTATTAGTATTGGTATTATTATTAAAAAAAAAAAAATTAATTTTCTTCTTCTTTTCCCTTTTTATTTTAATTTTTTATCGATCACCAAAAATGAAGAAAAGCAAAACAGAAAACATCACAAGTTTGAGAAATTTGACTCCACACCAAACCTCTGAAAATTACAGTACCGGAAAGTGACATCTTTTGTCATCTTTCCATCCCAATTCATTCTTTTTCCTAACCAACATCTGTTACAAAAAAGTTTTCGGTCTCTTTTCCTCTTTAATTCATCAAACCCTAATACTCCCCACTACTTAACAGAGCATTTTCACAGAATCAAGGGGGGCGGATTAGAGAGAAGAAAAACAACATCTTAGCAAAAAAAAACCACTCACAAACAGAAACAAAAATCACCCAAATCCTAGCCTCCATTTTCCATCATCAACCAACAAAACAGAACCGAAAAAAACCTCCTGCCTTCAAAAAAACAACATTCACAACAACACAAAACAGAAACAAAACCGAACAACAAACAAAACCAAATTCGAAACAGAAGCGGAGAAGAGAAGGAAAAAGCAGAAAATCAAACAGAACAGACACAGAACCAGAAGAAAAAGAAAAAGAAGCAGATCAAACAGAAGCCAATAAGAAGAACGGACGGAGGCGATTCACCACCACCGTCAGCCGCGCGCGAACTCTCCATTTCCGGCCACCACCAAACGTTTCTGCCGGAGCTTTGTTCTTCACCTTTGTATGTTTTTCTTTCGTTCAAATCATGTGTTTGCATCTTCTTTCATTTGGTTTGTGATTTTCGTTTGAAAAAAAGTTAGGGTTCCGAAAATAAAAACTCCCGATCCGGACGATTGGTAGAGTTTTAGGGGATTTGGGTTTTAGATTCATGTTCAGAAGGGTTTTTTAGGTGGGGTTAGTGTTGAAATTTTTTCTATTTTGGTGAGTTTCCGGCGGCGGCGCCGCCACCTTGTTGGCCGGCCACCGCGCCGGAATCTGGAACTTGTGGTGGTTCCGGTTGAGCTTCAACCGGAATGTTGATGTGTTCTTGATGTTCTTGGCCTTTTTCAGAAAATATGAGTGAGATTTAGAGAGAAAGTTGAGAGAGTTTGAATGTAGAAAGAGAAAAATTGGTTAAAATGAATTTTCTGTACTACAAAAATTATTTATACTGCCTCCGTTCCAGTGCGCGAGCGTGCACCATACTTACCGTGTGCCTCTGTTGTTTGCTAGTTTGTGATTTTGATCATGCAGCCCTGAAGGATCCTCTGGTTTGGGGCGCTGATTTGGGCCTTGGGTGGGTTCTGGGACTCTGTTGTTTGACTTGTTTGCTTGTGTGATTGCTTTATGCACTCCCAGCTTCACTATTTACACCACCTTTATTTATTTTTGTGTGTTTTTTTGTTTCTCTTTATGAAAAAATGGAAAAAATGATATTACATGCTTATGATAGAGATTTCTTTTAAATCGATAAAATTAAAAAAAAAAGGGCTTTTAAGAAATAACTTTTCTCTAATAAAAAACAAAAAAATATTTTCTTCTTAACTATTTTAATTTCAAAAAAAAGAAAAATGTTTGTTTGTTATGACTTTGCTTATTTTCTTTTAGTTATTAGAATACAAATAATATCAAAAAACTACAAAAATGCCAAAAATTGAATTATGCTATGTTTGTTCTTTTTTCTTTTATGGTTGATAACTTGATTATGTCTTTGTTAATTCCATTTTATGAAAATATAATAAGCTTTTATTAAAAATTTTCATGCATACATGCATTTAAAAATCTTACATTTTTACACTACATCACATTTATGCATTTTTCATGTCACATAACTTTTTTTACAAAAATTCTACATCACATCACATTTTTCATTACATTTAGACTACATATTTCTTTTTACATTTCTACACTTTACACTACATCTCTACTTTACATTACATCACATTTTACATGATATTTGACACTACTTTTTTACATCGCATTACAATTTCATTACACATTCCTACATGCATACATGCATTTGAAACACTACCTTTTACAATTATATCACAATCTACATTTTGCATTTTTACATGACATTACATTACAACTTCACTTTACTTTTTACATGCATACATGCATTTGCATTTAGGTTAGGACATTGCATCATTTAAAAATGCATGTTAGAGACAATATTTTACTTTATAAAATCATTGAGCTCTAACATTAGCATTAATAGTGAAGGACCATTTTTGGCCTAAATTCATTCTCTTCGTAAAAATAAAAACTTTTCTTTTTGCTAAATAAAATGTTTTTGCTTGTATATGTTAATTAGGATTGTTTGTTGATGTGAGTGACTTTCGAAAAAGCTATTATCATGTCTTTGCTTCCGACACATTTCTTTCACACACTCCACTTTTAATTAGGATGTTATTTTGCGATGTTTTCCTTTTCTCCTCCTATGTGCATATTCATCATCATATTTATTTTCCGCACTTGTATTTTTTTATTTTATATGCATCGCCCTTTTATCTATTTATTGCTTATTATTATTCGATATAGTTGTAAATATTAATTATTCAATTGGGTTGTAATAGCGTAGGACTTTATTTATCGCTTTTATTGCTTTCCTAGCTCACACATCACACACAACGCCAAAAAAATTCATTTCCAAAGGAGAGGACTCGTAGTTAAATTTCAAATTAATTACGAGACTTTTTTTGAAACGAAAAACCTTTTCAAAACAAACGTGCGATCCTTTAAAAAAAAAACAAACGCAAGTTCACCTTAATCTCAACGTAACTTCAATCTTTTTAACCCAACCTTTTTTATATATAACATCTTTTCTTAATTCTTTTTTGACAACGAAATCTTCTTTACAATCTTCTTTTCTTTCAAACAACAATAACTTTTTTTTTCTTTCTTTTTACATAACAACATTTGCACTTTCTTACTATTTCTTTTCTTTTAAACATTTCCTCTACAATACAATAAAAATATTACTCTCAAAAATCTTTTTTTTACAAAGAAAAACATTTACACTTCTTTTCTTTTATTTACTTTATGAAATAAAATTTTCTTAACTTTCACCCACTTTCCTTTCTTTCTTATATACAATTTCTCCCTCCATTCTTAAAGCATGTACATAAAGCACTAAAAACATATAAGAGGTTACCATGGAGTACCATGGGCGCTTGAGGTGCTAATACCTTCCTCAAGTGCAACTAACCCCCGTACCTAGAATCTCTTTCTTTTAAAGGTTTTCAATTTTTCCCCTCCTTTGGAAATGAAAAATAAAACTGTAGTGGGGTATGTCTCAAAAATTCCGCAACACAAGTGTTTAAAGACCAAGATTGTGAAGAAAAGATATATACAAACCTCCATAGGGATTTAAGACTTCAACATAAAAGAACATATTTAGTGTTTATTTAAGCCCGTGTGGCAGTTTATGAATCTTGTGTTTATTTAGGATTGTCTTTGAATATGAATCTTATTAAATTGAAGCCCATGTTATATTTGGATATATTTGAACTATTTACTTGCAGTTTATGATGTTTTACAATTAGTGCCATGATTGGATGGAAGTTGTTATTGTTTGTTTTTGTTTAATCTATTTTTAATGTTTTAGGAAGTACTAAACAAACATGATAATGAGGCTGTAACATCTCAGTCGGCCCAAGAGGTACACGGTCATATGCCTTGGAAAGATGCTTCTAGTGTTGCCAACCAAATGGATTCTCTAAGTCTAGGCACTAACGAAGATTGAAGAGAGAAATTAGAAGTAAATAGTCACTACTAGAAAAAGTTGAAATACCGACGGAATTTAGAGACGCAATTTATTTCATCTCTATTAGAGACGAAATTAGAGACAGAAAAAAGTGTTTAGAGACAAAAATTAAAATATATGTATTAGTGACAGATTTTAAAGACAGAAAGATCTGTCTCAATAATATTCTGTCTCTAAATCTGTCTCTAGTTAATTAGTTTTTTAATTCATAAATTAAAAGTAATTGGAGACAGATGTTAGAGATAGATTTTTATCGTGTCTAATAGTTTTTCGTCTCTATATTTGTCTCTAATTTTTCAACTTGTTATTAAAGTAGTCAAACATCTGTTAGAGACGAAATTTACTCGTCTCTGAATTAATCCGTCTCTAAAATCCGTCTCTAAACGAAGTAACATCGAAAATTCATCCCGCCAAAAAATTTCCTGCCAAATTTTGTATTGTCCACCCGAAATTTTAAACAAAATGATATAATAATTTTTTTAATGTTACAAAACATATTTCCTTGAGTCACAACTAGGATTTTCTCCCATGGGATGCATGGGATATACATTCATACAAATATAGTTCGTAGTTATAACAATTTAATCTTTGGTCGAACAATTTAATTTATAATTTGATGTTATCAATAAATTAATAAAGATTTCTTGTTTCCCTTTTCTCTTCATGGTCTTCAAATTGAAACAAACTCAATCCGCCAGTCATAATTTTCTACCTCACGTTCTCACCACCATTGGTCACGATTCTCATCGCCTCTGGTCACAATTTAGAGGTATTGATCTTCTCTTAAGTTTTTTAATATTTTCTTTTTCACCTTTCTTTTAAATTTCTACAATTTTTTGCTATTTTTTCTTTCATAGTAGATATTACTTCCTTACTAAGCGAGTGATATCCTTTTTGGACGGAAAAAAAAATCTCAACATAACTTAAAAGAATATTAAAGGTTATTGTTACTAATTAGGGACTAGGGATATGAGAGCAACACGTACAATCCCACTCTCAATTACTCCCTCCATTCCTTTTTATTTTTGGTTTTAAAAATAACTATTTGTTTTTAATTATTTATCGTTTTGACAATTTAGGTTATATTTTTCCTATTATACTATCTTTCCTAATTTTTTTGTAACAAAGTTTATTTTTATTTTTAAATAAAGTTTGTTACAAATTTTTTAGCGGTTTTAATTTTTTTTGGAAAGAGAAAGTGTATGTGCAAGAAGAATAAAAATTTATTTGTGGAATTCCAAAAAAAAAAGTATATAAGTAGATAAGGTACAAAAATACACTTTTTTAATTTAATTTTTTTCTTCTTCTAAAACACAAATAAAAAAGGAACGGAGGGAGTATATCTTGACTCCTCCCATTCTCTCATGTTGGGCCACTATTTCATCTCACTCAACCTTCAACAACTTATTAAATTCTCATACTACAATGCATACTTCTCACATGTCAAAACACTTACATATATTTTCAGATGCAATTCTTAGCCTCAAAGAAACGTTAAGCACTCAATTATAGATCGGTCGTACGATATCTAAAATCAATTTTGTTAAAAATAGTTAAGGTAAGAGCTTTTTCTTTATACACCAATACTACATACATAGAAATTTTAGTTCGGAAGTTGTTTGTTGTTTAGAGTCCCTTGGGTGGGTTTTAAAATTGTTATTTTGTGGGGTTGATTTTTAGGTGGCGTGTTTCTGTGGCAGGGGAGGTTATAAGGACTTTGTTTTGTTGTGGTAATGTTTTTAGCACTATTTCCTGCGTCTTGGTCTTGTGTTTGGCGGGTATGCAGTAGCCGTTTAATACTTTCTCTAGGCTTCTCCTTAACTTCTTGTTGGGAGTTTTCTATTTTAATATAATTTGCCATTAAAAAAAAAATACATAAGAATTTTGTTGGGAGATGGTAGTAGAAATTTTGTCTCTTAAGATTTATCTTCTACTTACTAGGTAAGTCTCTATCTCTTTGTAATTAGTTTGGATAATATGCTGCAGATTATACTTTGTATTTGCTTTTGCTTTGTTTAAACACATGTCTCTGGTTTATTTGCCAAAATAAGATAACTTGTTTTTATGATGCAACATTGAGAGAATTGAATATAATTTATGATACATGGTTGTGGTTAGATTGGTGTTTCCGATGGATGACATCTATTAAGTTGAGTTTATAACTTATATATATTTTTTCAATATAGGTTCAAGACCAAACAAATTATCCAAGTCCACATATTTATAAAGATGGAAGGGATGAAGACTAGAACTTAATTATATCATAGCGAGTTAGCTTTAGTTACTTGCCGTTATGTATTTTTGTTAAATTAATAGTATGTATTTTTCTCTGTTGTACACATTTAAGTTTGATATTATTATGTAAAGTCGTAGTGACACATTTGATACTTTGACATAAATTTTTATGTTAATATTACAAATTTGATCGATCAAAATTTATTTTTCTCACATTCTAGAATTATATGAATTACTTACAGTAAATAAAAATTATATAAAAAATTGTATAAACATTTAATTGCTAAAAAAAAAAAAACTTATTAGACACGGAAAATGTGTTTTGTCTCTATGGAGACAAAATTCTATACTTAGAGACGGAATTTTAGAGACAAAATTATTTGAATTCAGAGACAGATAATTTTGTCTCCAATAGAGACGAAATTATTGTGCTTTGAATTCAACATTTAGAGACAAATATATAAAATTCGTCTCTGAATCAGAGACGGATAAATTCTGTCTCCAATCAGAGACGGAATATAAAATCCGTCTCTAATGGCTTAGAGACGAGAGAACTAACGACCAAATCAAATCCGTCTTTAATTTTGTCTCTAACGTGTTTAGAGACAAAATATTTACCTTTTAGAGACAAATTTTGGCCGTCGGTATATAAGATTTTTTTAGTAGTGAGTGTAAGCTGTTGCTAGATTTTTAGAGTTGTAATTTTGGGATGGATTAGAAGTAGACAATGATGTCATTTTGCTTTCAAGTTTGTACTTATTTTGTTCTTCTCTAAATTATTTTCTAGGGTTTCAATTTTGAAAGATTTAGCTAGGTGAATTTTTAATGTACTTTGTTAGTTTGAAATGTTTGTAACACTTATTAATTTCTATAATATAATTCAAATTCTTTTTTATAATTATAGAGGACTTGGTGTGTACAAAAGATGGATATTGACAAATGATTATTATTATTATTATTCAGAAATTCAGAAAAGTATGTACAATATATAAAAAATAAAATTGTGTCAACCTATACCGACGGACAAAAGTGTGGGTAAATTGATTTATAATAGGTGTTAATATCCGTAGGTATAGCTCTCAGATTTTTTTCAACATCCCAAAATTCCGTTGCTATAGGCTATTGTCACCGCAAAATTCCGTGGGTACATCATAGTTAAAGTACACGGAAGGAAACAGCCGTGGGTGTAGGTTTTTCGGCTTATACCTACGGTTTTTTGACTTTTACCAACACAATTTTTCCGTCACTATATGTCAAATTTCTTGTAGTGCTTAAGTGCTTAAATATAAGTGTTAAGAAGCCTGTAATATTTTCATGCTAAAGTTATTTGATTAGATTATGTAAATTCATAAAGCAACACACAGTAATTAGTCATGTGAATGTAAGTTATCAAAGAGATGGAAATCTTATTGTGTAGTTATCTTTTCTTTTCCATCTATGATTATGAATGAATATATAATTTTATGGTATTAATGGAGGATTTTTGTAACTCTATATCATATTTACAGATTGGTATGAAATTCTTGTTCTTTGATGATAACGTTGATTGCTCTATCAAAATACATCTGCAACGAGAAATCAAAGATTGGATTGGGCATCAAGAAACAATCCAGAAAATGTCTTATGTTCGAGCATTGTAGGGGTGACTAGTTCACTTCTTGTTACAATGTTTGTGTTAGAAGATTGCAACCAACCAGTCTCTCTTAATTCAATTCTATATATAGGCTGAAGTGGTAAATTTATTACTAGAGCTTGTGCCGGTTGTTTAGCTTTGTTTAGTCTAGTGTTTTGGTAGTTATAGTTGTTTAATTTTGTTAAGAGATAGTTGGTTGCAATTTTTGTAGTTTAGTTTAATGAATAATCTGTAACTAAATTATTTGATTTGGTATAAAATTTGATTCTATGATATTTTATATTGATGATTGTTTATGAAAATTTTCTATTTATAATCATTTACAATATTATGGAAGAATCAAGGCTATACAATAAAAAGGTAGTTATTAAATCGGTTGAACAGATTTAAATAGGTGTCATTAAATCACGTGGGCCAATTTAAATGTATGATTTAAATATAATCCCTTGTGATTTAAATCGAATCCTGTGATTTAAATACAACATTTTAAATCGGTCGAATCAATATAAAGAAACTTTTTTTTTTGAACAATATAAAGAAACTTTTTAAATTAAAATCTGATTTAAAAACAAAAAGTTTTTATATTTTCCATAATTACATCGGATCCATAACCGATTTAAAATGTCTAATTTAATTGATTTAAAAAGTGTTTTTTGCACTAATGTATGCTAAAATAGGATTAGTTGTTTTTTAAAGTGTACATACTACTAATAGTGTTTCATTTCTCTTAAGTTGTGAGAAGAATATCTTTATGGTGATAGTGTTGAAATTAAACTACTCTCGATCACATGTTTCTCTTATGGTTATTATTATGATTATGATTACGATGAGATGAGAATTGATTGAGATATAATATTTAATTTATTGAACACTTGAATCAATTTTTAAGTTCATTCTTCAGAAAATAATTAATTTATCTTTTCATGATAATATTTATCGTCAAAACTTAATTGTAAAAATATATAAATACTTTATAGTAAAAAAGATATAAATATAATTGTAAATTTGAAAGTATTTCTAACCCAAACACGCAACTCATAGGCATAACTCATAAACACATTTCAAACAGGGCATAAGCAAGAGAAACAAAATACCCTTTAGTTGAGGTTATCTGCCTGTTAAAGATTTTAGCATCTAATTAGTGATTTTCTCCAACTTAAACCATAATGTCCATTCTATAACAAAATAAAGAGAAAGTCCTCCAAAAAAATCACAAGAGTTAAAGAGCTTATGTTGCTTGGGATAATGCTAGTGAAGATTGATCTAGATCCAAAAGCTCAAGTGAAGAGGAGGAAGAATGCGCTCATGTGGCATTCATGAGTGGTTCACCAAGTAAAGGCAAGAAACATCACAAACATCAAGCAATGTTTTAAAAATTGGACCGGTCATCGAACCGGTGAGGGTACGGGTTCACTGGTCGAACCACGGGTTGATTGGCCGAACCGCATGACCAAACCGGATTAAATCGGATCAAACCGGTATAATGAACCGATCTCTATAATAAAATTATATAGATATTAAACCGGTCGAACCGGTGACTCGGTCTCTAAAAAAAGTCATGACACTTAAAAAATATAAAAAATTTACATGTCATATTTCCACAATTTCATTTTTTAAATTTAAATTTTAAACTTAGTCACCGCACATGCTTTTAAATTGTATATATTTTATTATAAATATAATTATTAGAACTTTATTTTTTTAATTCAAAAGTATTAGTTAAATTATAAAAAAAAATGAGAGTATAACAACAAAATTAACATTAGACAAACAATAAATATAAATCTAAAGTTTAAAAAAAATGAAGAAAATAAAATAAAATTTCTAGTATAATCATTGAAAATAATATGAAATATATAGAATGCAATGTAAAAATATTCACAATTAAACTAAATAGCATAAGGGCAATATGCATCTAATATTAAAGAGAGGTCAAGGGATCAAAACATTCTTATGACAATTTCTATATTTTTTAAACAATTAAAAACTTCATTTCAAAAAAAAAAGTGTTTCCGAAAAAAAAAGCCAACATATGCTCAAAAAAAAAAACGGACGGTTTGAGAAAATCGGTCGGTTCGCCAGTTTATACCAGTTTGACCTTGGTTCTGTCCGGTTCAGTCCGGGTGGATTGCATATCCGATCCAACTACCGGACCGGACCGGTTCTCCGGTTCGACCGGCCGGTCCGGTCCGGCTTTTAAAACACTGATATCAAGTAAGTGATTCTAACTCTATCTCTAATAATAATTATAATAGCCCGGGCCCCATTATTTTTTTTAAGTCAATGACCCGACAGCCACCTCACGATCTTCTCTATTCTCCTATCTATAGAGTTTTTGTCTTATGTGAGAATCGAACCATGCACCCTAGGGTTAAAGTGCATGTTCAATCCATTCCTACTACCAGTCAAAAACTTAATCGATACAGTGTGTATATGTAAAATCAATTGACTGCAAGTGCACAGTTGTGTCGAGTAGTTTTAAAAGATATCGAACTCAAGGGACGAATGTGAGTACCGTATTCCGTTGTTACGTTGTAAATCTTAGGCTAGTGATTAATTTGAGGTGTGTTGTCACATTAAAATAGAAATTAAAATTAAGATTAAATAAATTGATAAAAGGAATTACTAGGATGTACTCTTAGTCGCTTAACAGGGCTTAGTAATTAATTTGTGCTAGATAAAAAGAATGGTTTTCAAAAGAATTATATTATTTTAAAAATACTAATCACAACTCTCGCTAATTTGACCAGTATTAATATAAATAAATGCAGAATCTCGCTCACTCCACCTACTTATATAAATGCTTTTTGAAAAACAATTTAATTTCACTAATCCTAAATAGTAGTGGGAATGGATTGAACATGCACTTTAACCACATGGTGCATGGTTTGATTCCCACGGAAGGAAAAAACTCTTTAGAGGGGGATTAGAAAAGATCGTGAGATGGCAGCCGGGTCATTGACTTAAAAAAATGGTGGGACCCGAGCTGTTACAATAATCCCTCATATGATGAACTTCAAAACGCTTTTGAAAAACTATATGGTGAATCTGCTAATGTGTTTAAGAAATTGGGAAAAAGGAAGAAAGTGATTTCTCTCTTAGAGTTACAAATTGAAAAATTACAAGATGAATTAGAGGCAATAAAACTTATCACGGTTAATTCAAAAGATGATTTTGAAGATGATAGGTCATCACAGAATTGTGATTCTTGTTGAATTTGGCAAGGAGAAGTGAGAAACCTTGAAGCCAAATTAGACAAGGCTCATAAGTCATCTAGGAATTAGTGTGATGCTTGATGTATTTGACAAGGAGAGGTGAAATCCCTTCAAACCAAATTAGACAAAGCTCTTGTACTAAAAGTTAATTTTGTGGATATACCAAAGAAGTTTAACAAGTCTTATATTAGGTCCTCTAAAAATGACAAATTTGTTAAAAATAAATAGAATCCCAAAAGTAGATTTTTGAGTCACAAGGATCATTTCAATGTTATTTGTTATTATTGTTGTACTAAGGGACATACAATTGCAAAGTGTCAAACAAGAAGAGTTTTGATACCAAAAGACATGATGCAATATATTCCTAAGTCCAACAAAGTTTGTACTAACGGCATAGGGCCCAATGAAGATTGGGGACCTCTTTCAAATGTTTAAAGTTGTTAGGAAATGTCTTGAACCATTGAAAGAAACCCCTATAACAATGGCATTCGAGACATACAAAGGCGTAGAGGCTTAAGAAAATTTTCTACTCAACATTTACAAAAGTTGCGGAGCTTGATCACCTCCTACACTTGACACATAAGGGAAGACTCCTAGCTCATCTTTACTCCTTATCCTTTACTTTATAGTTGTAAATTTTGTTCATATACATATATATCAAAAATTGATATATTATTTCTTAAGATTAGTGTAAATCCTCCATTTCCAAAAATTTCTCTTGAAAAAATTGATAAGTTTTTAAGACACATTTTCTTAAAACGGGGATATGACAAAAATTATAACCAAATGATATATTAGTTCATATGATAAGTTCTATATGTGTATATTTGGTGTGGTTATATGTATGGTGTGAAAAACAGAATCTCTGATCTAAATTGAAGGAATTTAAGATCTAGAGGGTTTATTGGTTCCAAGTTCATCATATTCATTCAATCTTCAACAAGGTTATTGGAAGCTACGTCGAGAGGGAATATTTAGTCTTGATAACTCGAGTATTGTATTCCTCTAAACACTTGTGCGTTCATATTGTAAATTCAATAATTTTTCTATAAAGTCTCAATTCTGATTTCCGCAGAATTGGGGGGGAGAGGTACCGGCCAAAGCAAGGACGAAGAAAGCTGGAAACTCCCATATCACGTCTCGTGTGTTGTTTCTTTCCTTATCTCTTTCATTGTTCATTATAATTTGATTGATTTTGTTGTGAGGAATTATATCGTTCATATCGCATACAAGGTGTTTGATAGAATTCCCCACTCAAGTTTTTGTTTATGATATTCCTAGACTTGACCATATAACTTGCTAAAAACGTTTTAAAAAGGTTAAGCGTGTTTTTCTTGCATAGATTAATCGTTCCACAATTGGTTAAAATCGATTTATTGTTCTCGTTCCAAGGGTGTTATAAAACTTTTCCTTTGGTCAAATTTTGGGGCCATTGTAGACTACGATCTGTGGGCTTCCGTGCGCATAAAATTTTAAAAACTGATCGTTGCTTTTTGGATCACTCATTCAACCCCACCTCAAGTTACACACACTTACTTTAATTCAAACACTGTAGTACTACGCACACATCCCTCTATGAAGAATCACCTTGAATACTTCATCCTCTCCCATCTCTGCCGAAGATCTTCGTGACAGATACATGTCACCTGTCATGAACAATAGAAAAATTTAACATCAAAATACCATCAAATAAAAGTTAATAATTATAATTGCAAAAAAAAAAAAAGGGTTAATAATTGTAGCAGTACGTAGTTATAAAAAAATTACCAAATAACTTGGAAAAATCCGTGCATAATAGAGATGGAATCCGGTGTAAAATTTGAAGAACCCTTCTGCATTGAAAGTTTTGACAACACAATCAACATATCCGGTGTATGGATAATTTCCTTCAGCATCAGGTATCATCTTCGGAATCTCAATCATAACATATCTCAATTGCATAGTGCAAGCATCTGCAAAGAAAATTGATACAAAAATTGCACCTAAAAAGGAAACATTACAAATTAATTTTCAATAAAGGAAGAAATCTTGAAATGCAAATAAAATGAAACAAAAAAAATTAATCGACAAAGTTTAAGGGGAAAATTTCTAAAGCACTAATGAAACAAAAACACAGCGAAAATTACTTACCAATCAACTATATGAAAATAATCACCAATCACAGAAACCATTTCATCTAAATCAATGGTATTCTTGATGAACTCAATACAATGAAAAAAATATTCACACAAAACAATGAATCTTACTACAAGAAGAGTAGTAAATTTCAAAAGTGGCAAACAACTATCATCATTCTGGAACCTATTCATACTGGTATTCTGAAAGATTATTATAACAACGGGATTGAAATTGAATAAATGAAGAAAAGTGAAAGATGGAAGGTGAGGTTAACAGTGGTGAGAGGAATAGATGTGGAGGGAGAGGGTGATTTTATGGTGTGGTTAAAACATGTCATTTTCCTCTTTCTGTAAGTTTAACACCTCATTTGCCTCTTTCTGTAAGTTTTCATTTTCTAAAAGATATATATTTGATGTAGGAGAAACCAAATTTAAAGTATAGAAAAACAAATCATGATAGCTTAGTAGAAGTAGAGAGCGTTTTAACGTTATAATTGTGTTGGATCAGATGAATTGAAAGTTGAATTATTATTTAGTGTGATATGGTTTTTCCTCCTCCTATGTAGGAGTTGTAACAGCCCAAATTTTTTAAGCTTGATAATACTTAAAAATGTTTATTTATTAAAAAAATGTAGTTGTATTTTCTTCTTTTAAAAGTATAAATTATAATTACATTGCTGATAAAAAAAATTTGATTACAATATAAATATTTCAAAGGTAAAATACATTTGTCTAATTAATCTTTTCAAAATTACAATTGACTAAACCCAATTTATTTTTCCCTCGCTGATACACAAGCTTCAATCATCATTCACTGCATCAACTTTTTGGTACCTAAAATGTTGGTTGCAAGGGTCAATATTCCTAAACCACAAGTATGATCATAAAGAACATAGAAACATAAATTAAGAAGAATAGTAAAACACTCATCACATAAAAGATAAAATCAATTAACACAAATAAATTAATAACTAGAGAAATCAGACTTTTACGACACAATGCATGCAACTAGACCATGATCCGGATATCGCCTCAATTGGCATAATAATTTCAATAGCTCCATTTGGCACCTAAAGACAAATCGCCCCATTAGGCAGTTACTAATAGGATCGCCCTATTTAGCACATAGTAACAAATCGTCCCATTTGGCACTTAATAATCGCCCTATTTGGCACTTAGACACAACTAGATGCAATGCTATGCAACTTTTAAAACAACCAATAAAACTTTTCAAATACCATCAACACAAATGCATTTTTCATGTTAAATCAAATAAACCACAATTCAACAAAATCATCGGTTAGCTCAAATTTACAATCAACCACACACAAAATCACAAAATTAAATCTACAACCAATCATAAACATAAATCATATAATAATAAAATAAAAGTATGTTCTTATTTATTATTTTTATTTGTATTACCGTTTTCATCCAATATTTGATAAGAACTCTACCACCACCCTACTCTATAATTTCATGGTCAATATGATTATACCGGAATATAAGCTCTTACCTTAAACGCTTTCCTTCAGATAATAGTGCTTTTAGATATCCTACGATTGAACATTCGATTAAGAACTTAACATCTCTTTTGAGACTAAAACTTGCACTAGTACGAAGTGTTTGCACTTGGTACGAATAAAAGAGATGATGATGATGAGAAATAGTTGTTTGTTGCTTTTCTTTGAATCGGAAAAATGATAAGATGCTAACTAGAAAATATGTGAAGTGTAGATTCGGTGTGTTACAAAAGGAAGGAATACTAGCTAGTTAGTGTTAGGACCTAAATAGTGGGAGTTGAGAGAAAATGGGGAGATAGTGGAACAAGTGGATGACCGATTATTATGTACAAGGAGGAAATAGAAAGTTGATCTAGTCTTGCTAAGTCATAACTATCCAAAATACACTCACGTCCTATATATGTGCCATAAAAATAGAACATGTATCATACATATCAATAAGTGATTGGAGGGATAATAAATTAAGAGAAGTATTAAAAAAATAGTCTACATAAAATATTCAAAAATTAATGATATAATTTATTAAGCAAAGATTTAAAGACAATTACGTCAGTTCTATTATGATCACACTAAATTGCTAAAATTCTTATAAATAATATATATAATGTATATAAAATAACTACGGTGTTACATTCTTACCTCCTTAAAATAGTTTCGTCCTCGAAACTAAGCCATATAAAAATTACTACTCTTTAAATCAATATAACCAAGGTAAGCAATTTTACCCTTGAAGTAAATATCGGTTTTCCGTTGCGCGCTCTTGTGTCAAATAAACACATTTTATTTTAAAAAAAATCTCATAAAATATAAAATTTCATTTCAAATGATACACCTTCGCTAATGCTGGAAAAATATTCATTGCTACTGTCACTAAGCCACCAAGATAATAATTTCCATTAAAGTCTTCCACTAAGCCACAAGGATGATATTTGCCAATAAAACCTTCCACTAAGCCACTAAGCCACAAAGATAATATTTGTCAATAAAACCTGGCACTAAGCCACAAAGATACAATTTGCCATTAAGGCCATCCACTAAGCCACTAAGCCACAAAGATAATATTTTCCATTAAAACTTTCCACTAAGCCACGAAGATATAATAATGCCACAAAAACTAATATCACACATAGATCACCACACCACACCATAAAGCAAATAGCAATAAAGAATAACTATGCATAAAACCCAACTTAAAACCACCATTGTACGTCTAAAACTAGACCCCTCACTTCAACAGAGAAACCACAACGGCAACATAAAAATTAACATCATACAATACAAACATACATATTATATATATTATATAGTATATTTTTATACCATACTATATCTTAAGAACTTATTAATTTGACTAGTTAACATGGACTAGTCCTTCCTATACTTTGTACCCAATAAACACCTTCTTTTTTTTTTTTACTTTATAGAATAAACAAAATTTAAAAAAAAAAAAAAAAAAAACAAAGGTACACATGAAAATGGATTTAGTGACGTCAAGATACACTGATAAACAGTAGGAAAACAGTATATTAGAAAACAAGTTACAGTGACACACAATAGCAAGGTATATAGACTATAAATAAAATTAGCATTATAAGAATATGAAATTAGTATGCCGATCCTAAAAGTATTATATAAGGTCTTATACCATCACTGAAAGAATCTCTAATTCATCACTCTAGATATCACATCTTATAGGATCACAGAAAGCACATCAAATCAAAATTAAATACATACTTCATGCAAAATCGCTCCCACCCAAAAATATGTATGTCCGAGGATTATTGCTCTGATACCAAATGTAACAGTCCAAATTTTTTAAGCTTGATAATACTTAAAAATGTTTATTTATTAGAAAAATGTAGTTGTATTTTCTTCTTTTAAAAGTATAAATTATAATTACATTGCTGATAAAAAAAATTTGATTACACTATAAATAGGGCACACATAGAACAATTAATATGGGTTTGTGTCTATAGAAGTCCAAATTTACCACTCCATAGCTTGGTATATATATATATATATATATATATATATATATTACTCGGTGAAGAAATACAATAGTCAAATGGAATAAAAAATGTAGAATGTAAAATAAGATCAATTTACTTACCATCAACAACAATGTTTACTTCTTGATCTGAATCCACAATTTTTATTTCATGTGCCCATCTGATGGTGATGTGTGAGAGGCTGATGATTGAGATGGTGAGTCAGAGAGTGGTTGTAGTGGCAGAAATGAAAGAGAGGGTGTGGTGGTGGTGAGTTAGAGGGTGGTAGTGGAGGTTGTGAGTGAATTAATAAAAGTTAGGTAACATTTAAAATTATTAAAATTTTCAACAAAAAAAAATTATTTAAGTAATTGAATATGTTACCTAACTTTTATAATTACCTAACTTTTAAATGCTAAACAATTGGTACGTGTTTGAAGATATATAAAATAAGAAAAAATATGTGTCACAAATGTGTGTGCGCGTGCGTGCGTGTAGACAACCGTGATAACACAATATTACACCAGCAATACAATTCAGGGTTTTTTGTTGTTGTAATTGTATTTAATTTTTTATTTTCATACTATAACTCTTTATTTCTTCTTCTCTCACTTCTACTTTTGGGTAAACATAGTAATACAATTAATGAACCCTTAATCTATCTTGAAATATGGTAATACAATCAATTCCTTTTATTGAATATGGTGTGAATTATATGTACATCCATTGAAAAATTCAATTACTACTAGCGTTTGATCTGCTAAAAAACAGAGTACTGGACAAGACAACTTTTTGTACCCTGTTTGATGTAAAAACTTGTTATGGGACTAGACAAAATAGGTAGCAAGGGACAGCACAAAATCAGGAATTTTTGTTCTTCACTAAACTACAGGACAACTTTTTATCCACACTACAACTATAAAAAATACAAAAATACCTTTTTTAATTTCAAATATGAAAAAATTATTTCTCTTTATCTCTTCGATACAATTTTGTCATGTCCTGTACCATCTTATTTTGTCTTGTACTGTCTTGTTCTGTCCTGTACTGTTCTGTCCAGTACTTACTACTTTACGAATCAAACGCACCCTTAATATTACTTAATGAAATTAATCTACCTAACTTTGAATGGTTTGTTCCTTATTTGAACAAGTTAACTTCATTGTTTCAACCTTAGTACTAGATAACATTAGTACTGTATTTAGTTAAAGCTGCAATGAACAAGTTAATTACATTGTTTCAACCTTCATTATTTTAAAGGTAATATGTTCACATTACAGTACTCACTTTTCTTTTCTACTACATATATATATGTATGTAATACTCACTTTTCTTCTAATTCTCTTACTTCTCTATCTCCTTCACTACCTAGTGGCTAGAACTCACTATGACTATCATTCTCTGATCTCGCTCGTAAATTTTCTCCACCCTCTCATTGTTTACAAATCTTTGTATTTGCTTTCTGTGGTACCCGGCATAAAAAATATACAGATATGCAATAAATGAATGCAATGTATAAATGTAAACAATGAAGCCGCCACCATATTTTATTTATCCCGTGAGGGGAAAGGGAAATAATGATAAAACCTTGAAAAGATCGGGTTCAGGAGTTGGTTACATGAGGGGAAGGCGTTAACACCCCCTCATATCCGTTGTACTCAACGGGAACCATTTGAGGAATTTTGGTTTGCATAAACAGAGAATAACCGTATAAAAAGAATTAAATTACCGCATATTGAACAGAAAAGGGAAAAAGAGTTTTTTATTATTTGCCTTGACGAGAGAGGCTCTCGCTCCTACGTATCCCCCAAGTACAATGAGGAAGTCAAAGCTCGCGTAGTTCTTCCTGAAAAGAAAGATTTTGTTTGTTGGTTGTTTTTAGTGAACAATGCTTAGCTCGCATTCCACTGAGACAACAGTATTGCTTGTATACTGAACTGAGGTTTAAGCATTTGTCAGAATCTGGGGAATGGATAAAGCACCATAAAAAGTTGAGTCGCCTCCCCTCAGGGTGCGTTATCTCCAAAACTGATCATTACCCTCCCTATGGGTGTATAGACCATAAAAAACTGAGTCGCCTCCCTCCCTATGGGTGCGTTATCTCAAAGCTGATCGTTACCCTCCCTATGGGTGTATGGACCATAAAAAACTGAGTCGCCTCCCTCCCTATGGGTGCGTTATCTCAAAGTTGATCGTCACACTCCCTATGGGTGTATAGACCATAAAAAACTGAGTCGCCTCCCTCCCTATGGGTGCGTTATCTCAAAGCTGATCGTCACCCTCCCTATGGGTGTATGGACCATAAAAAAACTGAGTCGCCTCCCTCCCTATGGGCGCATCAACTCAAAAACTGATTCTGAAAGAACTCCACTTGATGTATCTTTGGGTAAAGAAACTTGTTGGGAGTGTAGGTCGAATATTCTGTCATTATCTTTGACAAAATTCACAAGAAAACTGCTTGACATCTATTTTGCTGAAGAACTTAATCCATCAATCAACTTGTTGGAAACACAATGTGTTAACTTCATTAGGGATGTGGTTTAGAAACCAACTTGCTTGGGAAACCGTTTATCAAACGATTTACTGGAGTATAGTATTTCAACCGCCTTGCTGGAGATAACCATTTCGAACAAACCACTGGAGAACGGGTCTATTTAACTTTTTTGACTGGGAAAGTTGTACATAGACCAATCTGCTGTAGGTGACACTTGTCGAATTATTCACTGGGGAAAGGATCATCAACCCTTTCTGGAAAGTATAGAATGAGAGTCCATTTGGTAAGGACGAAACTCTGTTGACCAACTTGTTGAACATCAGTGATAAAGGTAAAATCAAATAAGTTCACAAGGGAGGTTAAAGATCCGCCAACCCTTCTTGTCAAAAAAAGATGGTTCACCAACCGTCTTACTGAAGAAGCGGTGTTCCAACTGACTTACTGGGATGAACAAATATCAGCTGCCTCACTAGGGAAAAGAAACGATTCCTCAACCTTTCTCATTGTGAATATGATGCATTGACTGATCTGCTTGGGGATGATACTTTGTTGACCAATTCATTGGGGAAAAGATTCATCAACCCTGTCTTGTTGTGAAATTACGATTCAATAACCATCTGGTTGGAGAATTAAGTCCGCATACTTTTGTCACTGAACAAGAGATCCAAGTCCGCAACCTGTTAAGACAACATTTTGAATATGTACTTTATGAATGCATGACTGTGCACCTTTAATTCCTAAATGCAGAACTAATGCAGATGAAATATCTAATTATGTGCAAGATTTTGTGTGATTCTTTTTATGCATGAGCCTATATGCGTGAATGCATCAACTTGTATGCATGAATGCATGAATTTCTGAATTTGTGTTGAGGAGAACTTGAATTTCCCGGCACCGAGAATCTGAGTAACTCTAACACTATTGAGATGAGGACCCTTGCAAGCTTCGTTGAGGGACAAGTGTTCAAAAAGGCTTCCAAAGAGGACCAACAACTTTCTTTATCTGATGGAATCAAAAGATTGCCATGATTTTTGCATTTTTAGGACAGGGGCACCTTACAGTATGCCGTCGGTTTCCCATCAAAACACTTAAAGTTTTCAAAACAGTTTATTGTTTTTAAATGCTTTTTATTCACAATGTTTAAATGCTTTATTTGTCATAAATAAGTAGCACCAGTGCACACAATTAGAATGTAAAAGCAAGCTAACAAACATATGAGAATTTTTATTAATTGCACTAAAGTGCGGAATTTTTCACATGGATGCAAAATCCCTTGAAGAGGTAATTGCAAATTGAAGTTAAGATAATGGCAATGAAAATAAATGAATTCCACTGAATCATAACGATGCCATCCTTCTTCACGATCTCAAGTTTACAAAATCTCGCTTTGGAGAAAGACTAGACCAATCTTTTCCATCTGAAGTTCCACTTCCATGCAGAGTCAAGTATCGCAGTCCTGTGCCTTTCCTTTTCAAGCTGTCCATACCTCGGGACGCTCTCTATTGCCTAAATTGCCCTTTCGGGTTTTCAGCTTTGCAAGCTTTCTTCTCTCTTTCTTCTTTATGCACAGTATTTCGAGATTGCAGTAGCGTGCATTGAGAGTGGAAACTCTTCACATTCCATGGTATTGGCAACCACAGTTCTACCACATTTCACCACATGTAACTTTTCAAGAAGATGTACTCTTGACATAGTATGCCCCAAGCACTTGAATCTCTGAAGGATATGCCCCTGACCAACTGATATTTGCAGTGTACCCAATTCTTGAACCAATTCACTCTTGAAAAGCAAGGTATTCAACTTGTTTGCCCCTGATTGGAAGAATCCATAGATGACCTGCCCCTAGCTAGGAACGTCTCAAATCATCTTTGCCCCTGATCAGACCACAACTTAGATTTCTTTGATGTCAAGTATTCATTTGCAAGTAAAATCATTTCTTTTGAAAAGTGTTTTGCACATGCAAGTTTTTTGAATTGAACATTTCGAAAGGAAACACGTGGTGTGTACAAAAGGTAATTACTGATTAATCAAACAGGAGGAGTCAGCGTAACAATAAATATGCCAGATGTTTTTCAAAGTGAACCTAGCTTCAATTAGGCTTTTCGAGTATTATAACATGCAACTAGGATTCATGTAAATCAAGCTAGAAAATGATATATATTTGTGTTATCGGATTCCCCCTACTTGAACCTTGTTTGTCTTTAAGCGCTGAAATAGTAACTCTTTTTTAACACAGGTTTGAAACAGACACGACAACTCTAATCATACGTGGTTGCCGGCTAGAGAAGAAAATCAAGTGATAAATATCAATACCAAGGGTACTGTAATAACACAAAACCACACATTGCAGTCAAAGACTCTCATCATATGAAGACAAATTTGAAGCATTTTAATGTGACTCTAACTTTTGCTTAAATTTTATTCACCCTTTTCATTCAAGCGCAATCACATTAAGCCCATTATCTTGTACACGCTCATGGTAGGAAGATCTGTTACTGATTATGATCATATATCGAGGGGAGCTGGTAAAAACAGTTTGGTAAACCCCTCTTTCTCTTCCAAATGCAGTTGTGGGGGATCGGATAGTAACCCGCCCTACCAAGTTCAGAAACAGACTCCTCTGAACCAACTACTAAATGGGTATATTTACTATGGTTTTTCAACAACTGCTGGGTTAAACAACCGAGTGAGGGTCATCTAACTTAATAAGTGCATTTCCACTTTTGAAATTAACCAAAGTATGCAAATTTTCATTTCTGGATTATTCACTTATGTTCATCGATTTCCTACTTAGTTTGTGCACAAGATGGTGCCGACTACTAGGATAAACTACCGGGGGTTACATAAAAACTTATGTTTAGGTCTTCGTCAAAATCAGTACTTAAATTGATCTTACATACTTCTAAGAGTCTAAGATGTTAAGACAATATCGATTTTATTGAATCATTTCTGAACCTTCGCAGCCTAAAGTGCAAAACAACCTATATACTTTTAAAGTGTCATGTCAAGTATCGAACCATTATTGCTTGTTTTTATTTTGTTTTCTAAAAAAGATATATCTCAAGAAACTAGGAGAATCAGATAACAACAAAACATATGCAAGAACGACTCAATTCAATTTTTTTTATTTTATGAAAATTTTATGAAATAATGAAAGAAAGCGAAACAATGTCTTACATCATCAACTAGGTTTTTTCACCATTGAAAGCATATATCAGCAAAGATCAGTTATTTGTTTTCATCATCCTCGCTCCAAGTTTGTAAGCAATAAAATAATACAAATGGATTGATTCCAAAACATGCATGTGCATTACATAATCTTAAAAGCAAACAACCGCTTGACAAGAAAGAAATAAACAGCCTAGCTATCACAGGGATGAGCCGACTAAAGAGTAGCAGAAGTAATCATCGACAGCAGCCTGATTCAATCAAACCATTTAACACAATGAGTGTCCTCAACTCGTTTGGTCTCAAATCCTGACTTAACACTTCTAACAAGTGGGGAGGCGCCCAATTTGACCTCTTTCTTTTTCAATTCCCATATCAATCACATCCACTGATTACCATTGAAGTTCAAACACATTTGTCCTTGATCCAACAAACAGACTAACTCTTCGACACAACTTGCAACCCGAAACCATGAGGAAATACAGTACTATTATGATTCAATGGATTCACTTCTGAATGATGATTCTCTTTTTTTGAATTGGATTGAATGCAAAAGTATTTTATGATATGCAAAAAATTATTGCCATTTCTATTATCTTTTTAAAACTGGAAAAAGAAAGAATAAACAAGACATAAATTATGCACAAAGGTACTTTTTATTCGTAAGAAATTAAAACATTCAAACAAAATAGCCCTTACAAGCTCACCCATTTATCTCGGGCGTGACAAATGGTGTTTTGAAAAAGTAAACTACTTTGAAAATAAAATGCTCTCTGGGATTCCAACAGCCTTCTAGTTTGCAATTAGTAGATGTCTGAAGAACACACGTGCACCCTATCTCGACTATTTCCATTATTCTCTTAATCCTTTTACGATGGCAATCTGGTCATCACTAGAAACCAACATTGGAGTAACTTGTTGAAGGCATCAACGACTGTTTAAATTTCACGACCGGCTTGCTTCCCACAAAAGACAAAAACTTCTTGTTGATGAGTTCTTGCACCTTGTACTTGAAAGCCGTGCAATTATCAATGGTGTGACCTTCAGTACCAGCATGATAATCACAATTTGCATTAACATCGTACCAAACTGGGAACGGCGTAGTCATAGGTTTCAAAGCCTTAGGAGTTACTCTTCCACCTTGAACAAGATAGCGAAAGAGTTGATTGCTGTGTTTCCACCTGACTTGCATCAATTTCTGAATGCCTTTGAAACTGTTTAAACTTCACAATTGGTTCACCTCCTTCAAAGGACAACAATTGTTCATCACGAAGTTCTTGTATTTTGTACTTAAAAGATCTGCAGTTATCAGTAGTATGCCCCACATCTCCGGCATGATAATCACACTTAGCCTTGGCATCATACCAATCAGGGAATGGTTCAGTCAATGGCTTTTGGACCTTAGGTACTACCAATCCATTGTGTACAAGATAAGGAAGGAGTCGACTGAGCGACATATGAACTGGATCAAAGACTTTTCTAGTTCGTTGTTGGGCCTATTGAGGCACATGATTCACAGGCACCTCAAGAGGATATCCTTGGAACTGCTGATGATGGGTTGCAGACAAATAAGGATATTGAAGATAGGGAGACCAGACATGCACTATACGCGGAGCCTTGTCATCTTTGGAAGTAACAACACTAGTTTCCCCCTCTTCTTTTTCTTTGAAGTTGTCAATTGGTTCCCTTGTATTGTTGTGAGAACTATTAGTGAACTGAATCTTGCCACTCTTGATCCCCATTTCAATAATTTCCCCAACTCGGACCAAACCAGAGAAGTCAGAGAAAATATTACAAACCATCTTTTCAAAATATACCCCTCGCAAAGTATTGATGAACATGTCCACAAGTTCATTCTCTAAGAGTGGTGGACGTACTTGAGAAGTCAATACTCTCTACCTCTGTGCATAGGCCGTGAAGGATTCTCCTTCATTTTGAGTCATATTTTGAAGTTGAGTATGACTCAGAGTTATGTCTGCATTGTTTTGATTGGTCTCTTTTAGTTGACGGATAGCAGAATCCACTTTTGACACGTTAGCAAGTATCTCGAAACCATGGTGAGCATTCATTGGATCACTCAAATTCCATTGTGACAAATTAGGTCCTTGATGAACCGTAGGTTCTCTATTCTGATTCTTGACAGCTTGGGAACCAGATGAAACATCAAACACAAACGGCGTATATTCAGGTAAAGCAAACCTAATTGGTACACCATGAGGTGGCCAATTCACAGCTGTCACTAGAGCACTCTCTTGTGGGGCCTGAATAGTAGGTGTCAGAACCTCATTCACAATCACTCTTTGATGCAGATTCAAGTTGGACAATATTTCCAGAACTCTGTCCAACTTTCCATTCATCTTAGTCACTTCGCCTTTCAAGGCGTCAAACTGTTCTTGCAGATTGTCCGTGATGTGATGATAAACCTTTCTTGTCCAGATACCGATGTCGGGAAGGTAGCTGTTTGGAATGAATGAACGAAAAGGAGATTTCTGTGATTTGAAAAAATGCATGATTTTTTTATGATTGAAATGCATGATGATTTTTTTTCAAAGACTTTTTCCACATTTATTTTTTTGTAAATGTATGAAAGATGAATATGCATGGTTTTTTTTCATGGATGCATGAATGTATGGATGTATTGTCATATCTGTCACCATGTCACATTATTCAAAGAACTCGGTCACAGAATAGCATATTCTTTCACAATCACAACAAACTGGTATTTTCAAAGTGGAATCTCTGAGGCCAAAAGTTCAAAGTTACCTGTAACCCATCCCTCTCACATGTTGTTCTAGGTTGACACGGTTACCCAAAATCCTCGATTACTTTTCCCAAAAGCAACCTCATCTGGGCGAGATCATAATACCAACTAGATGAGTCGGCATTATAACCTCGACACTGGTTCTAAACGGTGGTCCCTAGACAAAAGTTTCGGATACCTAGACTGGATAAAAGATCTTCAGAGTCCCAGACCCCACTTGGACTACATGGCGCTCAACGTGACGTACGTGCACGGAACCCACATATTTCAAGGGAATCTACTCTGAACGGAATTTTTATGCTGGCGCTGTCGTGATGTACGTCACGTAACCCAACACAAAAACCCCTCAACTAACCTAAGTTTTTATCCGGCCCGGTGATGGACCAAACACTCAGTAACCAAGAACCAAGCCATAAAGGCAAAAAGAAAAAGAAAAAAAAGAGTAGAAGAGAAGACAAAGCCAGCAAATCTAGACAGTTCAATATTTTGCGATAAAATAAAAGATAAGAAAGATACTGCTAACCTGGAATAAGCAAACCAAAAGCCTCAAATTAGGCTTAACTCTCTTGCATAATGTCCCCAGTGAAGTCGCCAGCTGTGGTACCCGGCGCAAAAAATATACATATATGCAATAAATGAATGCGATGTATAAATGTAAACAATGAAGCCGCCACCATATTTTATTTATCCCATGAGGGGAAAGGAAAATAATGATAAAACCTTGAAAAGATCGGGTTCAGGAGTTGGTTACATGAGGGGAAGGCGTTAACACCCCCTCATATCTGTTGTACTCAACGGGAACCATTTAAGGAATTTTGGTTTGCATAAACAGAGAATAACCGTATAAAAAGAATTAAATTACCGCATATTGAACAGAAAAAGGAAAAAGAGTTTTTTATTATTTGGCTTGACGAGAGAGGCTCTCGCTCCTACGTATCCCCCAAGTACAATGAGGAAGTCAAAGCTCACGTAGTTCTTCCTGAAAAGAAAGATTTTGTTTGTTGGTTGTTTTTAGTGAACGATGCTTAGCTCGCATTCCACTGAGACAACAGTATTGCTTGTATACTCAACTGAGGTTTAAGCGTTTGTCAGAATCTGGGGAATGGATAAAGCACCATCCATTTAAGAAAAGAAAAAGAGTTGACTGCACGGAGGCAGGAAAAAGAATTTGAAGTGAGTTGAGTTGTTTTTAAGTTTTGAGATTGTTCAGTGAATGAGAATAGTCCACCATCTGAGATGTACGTCACAGACTGTACTATTCGAGCCGAACGAGACGTACTTCACGCTCCCTCTTTTCCGCTTTAAATGAAAAGTCAATGTTTTAGTTTTATTTAAGAAGAGAAGTTTTAAAAGAAAACCAAGCCAGAGAAAAGGGATAGAAGAATACCAGATAACGAGAAGGGGGTCGGACCCAGGTTAACCTGACCCATTAGGCAAATGAGATGACCCGCGCGGGCGCCAATCGCAGGCTGCCACGTGTGCGCGGTCATCTCCTTCACATAGACCGAGTCAGCGACTCGGTGAGTCACTCGGAAGCCATGGAAATGGCGAGTGGACTCGGGAAATCACAACAACAACGAACGTTCATCAAAATCAACATGTGAATATACTATTTCGATCGGTTTTTCGCATACAATCTAAATCCAGTATCAGAATCAATAAACAACGCGTGATTAGACGAAAACGCACGGATTAAAGTTTAGATCTAAAAAACAAAAAAGTGTTTTAATCGTCAAAACACTCGCAAATCAGCATGGTAACGACATAAACACTCGAATCAATCCAACACGCAATGAAAAATGAATCACATCGTGCTCAAAACACTTGAAACCGAACGGAATCTCTACCTTCTTAGTTCTCACGAGTTGGGGTTTCGGATCGAACGATTTAGGGACCGTTTTCGCTGCATTCGGTCGACTGATGATGAATATGAACGGAGAAACGTGTTTAGACAGTTTGATTTAATCAGATTTAAGCTATTTTTAGGTTTTTATGATGAATTTGAGTGAGTTTGGGGGAAATGGAAATTAGGGTTTGTGAGAGAGTGAGTAATGAAAACGGCGGAGGAGAAAGGAGAAGAGAGAGAAGCTTCTGAAAATTGTGATTATTCTATGACAAGTGGCTTGAATTGCCTTATATACTCCCTCAGAATTAGGGTTAATAAAAATGTAATAAAATGGGATAATGGGGTAAAAGTGTGAAAATGAAAAAGATAATTTTTATTCATTTTAAAATGGGAATAAAATGTGATGGAAATAAAAATGAACAAATGAAAATAAAATGAAACATATTTTTTGCGATTCTATGCAAAATTAATGAAAGATGCGAAAAGACTATTTTTGAGACTATTTTTGGGCATTTTTTATAAAAATGAGAAATAATTTTTAAAATAGAATATTTAATTACAAAAGCGGAAAATTAGGGCATTAAACTTTCGTGACTTTGAGCTATTTTTGTTCAAGAATTTGATACCATGTCTTTTTGTATAGTTGTAAAATCTTCGAACAAACATATCCCACTCTTCATTACTAGAGCTATCACCATTTATTTTTTACCTTTGGACTTGGAACTTAAAGCCTTTTGAGAAATAGACTTCTTTTCCTTTTTCTTATCAATGTGTCTTTTGTTAGACTACTAGGTTATTCACTTAGAAGGGGGTTGAATAAGTGATCAAAAATCAAACGGTGGTTTTATAAAATTAAGCGTGCGGAATCCCACCGGATCGATAGTCAACTTTACACCTAGTTTGATCAAAGGAAAAGTCGTATACACCCTTGAATGGATAACAATAAATCGATACTAATTAAATGCGTCGTGATCAATCGATACAATATAACCGATTTTAACATTTTGAAAAACTATAACAACAAATTATATGGTCAAGTCCTAGTGTATCGCAAGCAAAGCTTAGAATTAGAATTTGATCGAGCACTTGGTGTGCGATATGTTTTGATCAAATTTCAATCAATAAAATCAATTGAATAATGAAGAACAATTAAAGAGTATAGGGAAAGGAAAGACAAACGAGATGTGATATAGGAGTTCCTTTGCTTTCTTCGTCCTCGCTTTGGCCAGTAACTCTCCCCCCAATTCTGCGGAAATTGGAATTGAGCAGTTTACAGAAAATCTTTGAATTACAATAATGCACAAGTTCAAGGAATACAATACTCGAGATATCTAAGAATTTATCTTCTCACTCGATGTAGCTTCAATGACCCTTGCGCGAAACCTTCAACCACGATCCTTGACTCGAACCACCAATTGCGATAATCCAATATACACTCGTTCTTTAACCCAAAGAACCCTAGCGATTGATTATCCGACTGAACCTCCGCCAACATGTTGAAACCTCAAGAAATCGTAACCTTCAATATTCTTGACGAAAACTAATGAGAAACCCTTGCGATCACTTCCACTCAAAAGACCGATCAAAGACGATCCACCACGGATGTTATCACACAATAGAACGAAATTCCCTTATTGGACCCACTTATAGAGTAATCAATGTAGAGATTTGAAGATTGGATGAAGATGAAGAACTTGATAGCAATAAACCCCTTTGATCCTAAATTCTCCCAATTTAGATCAAATATATGTTTTTCACTTGTTTCTCACACTTTACAAATTCACCCCATGATACTATTTATAGGGAAAATAGTATGGAGTAAATTTTGGCACTTTCTAACTAATATGTATCGATACACATTAAGTATGTATCTATACATATTTAATGACAACATAAAATTATGAGTGTATCGATAGATGATGACTTACTTTATGAATCGTTTTTAGGCCTATAATACTTAAATTATTACATACCAATATGGTGATTAATCTTAATATGAGTAAATAATATCAAGTTTTTAGTTATTTTGAGTCAAGCACTCTATGTGTTGTGTTTTGTGGATTTCACGTTATTTTGATGTGCAGAGTTTAGCTTTTTGATAACTATTGGCATGATAATCGCGAAATAGCATACACACAAAGAGGTTTCAATGTCATCGTCTGATAACTAGAGGCAAGGCAGCTGATTTCGTACAGTTAAGAAAGGTTGACAGTCAAAGCATGATGATCTGGCAGATGGATAAGAACAAAGGATTTCTGTCCTGGCATGACAGCTGTTGACACCCATGTGCTGAAAGTGACATCTCCTAGTACAAATGAAAGAAATATTTTTTATGCTTTGGGCTAGTCTTGGAAAACAAGTTGGATCAGCCCAATTGCATTGAGAGCCTATATAAGGAGACCTAAACCCTGAAGTTCATTGGTCTTGGGAACCCTAAGAGAAATATTTGGTAGCCTCCATCTCCACCTTTTTCACAATTCCATCCTTCCACCATGGTTGTCCAGTGAAGCTGATAACCAGAGGCGCGACAGTGAAGCTGACGACTTCATCCTCCCCCCTTATTGTTGGTTGTGAACTCTTAGGTTTACCATTTCTAATTCTCTTTTGATGTTAGTTATGTGTAACTTTAGATCTCTGTTTGTTTGCTTTACTAGGCTCACCATGAGCTAAAACTCTTGTTGTTGGAATTATGTGATATTCATTGAAAGTCGAGTATTATTCATGTGAATGATTTGTAGTGTTTATTTCATCTTTAGGTCTTATGGTTTTATATATGTTTGATTCAAGGTCTGGCCAACTTAGGATTAAATGAAAGTTTATTATTATGAGACATCTAGTAGTAAATGGAACTTAAGAACTAATATGGTTAATTAGAGGATGGACACATACTTCCATTGGCGGAGCATGCTTAGGACCAAAGTGGGCTGCAGCCCATCTCATTTTTTCAATTTTTATTATACTAGTAGTAGTAGTATGTTATATATGTGTTAGTATTTTTTTTTTATAGAGACTAGGTGCCCGTTTGGCCGGGCTTATTTTCTACTTTTTTTCTTCTCCTTAAAAATAGTAAAGTAAGAAAAAAATGTGTTTGATTCTAATTTTTTTTATTTTTTAATTCTTTAGTTTATTTTTCTAATACTTTTAAAGAGAAATATGGCTAAATTCAATTTTATACTTCTCTATTTCGTTTAAGCTAAATAGAAATGTAAAAAATAAGCCGGGCCAAACGGACACTAGATATATATTATATTACATATATTAGGCTTTTGTTATTGTAGAATAACTTAAGTGGTAACAGCTGAGGGGGATATATGGGGTGGATAAGGGAAAATACAAATTTTGGATCTCATAATTAAAAATAGTCTTTTAATTATGTCAATAATAATAATAATAGGATAAAATAAATAAAAATAGTCTCTCAGAATCTATCCATAATTGATGAATTATGTAAAAAATTAATAAAGACAAGTAAATCAAATTTGTATCTATTGATTGATCGAGTGTTACAACTTGTAATTTTAACTCTTTTCGTGTCAACAATAATCACTGAACGTGTATTTTCAACTACGAAAACTATAAAAACGAGGCACTACAAAAAATATGGTAATTTGTAGAGTTTAATGTGCGGTGGTTTTTTAAAACCCCCACAAATTAATATTAAAAAAAATAAAGATTTTTTTTACTTCAAATTAAAGAAAGAAAGATTGAACCCTTTCATTTAAAAAAAATATATATAAATATTACTTTTCTCATGTGTATCCTTTCCTCTTCTTGTCAAAAAAAATAAAAATAACATTACTTTCCCTCTTTTTATTTGTTACAACCCTTTTATTTCTAAGATAAATAAATATAAATATAATACACCGTACCAACTACTCACCGCCCACTGTTCGCCGTCGTCTTCTCTCTTTCTCGCCGTCGTCTTCTCTCCTTCTCAGTGCCCACTCGCCGCCATCTGGTAAGTATCTATTTGTCCCTCTCGCCGTCGTTTTCGTTTCACTTCATCCCTCTCGCCGTCGTCACTTAGATAAAACTTCGATAAGGGATAGTTTATCAATTTGGGGGTTAGGGTTTCTTTTGGATCTTTCTTTTGTTGATGGCTGTAATTGTGGAAAAAAACAATGTGATTTTTATCCCATATCCGTTTAAAATCCAAACAATTGATTCTTGTCATAGCATTGTACAATGGAAATATGAATCTCTAAAGTTTTGGTGCTGGTTCGCTGAGTTTTGGTGGCCTAGGCGTTGAGTCTATGTCTTTTTGATATTTCTGTGTACTGCTTTAGGTGGGGCGGTATTGCTAGCTTTGTTTGCTGTGAGCTGCTCTTGCTCTTTGCGACGAGTTCTTTGTCTTGGGTGTATTTGGATTGTTGTTTCTATTTCCTTTTGTAGCTTTTGCCTCTCTGTTACTTCTTGTATTAGAGAGTCCTTTAATAAATTCATTTGCTATTTGAAAAGAAAAAAAATAGCCTTCCTCATGTTGATTTATTGTTGTGAGTTTCAAATTAGACAATGTTTTTATTGTTGTGTGTCACATCACTTGCTATCATTTGATAAGTTGGGAGAAATACTTTTTATGAAGTTTTTGTTTATACAATTGAGTGATTGACCATGGGATAACTTTGATTATGTTATCAACCTTGATTTAGATAAAGGTGCATGACACATATGAAAATGATTATTGCTTAATAGCTTATGTTATGTATGTCTTTTATATTGTTTTAAAAAAAGTGTATGTCTTGTATATCTTTTGAGTGAAAATGGGGCTAGAGTTTGATCTGAGTGCGACAACAAACTTTGTCTTAGGGGATAGATGACATTAGTGATAAGATTAAGTAATTGGAAAGTAATATTAGAAATTCAAAGAAATAATTTTTTTAAAATTGTCAAGAATTGTGTTTTGTGCTTTAAAGTTTGACAGTTTCTAGCTATAGCTAAATTATTACAGAATTTTTACATAATATATATATATATATGACCCGTGCGAACGCGCGGGCATTCGATCTAGTTATTTGCTATTTGCTATAGATTATATTGTTGAGATTAATGTTATAAACCTTAACACAATGAATGCTATATGTTCAGGTGTTGTAAACTCACACGGTCAACCCATTATTTCTTTTAGTTTCATTCAACCAGGTTCTCTCTCTCTCTCTCTCTCTCTCTCTCTCTCTCTATTTTGGTTTCATTGTACTATGAGGATTAAAACCATTGTATGTGTGTTTGTGTGTGTTGGAACAATGATGTGATTAATTGCCTTGACAGTTTGGTGATAGCGATTAACTTGGTAAAGAGATAAAAAAAGTAATAAGTAGAGAACAAGATGAGATAATATAGCACTATTATGTAGATCTAGCAGAATCAAGGTCATTATGTAGATGAATTACAATGTATGGTATTTGGTAAGTAGAGATAAAATAGTAATGTAAAAATAGATGAATCTTTAGCAAGTGTAAGTTTGAATTTATATGACCAGATATAGTATAAGTAGGTGAAATATAATGTGTGTGTGACATGTAAAGACTAATCCTATCACCTCTTAAAGATATTTATTTCTTCTCTGTAATCGAATTTACGAAGGATATTCATTCTCTGTGTTTGGGTATGATGCATCCAATTGGTTGTATTTACACATTTTATGGTAAGTTTAATCATATTCCCAATTAAGGTTATGTATATAATGCATGCAACAATAGATATTTTTGGACAATTACTGCGGCAGCTTTAGGTGGCACATATGTAATTTATTGAGTTTCTATAGCATCTAAAATTGAAACTGTCCATGTATTTGTGGTTCATATATATCTGATTTAATTGTGACATGTGATATAATTCCCTTCAACTGTGCTATGAGCTTTGCAAAGCAGAAGGATTTGCAAGTGGTTATATCAGTTCTATTCTATTATTTTTTAATATATGAATTCATGTATTTTTATTCATAGGAGACTTGTCGAAAAAACAAAGAGATACGAAGCAAGCAAGTGGTTCCTCATACCGGTGGTTCTAAACCACTCTCAAGAAAGACACATGAGATGGTAGTTATATTAATTAACCTTAAAGATTTTATCATTTATTCTACGATACTATCGACCATAACATTTTTTATATTGGTAGTTTTTGCAAACTTGAAAACAACCTAGTTGTAGAGAACTATATATTGAAACCCACAAAAAAAGGATGGATCGGCTGTAAATGTTGCAGCAGAGGTTATAGTGGTAAGTTGTAATTATATTCTCATGTATTTAACAACTTTGCTGCAAATTTCATTGGATATAGCATCCATGAAATAGTTGATGTGATTTGATTTTAAACTTCATCATTTTGTATACTTGTAGGAACAAATCGAAGTGGGTTTGGCTCAAAGCACCACCGATGAATCTGAATTTTCTCCTACTGATGCTGTTGGTAAAGTGTTGGGGCCTGAGCATCATGGAAGAGTACGGTGCCCTGGTATGGGAGCAGTACCTAGTAATACGTTTAGACATACTAGACGACGACTTTTTGATTTAAGTACTTCTTCATCTGGTTATGATTCATCATCTTCTAACTATTGGCAAGAGAAACACACACTTGGAATCTCATGTTCAAAACATTAAGGAAGCATTTAAAGCTTACATCATGATGAAAGATGGAAGGATTCCTGAAGAAATTGCTGCTGTCTTTGGTTCATCAAATGTGAGTACTATTTTCTTGAATCTTATGTTGAATTGTACATTTACAATTATTTGGTCTCATTGGTTATACAGTAGCTTATTCGATAAATTAGTTTTTGTTTATAAACCAATTATGTGCCTTTGGTTCTCAAGGCTGATGTTGAATAGTATACTTACAATTTTTTGCTGTGCCTCATCAACACATCTAGTACAATATCATACTTGGTGTCTTTGGTTCTTAAGGTTGATGTTTGTGGTTGCGTATCAGGAATTGGAGCTATAAATGCATCAAATTCTTCTGAATTTGAGCTTCATACATTATATATTAAGCATGACTTTATTTATATTGCTAGTTGTTTTGTCTATTTGTTCTAGGATATCAGGTTGTCTAGAGACATTTTTTTTCTTTCCTAACATGGCCTTATTTTGGATTAACCATGTTGTTTTGCTGTTTTCAGACCATATGTTTTTGGTCTTTATTGATCAGACCAAATGACCCTATAGTTAGTTGCCTGAGTGTTTTGTTTTTATCTTGCTCTATTTTTTGTTTGGGTTTTAGTGTTTGTGTTGTTTTTTGCTATAGTTCTAGCTAGTGTAGTAGTGTGCATACTCTCTAATATAATTGCAATTCAAAAAACTATCGTTGTATTTGTAAGTTTGATATTAATTTGTTATTTAGAATATTTTAACTATAGATTTTTCTTTTGTTATTTTTCCAGTCAACTACTGCCCGAATTGAACCTGATTTGCATACGGATGTGAGGGGATCCTCGGGTACTGGCAACAATTGATGTTTTGTCTTCATTCGCATATATTTTATTTTGAGTATATTTAAAATTTCTTAGAGTTGAATACATTTGAAGTAGAAGATTTCATTTTGCTTATGTTATGAATTTTTGAGTTGTATTACATTTAAAGTACAATGACATATATTATGAATTTTTGAGTTATATTACATTTTAAGTATAATTATATTATTTTGACTATTTTTATTAGAAGCTCTTGAGTACTTGGAATGTGTTATTACAGTTGTCATCAATTAGAAAATGCAAAAAATATTAGAAATCTAAAATTAGTATTGATCCATTCTAAATAATTTAGAACATCAAAGAAAAACTGAGAATATAGAGGAGGTTAAAAACCCCCGCGAATTTATTTTTATCAAATTCACCGGGCACATTTAGAGGGGGTTAATAAACCCCGCAAACTTACCATGATATAGCGGAGGTTTAAAATCTCAGCAATATAACCTCCGCAAAAATACCAGCGTTTGCTAGGGGTTTTCAAAAAACGCCACAAACTAAGTTGCGGGGGTTAAAAACCCCCACAAATTATAAAAATAACCCCCGCAAATTGCCGCGTTTTTTGTAGTGAGGCTACGTAATAAAATGGGAGATGATTTTCTCAAAAGCTCCATGATTGTTTATATTGATGATGAGATTCTTGAAAAATTCATCTTAGATATAATAATATGAAAAAAATTCTAACTGATAACATGACTGTTTACATTAAAAGAGAAATTAGTGCAACTATCAGTTCATATCTTTATTGTGAATGATTTCAAGGAATTCGATACATGTAAAATATTATTTTAAGATATATAGTTTAATTTTCTTATAATCAACTTTTGTATGCTATAATTTTCATATTTAATTTAAATATTATACTTAAGTCGCCCCCCCGAATTTTTTTTGCTGACTCCGCCACTGCATACTTCTTTCTTAATAGCTTAGACATAAGTGTTAAGTCCGTAGTGAGAATACAAAACATGCTTTTATGAACTGGAACGAATTAAGAATGACATAGACATATGATACAACTTATCCGCCGTTTCATATATAACGTTGTAGGCATACACCACAAGGAGTTTTGCTCACAGATGTCATGACATTAGTTATCAGTCACAGATGCTAGATTATTAGTTGAATGGATCATGCTTCCAACATCACTACCATTATTGATCTTTAAATTCTTTTTAATTAAATTTATTATTGATGACACGAAATCATATCGTATTTTTACCTTAATTTATGTGAACTTTAGTTGCATTTTCATATGTTTTTATTTCTTTTGTTTGTTTTTATGTTGGTATTTGTTTTGTTTTTAGTTTTGTCGAATAAAATAGGTCGGAGAAGAGAATTGAGCGGAAAGGGTCAAAAATGGAGCAAAAAGGGGTGCAAATCAAGCAAAATCAGTCAAACCCATAATTTGGCCTGGTGGCGGTCACCACAGAAGCCCAATCCAGCAAACTAGAATTTGGCCTGGCGGCGCTCGCCACCACTTCTGTGGCGGTCGCCACAGAAGCCCAATCCAGCAAAAACAGATTTTTGCGTAACGTGGGGAAGTGGCATTCGTCTGATCCGTTTTCTGTTCCTATCGTACGGCAATTGGATGGGATCAAAAACAAGCTTATCCCTTCCCTAAAAAGAGGATCGTGCAAGTTAAATCTCCCCTATAAATAGAAGCTCAAAAATCAGATTCTTTACGCATTATTTCCTTCAGTTTTCTGTCAGTTTAGGTTTCTAGTTACAGTAACTGTAACGGTATTTCCACACCGGGAATCCGTTTTCAGTTCTGTTTTCACTTTCCTGTCAAGAATTCTGTACCGGTTATTTTCGTCAACTTTAATTCAAGTTATTTCAGCATTTTTATTTCAGGTTCTTTTTAATGCTTTTATTTAATTATTTATTTATGCTTTATTTAATTTACAGCTTTTATTTATTTGTTTCTTGCTTTATGTCTAGCTAAATTCCTAGATATCGGTATGTAAATTAATTCTCCCAAGGGAATTTAATAATGATTTAGCGCGCATTTATTAAACTATTTCTCTGATTCGAATTCCTAATTTTAAAACTCCTAAGCTTTTGAACGAGAGTAAAAGAAAGCAACTAAGGTTAAAATCAATAGAGCGAGAGTTTGAGGTTTTAACTAGATAGTAGGAATTTGATATTAATCTTTGAACGAGCGAGAGCCACGTTAGGATTAATTAGAACTAATTGATTTTCAAAATATACTTTCGAAGCTAAGGTGGTAGAAAAGTGACAGTAAAACTCCTAGCTTAGAAAGTATGGTTTTTATCAACAAAACGAGAGTGTGAGGTTTAGACCTTTAAATTGAGAAAGTTCTTCAGAAAAATAAACCTTTTTTCGCGCGCTATTAATTTATTAAATTCCCGATGTTAATTAAGTTACATGCCGATATCCGTCTTTAATTATTTTAATTCTTAATTTAATTTATTTTAATTTCTAAAACAATTCAAAACCCTTATCCAATAGCCTTAGATTTACATCGTAACAACAGAAGTACGGTAGATCGACTGTTGGTCCCTGTGGATTCGATATCTTTTAAAACTACACGACGAGACTGTGCACTTGCGGTCATTAAAATATTTTTGATACACAAATCGTCGATCAAGTTTTTGGCGCCGTTGCCGGGGACCAATTTAGTCGATATTGTAACTCCGTCGTTACAACATAGAGACTAAGGCAACCTTAATTTTCTGTTAAAATTTAAAAAAATAAAATAAAAAAATAAAAAGAAAAAAAAATCTAAAAAAAAAAAAAAAAATTACCCTATTGGCGTGTCGATTGTATGCCAAGTACCCGCTCTCATAGCGCAGAATTAGAAACCCCAGTCGACAACCCAGAGCGTCTACTAAGTGTAAGACGCCGAATTGAACAGTTTAGGGAAAGATACATAGTTCCCCAAAATCAGATTATCTTTCCCGAAACAGAAGAAGACTCGGAACAATCCGAAGAGGAATTAGAAATGGAGATAGGTCCTCAAAACCGCCCTTTAAAGTACTATGCTACCCCTACTGATGCTGAACCACATAACAGCATTGTTGCCCCTGCAATAGAGGCAAACAAGTTTGAGCTTAAACCTTCCCTGCTCTCAGCTGTTCAGCAGAGTCAATTCTCGGGCAGTCCTTCAGAAGACCCTAATCTCCACCTCTCAGTCTTCTTGCAATACGCCGATACAGTGAAAGCTAATGGCGTAAGTCCCGAAGCGATAAGGCTTCGTCTTTTCCCTTTCTCCTTAAGAGATAGAGCTAGAGCTTGGCTCCACTCTTTACCTTCAAACTCTATCAATACGTGGAATGAGTTGAAAAGAGTTTTCTTAGCAAGATATTTCCCACCTAGCAAAACTTTTATGCTAAGAGCTCAAATTAATGGGTTTAGACAAAAGGATAACGAGTCTTTGTTTGAAGCATGGGAAAGATACAAGGACATGATAAGACTCTGCCCACACCATGGCCTAGAAGACTGGTTAGTGATCCACACATTTTACAATGGTCTCTTGTATAATACAAGAATAACAATAAACGCTGCCGCCGGTGGCGCACTAATGGATAAATCTTACAATGAAGCCTATCAACTTATTGAAAACATGGCTCAAAACCATTATATGTGGGGAAGCTCAAGAACACCTTTACAGCAACCTCTTGCGAAAGGAGGTATGCATGAGTTTAGCGAACTTAACCATGTCAAAGCACAAGTGGATGCTCTAACTCAAAAGTTAGAGAGTTTAACCAAAATACCTGCAGCTACTGTGGCTGCTGTGGTTTCAAATTGTGAAATATGCGGAATTCCTGGACATGCTTCCTTTGAATGTCAACTTCTAGTGGGAGTTTCCCAAGACCAAGTAAACTATTCTCCAGGAAACCTTTACACCCATGACTTAGGTTGGCAGAACCATCCCTACATTCCACCAGGATTTCAACAAGGAGCCCCTGCTGCTCCGAATGCCCCTACAAAATCAAAACTAGAGCTAATGATGGAAAACTTTATCCAAGCTCAAACTCAACAGAATGAGGTGATTAACCAGCTGGCTAACAAAGTTGATCTTATGGCCACCCATAGCAAAATGCTTGAAACTCAGATATCCCAAGTGGCCCAACAACTAGCCTCCACCAGTGCCCCAGCAGGCATATTTCCTGGCCAACCACAACCTAATTCTAAGGCACATGTGAACGCTGTGATACTGCAAAGTGGAACACAAAACGATGAACCGAGCGACCCTAGGATTAAGAGGCCAGCCATGCAGCAAAAGCCTGATGAACCAGTTGAGAAAGAGAGTGAACCTAAAGAAAGGGAGGGAGACGGCGTTAAGGCTAAAGAAAAAGAGAAACCTTATGTGCCTCCGTCACCTTACAAAGCACCCATTCCTTATCCTCAAAGGTTTGAAAAGACCAAAAGCATAGGGCAATACAATAAATTCATGGAGCTTCTAAAGCAGTTGAATATAACTATCCCATTCACTGAAGCTATCACTCAAATGCCCGCATATGCTAAATTTCTCAAAGAAATCCTAACTAACAAAAAGAGGATCGAGGACGATGAGACTGTTACACTCACTGCTGAGTGTAGCGCCATCCTTCAAAACAAGATGCCTCCTAAACTTAAAGACCCAGGAAGTTTCTCTATACCCTGTGCAATTGGGAATTTTGTCATAGATAGGGCCCTATGCGATTTAGGTGCCAGCATTAGCCTGATGCCCGTGACCATATGCGAGAGACTTAAGCTAGGTGAGTTGAGACCTACTAGAATGTCTATACAATTCGCTGATCAGTCTGTCAAAATGCCTTTAGGGATTCTAGAAAACGTGCCAGTGCGCGTAGGTCAATTCTTCATTCCAACTGATTTTATAGTCATGGACATAAGGGAGGATTCTAATACACCTATCATTTTGGGAAGGCCGTTCTTAGCTACGGCTGGTGCATTAATAGATGTAAAGAAAGGCAAACTCACTTTTGAAGTGGGTGATGAAAAAGTCGAATTTGTTTTAACACAATTCATGAAAGCACCAGCTAAAGATGACACTTGTTATCTGCTAGACATCATTGACGAATGTAGAAAAGAAATGGAACAAACCACATGTTCTGAAGTTCTCAAACCACATACCCCTCCAACTCTTAAAGATGATTATGATAGTCTAGGGGAATGTTTAGAAATTGCACCAGAACCTCCTCCTTACAAGCCTCCAGGAAGTACCTTTGAGATAGGTGATGAAAAGTTTGAGTTTATAATGCCCCAATTCATGAAAATCCCTACCTTGAAAAACTCTTGCTGTAGAATCGACATAGTTGAAAGAAATGTCGATAAAACTCTCTTTAAACGAGTTCCTCCTGACAAGCAAAAAGCTCATGTAGGACACAACATCTTTCTAGATAAGTCACCCCTGTCTGTTTTAAAGAATAAGAAAGTAAAAAAGAAAACACCCATGAGATTGTTTGACATGTTCCAATGGAAACCTCGGGATGTTGGGCACAAATTTAAGAATATGAGTCTAGAAGAGGCACCAGATTGAATTAATGGATTCAAAAGTCGAGCTCACCGACTATAAACAAAGCGCTTAGTGGGAGGCAACCCGCTGATTTTGAATCTAATGTTTTCTTTTTAGTCCATTTTATTTCACAGGTAATAAAGAGATAGCACGCTCGACGACTTTACAGTTGTGAAGGCTTAGCTATTCAGGTTCTCACTTCCAAACTCACCTTTAGTCGTTGCATTGGGGACAATGCTCGATTTAAGTGTGGGGGACGAAGCTTTATCGCTTTCCTTTTATATTTCAGTCATTTAGTTTGCATGCATAATAAAACCTTAGGTTAGTTCACCTAAATTGAGTTGGTTTTGTGTGTTGATCTTGTTATTGTCTGATTTTCCCATTTCTTGAGCCATATCAAAACAATTTGTGTGAAAAGCAAAAGTGTTGAGTTCTGATGCTTGGTATTGATTGTTTGAAAGTATATAGGTTGTTTGCACTATCTAGGCTATTTTGTGGAATTTGGGTAACGGTTAGATAAAATCAATACCGTTTTAACACCTTAGATTCCCGGAAGTGTGTAAAACTGATTTGAGTACTAGTTTTGACAAAGCTTTGAACTTGAGTTTTAATGAACCCGTAGTAGTTTATCTAGCAGTCGGCACCATCTCAAGGCACAAACTAAGTGGGAAACCGAAGAATATAAGTGAATGATTTTGATTATAAATGTTATGAATGCTATTGGTTGATTCCTTGGAATAATAAATGAAAATTCAGCAAAAGTGGAAACATGAGAAGGAAAAAAATACCATAGTATAGAAACTCATTAGTAGTTGGTTCAGAGGTGTCTGATTCTGAACTTGGTAGGGCGGGTTACGATCCGATCCCCCGCAACTGCGAAGTGAGTAAAGCAAATAGGGGTTACCAAACCTATGTTATCAGCACCCCTTGCTATATGATGATCATAATCACTAACAGGTTTCCTACCATGGGCGTGTACAAGATAACGGGCTTAATGTGATTGCGCTAGAATGAAAAGGGTGAATGAAACTTAGGTGAGAGGTAGAGTCAAGAGGACATGCTTCAGGTCTGTTTTCACATAACCGGGAGTCTCTTGTGTCATTACGATGTTCTTATTATTTGCACTGTTATTTGATTTTCACAGTTTAGCCGGCAACCACGTACGAGTAGGATGATCGTGTCATGTGTTTTTTACTTATGCTATGCAATTCACTATTCTTTTATGCTTGAGGACAAGCAATGGTTCAAGTGTGGGGGAATTTGATGACACGAAATCATATCGTATTTTTACCTTAATTTATGTGAACTTTAGTTGCATTTTCATATGTTTTTATTTCTTTTGTTTGTTTTTATGTTGGTATTTGTTTTGTTTTTAGTTTTGTCGAATAAAATAGGTCGGAGAAGAGAATTGAGCGGAAAGGGTCAAAAATGGAGCAAAAAGGGGTGCAAATCAAGCAAAATCAGTCAAACCCAGAATTTGGCCTGGTGGCGGTCGCCACCACTTCTGTGGCGGTCGCCACAGAAGCCCAATCCAGCAAACTAGAATTTGGCCTGGTGGCGCTCGCCACCACTTCTGTGGCGGTCGCCACAGAAGCCCAATCCAGCAAAAACAGATTTTTGCGTAACGTGGGGAAGTGGCATTCGTCTGATCCGTTTTCTGTTCCTATCGTACGGCAATTGGATGGGATCAAAAACAAGCTTATCCCTTCCCTAAAAAGAGGATCGTGCAAGTTAAATCTCCCCTATAAATAGAAGCTCAAAAATCAAATTCTTTACGCATTATTTCCTTCAGTTTTTTGTCAGTTTAGGTTTCTAGTTACAGTAACTGTAACGGTATTTCCACACCGGGAATCCGTTTTCAGTTCTGTTTTCACTTTCCTGTCAAGAATTCTGTACCGGTTATTTTCGTCAACTTTAATTCAAGTTATTTCAGCATTTTTATTTCAGGTTCTTTTTAATGCTTTTATTTAATTATTTATTTATGCTTTATTTAATTTACAGCTTTTATTTATTTGTTTCTTGCTTTATGTCTAGCTAAATTCCTAGATATCGGTATGTAAATTAATTCTCCCAAGGGAATTTAATAATGATTTAGCGCACATTTATTAAACTATTTCTCTGATTCGAATTCCTAATTTTAAAACTCCTAAGCTTTTGAACGAGAGTAAAAGAAAGCAACTAAGGTTAAAATCAATAGAGCGAGAGTTTGAGGTTTTAACTAGATAGTAGGAATTTGATATTAATCTTTGAACGAGCGAGAGCCACGTTAGGATTAATTAGAACTAATTGATTTTCAAAATATACTTTCGAAACTAAGGTGGTAGAAAAGTGACAGTAAAACTCCTAGCTTAGAAAGTATGGTTTTTATCAACAAAACGAGAGTGTGAGGTTTAGACCTTTAAATTGAGAAAGTTCTTCAGAAAAATAAACCTTTTTTTGCGCGCTATTAATTTATTAAATTCCCGATGGTTAATTAAGTTACATGCCGATATCCGTCTTTAATTATTTTAATTCTTAATTTAATTTATTTTAATTTCTAAAACAATTCAAAACCCTTATCCAATAGCCTTAGATTTACATCGTAACAACAGAAGTACGGTAGATCGACTGTCGGTCCCTGTGGATTCGATATCTTTTAAAACTACACGACGAGACTGTGCACTTGCGGTCATTAAAATATTTTTGATACACAAATCGTCGATCAATTATTAAATCTGAAACTATGATATATTTTGGTTACCTTCTTGCTCATGGATTAGAATGTGATTTTGTGTGTTTAGTGAAAGTTTCCCTTAGACAATCATCGTAAGATCGATACTTTACTTATTACTTGCTACTTTGTACTGTGTATACTTGCACACGTTTCAAGCGAACAATACATATAAAGCTTTCTGTCAAAAAAGGCTTTGATGTATATCGATACATACATATGTGTATCGATAAACATTGAACACTCTGTTGAAAGAAGCTTTATTATGTATCAATACATACAAATGCGTATCATACACATAGAGCTCACAGTTAAAAAAATTGTTTGCTATGTATCGATACAAATTGTCCTAAAACAATATGTATCGATCCAGATACCCTGTGTATCGATCCAAATGACCTGAAAGCTGATTTTTCAAAGTTTATAAAGCTCTTACGCTGCCAAGTCAAGTTTAATTCTCGCGTTTTGACAATTATTAAAACTTTGGGGAGGGGGGGGGGGTGGGGGGGGGGACTAGTGTATTTACATATTTCTTGCTCATCACCTTTCTCACGTTTTTCCAACTCCATGAGAACTTGTTCATGTTCTTCTAGCTTACCAAATAGTGTAGTAAGATTAAGTTGAGTCAAGTCATTAGCATCCTTAATTGTCATTACCTCAGGTTGCCAATTCCTAGGCAAACATCTTAACAGCTTATTAGTAGCTACCTCGTTTGTCATAGGCTTGCCTAGACCATGCAACTTGTTTGGAATGAAAATAAAGCGCTTTTGCATATCCGAGATGATTTCACCATCTCGCATATGGAAGAGCTCAAACTCTTGAGTAAGTGTATTTATTTAATTTAATTATTTTAATATTTTTATAATATATTACTACAAGATTATAGATTAATGACATGGATTATGTTTTGTCCATGTGAATAATGCCACTTCATTAATTAGTATGACATGTAAGCAAAAATTTATTAAAATAAGGTGGGGGACTATAATTCCCAGAAAAAATAAAGAAGGGGACTAAAAAGTTGGCTTTAAAAAAAGGGGATTAAAAGTTCATATTTTTTAAAATAGAGGGATCAAAAGTGCATTTAAGCCTAAAAAATACTATTCTTAAGACATTTGTTAGCTTTTGTAAATAAGAAAAAATTGTGTACAGAACCTAAATTATTTGAATTGAAAGGTTCAATTGATCGAAAATCTGAAACTAGTATTAAAATATTTCACCATGATGGTTTTTCACAAGTTATACTACAACATTTTTGACTTTAGGCCACCCTTAAAATTGTCACGCCTAAAAAAAAGTGGCCTAAACATAGAATAGTCCACCGTTTTGCAACTGTTGACTAAAAACATATGTTTTTTCGTGTACTTTTAAAAATCAGGATAAAACCGTAGCCTATTAGAGTATAGACCACTGTTTTTTGGCCGTTGTACTAAGCTACGCTAACAAAACAGTTGCCTTTAAAGATATGACTCGCAACACTAGAAAAGCGTGGCTCTTCATGGTTGTAGCTGGTAGACCCGTCTACCCCGGACGAAGTTCTCAATCTTCCCGGAAGGGAAAAGGCATAGCAAGCATGCCCTCAATCAAGCTTGAAAGCGAATTTCAGTGATCTGAGGGTGAATAGATAGAATACCGGAATAGGAATTCCTATAGTGAGGTAAGCCGTGCTTTTCGGTAAGGGCTAATTCGAAGATCTTAGTGAATAGGGCACAGGACAGGGATCTCCAGCTACTTTGTTTTCTGTAAGTGTAAGCGTAATTCTTTACCTTTCAAAATAAACCAATAATAATTAGTCAAAAAAAAAAAAAACAATAATAAAAAAATAGTATGACATTGCACGACAACAACAGATATATTTTTTATTTTTTTTTTTTGAAAAAAACAAACGCAGTTCATTCATTCTCTAATTCCAGAAACCCTAAATCCCAAAATCCTCTTTCATTCTCTAATTCCCTTTCATTCTCACCAAATCTCTAAACCTAGTTCATTCATTCTTGACCATCGACTATTAACGGTTCATTCTTCCACCACCATCGAGTTCTCCTTCGACCTCACCGCCACAAACTGTGTCTTAGTCATTGCGATTTTAATTCACGACTGCTTGTGCATCTTCGCTGCTTCAACATCTTTGCTTCTGCTAAATCCCCAACTCGATTGCTATTCGCCAAAGGTAACTCTTTGTTTTCTGTTTTGTTTTAATTTTGCTGAGTTCAAGTTATTTTATTGAGTTAAAAAATGGTTGAGTTTAAGTGATTTGTTTTGTTTGGTTGAGTTTAAGTGATTTGCTGTGATTTTGCAATTTTACCTCAATTTGATTTATTTCCAAAAGCCCTAATTTGATTTATTTCCAAAAGCCCTAATTTGATTTAGTGTTGATTTGCCGATTCGCCGTTAGTTAAAGGTAACTCTTTGTTCTAATTCAATTTGGGTGTTCTGAAGTTGTTGTTTGGTTTTGATTTTGATTTTATTGTTCCTTTTTGTTTTAATGTCATTCATTTTTGCTAGTGAGATGGCGTTTGATTATCATTCATTTTGTTCATTTTTCACTAGCCTTTTGTTGTCCTACCTTTATGTTTTAATTTGGATTGGAAGTAAACAAAAATGGCGTTTGATGGTTATGGGATAATTGGAATGGGGAATAAGATGATTGTAGTGAGATGGTAACTTACAAGTATATCATAGATACACTTGAATTGTGATGGCAATGTGGTTTCTTTGTTGGTTGGTTTCTTTACAAGAATAGTTTTGTTGAAATCTATTCTTTAATTTTATTTTAAACTGCAAATGAATCCTTAAGAACTTCTAAAAGTAGATAACACATAATATACCATCTAAAATTGCAAAGTTTAATTTGGATACTAATTGAGATAAATAGTTAAAATGGAACAGACTAGATTTGTTTTAATGTTCCTCTTGTTTCAATGTCCTGTTTTGTTTCAAGTTCCTATTTTAGTTAAAGGTGAATATTGTTTTATAAAGGTTTGTTCTCATGATGCTTCACTGTTGTTCTTACGAGGTTTCAATGTTGTTGGAGCTTTGGTTTCAATGAAAGAGGTTTGCTACTGTTTGGTATTGTACTGTTCATGTTGTGGAGCGTTTATGTGCTATAGAATTATTTTATAAGCTACAAGGTTTGGCACATCTCTCACTCTTCATTCTCAAACATAGGAAATCTTCACAAAGGTTCAAGTTATTGACATCTATCTAGTTTAAGGTATGCTCAAATGTTATTGGTTGTCCAATAACTTATAAAAATTAGTTTGATAATAATATTGTTTGTATTTGACAAAATACCTTAATTAAAATAGCTTTGTTAATTTTTTTTCCCTGTAGAAAAATATTAAAGAAACAAGGTCAAGCAATGAATTGGCTATGATGTTCCAAACCAAGCATGAGAATGAACCGAGTAAGTTTGTACAAACTTTCTGTTTATGACTATCTCGGTTTTTGCCAGTGATTGTTTCTGTTTTAGTTTCAGTTAGTTTCGCTTCTTTGGTCGACCGTATTGATGGGATTTTCTCCCTATTTTTTCCTAGTGGCTGTTTATGTTTGTGGCTATCTCTGTTTCTGCATGTCGCTGTTTCTGTTTCAGCTAGTTTTGCTTTTGTTGTCGACCGTACTAACGAGAATTTGCTGCTATTTTTGCTTTGTGGATCTTTCTGTCTGTGGTTGTTTTTGTTTCAGCTAGCTTCGCTTCTGTTGTCGAATGTACTAACGGGATTTTGCTGCTGTTTTTGCTTTGAGGATGTTTCTGTTTCTGCTAGTTTTGCATTATTTAATTTTTTTTATCTTACATTGCAGACCATTTGCAAGAAAAAAATTGTGCTGAGCAGAGGTTTATACACCGAATTGGGAATTGCAAATAACACACCTCATCATTCTTCTACATCGACCTATGTTCCTGAAAAGGTATGATATATAAGTTCGCCTTTCGGTTTGATTGCAAACTTGCAACAATGAGTATGTTCATATTTTCTAGTTTGTGACTTGATTCAAATTGGGACTATGACAATGTTGAATTTGGGACTTTGATCAAGATGAATGAAGTTATTCCAATGCACGGAACACTATTTTTTTTATTTGAAATGCAAGACATAGTTGCTTATGACATTGTGAGCGTGCGGCTAGTAGTAATTTATGTGTGCATTTAAAATATTTCTTTTTACGATGGTGTTCGTACTTTTTGATATTGCATGTGTATCCTTTTGTAGGACATGAAGTGCTACAATTGAAGTCAAAAAGGAAGATGGAAGCTAAGGAAGAAGTAGCATCTCGTTATGCTTTGTAAAAATTGATTTTGAATAATTGATAGTTTTAGCAACGTAGGACTTTTGTTTACAATCATATTCCTTGTGTAATCATGAACACATTTATTTCTTGTGGAACACTAAATATATAGATAATAATAAAAGTAGTCAAATTTTGTAGTATTTAAAATTACACTTTTGTGTCTTGATTAACTTTTCTAAACTTTGTAAGGATTGCACTAGCTAATACACATGTTAGGCCAACCTTTATATTTTGAAAATGGGTTGCTTATTCATATTGGCCATGTTTAACTTGTGTTGCCTAAAAAAAAAAAAGTGTGGTCTAAGGTAAAGGCAACATTTAAAATAAACAGTGGCCTAAAACCTGTCAAATAACCGTGGCTTTTTTGCATATCATAAGCCACGGTTTTTTTGCATTGCGTGGTGTAAAGTTAAAAAACGGTGGCCTTAAAGAAAAGGCCACGGCCGAATAAACAACCATCGAAAAACAGTGGTTAAAACCCAAAAAACCGTGGCCTCTACTTTAAGCCACTGTTTTTTGAGTTTTGACCACCCTTTTTCAATGGTTGTCTATAGTTTAAAATGTTGTAAATGCTGCCTAATCCACCAAAATATTGCTAGTTAGGCTATACTGGAGTAGTAGTTATAAGAATTAATTCTATGAATTAGACTTTTGAATGTGTTTGGTAATCTTGTTTATAAAATTTGTTTTACAAAATACTTCATATATCTATACTATATATATATATATATATAAGTCATTTTATAAAAATATCCTTAAAACTGAAAATAATCAGAATCTGAAAATAATCTAAAAACTTCTAAAAATGAAAAACTAATATTAGTATCTTATTAGTGTCAACAAATTTCAAACAAAAATATCCATAAGTTTATTTTAATATTCAAATAATATCCTTGTTGCCCTATCCATAAATATTTTCATAAAGATAAACAAACATAAAATAACTTTTAGTAAAATCTCTAAAAAATAATCTCTAAATTATTTAATATCAAAATTAATTATTTTTAATCTATAACAACCTGATTAATATATATATATATATATATATATATATAGATAATTACACATGAATAAAAGATAGACTGACAACAAGCTGCACCTAATTGTAGATTTTTTTTTCCCAATTGCCCTTGTAATTTTAATATATCAAAATACCTACTTTTTTCCAAAAATTCTTAAATGCCCTATTTTAAACAAGAAAAATGATAAACATTGCCCTTAGGGCAATGGTTAAGAAAACAAAAATAGTAAAAATTCTTTCGAAATTTGTGTTTTCTACTTTTTTGAAATAATAAATACAATTCTCAATACAAATATTACCGTTTGTAGTAACCTTAACTAGTGTTTTTGAGGCATTAGTTAACAAGACCCTTTAAACAATATGTTAGAGTTGTGGCCTTGCAAATGGCGCCTACACCAAAGGGGTAGGGTCAACCCCAATGGCGCTACGGCGCTACCTAACTTGCACTTTTTTTCTTTTTTTTCTTCTTTTCTACTATTAGTCTTTTTTTTTTTGGTACGTTACTAATGTTAGTCATTTGAAGTATAGAGTGTAATTAGACTGATTTTTATTTGTTCCCTTGTGATAATCTCCTATAGACTTGGTCCCTTGTGATAATGTTGGATCCACAATATTTGTTTTCATGAACATGGGGATTGCATTATCTATTTTGCTAGTGTATTGAATTAGTATAAAAAGCAGAAACTCATGATGAAAATGATTTCATTTGGCATTATTCATTTTGTTTGAGCTTGATACATTCTATTACTTTGACTAACCACACTTCATTAAAATACCATTTCACTTCATTTTGTTATTATAACTTTGAATAATATTATAAAGTCACATAATTTCACGTATTTAAGTCAATTACAAAATTGGAATGATGCATAGGCTGAGAGTGGACGAAGAGTGGAACTGTGTGGAAAATAGATGCTCCTCCAAAAACAAAACACTTGATGTGGAGAATATGCAAAGACTATTTACCAACAGGCACACGATTGACAAATCGCAACCTGAGGAAGAAGGCCACTTATTCTTTGAATGTGCAGGAAACAAGGAAGCTTGGACTACTATGGGCTTTATTAATGTGCCGCAGCCACGTATTAATAGATCCATGAATATATGTGTGTCGATTCTTGATATATGCAGGTCTGAAAATACGCAGTGGCAGGAAAGATGGCGGTATTGCTTTTGTGCATATGGCAAAACCGTAAATCAATACCGCCATACCACATTATTAAGATGGTGATCCACCGTGATTTTGCAGAAACTACAACTTATAGCTTCTAAAAATCACGGTGGATCGCCGTGATTCTGACACATCCACCGTGATACCAAACATACACTAACTCTTTAGCTAGAGCGGCCTATTCCATGTATAAATGCCATATTTTTAGAACATTACTCGATATATTTTTACTTATTTGATTAATGAAATGAATTAAGCTTTTGATTGTCAAAAACAAAGTCAATTACAAAATTAGTGAAATCGTGCATCGCACGGGCTATCGACACTAGTATGGCCACATATGTATTTGGAGGAGATGGAAGGTTCTGTTCACTAATTTCAATAGACTCAACTAACTTTGACCCTTGTCATTTCTCACTTTTAAATCAAAAAAAAAAAATTCAAATTAATGACCTACATATGAATTTTAATACTTTAGATCATAAGAAACATCAAAATTAATTCACCTCATGAACCTAAATTAGAGTTTTCATACGCTATCCAATGGATAAAGTTTAAAAGTCATCATCACTATGAGGTATCGGTAACTATTTATAGCAGCAAAATTGCATTACAGGGTGAAGAGTCATTGTTGACCAAAAATTGCCGTACAAGCATATGAAAAAACTATAGATTTTCGTTAGAAGTTAGACATTTGCATGTCTTTATCAAACAAGAAGTACAAGAGAAGCATAAGGCTCAAAAAATACAAAAACAGAAAAGGGACTAAGTGAGCTCCCTAACCAAACAACCCTAACAGGGACCAAAAACCCAACCGAAAGAACAGAAGCCTAGAAAAGGCAACATGGCGAAGGGAAACAACCACCAAAAAACAAAAAACACTCAATGGGATAAACAATCTCCCGGGTCTCAACTCCACTCATAGAATAAGCACGGAGGCATCTTTAACTTCGTTAAACTCCACTTCCAACTCACCACTTTTATAGTATCAACCAATTCGTTTGGGTTGAACACGCCGTTCGCAAAAATCGTTCCATTTCTAGCCTTCCAAATAGACCAAAGGGTAGCACGCAAATCATCGAAATACCTTGGCGAACTTTGCTATTTTTCGCCACACGAGCACAAATTGACAAGCTTAGTAATCTGATTTATACCTCAAAGGAAGAAGTGACTAGACAGTAAGACTAATGTAAGATTAAGTTAAATGTCAGATTTTATACCTATTTAATTTAATTAAAAGAAATATAGCAATTTTTTAGGGTGGGAAAAAGTATGCTTCAGGGGGTTTGTAAATTCAAGGATACAAGGACGAAAAATTGAGAATAGTGAATAAAGGAGAATTTTATCAATCCTTCTTTTGAAATTTAATTGTGACATTTTGCAGACACGAGGGGATGTTATATTACATTATCTTAGCTTCTGAATCAAAAAAAAAGCTCTTGCAATTTATAGTCATACTCATACAGTACAACATACACAGTACTGGGCATAGAATATTTGACACATCATGCTGCGAAGTGCCTAAGAGAAAAATATTGACATGAAAACATTAGTTTTCTTTGTGAAGAGTGTTGTTCAAAAGTTTTCCTTGCTTCCAGCTTATAAACTTTTCACAAGCTGCCAAATGACAGCATAATCTCTGAAAATTTTAGAAGCACCACCAAAATTGAATGTGTGGAATTTAATATACCGTAATTTAAAGTCATTTAGCAATAGTAGCTATAGACAAGGGCGTATCTACTATCTAGGCACAACCCATTGGGGGCTCAAGCCCCCACCAAATAAATAAAAAATTTAATTACTTAGTTATATATTTTTATTAAGCCCCCATCACATATTTTATTTAAGTCTAAGCCACTAATTACTAGTCAAATTACTAAAAATTTATACTTTGATTGAGTTTAATTTTTTTTATTAGTATAATTTTTACACATATATCCAATTAAATCACATCATAATGTCAATTTCATAAGTAAGTTTCTAAAATATCTCAAAAAAAATCTAGAATGTGTGTAATTTTTTTTACAAAGTCGATGTATATCAAATATGTCACTCTTTTTCTCTCTTATTTAAGCATCACAAAGTCATTCTCTCCCAATAATATTTGACTCTTCCTTTTTGTTTTACTTCCTTTCAATATGTAAAATTCCGATTTTTTTACTTCAAATGTATGTTACTAGTTTTGTCTATTACTTTAGTGTATTCATTCACAAAAGGTATAATACTTTACTCAATTTTTTTTCTTTCTTATGTAAATTTGTATAAATAGATTTATGTTTGTTTTGTGTTCTATTAAAAATTAGTTACACATATTATAAAGTGACATATTTGATATTGTTGATAGTGAAAAAATCATCGACTATTTTAAAAACATGAAGCCTCGTAGAGGGCAACTATAATATATTTTAAGTTTTATGTATCTTAAGTTTTTTACCACTGTAATTGTATAGTTTTTTTGTTGTCACCATAATTGTTAGATTAAATGGTTAAGAGAGGTATAAACATAGTAAATTGGATTGAATGGTATTGAGTTTAACCTTAATTAAATATATGATGTGGGTTGTTTGTTATCAGAAAAAGAAAAATACACTACTTTTCAAGCCCCCACCTACAAAATTTTCTGGATACGCCACTGGCTATAGAAAAGCAAAACCTAGAACACAGAGATAGAAGCCCCTTTGGGCCTGTTTGTTTCAGCTTTAAAAAACAATTTTCACCCTTATCATTTTTCTAATACATTTCAATACCTATTATGATTATTTAAAATCAATCAATAGGTATTTTTTGACCTATTATAAGATCGTATAAAACATATTTCTTTGTAATTTATTCAGCCATAGTCAAATAGTAATTTCACTAATACAAACACAATTAATGGTTGCTTGATATTTCATTAGAAACTAATGTGTCATATGTTTCAATAGCATATATAATTTTCACAACATAAGATAAACCTAATGTTGAACGGAGTTAAAAGCAGAAATAATAGACAAGTCCTATCCAGGGAAATTAAATAAAGCACATACACAACGAAGAACTTTGAGTGTTGAAATCTTAAGGTCAATTAGGGTTTCAATAAAATAACGGTCATTTATAACTGAGTGAATTCAACTTGTACTTTTTGCGTAGCTCGTTTCATCCTTAACAAGTCTTGTGAAATCCTTAACAGCACAGAAGCTTCTGCTTGTCTAAAACTCAGAGCGGTATCACAAGATAGAGTCTCTAACGAGGGACAATTGGCAAGCATGAACCATATCAAACTCCGTGCATGTTTAAACTCAAAGCGGCAACAAATGAACTATGAGTGAATTCAACCTGTACTTTTTGCGATGCTCGTTTCATCCTTAACAAGTCTTGTGAAATCCTTAACACCACAGAAGCTTCTGCTTGTCTAAAACCCAGAGCGGTTTCAAAAGATAGAGTTTCTAATAAGGGACAATTGGCAAGTATGAACCGTATCAAACTCAGAGCATGTTTAAACTCATAATCAGTCACAATTTTCACTGTCCGAAGTTGATCAAGGCGACACCCATCACATTCCAACTCCACCGGTTGGTCTGGCTCTTGTTTGCAAACATAACCATCATACACGAGATTCTAAATTTTAAAAAATAAAAACAATCAAAATATGAAAATGAAATGACAAAGTACGAATCATAGATATTCATGCTTACCACTATAAAAAGTTGCACCAGGTTAGGAGTACTTTTTAGTATACTAAAAATATACAAAAGTCTTTCTCCTTCACACAAATCCAAGCTAACAAGTTTTAGATACTCTAAGGAGCTAAATGATTCTAGCAGCGTCTGTGGAATGACACCTGCAGCAGACAATATCTATGCATGCAAATAACAGAACTATGAGAACCATCTTTCAAAATGCAGCATTGTTTATCTTTCAAAGATGCAATAAAAGTGTAGAATACAGTCTTTAAAAGATAGAACTGTGAGGCCAGGCAAGCTAGACAGTGCAAAAATGTGTAACTAGAGAGAACAAGTACCAATGAATTATTATGTTTAAGTTTCAGATAATATCTACAAAACTAACATAAGGCCATAGTCTAATCCAACTGAACAGTAATAAATAGATTAAATTTAGTGATGTTTCTAACCATAAAGTCCCTTGTTCTCATAACAAGCCTCTGAAGTTTTGGCAAACTTTTGATCAAACCAGATACCTTGACACTTTTATCCTCTGCGTATCGACTATCCAAGAGTGTAAGATACTAAGATCAATCAAATTCCTTGCATTTTTCAGACTAATTGACTTGACATTATTTTCAAAATTAATGTGTACGACTTTGAGTGCAGGAGTAGATAAATCAATGCATTCAAAACCAGAACAGTATGAAATGGTGAGATTTTCCAGTAATGGGCAACCAGAAAGAAGACTCTCAAGTCCACCAGATCTTAATGTAACTTTTTCTAAATTAAGGTAAAGTAATCTCTTAAGGCCACAGAAATTAGGCGGAACTGACAATTCAAATCCGTAAAGTCCAAAGTTGGTTAACTCCTTAAGAAAAAAGACATAAGATGGCACTTGATAGGATAATGCTCTGAAATTTTCGTTCTCAAGTTCAAGATCTTTAATGCCACTCCTTGACAAACACAAAATTAACTTTTCAAGGCAATCAATTCTGCACGTGAAGTTTATAGGCAAGAGAAGGGTAAACTTATAAACCGACCCATCGTGGAGCAAAAGAGTTTCAATGATAAATCTTGAAATTTCAGGGCCTTCATGATGGTTATCTCTGCATATATAAAAAAAACTCTTCTCCAAACACAAGTTGCGGGACTGAAATCCACATATACCTCCACTTTCTTGACAGAATACTAGTCCTAACTAGATCCCGAATGTTGAAGTGTTTTAAGATGTCATCAATGACATTACATGGTAAGTTACTTATTCTATCAATGTGATGACCACAATCAGCCTTCTTCTACTTGTCAGATTTTTCTTGATACGTATAGAAGAAGTATTCGATATATATATTTTATTCATTCTTTAAAAATAAAAAATTTAAAAAGGGTTTTTTTTTTTGACGCAAAAATTTAAAAAGGGTTAAAGATTTAATTTATGTGTATATAAATTTTTATTAGTACTATTTATATTTATTTATTTATTGAAAAAACCATAAAATGCCAACAAAAGAAACAACCGATAAACGATTACAATAAATCATAGGGTCATGTTTCCCTAAATCATAATCCTCCAAACCATTTGTGAATAAAATGTCAAGAACCTTCATCAATATCTTGAGCTCCCTTTCATATTATCTTTTGAACAAAAGTGAACACAGCTGTCAGCTAGAGCAGCAACACTCCATACACCCACAGCGCTATTTATGATTACTTTATTACATATGCACAGAAACATTTATACTAGTAGATTTTATGATTACTTGACTACAAGGACAAATTTTACTATACTAGTAATTTTATATATACTCTCTTTATACTAGATTATAAGGGGGAAAATTAATTATTTTTTATTTAAAATTATAAGGAGAAAAACCAACATGAAAGAAGGGATCACTTTTATGAAATTTCTCCTTACTATGATGTAATTGGAATATAAAATAAAATTAGCAAGTAAGTTTATAGTCTCACTCACATGAAGAAAAAATGATGTGCCATATTTCTAAATCTAAAAAGTTGTTGGAGACAATTCTAAATTATGGGTCACTTGTGACTTGATTAATTTGAGATGTAACGATAAAAAAAAGTTTCACATCAAAATTTAGACATATAAAATGTAAAATTAGTTGTTAAGAAAAAACTTTCAAAAATATTTAATTTAATTTTTTTAAAAATATTCTTAAGACATTTGTTAGTATTTGTTAATAAGAAAAAAAATTGTGTAATGATAACCTAAAAAAATTAAATTGAACATTTAATTGATTATCTGAAACTAGTACTATGTCTTTTACCAAGATTTTTTCACAAGTTAGTCTAGCCATACATAACATCATGCTGCCTAATCCACCAGAATATTACAGGAGCTAGGCTATACTAGAGTATTACTACTTATAAGTATTAATCCTTTGAATTAGACTTGTTTTAAATGTGTTTGATAATCTTGTTTTTAAAAATTGTCTAACATAATTATATACTCAATAATTATTGCTACCACAATTGAAATCAAATACTTGAAGATATATGATTTTAAACAAAAAATTTAAATGGAATTGGCAATTTAGAACTTTAAAATGTGGTATTTGAAGATATGATTTAAATTAAATTTTAAAATGGAATTGGCAAATTTGTGAAACAAAACAAAAAATGTCTCCCTCCATCCGACTTTACACAACATATGACAAGAAATTGACTTTGTATATATAGTTTTCCACTAATGCATATCATAAGAAATTGATTGTGTATATATTGATTGTGTATATATAGTTTTCCACTAATGGCTTCGAGACTCTTCCATAGTTGATATTATTTGGGTTCCCCTTAATGACTGTCACTTACTTTCGTCTAAAGTAAGTGAGTACTTGCATGAGTCTTGGTATATTCTTGATCAATTTATTTCTCAAATCCATCCTAACCTGATCGCGGATATTGAGAAGTTGGTTCTTCCGATTGTTTCCTCCCCTAACAGACTTGTTTGGTTTGGAACTAGTAATGGTGATCTAACTTTCAAAGATGCTATTGCCCATGTTACAGATACTTCGCCTTCAGTTTCTTGGGAAAAACTAATTTGGAAGCCTTTCATTCCTCCTTCTAAGTCTTTCTTACTTTGAAGATTGCTTCATAATAAGCTTCCAACAGACGAAAATTTACAGAAGCGAGATTGTTTTTTGGTTTCTAGATGTAGCTTATGTGGTCTGGCAGCCGAAACTTCTCCCCATTTGTTTCTTCATTGCTCTTTTGCTGCTAAACTTTGGTCTTGGTTGTCTACTAAGCTGCATATACTTCTTAATCTTACCTCTTTTATAGGCTTGATGCAAAGTGTTCAGATGTCTTCCAGTAGTCAAGTAAGAGACATTGCCTTAGCCTCCGTTATTTTTTCTCTAAATGCTATATGGTTTGCTCGCAATTAGGTCCGTTTTCATAATGTCCATGTGCCTTTTCATCAGTCTTGCTCTACTATTTTTACTTCGGTTCAAATGGCTGGTAACTTGTCGAAAGGTATTATGTCCAACAAAATCACTGACTTTCAAGCTTTAAAGGAGTTTAATATTGTGTGTCATCGTGGTCCTGCATCGAAGATTCAAGAGGTTATTTGGTCTTTCCCTCTATCTGGTTGAATAAAAGCTAATATTGATGGTGCAGCGAGGGGTTCTCCTGGCCATGCCTCAGCTGATGGCATTTTTCGTGACTCAAGTGGGCAAATGAAAGGTTGCTTTAGACTATATTTGGGTATTCAATCTTCTCTCTATGCTGAAGTAATGACCGTTATGCATGCTATTGAGATTGCTCATCATCAAAATTGGCATAATGTTTGGCTGGAATGCGACTCCAAACTAGTGGTGGATGCCTTTAATAATCACCATATCATCCCTTGGAAACTTAGAAATCGTTGGTATAATTGTATTTATTTCTGCTCTCTTATGAACTTTAAAATTTCTCATATTTTTAGGGAAGACAATTGTTGTGCTGATAAGCTCGCAAATTTTAGTTTAATCACCATGGAAGATCATTGGTGGGAGAATGTTCCTAGTTTTATTGTTGCGGACTTTTCTCGCAATAGGTTGGCTTTGCCGTCTTATAGATTCAAATGGTTGTTTTAATTGGGTTTTGGTCTAGTCCCCCCAATTTTCAATTACTTTCTTTTCAATAAATTATGTGTGGTGCTACAGATAATTGGTAGTGCTTGGGGTGCCAACATAATTGGGATGTCAAGTTTCTACAAAAAAATATTATAAGAAAAAAAATAATTATTTGATCAAAAAAAAATTAATAATTATTTGTCTTAGTTGCCCGCCTGTTAGCCAATATTTTGGCTAAATCAGAATAAATTGGAATATTCTTTCTGAATATATTTAATACACCTTTAATTATGGGAATTCATGTTCCCAATTATTAATTGATTATAAAGGTCAAAATTAAATATATTTTAAATATAAAGTCAAGTGGAAAAATATTCATAACCTTGAAAAGATCAAGTCTCAAGACTTGATTCGAGTTACTACCCATTCGAGTAAGACCAAGTTGTCTCGAGCTCGAGTACTGGTTTGTAACTTAGTAAATGGTTGAGATTTATCTGAAGATTCAAATTCAAATTTCAAACTATTGCAACGCTTCATTCAAGACTGATGGCTTTTGGCGTTCAAGATAAGGATGAGGTGGTTGTACACATGTCAAATGAACTTTCTATAGACGTTACTAGAACGTTGTAGGATTTAGCTATAAATATAAGTTCATTTGATGTAATTTCTATCACAAATTCTCATACTAACAATCCTTACACATTCTGAGTACCCATGCATTCGAGTGAAAGGAATATACAAGGCAAAATGTATGATTCTGTGGTCACCATTTATTAATTCAATACAATTTACCTTTTTCTGCAATTTACATGTTTTCATTTACATTTCTTGCACTTTATTTCATTGAATCATTTACTTTTCTTTTCAATACGTACTCACTTTGAGTATTTTTACATTTCTTGCCATTCAAGTTACATTTTCTTTACTTTATTTTACTTTTTCAATCAAACTTGTTCGTTTACATTAATGAACATTGCTATTTTCAATCATAAACAATAAATGCACAAACATGTCCCGAGATTCTCTAGTTGGTCTCTCAAGCATTGCAAACTAGCGCTTGTTTACCAAAAATCAGTGTAAACACCGCCACCCCTACCACCAACCCTAATTTCTTCCCTTGCTTTTTTTTCTTCTTGTTGATCCACTAAAGAGCGGTGATTTAGGGTCATTTTGACTTATAATCACCCCTCTTCATCTTTTTTTTTTATTCCCTCTTATTTCAATAAATAATTTTTTCACATAATTTTAGTTTTTTTTGGTGGTTTTTTTTTGTTATTGTTTCATACTTTCAGTCTTGTAGTACGAAGTTGTTTTGATTTTCCGTCATAGTGCGGTATTTTAATTTCCCGTCTTAGTGCAGTGTTGTTTTTATTTTCTGTTTTGGTACGGTGTTTATTTTGTTCAAATTTGTAGATTTGTTTCGATCTAGATCCAATGCAGATTCAATGATTTTAGCACCTTCAACGATGAAATTTCAGAGGCATGAAGATGACTATTCCGGACATTTGAATTTTATTATATCAATTGCAGGCTTCGTCACATTTGTAGACATTAATCCGTTTTATGCTAGTATCGAAATTAAACATGTAATAATTTTGATTGATGTACTCTACCAATTTAAATGAATGAATATCATTGTTTTTTAGTAAAAAAATAACAACAAAATGATCAAAAGTTTCAATATCATTCTATCCGTCGATTTATTAGAAAATGAAGATGGTTATTAAAATATCTACATATTATGCCATTAGTTTCTATGTTCATAACAATTCTTGTTGCATTGCAATTCAAGGATAGTATAAGTACTCTGCTTAGATTTTCCAAAGTAATCCTTAATGTTGTTAACAACTTAACCAATAATCAGATCAATGTTTATTATAAAGACAAAAATTATAATTTTAGATTTCAAACAGTACATTTTTGTGATACTTACACAGTTACACCTTCGAATCGCAAATTATCCAGCAAAATACTTTCGAGCTAATGTGCAAATACTTTCTAGCTACAAAAGAACTAAATTCATGCATGTTACCAAAAAAACCATTCCTGTTTAGATCATGCAAATTAAAAAGATTAAAGTCATCGTGTTCAAGTCTCTATGATGTATGATTGCTATAGTCTGATGAATAATGAAATCAAAAAACAATAAAGTAGGACATAAGTAAAATATTTGAAAAATCTTCTAACTAAAATAAAATAGGTCTATCTTTTTTTTGATACATCGGAAGAAAAATATGTCTATCTATGATAAGAAAGGGTTGATTACTTGAGTACTAATGACACGAAATCATATCGTATTTTTAGCTTTATTTATGTGAATTTTAGTTGCATTTGCATTTGTATTTATTTCATTTATGTCTTTTTATGTTAGTATTTGATTTGTTTTTAGTTTTGTCGAACGAAATAGGTCGGAGAAGAGAATTGAGCAAAAAGTATCAAAAACGGAGCAAAAAAGGGGGTGCAAAGCCCAAATTCCCGCAGCCCACAAAGGAGCCCAGCAAAAATGGGCATTTGCCCAAATCTGCACAGTGGCGAGCGCCACAGAAGTGGTGGCGAGCGCCACCACTCACAAGTCCAATGAAATTGATTTTTCAGCAACTTGGGGAGCACGCACGCGTTGGATGCTTTTCTGTTCCTGATCGTGTGGCTATTGGATGGGATCAAAAGGAAGCTTATCACTTCCTATTTTAGTGGATCGTAACCAGAAAATTCCCTCTATAAATAGCGGACGAAATTCTGTTCTCCGTACGCTTTAATTCCTTTAGTTTTCAGTCAGCTTTTATTTCTAGTTACAGTAACTGGAACGGTATTTCCACACCAGGAATCCGTTTTCAGTTCTGTTTTCAGTTTCCTCTCAAGAATTCTGTACCGGTTATTTATATCAAGTTTATTCAGCATTTTATTTCAGGTTTTTATTTAATGTTTTTATTTAATTATTTATTTATGTTTAATTTAATTTTCTGTTTTTGTTTGTTTAATTTATGTACTATGTCTAGCTAAATTTCCTAAATATCGGTATGTAAACTAATTCTCCTAAGGGGATTTAATAATGATTTAGCGCGCGCACTTATTAAACTATTTTTCTGATTCAAATTCCTAATTTAATTCAAAGCTTTTGAACGAGAGTAAAAGAAAGCAACTAAGGTTAAAATCAATAGAGCGAGAGTTTGAGGTTTTAACTAGATAGTAGGAATTTGATATTAATCTTTGAACGAGCGAGAGCCACGTTAGGATTAATTAGAACTAATTGATTTTCAAAATATACTTTCGAAGCTAAGGTGGTAGAAAAGTGACAGTAAAACTCCTAGCTTAGAAAGTATGGTTTTTATCAACAAAACGAGAGTGTGAGGTTTAGACCTTTAAATTGAGAAAGTTCTTCAGAAAAATAAACCTTTTTTTGCGCGCTATTAATTTATTAAATTCCCGATGGTTAATTAAGTTACATGCCGATATCCGTCTTTAATTATTTTAATTCTTAATTTAATTTATTTTAATTTCTAAAACAATTCAAAACCCTTATCCAATAGCCTTAGATTTACATCGTAACAACAGAAGTACGGTAGATCGACTGTCGGTCCCTGTGGATTCGATATCTTTTAAAACTACACGACGAGACTGTGCACTTGCGGTCAATTAAATTTATTGATACACAAATCGTCGATCAAGTTTTTGGCGCCGTTGCCGGGGACCAATTTAGTCGATATCGTAACTCCGTCGTTACAACGTAGAGACTAAGGCAACCTTTAATTTTCTGTTAAAAAATTTTAAGAAAAAAATCTAAAATATTACCCTTTTTTTTGGTTTGTCGATTGTATGCCAAGTACCCGCTCTCATAGCGAAGAATTAGAAACTCCAGTCGACAACCCAGAGCGTCTACTAAGTGTAAGACGCCGAATTGAAGAGTTTAGGGAAAGATACATAGTTCCCCAAAATCAGATTATCTTTCCCGAAACAGACGAAGACTCGGAACAATCCGAAGAGGAATCAGAAATGGAACTAGGTCCTAAAAACCGCCCTCTAAAGTACTATGCTACCCCTACAGATGCTGAACCGCATAATAGCATTGTTGCCCCTACGATAGAGGCTAACAATTTTGAGCTTAAACCTTCCCTGCTCTCAGCTGTTCAGCAAAGTCAGTTCTCGGGTAGTCCTTTAGAAGACCCTAATCTCCACCTCTCTGTCTTCTTACAATACGCCGATACAGTGAAAGCTAATGGCGTAAGTCCCGAAGCGATTAGGCTTCGTCTTTTCCCCTTCTCTCTAAGAGAACGAGCCCGTGCTTGGCTCCAGTCCCTACCTTCCACAACGGTAGAAGAGTGGCTAATTATCCACACCTTCTACAACGGTCTCCTGTACAATACAAGGATGACCATAGACACTGCCGCGGGCGGCGCCCTCATGAACAAGCCCTACAATGATGCCTATCAGCTCATCGAGAGCATGGCTCAGAATCACTACCAGTGGGGAGGCGAAAGAACCTCCGCAGAAAAAACTCTATCGAGAGGAACTCTACCGCAGAAAAAACTCTAAGCGGCCTTGACCACATTAGTGCCAAGGTTGATGCACTCACTCAGAAATTAGACAGCTTACTCAATGTTCATGCTGCTACCGTAGCAGCAACCGTCTCTAGTTGTGAAATATGTGGCGCTCCAGGGCATGCTACAGCTGAATGTCAACTCTTGGCCGGAACTCCCTCCGATCAAGTGAACTACGCCCAAGGAGGCCCATATTCCAACAACTACAACTCAGCTTGGAAGAACAGTCCCTATCTTTCATACAAGAACAACAATACATTGTATCCACCTAGACAAGGACCACCCTCTGGTCCACCAGGTTTTCAAAAGGCTCCTGTGCTAAATCAAGAAAACTCTGGGAAGTCTAGCCTTGACATCATGTTTGAAACCTTCATGGTGTCCCAAATGCAAACTAACAAGGGGATTGAAAATCAAAACCTGCATTTCGCTAAGATGTTCGAGCAATTGAACAATAAAGTTGATGTTTTGACCACCCATCATAAGATACTAGAAACTCAAGTCGCACAGGTGGCTCAACAAAAATCATCTATGTCCGCTCCTGCAGGAACATTTCCTGGCCAACCTCGGCCCAATCCTAAAGCTCATGTAAACGATGTGACACTGTGAAGTGGAACACAGTATGATGAACCAGTTGACCCTAGGATTGAGAGGCCTGCCATGCAGCAAAAGCCAGATGAACCAGCTGAGAAAGAGAGTGAACCCAAAGAGAAAGAAGGAAATGGCGTCGAGGCAAAAGAAAAAGAAACACCCTATATGCCTCCGCCACCTTACAAACCACCCATTCCTTATCCTCAAAGGTTGGAAAAGACTAAAAGCATGGGGCAATTCAAGAAATTTGTGGAGCTTCTCAAGCAGTTAAATATCACCATCCCATTCACTGAAGCTATCACACAAATGCCCGCATATGCTAAGTTTCTCAAGGAGATCCTAACCAACAAAAAGAGGATTGAGGATAACGAAACTGTTACACTCACTACTGAGTGTAGTGCTATCCTTCAAAACAAAATGCCTCCTAAACTCAAAGATCCAGGAAGTTTCTCCATACCCTGTGTCATTGGGAAGTTTGTTATTGATAAAGCCCTATGTGATTTAGGTGCCAGCATTAGTTTGATGCCCATGACCATATGCGAGAGACTCAAGCTAGGCGAGCTAAGACCCACCAGAATGTCCATCCAGTTTGCCGACCGTTCGGTCAAGATGCCTATAGGAGTCTTAGAAAACGTTCCGGTGCGTGTAGGTCAGTTCTTCATTCCAACTGACTTCATAGTCATGGATATTAAGGAAGACTCTAACACGCCTATCATTTTAGGAAGGTCATTCCTTGCTACAGCCGGTGCGATAATTGATGCCAAAAAGGGAAAGCTCACCTTTGAAGTGGGAGATGAAAAAGTTGAATTCATTTTGACTCAATTCCTAAGCGCGCCCGCTATAGATGATACTTGCTATCTGCTTGACGTCATTGACGAATGCAGAAAAGAAATGGAGAATGATCAAACTGTTTACACTGAAATTCTAACATCTTCTCCAACTCCTACTCTCGAAGTTCAGGATGACGAGCTCGGTGAATGCTTTGAGATTACACCAAACCTGACGTTGTCTCCTGATCAATCTTCTCTCGAACTAAAACCTCTACTTGAGAGTCTAAGGTATGAATTCCTTGATCAAGAGCTTAAGCGCACTGTGATTGTGTGCACCGATCTAGGACAGTCAGAGACCGACAAGTTGCTGAATGTCCTAAGAAAATTCCCAGCTACTTTAGGATATAGCATATCTGATCTTAAAGGGATAAGTCCCTCTCTTTGCATGCATCGTATCTATCTCGAGGAAGATTGCAAGACCTCTCGAGAACCGCAAAGAAGGATAAATCCCATTCTTACTGAAGTAGTTAAGAAAGAAGTTGAAAAACTTCTGGATGCAGGAATCATATACCCGATCTCCGACAGTAAATGGGTCAGTCCCGTTCATGTCGTGCCTAAGAAAGGTGGAGTGACTGTAGTTACCAATGAGAAAGGAGAGTCTGTAGCACAAAGAGTCGTAACGGGTAGTAGAATGTGCATTGACTATAGGAAACTCAACAAAGCCACGCGCAAGCATCATTTCCCTTTGCCCTTCATTGATCAAATGCTTGAGCGTTTGGCAAATCATTCCTATTTCTGCTATCTAGATGGTTATTCGGGATTCTTTCAAATTCCTATTCATCCCGATGATCAAGAGAAAACAACCTTCACATGTCCTTTTGGCACATTTGCATATAAGCGAATGTCATTTGGATTGTGTAATGCCCCCGCGACTTTCCAAAGATGTATGACAGCAATCATTGTCGATTACATCAATGACATTATGGAGGTCTTCATGGATGATTTCTCCGTATGCGGGCAAAGTTTTGAAGGATGCTTGACAAACCTAGAAAAGGTACTTGAAAGATGTGAAAAAGTCAATCTTGTGCTTAATTGGGAAAAGTGCCATTTCATGGTCCGTCAAGGCATTGTTCTTGGACATATAGTGTCCAACAAAGGGATTGAGGTAGATAGAGCTAAAATCCAAGTCATAGAGAATCTACTACCTCCCAAATCTGTGAGAAAAGTCCAAAGCTTTCTAGGACACGCCGGTTTCTATCGACGATTTATTAAAGACTTCTCCAAAATTACAAAGTCGTTAACCGGGCTGCTAATGAAAGATGCCGAGTTCATTTTCGATGAGGAGTGCCTAACGGCATTTAAGCAATTAAAGGCAACTCTCATTTCTGCCCCCATCATGCAGCCACCTAATTGGAGTCTACCATTTGAGATCATGTGTGACGCTAGTGACTATGCTATAGGCGCGGTTCTAGGTCAAAGGAAAGATAAGAAGCTTCACGCTATCTATTATGCTAGTAGGACCTTAGACCCTGCGCAAATGAACTACGCCACCACAGAAAAAGAACTCCTGGCTGTTCTGTTTGCGGTAGAAAAATTATGTTCCTACCTAATAGGGGCCAAAATCATTGTCTATACAGATCATGCCGCTATTAGGTACCTAGTGAATAAGAAGGATGCCAAACCAAGGCTCCTAAGATGGATCTTGCTCCTTCCAGAATTTGATTTAGAGATCCAAGATAAGAAAGGGATTGACAACACAGTCGCGGACCATTTGTCAAGAATGGAGGGAATGGTGCCTGAAACGGTACCTATAAATGATGACTTCCCGTATGAGAGGCTGGTAGCCCTTATGGATAGTTTCGCCTCCGAGTACCCTTTGATTCAAGACGACATCGAAGTCGTCAACTCTGTCTTCACAAGAGACTCTTTGCCATGGTATGCTGATTTTGTTAATTATTTAGCGGCAAGCATTATCACTCATTGTCATTCTGCGACCTATGGAGGACATGCAAGTACTTCCAAAACCTGTGCTAAGATCTTACAAGCCGGCCTCTTTTGGCCCACTCTTTGGAAAGATGTCCATGCTGCCATAAAGAGTTGTGATCAGTGCCAACGCGCTGGTGGCATCTCTAGGCGCGATGAAATGCCTCAACATGGCATCCTTGAAGTGGAAGTATTTGATGTATGGGGGATAGATTTCACGGGACCATTCCCAACTTCTTTTGGGAATAAATACATACTTGTGGCTGTTGATTACGTGTCCAAATGGATCGAGGTTGTTGCCTCTCCAACTAATGACGCCCAAGTAGTGATTAGACTGTTTAAGAACCAGATCTTCCCTAGGTTCGGTGTGCCGAGACTTGTCATCAGCGATGGTGGCTCCCATTTCATTTCTAGGATCTTTGAAAGATTGTTATCTAAATATGGGGTCCGACACCGTGTAGCAACTATCACCCACAAACAAGTGGGCAAGTGGAGTTCTCCAATAGGGAGATCAAGCAAATTCTTGAAAAAACAGTTGCAACCTCTACGAAGGATTAGTCTTTAAAACTGAATGAGGCATTGTGGGCATATAGGACAGCCTATAAGACCCCAATTGGGACCACACCCTTCAAGCTTGTTTATAGCAAATCATGCCATCTGCCGGTAGAACTAGAACACAAAGCTTATTGGGCTATCAAAGCCCTCAATTTTGATTACACCACTGCCGGTAGGAAGAGGACCTTGGATATCCATGAGTTAGAAGAGCTTAGGTTGGACGCTTATGAGAATGCCAGAATCTATAAGGAAAGGACAAAGAAATGGCATGACAAGCGCGTATCTAGGAGAGAGTTTAAGGTAGGACAGTTAGTACTTCTTTTTAATTCAAGACTTAAACTTTTTACCGGAAAACTTCGCTCCAAGTGGTCAGGCCCCTTTACGATTTCTAAGACATATCCTCATGGGGAGATTGAAATAAAGAGTGACTCCGGTGATACATTAACAGTTAATGGACAGTGGTTGAAACATTACAACCTTAAGGATAGTGACACTAATCTTGCGAATTTTAACCTATCCACCCTGTCCGCTAACACGTGAATTAAGTCACCCTCTTTGAAGTCGAGCTCACCGACTTTAAACAAAGCGCTTGGTGGGAGGCAACCCGCTGCTTTTCTGATTTTGAATTTAATGTTTTTCTTTTTAGTTCATTTTACTTTGCAGGTAATAAAAGAGATAGCACGCTCGACGACTTTACAGTTGTGAAAGCTTAGCTACTCAAGTTGTACCCTTCCATACTCACCCTTAGTCGTTGCATTGGGGACAATGCTCGATTTAAGTGTGGGGGAGGAAGCTTTATCGCTTTCCTTTATTTTTCAGTCATTTAGTTCTGCATGCATAATAAAACCTTAGGTTAGTTCACTTAGATTGAGTTGATTTTGCGTGTTGGTCTTGTTATTGTCTGATTTTCCCATTTCTTGAGCCATACCAAAAAATTTCTTGTGAAAAGCAAAAGTATTGAGTTCTGATGATTGATATTGATTGTTTGAAAGTATATAGGTTGTTTGCACTATCTAGGCTATTTTGTGAAATTTGGGTAACGGTTAGATAAAATCAATACCGTTTTAACACCTTAGATTCCTAGAAGTGTGTAGAACTGATTTGAGTACTAGTTTTGACAAAGCTTTGAACTTGAGTTTTAATGAACCTTTAGTAGTTTATCTAGCAGTCGGCACCATCTCAAGGCACAAACTAAGTGGGAAACCGAAGAATATAAGTGAATGATTTTGATTATAAATGTTATGAATGCTATTGGTTGATTCCTTGAAATAATTGATGAAAATTCAGCAAATGTTGAAACATGAGAAGGAAAAAAATACCATAGTATAGGAACTCATTAGTAGTTGGTTCAGAGGTGTCTGATTCTGAACTTGGTAAGGCGGGTTACGATTCGATCCCCCGCAACTGCGAAGTGGGTAAAGCAAATAGGGGTTACCAAACTTATGTTATCAGCACCCCTCGCTATATGATGATCATAATCACTAACAGGTTTCCCACTATGGGCGTGTACAAGATAACGGGCTTAATGTGATTGCGCTAGAATGAAAAGGGTGAATGAAACTTAGGTGAGAGGTAGAGTCAAGAGGAAATGCTTCAGGTCTGTTTTCACATAACGGGAATCTCTTGTGTCATTGATCGACGATTTGTGTATCAATAAATATTTTATAACTGCAAGTGCACAGTTTCGTCGTGTAGTTTTAAAAGATATCGAACCACAGAGACCAACAGTCGAGCTACCGTACTTCTACTGTTACGGTGTAAATCTAAGGCTAATGAATGGGGGTTTAGAATTGTTTTAGAATTAAAATTTAGAATTAAATTAATTAATTAAAGACGGATATCGGTATGTAACTTAATTAACCTTCGGGAATTTATAGCGCGCAAAAAAGAGTTTATTTTTCAGAAGAACTTTCTTAATTTAAAGGTCTAAACCTCACACTCTCGTTTTGTTGATAAAAACCATACTTTCTAAGCTAGGAGTTTTACTGTCACTTTTCTACCACCTTAGCTTCGAAAGTATATTTTGAAAATCAATTAGTTCTAATTAATCCTAACGTGGCTCTCGCTCGTTCAAAGATTAATATCAAATTCCTACTATCTAGTTAAAACCTCAAACTCTTGCTCTATTGATTTTAACCTTAGTTGCTTTCTTTTACTCTCGTTCAAAAGCTTTGAATTAAATTAGGAATTTGAATCAGAAAAATAGTTTAATAAGTACGCGCTAAATCATTATTCAATTCCCTTCGGAGAATTAATTTACATACCGATAACTAGAAATTTAGCTAGACATAGTAATGAAATTAAATAAACAAAAACAGAAAATTAAATAAAGTATAATTAAATAATTAAATAAAAACATTAAATAAAAACCTGGAAGTAAATGCTGAATAAACTTGATATAAATAACTGGAATAATATTCTTGACAGGAAAGTGAAAACAGAACTGAAAACGGATTCCCGGTGTAGAAATACCGTTACAGTAACTGTAACAAGAAACTAAAACTGGCTGAAAAGTAAAGAAAATAAAGCGTGGAGAATTGTCAATCTGAGTCTTCTATTTATAGGGGAGGATTTGCTAGTACCATCCACCAAAGTAGGAAAGATAAGCTTCACTTTGATCTTATCCAATTGCCATCCGATTAGGAACAGAAAACTGATCAGACGGTGTACCTCTTCCCCACGTCACGCAAAATTCAGTTTCACTGGGCTTTGCACATTTGGTGGTGCTCGCCACCACTTCTGTGGCGCTCGCCACTGGGCTGTGTGATTGGTGGCGCTCGCTACCCCTCCTGTGGCGCTCGCCACTGTGCAGATTCGGGCAAATGCCCATTTTTGCTGGGCTCCTTTGTGGGCTGCGCGAATTTGGGCTTTGCACCCCCTTTTTGCTCCGTTTTTGATACTTTTTGCTCAATTCTATTCTCCGACCTATTTTATTCGACAAAACTAAAAACAAATCAAATACAAACATAAAAAGACATAAATGAAGTAAAAGCATATGCAAATGCAACTAAAATTCACCTAATTTAAGCTAAAAATACGATATGATTTCGTGTCATCAAATTCCCCCACACTTGAACCATTACTTGTCCTCAAGCATAAAAGAATAGTGAATCACAAAGCATAAGTAAAAACACATGACACGATCATCTTACTCGTACGTGGCTGCCGGCTAAGCCATGAAAATCAGGTAACAGTGCAAATAACAAGAATACCGTAATGACACGAGAGACTCCCGTTATGTGAAAACAGACCTGAAGCATTTCCTCTTGACTCTACCTCTCACCTAAGTTTCATTCCCCCTTTTCATTCTAGCGCAATCACATTAAGCCCGTTATCTTGTACACGCCCATAGTGGGAAACCTGTTAGTGATTATGATCATCATATACCGAGGGGTGCTGATAACATAAGTTTGGTAACCCCTATTTGCTTTACCCACTTCGCAGTTGCGGGGGATCGGATCGTAACCCACTCTACCAAGTTCAGAATCAGACACCTCTGAACCAACTACTAATGAGTTTCTATACTATGGTATTTTTTTCCTTCTCATGTTTCAACATTTGCTGAATTTTCATTAATTATTTCAAGGAATCAACCAATAGCATTCATAGCATTTATACTCAAAATCATTCACTTATATTCTTCGGTTTCCCACTTAGTTTGTGCCTTGAGATGGTGCCGACTGCTAGATAAACTACTAAGGGTTCATTAAAACTCAAGTTCAAGACTTTGTCAAAACTAGTACTCAAATCAGTTTTACACACTTCAAGGAATCTAAGGTGTTAAAACGGTATTGATTTTATCTAACCGTTACCTAAATTCCACAACATAGCATAGATAGTGCAAACAACCTATATACTTTCAAACAATCAATGTCAATCATCAGAACTCAATACTTTTGCTTTTCACAAGAAAATTTTTGGTATGGCTCAAGAAATGGGAAAATCAGACAATAACAAGACCAACACGCAGAATCAACTCAATCTAAGTGAACTAACCTAAGGTTTTATTATGCATGCAAAACTAAATGACTGAAATATAACGGAAAGCGATAAGGCTTCCTCCCCCACACTTAAATCGAGCATTGTCCCCAATGCAACGACTAATGGTGAGATTGGAAGGGTACAACCTGAGTAGCTAACCTTTCACAACTGTAAAGTCGTCGAGCGTGCTATCTCTTTATTACCTGCAAAATAAAATGAACTAAAAAGAAAAACATTAAATTCAAACTCAGCGGGTTGCCTCCCACCAAGCGCTTTGTTTAAAGTCGGTGAGCTCGACTTCAAAGAGGGTGACTTAATTCACGTGTTAGCGGATAGGGCGGATAGGTTAAAATTCGCAAGATTAGTGTCACTATCCTTAAGGTTGTAATGTTTCAACCGCTGTCCATTAATTGTGAATGTATCACCGGAGTCACTCTTTATTTCAATCGTCCCACCGGTGTTCTAGTTCTACCGGCAGATGGCATGATTTGCCATAAACAAGCTTGATGGGTGTGGTCCCAATTGGGGTCTTATAGGCTGTCCTATATGCCCACAGTGCCTCATTCAGTTTTAAAGACCAATCCTTCCTAGAGGTTGCAACTGTTTTTTCTAGAATTTGCTTGATCTCCCTATTGGAGACCTCCACTTGCCCACTTGTTTGTGGGTGATAGGGAGTTGCTACACGGTGTCGAACGCCATATTTAGATAACAATCTTTCAAAGATCCTAGAGATGAAATGGGAGCCACCATCGCTGATGACAAGTCTTGGCACACCGAACCTAGGGAAGATCTGGTTCTTAAACAGTCTAATCAATACTTTGGCGTCATTAGTTGGAGAGGCAACATCCTCGATCCATTTGGACACGTAATCAACAGCCACAAGTATGTATTTATTCCCAAAAGAAGTTGGGAATGGTCCCATGAAATCTATCCCCCATCCATCAAATAATTCCACTTCAAGGATGCCATGTTGAGGCATTTGATCGCGCCTAGAGATGCTACCAGCGCGTTGGCACTGATCACAACTCCGTATGGCAGCGTGGACATCTTTCCAAAGAGTGGGCCAAAAGAGGCCAGCTTGTAAGATCTTAGCACAAGTTTTGGAAGTACTTGCATGTCCCCCATATGGCGCAGAATGACAATGAGTGATAATGTTTTGCGCCTCATCTTCGGGGACACATCGACGGAAGACTCCATCGGCACCCCTCTTGAAAAGGAGAGGGTCATCCCAATAGTAATGTTTTAAATCACTAAAGAATTTCTTCTTTTGTTGGTAGGTCAGATCAGGCGGAAGGTCTCTCGCCGCTAGGTAGTTGACAAAGTCAGCATACCATGGCAGTGAGTCCCTCGCGCAGATAGAGTTGACAACTTCAGTGTTGTCTTGAATCAAAGGGCACTCGGAGGCGACACTCTCCATAAAGGCTATAGGCCCCTCATACGGGAAGTCATCATTTATGGGCACCTTTTCAAGCGCCATTCCCTCCATTCTTGACAAGTGGTCCGCGACTGTGTTGTCAATCCCTTTCTTGTCTTGGATCTCTAAATCAAACTCTTGAAGGAGCAAGATCCATCTCAGGAGCCTTGGTTTGGCATCCTTTTTGTTCACTAGGTACCTAATTGCGGCATGGTCAGTGTAGACAATGATTTTGGCCCCTATTAGGTAAGAACGGAATTTATCAACCGCAAACACAACAGCCAGGAGCTCTTTTTCCGTGGTGGTGTAGTTCATTTGTGCGGGGTCTAAGGTCCTACTAGCACAGTAGATAGCATGAAACTTCTTATCTTTCCTTTGACCTAGAACCGCGCCTATGGCATAGTCACTAGCGTCTCAAATGATTTCAAAGGGTAGGCTCCAATCAGGTGGCTGCATGATGGGTGCGGAAATGAGAGCTGCCTTTAATTGTTTGAATACCGTTAGGCACTCCTTATCAAAAATAAACTCGGCATCTTTCATTAGCAGCCCGGTTAAGGGCTTGGTGATTTTAGAGAAATCCTTAATAAAACGCCGATAGAAACCAGTGTGACCTAGAAAGCTTCGAACTTCTCTAACAGACTTGGGAGGTGGTAGATTTTCTATGACTTGAATTTTAGCTCTATCTACCTTAATCCCCTTGTCGGAGACTATATGTCCAACAACAATACCTTGTTCGGCCTTAGGTTTCCATGGCCACTTATCAAGTGCTCTCACATACCCCTCACTTTTTCTCTTTTTTCTCCTATAGGGCAGTTCATCTCTCTTGCCCTTCTCTAGACTTTTGCGTTTTGGGAGAAAAGAAGATTTACTTATTCGAGGTGGTGGTTTTGGTTCAATTTCAGCTGTCCTTCTTTCTTTTGACTTAGTACTTTCACTCACCTTTCCGAGTGTTACCCTCATCCTCTTCGTACTAATGGCTCCCTTAAATTTTCTTTCCCCCAATTTCCTCTTTCTTTTTGCGCTCTCAACCCCATGTGTGTAGATGTTTACATTTTTTACCTTTCCACATGTCTGGGGTTTTGGGTCCACTCTAGCCTCTACTAACCTTTGGGGAACAAGGATTGGGGAGATATAGGGAGCAGGGAAAACACCCAGTGTTCCCTTCTCTACCTCTTCGATTACCTCTCTAGGGAGGGGTATCGGTGATGTTTCTTCGATCTCCACTCTTTCCTTGCCAAAACTCTCGACAACATTATCGTCTTTACTAGGCATCTCAATCTCGCTTTCACTGAAGTTTGCTACAACGTTTACTTGTCTCTCATGAGAGAGTTTTATGGCTGACTGAGCGAGCTGGGAGATTTGCGTCTCCATTGACTCTTGGCCAGTCGCTATTGAGTCGACCATATCGTTGAGCTTCTCTAAGGCTTTGATATATTCGAGATTGCGTAGCCTAATCCTTTCATTTGCGAGGGTTTGTACTCTCATAAATTCTCTAAATTGTCGCTCTAGCCTAGCATTAGCGGAGGTTTCCATAAATTCATTAAATACCGCTAATAGGCTAGGACTCACGGATTCTTCCGGTTCTTCGAAATGTTGGGGATAGTAATTGTACTGAGAGTTAGGTTATTGTCCCTCAAAGTATGGGGACGGTTGAGGCTGGTAGTTATAATGAGAATTGTGATTAGGGTAGTTGAAATTTTGAGGATAGTCATTATAAAAAGGATTTGAGTTATACATCACATTCAGCTCAAAAGACTTATCATAAAATTGTTTATTATTTTTTTTTCAATTTTTTTTTAAATTTAAAAACGCCTTAGTCTCTACGGTGTAAATTCGGAGTTACGATATCGACTAAATAGGTCCCCGGCAACGGCGCCCAAAACTTGATCGACGATTTGTGTATCAATAAATATTTTATAACTGCAAGTGCACAGTTTCGTCGTGTAATTTTAAAAGATATCGAACCACAGAGACCAACAGTCGAGCTACCGTACTTCTACCGTTACGGTGTAAATCTAAGGCTAATGAATGGGGGTTTAGAATTGTTTTAGAATTAAAATTTAGAATTAAATTAATTAATTAAAGACGGATACCGGTATGTAACTTAATTAACCTTCAGGAATTTAATAAATTAATAGCGCGCGAAAAAGAGTTTATTTTTCAGAAGAACTTTCTTAATTTAAAGGTCTAAACCTCACACTCTCGTTTTGTTGATAAAAACCATACTTTCTAAGCTAGGAGTTTTACTGTCACTTTTCTACCACCTTAGCTTCGAAAGTATATTTTGAAAATCAATTAGTTCTAATTAATCGTAACGTGGCTCTCGCTCGTTCAAAGATTAATATTAAATTCCTACTATCTAGTTAAAACCTCAAACTCTCGCTCTATTGATTTTAACCTTAGTTGCTTTCTTTTACTCTCGTTCAAAAGCTTTGAATTAAATTAGGAATTTGAATCAGAAAAATAGTTTAATAAGTACGCGCTAAATCATTATTAAATTCCCTTCGGAGAATTAATTTACATACCGATATCTAGAAATTTAGCTAGACATAGTAAAGAAATTAAATAAACAAAAACAGAAAATTAAATAAAGCATAATTAAATAAAAACATTAAATAAAAACCTGGAAGTAAATGCTGAATAAACTTGATATAAATAACTGGAATAATATTCTTGACAGGAAAGTGAAAACAGAACTGAAAACGGATTCTCGGTGTAGAAATACCGTTATAGTTACTGTAACAACAAATTAAAACTAGCTGAAAAGTAAAGAAAATAAAGTGTGGAGAATTGTGAATCTGAGTCTTCTATTTATAGGGGAGGATTTGCTGGTACGATCCACCAAAGTAGGAAATGTAATTCTGGAAACCAGACAGACAAATGTTGTGCACAATGTTAGCACTAGTGTCCGAGCATTTGTCATACAATAATAAAATAACTTAGCGTAGCAAACTAAAATAAGCGTGATTGTAAAGTAAAGAACACAATGAGTTTGTTAACCCAGTTCGGCGCAACTTGCCCTAGTCTGGGGGATACCAATCCAGGAATGAACCCACTATAATAGCTCTAGTGAAATACACCAACGTAGCCTCACTAC